>JAJLVV010000001.1:0-1200000 GCA_030570455.1 Priceomyces medius | reverse complement strand
GTTGTTGAAATACCTGTCGCAATTGGAACCCTGGAGGACGTCTTTTGTTTCTTCGAATTGGCAGATGTAGAAGCTGGGGGAGTAGAACCTCTTGAGCTACTTGAACTAGATTCACTGGATCTCTTTAAATTATCAGAACTCATCAAGGAATCAGGCGATATACTCCTCGAAGACGGAGTGTCAGATGGACTAGTACTTTTCTCAGGAGTAAAAGGCTTGACATCACTCTCGGTAAATTTTCCCTTCAAAACCTTCTTGTTGAAGGTGGAACCGAAGTCATTTGAGTTCTTAGTTGACAAGCTACCAGAACCAGAACTTGAGATACTCAAAGACTTTGGGTTATAAGCAGGTGACGCAGGGGTCGAAGCAACTGGGATTCCGAGAGGTCTTCTATCAGCCAATGCCATGTTCTTAAAATTGTTCCTTTAACGATGCTTTTATTCCACTTGAAATTCTGTTAATAATTTCCAAGTTGCTAAATTAATAAAAATTCATAAAATAATTGAATCAAAGATAGTTGTACCAATAGGGTAATTTTCTAAATTTCTTCAAATAATGATTTTAATCGACAAGACGAAACTTAATTGATTGCCAGAATTAAAATGTATTCTCTTTTCAGAATTTAGAAACTGAATTAAACCTCTTCTTATAATGTTGTTATTGTTTTTTTTTAAAACAATAATCAATTATCAATGAATCAGACAGCAAATGAAAGCAATAAATAAAACAAAGAAACTTAAGATTAGATATAGTGTAGAAAACGAAAGGAGAGTAAAAAAAAAGTTCTATAATCATAAACATTAATATCGTGATCTCATGTAAATAAGGATCTGTTGTCCAGGGGAAAAAAAGTGAGGTAGCAGTCCAAAGTGTAAAATACACTCAGTAAATAGGAAAATACAGGTCCTACTTCTGGTAATGTATTGAAGTGAAAAATGGAATATTCTTAGCTAATCTCTTTATTAAAGCTGTCATTTTCAATGTTTATTTGTAAAGGCTAAATTTTTCACCAATACTAGTAATGTTATGCTGAGCTCACTACTTTTTCACCCTTATTCAACAAAACCTCTGTGTAAAACAAACCATACAATCTTCTTTCAGTATTGTACCAAATCTAATATCTATCTTCGTCTAGCGATTATCTGTAATCTCGTAAGATACTAACAGAGTGTTATTCTGAAAATTTTTTGCCCTATCTATAGGAGAACTTATCTGAAGAGATTGCGCTGCGAAAGAGTAGTGCATTTGCACAATGTAACACAAAATCACCATTTTTCATTATCTTCATCAGCGACAAATGAGGAATGGACTAGGAGAGCGAATACGGAAGAACTAGTATATGGCACTACAAGATAAGCGGAGCAAAAAAAGAAACTAGTATGTACTTTTTACATTTCTCCTGAACTCCTATTTCTTTGGTCATGATAATCAGAAATGAGGGACTTTGAGCTCTACGATCCACATTTACAACATATTAGCATGATCATATTTGCGAGTCTGCCTTATGTGTTGTGCCTTGTCTGTACCCAGCGTGTCTGATGGCAGCCTGTCTGCGACTCGCTTAAAATATCATTTTTACAATTTTTAAGTGTATATTAGATTTTGTGTAACGATTCCAACAAGACCATTTTCTGAATGGGTGAGATGAGCAAACGTGTATGCCGTTATGGGCTCCTAAGAAACAATTTGGCTGCGTTGCATTAGGTACTGTTGAGCCTCAGAATGAAAGCAAGGTTAGGCGGGGTATGTACATCTAGGTAAAGGCAACAAGTGCGCTTAACTGACCCATATATAAGCGAATAAATACACAGACAGCCAACCAACCAAATGCGGTCCTAGGATACTTTCAAATAATATGCAGACAATTGTACAGTTGTAGGAGGGGATTATTACTTCGCAACTTCTACGACATGAATATTATGCAATAAACCCGCATCCACTAATGGCATATATCCTTGTCTAAATGGGATAAGAGGTTCCAACATCAAGAGAAATAAGACGATGATTGTTAAATTGATGGTCAATGTACACTTATGTTCTCGAAGTTTTCCTGTTCAAATCAATCCACCCTCACTAAGTAAACTTCGCACGAGAATGCTATCCACAGCATCACGTGCCGCGAATAACAATAAGGTTTGGCTGCAACAGCTTAAGCACGACATTTTTCAATTTTCTATCTGTAAGGTTTTTTCTTTTCAGGAATCTGAGACTTATCAGATGATGAGGATATATGTGCCTAAGGGTTGAAACCCTTTTTGGATGTGCAATTTTATATAATTGTGAAGACTATATCTGATAATATACTGGGTGAACTGGTCATACGTTTAAGCGTATATGCGGTGCTTTTCAGGTTGATATGCTTGCTAATGCAATATGGCAGGTTTTAATTATTAGAGAGTTCAGTCGTCCCATGTCGTAGGACAAATGTGATTCATTAGAGTCAGGAAATACAGGATGTAAAGGATTTTCAGGAAGAGAAATCCTCACATTGCATTTTATAAGTAGACTCATGCAGCGCTTCTATACATGGTCAGTGGTTAGTGAAGAGGTAAATATTGACAGGTGCATCAATATGTAAATGATTTATCCTATTGCTTAACATATATGCGGAATTGAACGTCATCGTTCTATGTAACATGCAATTATTCTTAGCCTATATACTTATGTTTCCTTCTTTAGCTAAATCAATGCTCACAGATGTTCTTTGCCAATCGTTTTCCCAATATGAATCTTTATAAGGTATTTCATAACTATCATTGTCTGGAGGGGCGAACCAATAGTTAAGAGCGGTGTGTATATTACTGGTATTATGCTCCCTCAGAGAGCCAAAGCTAGAAACCTCATGGAACCAACCTGCAGGTAAATAAAGCATCTCCCCAGGTTTAAGCCACACTGTAAGTTTATTGAGTTTCAAAAGATCTGGATAATGTTCCTTGGCGAAATTCCTGAGTTTTGCCTTAAGAATCGGATCTTTGAATTCATCAATATGCAATAAGGCGGGTGGAATCTTAGAAAAACTTGGAGGATCAGCATTAAGTTCCGTGTCGTTTTCTTCATTTGATTTTTCTAATTTTTCTTCCTTGTTCATTATTTCTTCAAGCTGTTCTCTAGTGTAGTCCGTTAAATCTTCTCCTGATTCAATTCTCCATTTGGCTACCTCAGATATTATGGCGCTGTCTTCTCGTATATGTTTCCATGATGAATTGTCTTCTGTCGTATAATCGATAGTTCCGTTACTGAAAACTTTGGATATCTTGCCTACTGTATCAAGTTTCTCGGCATCTTCTGGAGAAAAAAGTGTGAACCTTTTCACTCCTGATAGCAATATATATATGTTATCTGCATGATCGTGGTGTAGACCAGATGATGTTCCCGATCCTGGAATCATCCTTCCAAGATCCATTATATTTACTTCACTCTCAGGGAATTCGTCGGATTTACAATATCCCATCCAAAGGTTAATTTGCTGGGTAACAAGGTTATGCATAAGTGAAGGCCGAAGGTTTAACGTATGATATAAACGAGTCAATGGAGGCTGCAAAAGCTCCTGGATACGAGTGACTGCTTCCAGTTCGGTTAGCTTATATTTTTGATCTAGGATAGGTTCATATTCTTCACTTTCATCTTCAAAATCATCTCGGAGGTTATCCAAATCAATTGACCCCATTGAAGATGTATCACTAAACTTATCAAAATTTGCAATTGCATCTTTTTGAATTACATCATGATCATGATCATGATCATGATCATCATCGTCATCATCATCAGTTTCTTCTTTCGCGATTCCAAAATTATTCTGGAGGACTTCTTGATTACTGTTCTCTTTACAACCCTGGTTTACTGACAAGCTGTCACCAATATGTTTTAAATTTGAAGGGTTAATACTGCTGTCTTCAATTTTATTATCCAAATATTGAGTTGTCAAGTAATAACCATCATTTCCTTGTTTGAAAGCTTCTATAAGCTTGTGTAAAGTCATTTTCTGTCTACTTTTTCCTGATCCAAACCCATAACCAACTTTCGTCTCAACCTGTAAATAGTAATCATAATTCAAGAACTCCTCAAGCTTTTCAATGCCAAAGTCATTTATCTCTACAAAATTATTGATATCTTTGTCAAATTTGACTGGCTTCCTTTGTTTTACATAGTTGTTGAAAAAATCTTCTGAGCTCATATTTTTGCTTAACAGTTCAACTTCACTTTCCTTTCCAATTTTAAACCCAGCATAACCAGTTAGCTTTTGTCTTTTCACACTGACAGCCGGCATTTTTGAAGGTATACAAGAGTTCGTTAGAGCACTAGATTAGATAAATACTGTTTAATTACAGTGTATATTTTATGATTTCGGTCTGCTAAATCTCAATTTTCAATACTTATCAGATTTCAAATTTAAAGGAAAAACTCTAGAAAATTTATAACGGTGTGATTACACTAATTTAAATATCTCTGTAATATATATTTGAATACGAATAACTCTAAAGTGGTACATTTGGGTGAATGTGTTAATGCTTAATAAAATACACAATCTGATGAATGGGATAGTGCTACAGTAAATTTTAAGATCACTTTACAAGTCCCTTACTCCAATTTTTTATTTCCTTTGCTATGCAATTCAGTCTGTTTAATTTATCCATTAATAAAGCTGTAAATACAGCCTTTCGAGGATATGCAGATGCAAAAGAAACTCCATAATTCATGAAATAGGAAATCGTAGCAAACTCTCATAGCAATTCAGCTTCGATCCATAACCATCCTCTAACGACATGTTGAAATCAATGCGGTTAGACTGATGATCAGTGATCCAGCTTCCAACAAAAATTGGGTATTAAAAAGTAGAGCCTAATTCATAAATTTTTAATGAATGATTTAAGGGTCCACATTTTGTTTTTAAGTTATTATGCAAAGGTTAAACTGATCGTCTGATTTATTAACCCCCATGGTAGTTATGAAATATAAAACATCGACCCAACAGACTTGGATCTCTTCAAGTGAATGTCAGACGTAGTTACTTCATTTCCGTCGAGATCGAGATATTCCAGGGATCTCTTCCTCGATGCAGCTAGGGGGGATTGTGTTGTATAAGTTGGAGATGACTGTTGTTGATTTGAAACATAGGTAGAGGAATCAATTAAAGTAGATACAAATGTATTTCCCGGATAAGCATCTTTAGGACTAATGTTATTGCTGACAGGAGTGGGTGGTAAATTGACTGTGCTAACTTTAGGAGTCATTGGCTCGACATTGCGGTTGGTAAAGTTAATCAATAACTTCATCAAATGATAGGGATTCTTTTTATCATTGAAATATTTTAATTTCAAAGAAGGTGGAGGACATTTCAATATTTTCAAGAGGTTCAGGAAAAAAGTGCTAAATGAATCAATTGACATCACCTCCTTTTTTACGATTTTATTGTTGAAGTAACTCAAGTACTGGTGCAAATCAACAGGTATATCCAAAATGTGCATACTGATGATTAAAACGCCGAGAGAAATCTGCGACGAGCTGTAATTGAAGTAAATATTTGGATAAAATTGAATTAGTTCACAAATATAAATCGATAAAACTTTGATATCATTGACATAGTTCCTTAAATTATTAGATCCAGCTAAATTACTGGTCAACACTAAATTCAAGTACAAATCAAAAAATGAGTCGAATGTAGGCGAATCTATTGACCAGTTCAACGATTTTAATAAGTGATTTTCCATTTCAAGAAACAATTTTTTGTCATAGCAATTACAGCACATTTTGCATAAGTCGTACAAGGATGGAATTTTAAACTTCGAGTCTAAGTTCTTACAACTTATCCAAAGACTTGTCAATCCCAATAACTGGTAGTGTTGCTTCTTAACTATTCTTGTAGAACAGTATCTATCAATCAAGTTAACAGTTAAAGGAAAAGTAGATTTTGATAAATTTAACTTATTGATGACATCCATCAAGAAGTCCAAAAGTAAGGGTCGCATCTTGAGGGTGATTTCTGGTTGCTGCTGAATTAACTGCAAGTTAGGCAAGGTTTCCTGTTCAAAAGACAAGAGATGTTCCAAGACATCAAGTTGGTATTCGTTGACAGACCTATTGTGGGTGTTGTATTCCATGGAATGAACATTGATGTGTGAAGCCTTGACGTTCGAGTTCGCTACTCGTACATGATAGAATATATCTGGACTCGTCATGAAGGAGTTTTAAGCTGAATATGATTATCAGTTGGTGCAATAGTGTGTGTAGTAATTGGTGGTAGCGTTTTGATGTATGGGACAATACCTGTAACGAACGACGAAAATAACTAGTTAAAGCGTAATATAATGCTCCAAATAATGCTGTATAACCAAACGACGCTAACTTGATATCACCTAGCTTAAAATCACTTGGGTGAAGGCGTTCGTGTTGATTGATGTAAAAGGTATTCTAACTGATACCAGTGGTGTTGAGATGGGATACCGTAATGAGTTTATGTCACTAATGATCGTTAAGCAGATGCTCTTATGCTTGTTCGGTTGTAAAACAATTAGAGTTTCTTGTGGAAAATCTTTTGCAACGGTGTCTAAAAAGCCTCCGTTCTAGTACAACCAACCTCTTGTTTTCTTCTGTCTACTGAGATGGATGTAGCCAGCTTATATTAAAACCACAACCTAATTGGTATATTGCCTTTTTTCTTTACCTGAGTTTTACGACAACTTCAATGCCTATGGTATATGCAATTCGGTAGTCGTTACTTGCTCAGTGCTGTCTACCAACGGTGCTGGGTTCTCCCGAGTTATCCTGAGTTATCCTGAGCTCTCTACTAGGCTCTCTACTGGATCTACTCGTATTAACGGGGTACAGTAATTTTGAATTTGAAAATACTGCCAAAATATAAGAAGATTTCAATGGTTATATAATGGCTGGCCCCAAAAGAAATTGTAGTTAAAGGTCCATAGCCAATTTAACCTAAATCAGAATCCATTTACTTTAGAGATCAACCACTGTGCTTACCCCCTACTAAGCGGACTTTATGCCGTCGATACATGGACGACAAGAGAAGGTTATGCGAACAGACGACTATGCGGTCAATGTGCCGTCAGACGTTTGTCTCACGGCATGCTGAAAACAAGGGCGTCTTGCGCATTTCCGACTTTAATTGAGCAGGAGGTATGCAATGTCGTAATATCATAATGTCGTGATATTGTGAGGAGTTTTTTCACTAACTCAGGAAAGAGAAAAAAATTATGGTTATACATCTACCCTCTTAAGTGGATTGACGTAGCAAACATAGGACAAAGCTTCGCAACTCAAACAATAAACGATTAAATGTAGCCCAGAGAAGAGATAGAGGAGTACAAAGTCATTGAGCCAATTAGTCGGCAAAGTTGACGACCTATGCTGGAGCAAGCCAGCAGCTTTCAGTCCAAAAATGCCTTACCCGTTTGTGGCTTTAGTATTGGAGCTCATCTAAGTAACACATGTAAACTGTGCTCGGCAATCTTTACGCTGTAGCCTCTGTAGACGTTGGTTATGACGGGTTGCAGATAGGGGTATGGGGTACGACATTTAGTATCAACCAGGACCGCATTGCCAAATACAGGCACAATTGTTGGTGTAAATGAAAAGGAGACAAAGAGTCCAGTAGTGCTGTAGCTACCTTGCGGCTACATTACCCGATACTTACAATGAGAGAGGCTATAGTTTTTGTAGCACCACATAACATATTAAACTAACAAAGCTGAGTTAGCTCTTAAAGTTGGGATAAGGTATTACTAAAGTGTCTCAAGTCAATGATGTGAATGCGTGAAGTAACTGAGAGGCTATCTACATGTTCACTTCTCTTGGTCTTCACCTAGTTTCACTTAGCTTTTTACGTAGTTTTCACTTAAGTTTCCCGATCTCGTTTTAAACCATCCATGGAGACGACCGATGCAATAACGACAATGTCGCGAAGGGATGGAACAGGGGCAGGAGCAACCCACACAAGTCGTTAAGTTAGAGTGAGACTCCAATGTCGCACTTGAGGAATCTACAAATCACTTTATCGTTCTCTTGCCTGTTTCATCTCTACGAAGGTTTAGATTGTACTATTGGTCCTCCATATTTTTGGATCCTTACAGCTTATCTTGCGGAAAAATAAACTTTCTGTAACACCTCGGTCGACATAGGAATCTATCTTTAGAATACAAAGGTTACATCTAGAAAAGTCAATGGTAGACCTTGAGAGAGATTGATAATCTAGAATTGATATTGTAAACTTCCATGTAGAACGCTCATGCTAAAGCTGAAAATCAATTAATTAGAAGAGAATACCTCTTCCCATTAATTCTCAGTTTCAATTTTGTGCATAGTCACACGCCCTCATCAAACGAAATAATGAGGATCAAAAAACCAAAAGAATGTGAGGCTTTCAAACAGGATATCAAAGAGAATAGTGACTCGAGATAAGCTTTTGAATTTCAATCATTATACTATCCTCACAACTCAAAAGGCTATGACTTCAGAAAGCAGGGAAGAAGTTTTGCAAAGGCACAAGAAGGAACAGAAGGATTTGGTAGCCAATATCACTGGATTGAAGAAACAAGCTACGAAAAAGACAAGGAAGAATGTACTTAGTAAGTGCACTGATTTAAAGCAGGCACTTGACATGAAGCATCGTGAAGAGCTATTGCAAGTCGAAGGGACAAGAGAAGACGCTCAATTGAACCCAGAAGAGCTCCTAGAGCAGTTACTGTTGAACAATGGAGATCTCACAGAGTCTACGAAGGGTCCCACAAAAACGGCAACCAGCCCACCTGACACACAATTGGCATCCACAACTTCAACGTCCACAGATGCTGCCGCTTCAAAACCGCGTTCAAAAAGAAATAGGCAGAAGGAACGGTTAGCGAAACGTCAAGCTGAATTAGCCAGAGTCAAAGAAGAAGCGGCAGGAGAAGCTGAAAATGCTATCAATTACAGACAAATTGAACAGGAGTCCATGGATGAGATTCTTCGCATAAATAACCTTCAACTATTTGAAATTAATCCTGATGGCCATTGTCTTTTCTCATCAATTGCAGATCAATTGCGTGTGCGACATTCAATAGAGGTAACAATCCAAGATTTGCGTGACAAAGCAGCAGAACACATCAAAGCGCATCCTGATGATTACGTCCCCTTTTTGATCGATGAAGTTACTGGCGAAATTAGAGATATATTCCAATATGTTAATGAACTCAGGACCACTGCCATGTGGGGTTCTGACTTAGAGATCCTAGCATTATCGAAAGAATTCAATTGCCCAATAAGTGTGCTTATAGCAGGATCTGCTCCTATTCTTATAAATGATACTGGCGAAGAGCCAGAACTTAAGCTAGCATATTTCAAACACTCATATGGCCTTGGGGAACATTACAATTCTCTAAGAGACAAAGATTAGTCAGGTCCCTATATTTTACATACATTTCCTATTGGGGCCGTTACCTCATTTTCCATAGATTGAGTTAAGAATTTCATCTCCATCTCTGTAATCCTGTATTAAATAAATGTCGCTCATATCTACAGATATTTTTTTATTTAGCTCGTCTTGAGCTTATGGGATAAATCCCAGAACGCAACAGATGACATCGGAAAATCACCTGGGCCAATTGCAAATGATTAGTCTCGTTCCCGATGATACATTCCCACATAATGCAACCACATAAAAAGACATACTAACATCCTAGGTTCGTACCCAACCTTCTTGTATCTGCAGCAACCTAATTGGAAAGTATTTCGCAATTAAAGTTGAAAGATACGGCTCCAATGCCACTTCTCTTAGCCAGATTTAAAGTTTCTCACGGGCGTTAGACCGAACTGTAAGTTTGAGTGGATCAATTGCCACTTCTCATTATGTACAAGAACCTATATATAATTTAATATATAGACCGTGTATTGGGCGAACGCTGGGATTCACACATCATTTGATGAAAATTGCGCAAAGGAATTTAAGAAAAGTGAACTAAAAAAGAAATCAGTACTTGGTAACAATACTTTAAAAAACCGATAAGGTTTTTTGTCGTCGACTCTAGTTTTGAGCATACCAAGTCTCTGTTTGAGCATATTTAACAACCATTCGAAGAATTCTATGATAGTTGATTTATGTTAAAATACTTGAGCATGCGGACTTCTTAATATTATTTCCATCAAGAAAATAACTATAGACGCACACTTTCTTTTCTGATTTTGAACTCAAGAATTTTAGATCTCTTTGGATAATCTTGGTAATATCTCGTTATTTCCGATTAGTTCCTGTTATTTCCGATAATGTAGAGATAAAGTGCTGTTATCAACTCCTTACTACGAACTTGCACGAACTCTTCAGTACAGCCCGATTAGGACTTTTGAATTAGGAATATTTAGCACCCTAGGCACAAATTCCTTGCATTTCCTCTACATATTGGCAGGTTAGTTTATTCCGCGGGGTCGTTAAGGTTAACTGACCGATTTTCGAGATGCTTGGCATATTCCTGGCGGAGACAAATGTCGCATTTGAAATTCTGGCTTGAGTTACCTACCTGGGTCACCGTTGACAGCTGCGAAAAATGGGCTAGACACCATGTACACTATTAAACCCAGGCTCTTGGTAGTAGCACAGTTGCCCGTGCCAAACAAAAGCATATAGCTAAATGGGCTTGAAAACCTTTAGACAAAATAAACTCAGAGACGAGTTGGTCCACCACTAACTGGATACTCAATTGCACCTGTTTCGATTGAAATGGGCTAACGCAAATCACATCAACAACTATTTACTCTGCTTTAATAGTCAATTGTGTGGATATCACACTAGTTTTTCAATATCCCTCATCAAATTCACTTGATGTCGTTAATCTTTGTTTATTATTTCGTCTACTTATCTTCTCCATTTTTGCGTAGCTTTACATACCAGAAAATGTCACAAATGTAATTAATCCTGGTAGGACAGAACTAGGACTAAAAAAAACCCTAAATAGTCGGGGATCGTCCACCTGCATCTGCTACTCCCGTAGTTTACCTTCAAGATATTATATGTGACCAATATAATCAAGAATATCGACTAGAACTCGTTACTTCCTAAACATAGCCTTATGCCAAGTTGAACATTCCTTCAACTTCTATTTGAATTTCAAGTAAGGTTAATAGCTAAAACTCTATATGTTTAGAGAATTTGCAATATCCGTCGAGCCTGTATATAAGCAATTACATCTGTACAATGTCGACTAGTCTATAACCAACCGAACAATATGTCACACTGAAGTAAATGTTCATAAATGCTCACATTGAGTCCAATGTTTAAAGGTCTAATCCTTTCAAGAATATTCAAATCACTGCCAGACCTGGATACCTTCACCATGTAGCGAGAAGTAACCAAAAGCATAAAACTCATGGCTTAGGGGGGCCAATGGAGGCCACTTTCCTTCTTGATAGTTAG
The DNA here is from genome assembly GCA_030570455.1 of Priceomyces medius. Taxonomy (NCBI): domain Eukaryota; kingdom Fungi; phylum Ascomycota; class Pichiomycetes; order Serinales; family Debaryomycetaceae; genus Priceomyces; species Priceomyces medius. Next base: position 1,188,605 of record JAJLVV010000001.1, on the reverse strand, counting down.
AGGAATAGATATCTATGATGTTATCCTGTATACAATATATAAGGCGAAGGAGCGATGAGGAGACATTTCTAACATATATTAGGAAGTTAACTTTTTTCCTGCATTCTCCGGGTGAGAAGAGACATCTAGCCATAGTATTTATTGTTACGTCTTTATTGTAAATCATGTCTCTCAAATTATGAGGCGCGCTACAATATACCGTCTTTTTCCAATACCGGCTATGAGTACTATTGGCGGGAATTATCTTGTCCCATATCTCATGTCCAGCATTGTGCTGAACAGGCGTAGACGCACATGCAGACACCTTTAAAATCTCTTTATTTCCTTATTATGTCAAGAACAACAGTTGGTCCTAGGGTTTACCTGCAAGAGCACCCCTGATAAAAATGAATCGACGTAGCTAGCAACCAAATGAATTCAGGCTTTCGGTAGGGATGTCAAGCCGGATCCCGGCTGAAACACAATTTCACTTGTACTTGTCTACGTCACCTAACCTGGATTTCGCTTTTCATAGTATATTATGGTATAGGTAATTTTCTTTCCTATACTGAATCATTTCCCTTTAAACTGATCAGGCACCATTGAATACTTCCCCTACCGCTATACCTGTCACTACAGGTACGGCAGGACTATTAGCGAAAATGATGTATGTTACTGATATTCAGGGATGCAGAGGAGCGAAAATCTTGTATAGTTTGATTCTGTACGTTTTTTTAGTTGATATTACAACCTGTTCATGTTCTTGCCATTTTCTGGTGGGCCTCGATGAAGAAGCACGCAAGAATTGGCGTGCTGAGTGATTGCAAAATTTCCACTGGTGGAGCTAATGTCACGTGCACAAACTTTTACGTTTTAAAAATTACGGTTGATCACTGGCTCATCGGGATTATATTGAGTTGATAGTGATAACATACATCAGAAAAATGGGTTGGTTTTGGGCAGATAAAGAACAAGGGAGAAGTACAAGGGACCTGTGTCCAGTAATACATAATAATAAAGTGAATGTGGCAACATGTCCTGTTATCCACAAGAAATCTTCTCTGAGCAGCACTGAGCAGGGAATCGAAAATTGTCCAGTGAAGGGTGATGAAGTGTTGAATCCTTTAAATAATATGCCCATGGCAATATCTTCAGAGAGGGCGCCAGGTCAAAAGATCGTACTTCCTACTGAAAGGACTATATCATCTATACCGAGAGGAGAGCTGGAAGACCAAGGCTTATGGGAATACCCTTCACCACAACAGATGTACAACGCTATGATAAGAAAAGGAAAGGCCAACGGTATCCCGGAAGATGCGGTTGAGTCTATGGTAGATGTTCACAACTTCTTGAATGAAGGAGCATGGCAACAAATTTTGGAATGGGAATCTAAACATACACAAATTTCTAAAGTTGAACCCAGACTTCAAAAGTTCACTGGTAGACCCAATGACTTATCTCCAAGAGCACAAATGTATTTGTATTTAGGCAATCTTTTCCCGCAAACATTCAATACCCAACCACCGTTCGACAGACACGATTGGACAGTGTTGAGATCACTTGGTAGAAGCCAAGGCTGGAAAGAGGTTAGATATGTTATTGATTATTATAGTGCACCAGAGGACGAAGAAACGGGAATGCCGGCATTTATGTTAGACACCAGACCAGCTTTTGACTCACCCGAAAATGTTTATGATAGATTTGTTCATTGGTCAGTGCCTTTGTGGAATAGAGCAATGGGAAAATTCGATGAGGTATAAACCTTCATATATATCTATACTAATATGCATATTTTAATAGTTTATTTTTGTTTATTGATTATGTTGTGATATTTGAATCAACTATTTACATGTGCTTTTCATGAGAGCGTACTTATTCTCTTCAATGTTTGTTCGTCGACTTTGTAATTTTTATTTAATTCCTTTAAAATTCTTGGAAGCTCAGTACCATATTGATCGATTGGATTTCTAGCGAGCTCGTCCAACAATTCTTGAATGTTATTAGAATTTCCTCTCTTTATAAAGTGGGATAACAAGAAGTAGTAGGTGTAGAAATTTGGTTTTGACATTGTACTTGGTTGTTTCTGAAATTCAAAAAAGTACTTCATGGCCAATGTTTCATTCTTGTTCAAAAGTGACTTTATCATCATATTCCAGACTCTTGCATCGCTTCTTATAGACTTAATATAAAATTCAAATAAGTTTTCGGCACGTTGGAGAGATCCATAGTCTAATTCTCCTTGTAACACAGTAGTCACCAATTGAGCAGATGGACGGAACTTCTTAGAGACATAGTCATAAATTGTTCTAGCAGCTTCCATATTTGTACCATCTTTAACTAGACCATCAATCAAAGTGCTATAGGCATATTCATTTAATTGAATTCCCCCTCCTGCACGACTGAAACCAGCTAACAACTCTTCGACATTTGGAGATAGTCCCCTATCACGATGCATTTTGAAAAATATATCAGTTATAATAGTATATGTCCCAATTTCATCTGGGATCTCCTTTTGCTTCATGAAAGAGGTTATTCCCTCGACAGCCTTATAATTCTTTGCTTTGGCGTAGAAACTTAAAAAGGTATTCATTACCGTTGTTGATGGAACATATCCAGATCTATCTTGCATATATTCTTTCAATTTTAATTCTGCTTCTGAAGTTCTTCTATTCAAGATCAACCCAATCAAGATATTATTCTTTGTATTATATGTCACTGGTAGAGAGCCATCACCAAGAGTACTATATTTTGTCAAATAATAATCAACTTTATCAAATTTATTCATATTAGCGAATGCAGCAATAATAACAGAGAGTGTTTTCGGAGTTATTTCAACTTCACTATCTATTAAGGTTTGCACAGTTCTTTCAATATTTGTAAAATTTTGCTTTTTTTCTGAAGATGAGAGCTCGGAGATATAACTTGGATTACCCATTGATCTTAATACATATTCCCAGGCAGTGTTACTTGGGCTTTGAATTCCATTATTGAGCAAATCTTGAAAAACCCTAAAAACATTAGAAAACAGTTTACAGTCGTAGTAACCACTCATCAATTTTACTAAAGTGTTTTCAGATATTGCAGTATTGTTTTTAACCGATGACTTTTGAACCTGGTCATAAGTCTTATTCAACAAGCTCACATCGTTAAAAGAAATAGCAGTGTTGATTCTTTTGATAACTACTGATCCATTAGGATCTAACTGATCCAAGTTTACTTTATTCAAAAATTTAGTGAACAGATTGAGCTCTTTATTACCAGATGATGCTAATTTGAGAGTCATAATGGTTTTCCTAACCTGAAAGATCTCTGGAACTGAAGTGTTTTGCAATATTTTGAAAGCATCATTAATGTTATATTCAACGTCTTGAAGTAAGCATAAGTGAACGTAAGCATAATATGCTAGATTTGAAAAATCATCTTTGAAAAAACTGATCTTCTCCTGCCTCATAAATCCATAGAATCGAAAAATTAAAGGGTTATCTGTAGTCTTGTTGTATTCAAGAAACTTCAACCACAAAGTTAAGACGGATTCAAAGGCTTGCTTCCTGTCTTCATGTTCAGCCAAAATTTTTGAGGCAACTAAAATAAAGTGATAATTATGAGCCACTTTGTTCGCTATGAATAGATTCAATAAATCTTCTATAGATCTATTCGATGTAGATGAAGATTCAGAGATTTTGTTGCAAAGATTTAACAATATTGGTTGAACAATAGAATATAGCGATTCTTCAGGAATCTTTTCTGCAGCTTGAATTTCTCTTAAATAAGTTAAACCTTCTTCGAGTATATTGACAGATTCGTCTAAATTTCCTGTGTTGACTACTGACTTTATCTGGTCTGTGATATCTTTAAGTTTTCGGTTTAACTGCTTTTGCTTCCAAGGCTGTTTGCCATTTAATGCGTTCTCATTCTTGGATTTTGGCTCATTTGGTATGCTTTGCTTGTCATTTGGCGTATTTAGGGATAACTGTTCGGGTGATTTCTCTGAAACGCTTGAAGTAGATTGGAAACGACTTAGAATCTGCGGACGAAATCCAGTTCTAAAAGAATTTTTCACAAACTCCTTGCACAAGTATTGCCTTGGAAGTGACATTGTATTCAAATCTTGTCAAGGATCGCGTATTGCAATTCAACCCAAAGCGTCACCTCTTCTTTACCTTTGATTTACGTTTTGTCGAAGGTGAAAAATTCTGAAAATTTTCGTTTGTGCAAATAGTGCGAGAGGAAATCTTGAAGCAAAGAATAGAAATAAACCTCAGAATATACACTAATGTGTAAGACTCTACAATGCCCAACTATACAGTTGCAATTCTATAAGAAAGATTCTTTTATTAAAAAGACAGTTATATGACTATCAACTTATATATTACTATTGTATGTTAGTATCGAGAACGTTTAGGAACGATCCTATGATCATAAAGATGGAAGTCAAATTCAGATAACTTATAATTTTTATCATGAAACAGATATCAACTGAGCTGGGTTTGAATAGAGTCTTTTGACTCGTTATCATCACTAAATGTCCAATTAAGCAAAACAAGTTGCTAAAGGATCTTCACATCTTAAGAAAAATTGAAACTTTAGAACATAGAAGCTGGTATTATAATGGTATTTCACTTACAAGAACTCTTTCCTTGGGGAACATGGAGGTCCTACAGAATGCTGCCTCTAGGTGAAAAGAAATATCCTGCTGGGAATAAAAAAAAATCAGCGAAAGAGCTAGATGAGAAAAATCACGGTCAAGTGCCCGAACAATGGTATTGGTACTACCTTAACATATCTCAGTCTGATCAGCTATAACACTTATACTTAGTGCTGTACTGCAAATACGTACTTTTATATATAATGCTTCTATTCAATTGATATTGCTTCTACTGAGCTTCTTGATGTTGAAGTGTCATTTTCATCTAGTCTTTCAGTTCTTAGATGTACAAAAATCCTGCAAAACAGCAAAATCCATTAAAAATACAGGGGCGCAAATGGTCTAGTGGTAAAATCCAAGGCTTCCATCGTTGGATCCCCGGTTCGATTCCGGGTTTGCCTATTTTTTTAGTGAATGCGATTGTACCCTCATTTAGTTATTACAAACTTCATGGATCTACTTGCACAAGACGAAGACTTTATCTTGCTTCACGATAACGGCTCCAAAACTGTTTAATATATATTGGGTTTCTTTCAATGCATAGATACATTACTTTATGCACGGCTTTATGACATTAGAGTAAAGAAAAAGTAATATGAATGACCCTAATCATAAGTATACCTTTCAGAAGACAAGTAAAGAAAAGGTAGAGAGTGGCCTCGCTGAATTATTATTTTTCAACTATCATGAGTATTTAATCAAAGATTACGATCTGCTTGACACTTCCAATGCTGGCGTTTCTGTTGTTGTCAACCATTTCCCTAATGTGTTTGTTCCTCAGAGTTCTTTGACCCTGAAAGAAACCAGGATAATACGAGTGCCACGGGTTTATCACACAACAAAGTATTCTAACATTATTCCTCAATTTTCTAATAATATTCCTGGAAGTGAGCCTGCAGCTATTCCAAGTAATAACAACTCACAATATGAGCCTATTGGTTTATTTGATGACAACTTTTTTGGTAGTACATCACTAACACCTCTCGTTAGTGACCTAATGACGGAGAGAGAGTTTGTGGTATTGATAGACACAATCAATTCTTTCTTATTTGATGCGTTTAACCCTCATAAGTTCGTATTATGGATAGAAAATGTCCTCGATTTCTTTACTGCCAATCTCTTCACAAATATTTTCAACAGATTTTTTATTGCAGGATATACAAAAAGAAAACTTAGAGAGCTAGATGATTATATCAATCAGTTCAATGATAAATATTCAAGGCGAGAATATAAAATAAGGGTCATTTCCCCTAGAAGAAGTGGGTTTTTATCAGTGAGTATCACCATAGTTTTATATCATTGTTTTTTCTACTTTTGTTACTAACTTTTTAAGATTGACATCGAAATTCCCAAACCATTACAAAACTATGACTCTTTACTCTTGGAAAAAAATGGACAAGACTTGAAGACAGGCGATAGTAACACTGTAGGGTCAGCGCTGTGATTCAAGATAGGTACTGTATATAACCATTTATTTTATTACATAGTTGTGATGCATTAAAGCATTCTTAAGTTAAAGCTAACAAGAAAAGCTAGTGTATGTTCAAAGTACTCCTAAGAAGTATGAATGGGGTATTTGCGATAGAAAAGCCCTCTGGGTTGTCTTCGTCGAAATTTTTAGGTGATTTGCAATCAATATTTACAAATTCTAAAGTATTTGAACAAGACTTGATTGATGCCAGAAATAAAACAATAAGGGAATTAAGCGCAGACAAGAAGTGGCTGAAGCAAAGGATTAATAAAAAGGTCAAAAACCTCAAGGTTAAGATTGGTCATGGGGGTACTTTAGATCCGCTTGCTAGTGGTGTTCTAGTAATTGGAGTGGGGAGTGGTACCAAAAAGTTACAATATTATCTTGGGGAGTGTAATAAAACTTATGAAACGAAAGCACTTTTAGGTATATCGACAACAACTGGTGATTCAGAAGGAGAGGTTATAACAAAAAATAAATATGATCATGTTAATAGACAATTGGTTGCTTCTGCTGCTGAAAAATTCGTTGGTGACCTAGAGCAGACTCCACCTATATTCTCGGCTTTGAAAATGAATGGAAAAGCATTGTATGATTATGCTAGAGAAGGTATCCCATTACCGATGCCAATAAAACTGAGAAAAGTCAAGGTGTTCGATATAAAAGTCCATGAGAGTTTAACTTTGAGTACACAACACGACTTTAAAACATTGGAGAGTCAAGTCGATGAGAATGGTGAATCTGTCGAACATAAATTGGCCAGTAACCCTACTTTAAATGATTCACCTTTGTATTTTTCCGATCAGTTTCTTGCCAAAGCTGAATCCGAAGACATTCCAAAAACTGTTGGAAAACCAAAGTTATTAGATGAAGGAGAAGTGTTACCCGAAAGACTTCCACTTATCCATTTAACGGCTGATGTATCATCAGGAACATATATAAGAAGTTTGGTTAGTGATATAGGAAAAGCTTTAGAAACGTCTGCTTACATGGTGGAATTAATTCGCATCAAGCAATCCGAATGGGAGCTTGGAAAAAATGTCTTTAAACTTCTGGACTTCAGCGAGAGGGATGAAAGAGTATGGGGTCCAGTTTTAAAAGAAGTTTTAGATAACGGTCCTGATGTGAATCTCAAGAAGAAGTTCGAAGAATTGTCAAGTTCCTTAGCACCTTTGTTTGAAAAGGAAAGCGAATTGTTAAAGGATGGAAATAAAGCACCTGATTCATCCGCTAACAAAGAGATTACTACAGACGGCACAACTGAAAATGAACATGATACAAAGAGAAGGCATATTGAAGAGCCTCAAACTAAGTAGAAGTAAAAATTCAATTAGCACACTAAGAATAGACAGTTTTTGATTTTTATATTCCTGTATATACTATTAAAAGTGAAGATCATCTCAATCCATTTATCTATCTCTCAAAGGATGTAGAATTGAAGATATTGTTTCCATGATACGGTCGTCTTTGAGATTTCTTTCGTCTAGTTTATCTAGAAACTCAAACATATATGCTCGAACGACTCTTAACCCTATAAATTTCAGCTTCAGCAGACCTGATAATCTTATACCACGATCACTTTTAGTATTAGCAACTCCTAAAGCATTGAATCATGTTATAGACAAGTGCATAAAGCTATACGAGAAGAGTGATTTACAAATTGTCGTTGCAGGTGTTGATACGGTAGTCCCAAACTCCTCCCGAAATGGTGTATCTGAATTGTGGCTTGATGATTATATGGAAATTTTACAGTCAACACTCTTAAGTGAAAAAGATGATAGTGACAAACCACTTCAGGAAGGGGAAGATGCAAAAATTATCAATTCTCGTAAAAATTGGAAAATAATTGACTCTTCCTTGGACATTGAACTATCAAAATGGTCCAAAGTGGGTTTACGCCCGTGTAATACCCTATTTTCAAGTGGACAAATGATTACATTGTTCTACTTTCAACCGAAGCCGTTAATGGATACAAAATCTGGCCAATTACTAAGCAACTTGACATTAAAATTACCCACTGGATCTTTCAATGATCAACCAACCATAAGTGTTATTGATCATTGGACACCATTGTATGACAAGACTTCCCAACCACTTATTATAACTGATTGCGCAGGCAATTTAGTTAAATCTATAAATAAAATATCCGCTGCAAGCTTTTTGGAGCTGAATGAACAGCTAGCAAGTATATCTTCTAAAGACACGGAAGTTTACGTTAAAATAATACGACCGAACGGACATGTTTACAGGTATAGAGTAATTGCAGGTGGAGGTGGATGGGGGTCCAAAGCTAACATATTAGTCTTATCTCCTGAAGCAATCATTAAAAAGGGGGACATTATAGAGTTCTTCATGATCACTCCTGAGGATAAACTTCAGAGTCATACTTCCAAATTAAATGAATCTCAATTTAACGATAGCCTTGTCTTTGAACGCAGTTACGAAGAACAATCTTTTAGAAGTCAAGATGAAGATCATGAAGTTATCAATGGTGTGTTTGGTGGAGGGAGTGAATCGGGATTCAATTACAATAAAGTAATGCACTTATCTCCTGGAGAAACGCTATTAGTCTCTATGAAATCCGGGTCTGCATAAATAAAATTGTAGACATATATATATAGTTTTTAGGTTAGAGTTATATATGACTTCAAAGCAATTTAACATTTATTAAATTACTTAACTTGTTATGATCCAATATATCAAAGGTGACTTATTTTCTCATATAAGCCATAAGGTTGGCGACGCTACAATTTTAGCTCATGCTTGCAATTGCAGAGGTTCCTGGGGAGCTGGAGTGGCAGCCATTTTTAAGAAGAAATTTCCCTCAACCTATGCTGCACATCTTAAATATTGCAAAGAGCAATCTGCAAATCCAGCACAGTTGTTAGGAAGTACCCAGTTAATTCCATCTTCTCCATCAGATCCAGGAAATGCCAATGGCACTAATAACGTTTATGTAGCATGTTTGTTCACGAGTGATAATTTTGGAGGGGGGAAACTTGCACCTACTGATATTGTCTTACACACTGATGCTGCTATGAAGAGTTTGGATCAGCAATTGAAAAAACTTTCTGACAGTAATAATTTTCCACTAGAGCGTAATGAAGAAGGAAAGATCGTGGTAAATATGCCTAAGATCAATGCTGGGTTATTTAACGTTCCGTGGCCAGAAACTGAAAAAGTGTTGGCAAATTATGACCATCTTGATATAAATGTCTACGTCATAGATTAGATTTCCTTACTGTTCACTTTGATTGATCGTTACATATTTATTCTTTTGTGCGGTAGTCTCAAAAAGAGCATTAAATATACATATATAAATATTGGGCTATTGTAAATTTCTACTACCGAATAATTCACTTAAAATTTATTTAAAGATACATCCATATGACCGCTTCTGGATATTTTGGATGTTGTGATGAGCGTGTTCAATTTTGACGAAGAAGAGTTATCCAGCAGCTTTAATGAGTTGAAAACTAATTTGAATAGCTTTTTGAAACGTGAGGAGACATCAGATGAAGAAGGTGATTTGGATCCATTGGATCCTATCCCTTTTACTTCTCTGTCACTTGAAGCTAGTTGTGGCGCTATTCCTGTTAGAACGTATCAAAGAAGGAAATCGTCTGTCTATAGTAGACTTTCAGTGAAGTTATCAGCATCTGTCTCATCGCATAATCAAGAACTCATTATACCAGCTAACTATAATAACGAACATGTAACAAATGATAAAGAAACTGAAAACAGTCATATTGATAGTACTAAGTCCAAGAAAAAATTAAATGATTTTGAACCAATAAAAGTTTTAGGACAAGGTGCTTATGGTAGGGTACATTTGGTGAGAGATAAACACACTAACAGACTCTTTGCTCAAAAGCAAGTGAGAAAACCCGCAATCAACATCGTAAAAGAGATATTGAATGAACCACATGTTACCAGAACTATCTCAGAGCGTCAAATATTATCAAATATTACACATCATCCTAACATCGTGAAATTATTTTATGCCTTGCAGGATCAAAATAAGTTTTATCTAATGTTAGAGTATATTCCTGGGGGTGAGCTTTTCCATCACTTATCATCTTCTGGTAACAAGCTTGGAAATGCGTTCAAAGAGAGTGACGTAGCCTTTTATGCTGCTGAGATGGCACTTGGGTTAAGACACTTGCATAGCTTAGGTGTAGTCTACAGAGATTTAAAACCCGAGAATTGTCTCTTAAACAGCTCTGGTCATCTAGTTTTGACAGATTTTGGATTGTCAAAGGCTATTGACGGAGAGAATAATAATGCATGCACCTCAATAATAGGCACTCCAGAGTATATGGCTCCAGAGATTTTGAAAGGTGAAGAGTATGGTTTCTTGGTAGATTGGTGGTCATTAGGTTGTGTTATTTTCGATATGATGCTGGGAAAATCACCCTTTACCGGTAATTCCCATAAGGCAATTCAAAAAAAAATACTTAAAGAAAAGGTGCTGTACCCTTTTTACTTTTCCTTAGATGCAAAAGATCTATTGAATAAATTGTTGAATAAAAATCCCAGCAAGAGACTTGAAGTTGACGTAAAATGGGAACATTTCAAAAATCATAGATTTTTTCGTAAAGTGGATTGGAAGAATTTGGAGCTCCAGGACAACAGCTGTTCTCCTCCTATAGTTCCAGTTATTACGGATCCAATTCTAGCCGAAAATTTTGACCCACAATTTACTAGCTTACATGTAAGCGATTTGCACGCAGATGAAGGTCTTAACATACCAATATCAACTGATCATGATCCCTTCAAGGGTTTTAGTTACACTGCTAGTAACAGCTACATTGAAAGATTTTACTAAGTTTTTCATGCCCTGTATTATTAACTCTTGAATCAAATGAAGACAACTATTTGATTGTATTAATTAAACCCTGACACCACTGACAATATAAGTCATACTATATTTAAACTTTCATGTATTTCTTGTGATTTATAATTCCTGTACATATGTATTAGTGTATTAGCGTAGCCGCTATTTTGGACAGCTTTTATTTACGTTGTCCTGAACCGAAAAGATAAGAAGGCAAACAGTTATATATAAGTAAATAGTGTTGGGTTTGAGATGGATGAGACATTAATTGCAACTATCAACAAATTACAGGATGCATTAGCACCCTTGGGAGGAGGTTCCACCTCACCTGTTGATTTACCCCAAATAACAGTTGTCGGTTCTCAATCATCTGGTAAGTCATCTGTTTTAGAGAATATCGTTGGAAGAGATTTCTTACCAAGAGGTACAGGTATAGTCACAAGAAGGCCACTTGTATTACAGTTGATTAATAAAAGAGCTGCCACGAAATCTAATAGTGATCTAGTTGAGATTAATACAACTAATGATAAGGGTGAAGCGTCTGAAAATAATGCTGATGAATGGGGTGAGTTCTTACATTTGCCTGGGAAGAAGTTTTATAACTTTGAAGAAATTAGAACCGAAATTGTTAGAGAGACTGATGCTAAAACAGGTAAAAATTTGGGAATTTCTGCAGTTCCAATCAACTTGCGTATTTATTCACCTCATGTTTTGACATTGACATTAGTTGATTTACCAGGTTTAACAAAAGTTCCTGTTGGTGACCAGCCAAAAGATATTGAAAGGCAAATAAGGGAAATGATTATGAAGTTTATAGCGAAACCAAACGCCATTATTTTATCTGTCAATGCGGCAAATACAGATTTAGCTAACTCAGATGGTTTGAAGCTTGCCAGAGAGGTCGATCCAGAAGGTTCAAGAACTATTGGTGTCTTGACGAAGGTTGATTTAATGGATCATGGTACCGACGTGATTGATATCTTAGCTGGTAGAGTGATTCCCTTAAGGTTTGGTTATGTTCCTGTTATTAATAGAGGACAAAAAGATATCGAGGCCAAAAAGACAATTAGGGATGCATTGTCTGACGAAAAAAGATACTTTGAGAATCACCCGTCCTACAAAGCCAAAGCACACTACTGTGGTACTCCATACTTGGCAAAGAAGTTAAATGGTATCTTATTGCATCATATCAAAGGCACTTTACCTGACATCAAAATGAGAATTGAACACTCTTTGAAAAAATACCAGAATGAATTGAACTTATTAGGCCCAGAAATGGCAGAATCACCAACTTCCATCGCTTTAAGCATGATTACAAATTTCACAAAAGATTACAATGGAATTATTGAAGGTGAATCTAAAGAATTGAGCTCTCAGGAATTAAGTGGTGGTGCTCGTATTTCATTTGTTTTTCATGAAATTTTCAAGAATGGTATCACTGCTCTCGATCCATTTGATCAGATCAAGGATGCTGATATTAGGACTATCATGCACAATACCTCAGGTTCTGCGCCTTCACTTTTTGTTGGTACTCAAGCCTTTGAGGTCTTGGTGAAGCAACAAATCCGTAGAATGGAAGAACCATCAATTCGTTGTATCAATTTGATTTTTGATGAATTGGTTCGAATCTTATCTCAAATTATTTCTCAGCCTCAGTATTCTAGATATCCTCTGTTGAAGGAACAGTTATCCCTGCATTTTATACAATTCTTGAGGGATGCGTTGATCCCAACCAATTCTTTTGTTGTGGATATCATTCAATCTGAGGAAACTTATGTTAACACTGCTCATCCAGATTTGTTGAAAGGCACTCAGGCTATGGCTGTTATTGAAGAAAGGTTTCATCCAAAACCCCAGGTTGCTGTTGATCCAAAAACTGGTAAGCCATTGGCTCAGCAACCTCAACAACCACCACAAGGTCAGAATAAAGAAGACTCCAATGGTTTTTTCGGTGGTTTTTTCTCCTCCAAGAACAAAAAGAGGTTGCAGTCCATGGAAGCGCCACCTCCTGTTTTGAGAGCTACTGGTACTATGAGTGAAAGAGAAACCATGGAGACTGAAGTGATTAAGTTGTTGATTTCCTCCTATTATAATATTGTTAAAAGAACAGTTTCTGATGTTATCCCTAAAGCAATTATGTTGAAATTGATAGTCAGATCTAAAGATGAAATCCAGAAAGTATTGCTTGAAAAGCTTTATAACTCCCCTGATTTGGCTGACTTAGTAAAAGAGAATGAGCTTACAGTGCAAAAGAGAAAGGAAGCAGTCAAGATGGTAGAAGTCTTGAAGAATGCCAGTGATATTGTCTCTAGTGTTTAGAATATGTGCGTTTAAATTATTCTGACTATGCTATTATACTCTGTTTAATATACTAGATATTTAATTAGTCTTTTGTATGAAGACGCTTGTCTCGTGTAACTTCGGTCCAAGAAATACAAATTTCCGGGGTTTCATTGCTACCGGAATGCTAACCCGCATTAGATCGAAGACTAGTTACGCTTAATTTTGAGAGATTTTATTTTTCGTTAGTTCTACTAAAAATTTTTCACTACTATTGCCAACGTTCACTTACACCATTGGTAATTACTTGAAGTGCTGACTGAAGCTAAGAGGAAGCTTAGATCAAGGTTAAAGAAGATTGAATTCAAAAAATTTTAAGATTATTTCCTTGGATTGGTTAAAAGTTTAAAAAAACAACCACAAAGGGATTCATCACAAGAGACTGGGCTGGAATACTGAAATTTGTCTTAATTAGATAACTTTTACTAGTAACAGTCTAATAAACATTGTACAAATTTACGTTCAAATTAGTTGAGGAGTTATATGCCTAAGAAGGAATCACGACGTAATTTGCCAACTAAATTACTTAAACCTGGATAACACTCGATTTGATCTTGAACAATTGGACTTTATAATTGATATTACTACTAGTTTATTAGTATCCAAAATTATTTACATTTTATCTTGTTGACATCTTTCATTCACTTGGTTGTTGACCCTCCCCCTTCCAACAAGTGGATTTAAAATAAATTGAAAACATAACTCTGGTTAGATATTATTGGAACGTTTCTTGTTACTTCTCTCTTCGTTTCAATTCATATTTAATCGGTAAGGCAGATTCTCTAAGTGTTTCTGTGATCAAAAAAAAAAATAAAGCTATAAGAGTAAGTTTCAATTCACTTCATAAAGCGCAAGCAAGGAAGTAGATCAGTGAACTTAAGTTTATTTGAGAATTAGTTGAAAGCATTCATATCTCATCCCAATAATTTACACATTTCAAGTTATGGTTAGCCCCCTTAGTTCTGAAAGTTATGTCGATCATGAGCTTTCAGCAGGATTAGATTCGACATTTGCTTTTGAAGGTCCTGAAAAACTCCTTGAAATCTGGTTCTGGAAATCCGAGGAAGATTTACCGCTTCAATATTCCAAGAATGGATTAAGGTCCATTTCAACAAGTAGCTGGACTGAGATTCTTGATCTAGTTAATTGCAAAATTTTATCCAAGAAATCGTCTTCGTCTGTTGATGCGTATTTGTTGAGTGAAAGCTCATTGTTCGTTTTCCCTCACAAAATGATCTTGAAGACTTGTGGCACTACAACGACTCTTGCCTGTCTAGATAAATTGTTCGATACCGTCAATAAAGTATATTTTAAGGGTGAAGTTACCTTCTCAAGCTTTGATGTGTTCAAAGCTTATTATTCTAGAAGGTCGTTTATGTTTCCTGACAGACAGGCGCATGTCCATAAAGATTGGAAATTAGAAACATCTCTTTTGAATAATTATTTTAAAGACGGAAAATCTTATGTTGTTGGTAACTACGATAGTAGCGATAATTGGCATCTTTATATGAGCGGTCAGGAATGCAATTATACCAGTAATGATCAAACATTTGAGGTTTTAATGACAGATCTTAATCCTACTAAAGCTTCTAATTTTGTTAGTACGAGAAAACCCGGGCATGCTTTTGCTGATGAAGATGGAGAAGAACATGATTTAGGTCATGATTTAGGTAAGAAGATGATGATTGATACAGAATTGGAACTGTTGTTTGGAACTGGTTCTGATCGGACTCATTTACCATCCCCCTCTTTATCAGATTCGATGGAATTGGAGGACAACACACATGACAAGTTTTCATTTAAACATGATTCCTTCTCATTCACGCCATGTGGATTTTCATCAAACTCTATCTCTGAAGAAGGTTATTATTACACGCTACATATCACTCCTGAATTAGGATGGTCATATGCTTCTTTTGAGACTAACTACCCTTTTTCAGGAGAAAAGCATATTGTTGAAGTTTTGCTAAAAATTTTAAGCATCTTTGAACCTGGGAGATTTTCCATTACGTTGCTCAGTGATGGTCTGGATGGCTTTGATGAGTCATTTTTGAGTCTTCAGAAATGTGATCTGTTGTTGAAAAAGCTTGGTTTTAAGAAACAGGAGAAAATTCTATACGATTTGAAAAATGATAACAGGCTTTTGTATTTGAATTTTCACAGAAGAGGATGATAAGGTCCCTATATGTTCTATAATCGAATTATTAGGGACTTTGGGGGATACTGATGATTTCCATAATCTTTATACTTGTTTTTTGTAGGCTTTTTTGCTCCTCATATAGGAGTCTTCAAGTGTAGCAGATTATGGTTGTTATAAATTGATCATTGGTACGTCTTCTTTCATTAATGTTTGCTATTTACAGTTTCTTTATAGTGTGTCTACGTATGTTTTACCTTTTATATTTCTATTTAGTGGAAACAATTACTACTGAACCTCAATGTTAGAAACTTATTATACGTACACGTCGTCTTAAATATCAAATCATGTGATTGAATTATAA
Source organism: Priceomyces medius (assembly GCA_030570455.1). Lineage (NCBI taxonomy): Eukaryota > Fungi > Ascomycota > Pichiomycetes > Serinales > Debaryomycetaceae > Priceomyces > Priceomyces medius. Next base: position 1,172,832 of record JAJLVV010000001.1, on the reverse strand, counting down.
ACAGTAATTATTTTGACACATGAAAAATTTTAAAAAAATTAACCTTAAACCTCAATTTACATACCACCCCACAAATGTTTAAAGACTCTTTTATTCGGAATAAATAAAACAATGGCTAATTAAATATTAAACAAAGTATATACAAACAATCAGATTAATAATATATAATCATTGTTTAATTAGCTTGTTTAGAACTTCTTACCGAACATGATGAGTTGCAATTGATCGTACAAGGAGATAACACCAGCACCTGCAACACCTCTCAAGATGTTAGCACCACAACCCTTGAACAAAGATGGGATACCTTCAGCAGCAACGATCTTCTTGAAAGCATCGAAAGCACCATTGTAGTGAACCTTGGTACCAGAAGTCATCATCATTCTTCTTCTAACGGTATCCAATGGGTAAGAAGCGGTAGAAGCACCAGTGGTAACGGTCCAACCCAACAAGAAGGAAGCAGCGAAGGAACCTTCTAATGGACCAACTAAAACAACTGGCTTCAAAGAATCGTACAAACCGAAGTACAAACCTCTGTAAACAATGATACCGATAACAGATGGACCGAAACCTCTGTACAAACCGGCAATACCATCAGAGGCTAAGGTCTTCTTGTAGACATCCAACAAACCGTTGAATTGTCTTGCGCCATCACCCTTAGCGGACTTGGCATCGTTAGCCAATCTGGTTCTAGCGTAATCCAAAGAGTAAACGAAAGCCAAAGAAGTGGCACCAGCTAAACCACCAGAGGCCAAGTTACCAGCGAACCATGGCCAGTAACCTTCATCTTTCTTGAAACCGAACATAGCCTTGAATTTGTCCTTGAAAGCGAAGTTCAAAGCTTGGGTTGGGAAGTATCTGATAACGTTAGCGGTGTTACCTCTCCAGAAGGAAACAACACCTTCTTCAGCAGCGGTTCTCTTGAAACACTCAACAATACCAGAGTATGGTTTAGACAAACGACCTTGCTTGATCATTTCTTCTTGGTTTTGAATCAACAATTTGACTCTCTCAATTGGGGCAGCTGCGGTCTTGGAAACGGCAGCGGAAACACCACCCATCAAGAAGTTAATTAAGAAACCGTCCATGATGTCTTGCTAGTATGGAATATATGTTAGTTGCAAACTAAAGTTACGAACTAAGTGATCTACTTGTGTAAGTCGAAAAATTTTTTTTCGTACAGGGATTTCAGACGCCTTATATATCTAGCTCTGGTCGACGAAAGGGGGCTCCATAAGTGCTTGAAGAACGGGCTTTTTCGGACTGAGGTAAAAAAGTGAAATATGATTTGTCGAGAGCGCCTGATGACTCCGGGTAACTGATACTAGAAATGTTCCAAATTGTGGTAGTTGGACGGCTGGCTTTCTGACAGTAGCTTTTACGACATGACTAAATTGATGTTCACAGCCAAATCACTATAGTTGAATTTTGACTATAGTTAATTGCTTATATCCTACAACTACATGCAATTTAAGTGTGGGTGGGTAAGCTCATCTGTTCCTAACTATGAAACTGGCATTCGGAATAAATGGCGCGAAGATCGTAGAAATGTAACACAAACACGGCCAACAATAATGGCTGAAGTTAAACGGACTCCGAATAGAAAGCTCTAACTTTGAAAGCATTGACATTTAAGAATACTGTAGTGGTAGCCAATATCAGGCGAACGATGCTTTTCCAGTATTCTCGCATGACAAATTTCAATTCCGCGATGGACCAAAGACATCCATTTGTTTCTTTTATTCGTAATTGTAAATTTCCCGAGGAGAATGTAATCCGGCATACTAATTTGGTTGTATCTTAGCGAAAAATGGTTGCACTTTTTTAGATTGATCACGTGACATGATCCATATTAATTAAGATCTGAAAACAAAAAAGAAATCCGCCGGTAGCTACGATTGAATGCTGCCTGGGCCATTGGGATTCTAGTCAGGGAAAGAATACAAAATAAAAATACATAAAGTAAGCCATAAATCTTTTTATTTTGATGCAACTATTTTCAAATTTTTTAAGAGTTTTTAAAACTAATGTATACATGAACATAGCTTAGAGTGAAGAACAATCTATATATGCAAAATTATTTAGCGGAACTGGGAATTGGATAACTGAGAAAGTCTGCGATTCTCCCCAGAAATACGAGATGCACGTTGCCGATTGGCTGCAAAATCGTCCATTGCAATCTCCTCTGTTCTCAATGTGTCGCTTAAGTCGTCAGTGGTGTTATTGGTGTAATTGTAGGTATCTATGACATCATTGCTGTTTTCATAGAAAGTGCTGTTAACTTTGCTTTGTCTCTTGAATATATCTAATATTGACTTCCTTTGAGGGGGTCTAGGAATAGGAGTTGGAGATGCCGAGGATGCTTTGGAGGAAGAAACTGGTGCATTTCGATGATATGTGTACTGTGGTGTACCGGATTTTACTTGAGAATCCATTTCGGTCGATGTGTTTATGTAGGTTGTATCCTTGTCAAAAACAGTTGATTCAGATCTAGAATGGTCCATACTTATTCTGTTAACTTGTGCGTTACTGTAAGCACTGATATTGGGTCTGTTTGGGTCTGTAGGGTCATAATCGTTAGGGAAACCATCAAAGTCGCCTCTTTTAACACATTCCCTTATTATATCAACATCCTTAGGGAAGAAATGTCTCTGAATGAAATCATATGTGAATCTTGGAAGCAAACAAGCCAAAACTCCTATAAAGCTGCAGGCCCAAAAACCAGCACTTCCAAACATCTGTGGTGCAGCCTTATAGAATTCACCTGAATAAGTAGTTGCGGTCCAAACTCCTGTCCACCCATATATAATCAATACCGATAAAGCGACTATCAAACTGGATAACCAGTCCCATCTATACTGGTGAAGTAAGATGTAGAAATTACATGATATACATGAAATGCAGGTGACAACGATACCAATCCAGAATCTATGATCAATTGATAATCCATTCATGCTTTGAAATGACGTATGGTACATCAAATAAGGGAAGAAGAAAGAAATAACAGACTGATAATGTGCATCAAGCATATACCACCAGAACTTCTTTTGTGTCCATTCACTTCTTGTTATACCTGTACGGTATAACTGTGGCACTAACAATGATATTTTAGCGCTCACATCTTGATCAAAAACAGCTAAAAATATAATTGGCAACGAAGTGAAAGCCAAGTTATAGAACATCAAGTATGTATACTCAAAGAGGTAGGAGCCATCGAAATCGTTATAAACTCCATACCAAAATAATGCAATTGAGAAAATGACGTTTTTGTAAAAGAAACTTGGTATCATCTCGCTGAACCTCTTATAAGACCATCTTCCGTGTACTAGTAATAAGCGAACAAGGTATCTAAATTGTCCAATTGCATAATCAGAAGACATTGCAGCTTGACGTCCTTCTTCACCAGCAATTCCTACACCAACATCTGCTGCTTGAATCATAGCAACATCGTTTGATCCATCGCCAATTGCAAGCGTCATGACATCAAGTGAGTCCTTTACTAGTTTGACGACAGCAGCCTTCTGGGCAGGAGAAACTCGACAGCATAACACCGCCTTACAGTGTTTACATAAAAGCAAGAATTTTCTTCTAGTTACCGGATTGCTAAGCGCTGACTTCAAAGCATCACCATCTATTACCACACCAAATTTATCACTTGGAGGATTATGATCACCAATTGAGTTCTCGACTTCCTCCTCAGTCCCCACCATATGGAAATACGTCAGCAAATAATGTGAAATGACCTTATCGATGATTTCGGATTCGGGAACAGCATCAGGTATATTTGCTGCAACCTTTTCTTGAGCCGACATTTGAGTCTTTAAAATCAACAACTCCATGTTACTCGAGAGTAAATTACATGAAAACCCAATATTTATTGCTGTTTCAACTTTATCTCCAGTTAAAACCCAAAGCTTTATACCTGCTTCGCCAAGAAGAGAAATAGAGTCAGGAACTCCATCCTGCAATCTATCCTCAATAGCGGTACCACCAAGCAAAATTAACTCTCTTTCGATTGAGTCGGCTACTTGTTCCATTCTGGTTTCTCTGTTGTCCAATGATGAAGCTGCTTCTTGGTGCCTCTTATTCCACTCGGTATATTGTTTCCATGTTAATTCTCTCTGTGCTAAACATAATGTCCTTAAACCCTCTGTTGCAAACTCTTCTAAATGCTTGGAAGTTTGCTTCAAAAGATTTTTATCATTCTTGGTTTTAGATAAACGATTGTAAATAATTGAATCCGCACCTTTACAGAGAAGTAAAGCTTTTGGTTCATCCCCCGGTCTTTCACCTGGAATCTTGACTATTGCGCTCATTCTCTTTCTTGTTGAGTTGAATTCCAAAGTATTAAGCACCTGATAGTCTTTAACTTCTCCTTTGAAATTGACAATAAGACCACTCTTGGTGCTGCCTTTAAATTCAAAACCAACAGATCTTGCCGTTCCAACTAATGCAGCTTCATCTGGAGATTGAGCCTTTAAAATCAACTTATCCTCGTTTCTAGGGTCAGGCTCTGTAAGGACAGAATGACAAAGAGCTAAAACCAGCATGAAGTGCTCGTTGCATTTTCCTTGCACATCACCATGGGCACCTTTTAAATCTTTAACGAATTCAGATGAAATAAACGTTAGTTCATCATTGTAATTGGGACTAGCTATTCCTTCGAGTGAATTGATCATTTCTACTTTATCTTTTGCAATTGCTTCTTTTTCCCTTGCTCCTTCTGTATCCACATCAATGCCTTGTCTCTTCCTCAAACCTGCTAGGGCCTCTGTGTATGCTCTCCCGTAACTTATTCCATTAATAGTACACTTTTTGAATTCCATAACATTTTGCGTTAAAGTACCAGTCTTGTCACTGAAAACGTATTCAATTTGACCCAAGTCATCGGATATACTCCAAGACTTAGGCGTGCATGGATAGTCTAACTTTTCATAATAAAGATGAATATCTGAATAAATGAAAAATGCTTGAGCTGTCTTTATAATCTCTATAGTGATGTATAAAGAGATAGGCACCAATGACTGATATAAAATAACAGCAACGAAGAAACTGACTAACCCATTTTTAGCAGGAGTTCCTGCAATGGTACCAAATTCATAATAATCTCGTGACAATTTGTTCCGTCTATAGTAAAACCCGTTCACGATTCCAGATACGAAGCATATCGTAAATAGTAAAATAAAATTTAAAAACACATAATAATTCAATTCACGAGATATTCTAGATTGCTTTGTAGGTGTAACACCAGCATTCAACATTATTTTTGTTTCGGATCCTGTGAATACGACAATTCCGATTACCCATTTAGTATTTCTTAAGGAGCATCCTCTGAGGAGCAAATTGTTAATGGTGATTGGTTCTTGGTTTTCTCCATTATCACCATATTTTAAATTACCCTCATATGAGTACAAGTTTGGATGGGGACCTTCACTTTCAATTTCAAAACTATGTGATACGAAATCGTCTGCCTTTGTGATTTCGTTTTCTACTGAGCCGTACTTTAATGCTTGTCTGACCTTTAAGTTTGTCTCTCCATCCAAATTTTTTGTTTCAACGTAACAACAGTTGTCTTCATCACTGGTAGCAAGAATGGCTATATCCCCTGGAATTTCTTCATTATTATATATTCTAAGAACGTCGCCAACCTTAACATCTTTCCAGTACTTTTTGGAGAATTTTAGAGTCTTCTCATGAGGTGTAGATCTTGTTTGATGATTCAGTTGGAATGACTTCCTAACTCTGTCAACGAAAGGATCATTATTGTTAGTTTGTTCCTGAAAATCGGAATCAAATGATTTCCTATTATTCTCCCTGGGAATGTTGTGTTCTTGTCTGGCTTTTTCTCTGGCTTTTTGTGCTCTTCCTTCCTTAGTCATGTTTGCCTTTGCCTTTCCAATAAATTTGAATAGTAATCTTGAGTTGAACTTTTTAAACCTTCTCCATAATGAGATCTTTTCATCATTAATATTAGTGTTTTCATAAACATACCCATTTAAAGCGCTACCAACTTGAGACAATATATGGGTGAATTGGTTGTTGACTTCAAGATCTGATACCGTACGTCTAGAATCCTCTATTGCATCCTTAATGGATGTAATGATGACAATACATATTAACGGAACTGCCGATAAAACTGGACTAGGAACACCAAAAATGCCAAAAGCACCCAAAATAATAACAGTTAGGAAATAAACGTTGGCAATATTATGGATAAACTGATTAGATATGTTCTTTGGGAGAAAAGTAAGAGGAGTGTACTTTGTTGTTCTGATCTTATTTCTTGGGTAATTAGTAATCGGCTTACCGGTCTCTGCGTCTAAAAACTCATTTGGTAATGTTCTATTGAACACAACAGTACGTCTTTCATTTTTACGATCCTTGGGGTCTTTAGCTTCTTCGTCACTATCATAATGACCAGTTTCATCTCCTTCGTCAGAATCATAGTCGTCTATGATTGATTCCGCTGTGCTTGGTTTTCTCACTAAGGAACCTTTACGTTCTGGATTTCTGTGTGAATGGCTTGGATGGCGTAGTATTCTTTTGAGTGTCTTGGATCTATTCACCTTTTCTTTTTGGGGCCTTCCTTTTTTGTTCCTAGTAGTACCCCATCTATGTCTCTTCATTATTGTGTCATTGTCGAATGGTGTTATGTCTTCAGATTCTTGTGTTGTATCAAAAAAATCTGAGTTTGTTGTGAGATACTCATCATGTAAGCGAGGTGACTGTGGTCTGCTTACATTATATACTTCATCTTCCATAATCACATTTTCGTCCATAAAAGGTGAGCCATATCTGTTATGATGATGATGGCTGGAGCTTTTAAATGACACTGAAGGTGAACTAGATGATGGTGGCGTTGAAGCAGACGTTTGGCTCTCTGGCAATTTGAACCTGAGTGAAGATTTGCGTACTGGGCGAGTATTGAATGATCCCGCGTCATTAAGACTCATTTCAGGTGTTGGAAATCCGCTGTAGAGGCTCTCGGAATCCTCCTGTGTTGTTGAAAGCTTAGTGGAATAAAAGGTATCATTACTAGCAGAGCTGGAGTTTCTTTTAATCAATCCGTCTTCTTCCTTATTCCTACCTTTACTGTCACTGGCCACACTGATCATAGAACTATCTGAACCATAGCTACGATTAGAATTATTATAGCTTCTATCCTCTTCTCCTGACATACCGCCACTTCTATCTCTATTCTATAACAAATGCTCTTTTTTTGTTTTACAGTATATCCCTTATAACTCTCCTTGTCAACCTGCTAACGTGTATAGTGTCTAATCGATGTGTTTGAGAGTCAGAGTGCAGTTTCAGTATTTGGGTTTGAACGAGTGTCGTTTCTGACAGTAAGCCGACTTGGTTCAAGTTACCTTAAGTTAAATGAATAGAATCAGGACCAAAATCTGAGGAAGAAGATTTGAAAAGCGGATGTACGGTGATCTAAAAAAAAAAAGTGAAGGGGGGTGCCTAACCGCGTTTCGAGATTTTTCAGTTTGGGACATTCTATTTGATTATAAATGAAGAAATGAAAAGGATAAAAGATAACAATAAATATGAGTGAAAATGCTTTAATCACTCTGAATGGGTTGAATTGATAAATGGAATATTAAGCTTTGTTGTTTTAGATAACACGTCTTCTACTGTAAATGAGTTGTTAAATACTACTATAGCGGAACAAGGTATATTGAGCGTAAAAATTTTCAATAAGAGGTATGTTACGTCCCCCAGAACAAGTATGAACACAATAATACTAGCAGCTTCACTGTCTAGAGAAATCTTTAATTTAACTATCACTATCATAAACATAACTTGGTTTCAAAGCTGCTTCACGGAAGTGCTTGCATCCGGTGTTCGGACCGTTTTTCGCCTGAAAATTCATAATGAGCACATACAAAATATGATCATTAAAACCAGTGCTACTAGTTCACAAAAGAAGCACGACGTAGTTGACCAATTAGCTATAACGATGCAGTGGTCCTATTCAGTCAAAAGTGAAAGGAGATGGTAACCTTTTAAGTACTTTAGTATTGTACTACCATTACTTTCTGTAAATTAACTACTTTATGTTTTGAATAGTTGGACACACATACAACTAGGACCTTCTAGTAACAATACAATCTCTTGGAATGAAGCTAAAAGCCCGTTAGAAGAAACCAGTTACATTGGTTTCGCCCTTGCAATCATTCCTTTTTCGCCGCATATTTTTTAGTCCATTCTTTAGCAACTTCAACCGCCTTCTGCTCATTCTTTTTCCAATCCTCTGCCACATCATTTGCTAGTGGATCATCTGGATTTGGTGCACCTAAGAGGGCTTGGATAGAAAGTAATATTGTTCTAATTTGTAATGCCGGACTCCAATTATCCTTCAACACATCTAAACAAATTCTACCCAACTTATCTATGTTTGGGTGGTATATTTTCGTCAAGAATCTAACCTTAGGTGCACACATCGGATAATCATCTGGTAAAAAGAGTTCTAATTTGAAGTTTCCATCGGCATACGGGGATGAGGACGGGCCCTCGATTGTAACCTCAAAATATCTAAGATTCTCCTCTGATGGAACAGCGGTTATACCTGGAACAGGGTCCAAAGTGAGTCTCTCTGTTTCCTTTATAATCCTTTTGGGTAATGCAGCCATAATTAGGAAATAATCTGTTTAATTTGAGGATTTTATGGTTCAGTCTCCAAATATTACCTGTCTTTGCAAGAAGTTCGAGATCCCTCTTTACTCTTATCCGGGTAGTGTGAGATCAAAACTGATACTCAGCAAAATCAAACTGAGAAAAGTTAAGAAATATAAAGCATCAGATAACTCTACTTGTACAATACAAATGTCACAGAAGCTACGTCCTACACCTCCCCTTACTCAAAGAATATTAGCGAGTACCCTAGCTGTGGCCGCAGGGATCTGGCTTTTGCTGCAAGTAGGAAAAGATTTTCAGTTCATAAAGTACGAGCCACATTCACCAGAAGAAGTAGAGCGTCGTAAAAAGGCTAAAGAAGGCTTATCCATTAAACATCTTGAAACAAGAACTTTAGATTACACTCCTGAAGCTAAGGATCGATTAAGAAAGATGATAGAAGAAGAAGAGAAAAAGAAAAAAAATTCTTGATGTTAAAGTGATTATGAATGGAAAAGTGTAAACAATCATTAATTTATTACCAGTCTGTCTCAATGATTGGGTTAATTTGATAGGTGGTCTCATATTTTGCCATTGCTACAAGTTAAGGGTGTTATAATACAAACTCTAAGAATCAACTTACTAAATTTTTAATTTTTGCCCCCCAGAAATATCTTTATTTTCTGGGAAATGACCACCACAAACCCACATAGCAAATACATCAACTCCAGTTTTGTTCACAATGAATTTCTTCAGATTTTTAATTTAAACCTTACCCATAATGTTCTGAAATGCTAACCAATTACGTCCTGTATATATGTTTATATAATGCGCCTAAGCTGTTATGAATTCTTCAAACCTGTATGCTATTAACACATTGCCTAAATGGGACAACATGAGCTTAATGAGGTACCGCAAGAGGCTTCTAACGGTTCCTTCTTCCTTGTAACCTGAAAGTTGCTCTTCAACAAAGGTCTGGCTCATCTTAGAACACCCCATATTCGGATTTAGTTTATGTTTCGTGTCTCATATCTACGCTTTCCCCTAATCTCCCTGTACATCCGCATTTTAGTTATGAGTGGTTCGTGGAAATATTCTTTATATCTCGAACCCAAAATTAGTTGAGACCATTTAAATTGCATAAACTAAGTTTTCCGAACATCTGGTATCTCTTAATGGGTACTACTGCCTAAAGATCTCCTCTTTTCTTTCTAAGGATCCGAAGACTCCTATGATCTACCTTTATATGCTACATAATCAGATAATTTATAAGTGCTAGAACTAAACAGCAGGGAATTCCAATCAATCAGTTCACAATCCTATTATTCCGTTCTCAACCAATTCGTTTTGATCATCAACCTATATGTACCCACTTTCCTCTTTAGAACTCGTTTACATGTGCAAGGTCCCTTACAGTATTGTTCACAGTGCTGTCTTTTCCCCACAATTTCAGACCGATCTCGAGGTCAACTCTTCTGGACCAACTTTAGATCCGTTTAAAATGATTAACGTCAGAACCTTATGCCCCTACCCCAGATTTCTTTAATTCTGTGCCGTTTTACCGATCCAGACGTATATTTCACAAGCATCTAATGCACCTTGACCCCACAATATTTCCCACTTATTTGATTAGTTCATCCCCTCTCCGATATTTCCTCTACCCCTTTAGGCTCGAAATAAATATGCTGTCCGGTATATAGAAATGTTGCATCTTGGCTTCGTTGTTGGGTGACGTTAGTTAAAGCTTGAGGATAATGGTGACGGCACAGTAGTCTGATGGAGGGGCCCACTTTCCGTAAGCGAGAACTTGGGAATTGACAGAAACACTCACTCTTGATCACTGTTTCAGGGTACAGAATGCTTTCAGAACAATCACTACCTACAACATTACTCAAATTTAATATCAGTTAGTCTCCCTTAAGTTGAACTAATCCTATACGAGTTTCTACTATTTGCTTTACGGAAAAGCTAGGGGTGTAACCGACCTCTCACTCTTCAGAAGCCTTACAGGAGGAAAAGCAAATGTACTATCTCTATGTAAAATATTATGCCGATCAGCTTGGCTTTTGTAAATTAATGCATCATCCTTTAAGATGAGGTAGTGTTTCTTGATTGATCAGTACGTCATCAATGCAAGGAAAGTGTTATTGGAACATCGAGCAATCCCCCCTGTCGAAATGTAGCACCTATGACATACCAAGCTATTAACCCATTCTATGTATAGCAACCATTGTCTTTAAGTCTGCAGGCACTCAAATATCCTATTTGAACCAATGTTGAATACATTTAAGAGGTAAGTCTCGTAATCCCATAAGGCACTCTCTACTCAAGGTTCAAGCATGATAGGGCGCAAATTTGCGTATATAACAATGCCGCAGTTATTTTGCATTTGCGACCTAATTAGGAAAGATGATCTGCATATGCGTGCTATATGTGGCCGTGTTGCTCCACTTGTTTTTTTTTTCACGTCATGATAATGAAATTGCTCGATCTCCACTTTCCCGATTAGGCCTAATATCATGTTAACAAATATCATAAGCGTGCTTAATTAGGAAAACGAGGAGGTTTGATTAGGCCTAATTAGTCCCCTCAATGCATCTAATATTTCCTAGTAAGGTAGTTTAATGCATGTTGATGGATCCAAAAGGAAAACAACGCATGGACATTTTCGATGTCAAAGCTGATCCAAGCAAACAATTGGATTTACCCCATGTTTAACGCTTCCTGATGATATATCCATAGTTTGTGATAGCATGAAGAATTGACTTTATCACTATGGAAAGGATAGCCATTACAGTCTTTTACTCATATAACGTTTCCTAGTAGATGTAATTTTTTTGTAGACATCGTCGCGTGCGAAAACTACGTTAAAATCGACCAGGTATGTGAGATAGAAACTCTAGTTAGCAATAAAAAATTTGTGAGAAAGTCCTAACAATAGGCTCAAAGGAGAAGCATTTTCGATTAATACTTTGATTGCCCCGTTATGCAAGGCAAATTGAAACAATTATTAATATCATTAATGAGTTGCAGCTGCATAAAGTTTACTTAAGCCTAACTAGTATATCAACAGAACCTATTTAGTTTAATTAATTACATCCATGAGCACCTGCACCATCGAGGAAGGTATTCTGGACTCTTAACCTAGTCAGGAAAATGAAATAAATACCCTAGGATCTCTCCTCTGGACTTTCCTTTTCTCTCCTTTCTTCTCTACGCTTAAGATCAATAAACTTTCATTATCTTTTATTATACCCCGATACCCCATAATGGAAGCAAAAAGGTAAGTTTGATATTTGAACTGTCATTGGAGAAAGACATTGACTAACTGACATTTCTAGATCTACAGTTATGCCGCCTGCAAATGGCAAGAAGTTATGGAGAGTGAAGAGATCTGTGTCTGGAAAGATCTCTAATAACTCTGATCAGAACCAAAGTTCGAATGAGTGCTTACAGAACTCATTGAAGATTTCTGCTGCTGGAAGTCAATATACCCTGAAAAGATTTCCTTTGAGAAGGCCGAAGAATAAGCCTGGAATGCCTAAGGATTTCGTTTTCGTCGATTTGTCACCAATTAAGACTGAGAATGAAATTTCCTCCTCTGATGAGGACTGCGTTGATTCGCAATTCCCATCTCCAGGTAGCTCCACTGATGACAGTAAGTCAATTTTTGATACCCAACAATTGAACGATAGTCTTAGCTCTATCTGTTCAGAAGATGATTCAATGTTCTCGAATACGAATGCATCCACTACCTATAGTGATGCATCTCAATTTCAACCTATTGATGCGCTCGATACTTATATGCAGTCCGATTCCAACGAATTTGCATTGATGGGTGAACCACTCGGTTTAGGTATTACCGGCATTGAGTGGAATTCTAATGCCTTGTATCCATCAGATGCTCAATCTCATCATGAACAAACATACTCCCAGGAGTGTTTACATCAAACACCCATACAGACTACATCGCAGACAGGCTTCAATGAAATGATACAATTGCAGCAATTTCAACAGCAATTAAACGAGCTGCAATTTGGGATCTCCGGTCTCTTACTGCCAGCTGAGTCTGAGTCTGAATCTGACTCTAAGTTGTCAGCTAATAACAAAAGGTCGAAGTCGGTCGGTGATATCCGCCAGAAAAAGAAGGCAGGTACATTTCAATTCAAGCAATACAATGGTCCAAATGCCAAGAAAAACAAACCTCTGTTAAAGCAAAGACATACTATTTCTGACCCACTTAAACCTAGGAGTTCTGGTATCAGCAAGCCTGAGGTGAGTACGCCTAAGTCTGTTGGCTTGGAAGATATTATGCTTTTAAATGACCAAATTAGAGTCAACTTGAGAAATGAATTAACCACAAAAGAGAAACAACCTTCTCTAACGTACTCGCCAGTACAGGAGCAACTTATGCAATTCAACAAGTTGAATAAACCTCTTAATGATAACTTCTTATCTAACAGTTGTGGTACTGACCATTTTATGACTCAATTCCTGAACGATTTTGATTTAGATCTGTTTGTTTCTTTTTAAGAACATTGATGATAATGATATATTCAACTTTATTTCTCATGATACCCCTAATCCCTTGCGTTTCATAACAATACTTAGCTGTATTGGATTATTTATTTTTGAAGAAATTCAAATTTCGTGCTTTTAAAAAGCATTTTCATTTTTCAATTGAGCTGCTTCATCCAAACTGATTTTTCGTGCCTATTGGCTTAACTTTCAAATACGTTCGTGCCCTTTGCCGGCTTGCATTATTTCGAACCATTAAATTGGCTTCCTTCAAACATTCGTGCCACTAAGTTGGTTTACTTTACAATATTCGTGCCATTGAGTTGGTTCACTTCACAATATTTCGTGCCATTGAGTAACTGGCTTACTTCAAACATTCGTGCCATTAAATTGGTTTACTTCAAATCATTTCGTACCATTAATTTGGTTTACTTTAAAATTATTTCGTGCCATTGAATTTGGTTCACTTTACAATATTTCTTGCCACTAAGTTGGTTTACTTTACAATACTTCGTGCCATTGAGTTGGTTTACTTCCAATATTTCGTGCCATTGAGTAACTGGCTTACTTCAAAATACTTCGTACCGTTGAGTTGGTTTACTTTACAAACATTCGTGCCATTAAATTGGTTTACTTCACAAACATTCGTGCCATTAAATTGGTTTACTTCACAAACATTCGTGCCATTAAATTGGTTTACTTAAAAACATTCGTGCCATTAAATTGGTTTACTTAAAAACATTCGTGCCATTAAATTGGTTTACTTCACAAACATTCGTGCCATTAAATTGGTTTACTTAAAAACATTCGTGCCATTAAATTGGTTTACTTAAAAACATTCGTGCCATTAAATTGGTTTACTTCACAAACATTCGTGCCATTAAATTGGTTTACTTAAAAACATTCGTGCCATTAAATTGGTTTTCTTCATAAACATTCGTGCCATTAACTTGGCTTCTATTTCAGTTTGAATATTCGAAATTCTTGATCTACACCTTTTTGGACATTCTATTTGGATACACTAATTACTACACTCACTATATTTGGTGACAACTGAGTTTTTCTGATTTTTAAGATAAACTTACACACATACACATACTTCTTTTCCAGAGTTTGGATTTTGGAATGCAGCTGATTATTAAATGATTTATAATGGATTCGACTTTACTTTCTATGCGTCAGTTATATTATTTCGGTTTATAAGTATATTGCGATACGTGCAACCTGAGAGAAATCTCATGTAAAATAAAAGATATAATACGATAAGTCAACTTTGTACACATATGTAGTTATCTCATTTGATAAAAGGAAATTTGCTTAGTGATGTTCATCAGTTTTCGAAAGACAATGTCTGATACTTTATTTCCGATAATCTTTTTGCATGAACCCTTCTGTGCAATCACAATATCTCCACATTTCGCTTAGCTCGATACTTTCTGCAAGTTCCTCAAAGAGAAGGTACTTATTAAGGGACAATAGACCCTGAATGGCTATAATATTGCAGAATGACAGATATCCTAAAGTGGAAATTTATTGCTAGTATGATTTCCTGAAAAGTTCGATGCATAAGACGCAAAATGCAAACTAACGAAACTCTGATATTTCCTCTCCAGGAAATGAGAGGGAAGGGGTTCGAAAGCGTTTTACCTTTTAGTAACACAGGGTCCTATGAGCGTCAGTCGAAACTGCACTGAAAGATTCGTGACTTTTCTTTGTTCCCGTTACTTCAATCTAAAGTTAGTTTTATAGCTACGTAATCTTAAGGTAATCATTCAGATTAAATATTAATTTAAGTTGATGACTTCTTTCAAATATGAGTTTGTTCCTTTGTATTGTAACTGTTAAAACTTACCGTAGCCATGAACTTCATGTGTTCTAACTTAGTTTCAAGGTTATTGCGTGTTAATGAGAAACAGTTAATTCCAAGTAATTTTTTTTTGTTCCCTATGATCAATATCAATAGATCACATTAAATGTTCGTCATAGCAAGTATGATATCATTACATATCGAATAAGCTATGAAAATATTGAACATTTCATTACATCTTATTACTGATTTAGATTTTACTGTTAACATCATAATGCGAATGTTTATCTTGTTCATCTAATAATTTGAAGTATAAAAACGACATTGTTTAGGAAACTCTGTTGTTGTGGGATTTATGTAATACGAATGTCTTGTTTAAATGTAGCGTTTAAGAAGTTAATTTCGAAATAAGTCCAGCTTCTCCGTTCTCTATCTAATTTCCGATCTTATGTTTGAAGTCACTTGTCTAATGCATCTTGGAGAATCGACGTTATTGCAATACTTTTTTCTGTGTTATTTGTTTCCCTTTCCTTTGGTTGAAAGTCTGTTTCTTTGGGACGTATGCTCAAAAACAGCTCATTAAGAAGTTTGTTAGTGATTCTATGTTGATCTTCCTGGAAAAGGCGATTCTCCTTCAATAATTGATTGCATTGATCCAAATACCGCCGTACTATAGCTTCAGTCTTACGAATGAAATCTTCTGTTTCGGCTTCCTTGATCTTTTGGAAGGCAGAATTCTTCTCTATCAAAAGATTTATAAGACTAATTAATTGCACATTTTTACCATCCAATGTATTAGAAGAATCGGTTCGTAACTTCAATAGACTAGTAATTTTACTTCTGATATCCTTAATACTACGTAATGTCTCATCCAGCAAACCTTTCAAAATAGTTGTGTTAGCTAATTTATCTTGACCATCGTTTTTCTCTAACGGTACCAGACCATTATCAGATGTATATATCTCGGTGTTCCTACTACTATGTAATGATTTTCCTGATTTAAACTGCTCACTTAGCTCATGTAATCGAAGCAATACATATTCCAAATCCTGTCTAGGGCTATTTGGTGTTAACCCTTTCAATACAATACTTAGATCGTCAGCATCTTGTTCACATTCATTAGCGCCATTAGTTCCCCTTCTTGCTTTAGCATTTCGCAAAGCATTTGCAAGCTGTCTTTGAAGAGTTCTTATAGTAGGTATCGAACCTAGTTTATTATTCAGTTGTCTAGGTTTCTCAGCGTATTTTCGTTGAACTATCTCCCATTTCTTTGTTTGACTTAATGTTTTGTCCCCCACATACTTGAATGGCTTTACTTCCACTATCAAATAAAGTATAAATTTTACCTCGTGGATAGACAATTTCGTTCTCTGGAGATTTCTACGGTCACTAATGGAGGTCTCTTCCAGATTATAAGCACCATTTGACTCCGATGGTTCATTTGATATCAGAGAATCTGCATCTTCTAACTTTTTATCGACTCCAGATTTGTCAATCTCCTTAATAATTTTCAGCTTATCGTTTTCCTCTCTTTGTGAAGAACCTACTATTATGCTGCTCGAATTAGACGAAAGTAAGGAAATTTGAATAACTTCATTTATTAGATCAGGCATCATAAGTCAACCCCCTGTGGGACTTATTTAATACTGCTTTTGATGTTCTTTACAGGGCCTTGTGTTGCTACAAATGCTTTAAAATTACACTAAATACAGTACGATAAGAATTTTTGTATTTCTATATCGAACTCTTATTCTTTCATGAATTGGATGAATTTGCAAAAGAATAGAATACCATAGAAAGGCTAGACTGAGTTTAGACTTCCTAATCAAACCCAAAGTCGGCAGTAATTTTGGCAGAAATATTCTTGATATCATTTTCAACGTCATTACTTAAATTGTAGTTATCCATGTACTGGTTGTTCAGATTAGTCAATTTGTTTGCGAAGTTGGATGCTAAAGGTCTAGATTGATCATATGTGTTCGCAGCATTTCCTAGTACTGGCCAATGGCTCTGAGTCAAGCGAGATGAGGTGTCAGGAGCGTACGACATAACACTTTCTGTTTCATGGTCTTTTATCTCTGAGTATTTGGATTCAGAGAAAGGGTTTCTTTGTAATGCATTAGGCTTCTTGATAGAATTTAATTGGACCATTGATAACTGTAAATTATCAAGTGGGCCATCTACTAAGCAGCCCTCTTCTCTGAAATGTGAAAGCAAATGATTCCAGAGGCCGTTTCGACACAAAGCTCGTGGGTTCCCTAAAATAATCAAACCATACTTTGCTCTGGTTAAGGAAACATTTAATCTTCTTGGATCACTCAAAAAACCTATATTTTGTTGGTCATTTCCTCTAACACAACTCAAGATTATGAAGTCCTTTTCTCTACCTTGGAATGCATCAACAGATGTGACTTCCACTTCCAAGTAGTGGTCTCTTCTATCAGCTAAAGTACCATTCATTGTCATATACAGAACGATGTAAGCTCTTTGTCCCTCATATGGTGTTATTACACCGATTTGATCAGGATGAACACCATCCTCAAATAATCTAGTGATTATCTTTTCAACATTCATAGCTTCTACTCTATTTAATAAGGAGCTTCCATTTGCAGAAAACTCTTCTTTACCATAATTTGCCCAGAACATCATAGGTGTATTATCAACTGGCCATGGAAATTTTGAGTTAGGTTTCAGTCTTTGATCACTTGTGACACCATTTTGCAAAGTTCCTTCATAGAAAACATTGGAGGGATATTCTGATAAGCATGGGTGCATTCTATATTGTACATCAAGTCTGATTGGAACATTTCCAAGTAATACCAAACGTTCAAACAATGATTGCCTTAATCCTGCATCGGCAGCCTTTTTATCAAGAATGACAGGTCCCATTTGTTGATGGTCTCCGACTAATATCACCTGCTTTGCACCCTTAACTATGGGAATAAGTACTTCAGGTTCAGAAGCATGCGTGCTCTCATCAATCAACACAGATCTAAATATCATTTTGGACAACCTCTTATCAGCTGCACCTACGCAGGTACAACATACGACATCACATTCACTTAAGATTTGGTTTTCAAGCTTTCTTACACGTTTTATAAATGATTTGGAATCTGCATCAGATAATTCACCAGCTTTATTTCTTAATATGATCAATTTCTTGAGCTTACCCTTAGCCTTATCCGTTACAAGATTATGTAACGCAAGGTGGCTAACAGAACTATCGACATCTTCTCTCGATTTAGCTGTTAATCTGACTACTTTTAGACCTAGCAAATCTAACTTACCAGCTAAATGATCAACAGCGACATTTGAAGGTGCAGTAACCAATACTTTTCCTTTGTTTAACTTTGACAAGTGATAAATAATAGTAGCTGAAGTTATAGTTTTACCTGTTCCTGGCGGTCCCTGGATAAGAGAAAATGGCTTCTTCAAAGCTACCTTAACGGCGTGAATTTGGGAATCGTTTAATCTTGCTAACTTTTCATGGGAAATGTTCTTAGGATATTTGATGTCAAATTCTATAGGCACAACGTCATGCCCCAATAGTTTATGGTACACAAAGCTTGATAGTGACTCTTTATCTAAAGCAAATTTTCTCATGGCGTGTTGCATTCTTTCATATGTTGTACCTTTCCAAACAAACTCTGCTGTGAAGTTCGTCGTAAATTCAACTAAAGGAGGTTCTTTCGCAGGCGATAGCTCTAATGTAAAATATTCGTATGTTGCATTAGGAACTCTCACGATAAATCCTCTACCTTCCCAAGGCAAATGGTCTGACCCACTATATCGCAATATCATTTCGTCACCAACAGCTACCCGAAGCCCATTGCTCTCAAACGTTGAAAATATGAATGATGCCATATGTCTATTGTTTAAACTTAGTGACCATTTAACTTGAATATGCTCTAAAGCCTGTGATTCTTTTAAAGCCTTGTTTGAGTCAGCTTCCAACTTCACTAAGGGTGCATATGACCTTTGGTATTGGAATGCATCATCATATCTCAAAAGAACCGGTAAAACGTCATCCTCCTTTTCATCAGTGTCAATTTCATCAATTGTAGCTTCCCTTCTTAGCTTCCATTGAGTTTCAAGTTTTGTGATTTGTGTATGGGTAACAATCTTTGAGTTCACTAATTCTTCCTCTAAAGGCTCTGCCGCAACCCATGATAAAAGCATCCTATTTTCAATTAGAGATTGCCATTGTGAAGTGTCCCAATTAACATCTTTTGATTGAGCACAGGGAATTCGACATAATATGACAACAACTGATTCCTGCTTAGCACTTACAAACCCAAGAACGAAAACGTTTTTGTTTCCACAGTTATAACATTCGAGAGTAGTGTCACCCAAGTCTGACTCCTCGTGAAGGGATACAATATTATGACGGGACATGATAAGATGTGTAACGATATGAGACGCATTCAAATTTGCTTTAGAGTTACAGAACCATCTGTTGCATGTATTGCACTTTACTACAGAGTTAGAAGAGTGAATTCCACAGTATGCACATGCATGATCTGGCAAGGACTCCTCTAGATCTGTTGCATCCATATCATCCCCAAAATCGTCATCGTCATCATCATCTTCTTCGTCATCTTCTTCGTCATCTTCATCATCATTGTCGTCTTCGTAATCAAGATCCTTGTCGTGGTGAGCATTCTTATTTTTGTTATTGCGGGTATTTGTATCAACTTTGGTTGAGATGTCCCTGTTAATCTCCTTCATCAATTGGGAGCCTACTGCAACTTCAATGATTTGTTCACTATCACTAGTATCAGATTTCTCATCATGGTTTTGAAACAAAAGACTGCTCATGCTTTCCTTCTATCATTTATATTTTATTGGAAGGTTATTGTACATCTAATAATAACTACGGCTTGAGTGTATTGTTATCTTGAGTAGAATTTGCAGTCCAGTATTTCAAGAGATATATCTGATCTTGTGGATACTGCTTCCTGAACATTGGGATCGAGCTGTTTGTCAGATTTTTTCAATGTGTAGGTAATGACACAAAATCTGGTTACTGGTTGCACAGTTGAGAGGAGAGATAGAGCTCGATGAAATGAAGTCTAAGACGAAAGAATTGGGAAATAGAATGACAGGGAGTCTAAATACTCGTTATAGTTTAGTCCCATCAGTGATCATCGGTCTCAATGGCAGCGGTGCTTGTCATCAGAGCTACTTAATTATTCTAAGCATATCTATTGACCTTATTTATGAGCGATGTCTTCTTTCCTAAAATGTCTCGTGGTCATTGGAACACAATTTGAACAATTAAAATACAGTACAAGTATACGGTACAAGGGAACTTATCCCAGACGCCATGTGTAGTAGACATATAAGTTGCAGATTTAACTGTCATAATGCCTCTACTTTTTATTTTACAGAATATGGTATCCTGTATATCGATTTGACATGTACCATGTGACATATTAATTGTATCACGAGACCTGGTGTAAACAATAAATACTGCCACTTGTGGGATGGAGTATGTGTGCGGGCCTGCTCCAGAACCGTTCTACATTGACTATTGGACAAGGACCAGGGACCATAAATTGCGCTTTTGCGAACTCTGAGCTCGCGCTCTCTGGTTAATTAACTTTCTCGGATTGATAAGCCCCATCGAGTATATTGTTGACGACAATCTTGCACCTACAATAGCATCCCAACCGTTCTGCTAACGGTAGATTTACTCAAGATGTGACGACACAATGACGATTTCTTAATGCGTTATATACGGTTATTGCATTTCTTTGTTTTACAGTCCTCGATGATGTATTAGTACATTTATAAAGATGATTTTAAGTTAACACATCAGGAACACACTATTACAATTGTTCTTCTTAGGGAAAATCTCGAGGGATCTCTTTAGTAAAGTATATCTTACTCTACCACGTAAACTTCAAGACTCATTCAATGGTGTGCTAGTTTTCCAACCGTAAGTCAAAGCTTTTCAGCTATTATTATGCAGAATTCACGAGACGGCGCGAGTTCCTGCGGCCTTCTCGACACTCCCTCTAATATAGGAAAATACTTCTTCATCTAAGCAACAGTTGTCGCTTTTGTGATAGCAGTAGACGTATGTACATACTTACGCATATTCCGCTCGTATTGATCCCTACTGGTATATCAGCAAGGGGTGAAGACACAACCCCTTGACTGCAAGGTATATCACCCAAACTTTTGAAGTTAGAAATTTAACCATTATAGGATAACCACCTCTGTTTCAGGTGACACTACTATCAGATTAGCAGGTAAAAAACCATTGGTGCGTCCGCAAAAGGTTCAAAGACCCTTAAAAAAGTAAACCGAATCTGCATATCGTGTAAAAAATTGAGACGAGTGAATTCCATTTTCTGAGGATACAGGTACGCGACAAAGCATACATCAGCGGCTAAGCTTTATAGAAAAAAAAAAGAATTATCTTCTTCGATCTAGCAGTTGTAAGATTCGAAGTTTGTCACTAAAGAGACCATTGATAACTACAAGTGACGTGAACAGCGAGCGAATATTTGAAATAGATATCTAGCGAGAATATATAGCGTCTAGAGAAAAGAGAAGGCAACGACAACGTACAAGTACGCATATAGAAAAGCTAGAGGCGACTTAAGAACGTTTTAGACTTACTCAGTGTTAATTGTTCTAGAGAAAAGAAGCAGCCAGATCAATTTATCCCAAAGAAAGAACAGAGTAATACGTTAGCAGGCCTTCTGTTGAATTTATTGAATCAAGTTTTGATCCGACAGAACCTGGGTTGCTAGCTAGAATTTCATCATGAAAAACGAGCCAACATTTGAAAAGGTGATGAGCCTACATAAAGGAGTACTTCACGGAAGCGATTATACGTTATCTACGGACTCGGTGACTTGGATCCGTCCCCATGGAATCCAAATTAACAGGCAAGGGCAGCTTTACTCTGTAACAGCAGACGACGAACAGTACATGATGTTGAGACTGCTTCAATCGTGTTACGTGCAAATATATCCAAATATGCTGGTGACAATGCCACAATTACACCAACGACAACAGCCTGTTATGAAGCGTCTCTCTAAAAAAACTAGTTTTAGGGATCTCGATAATAGTAACGGGGCTGGTGTAGGTGGTATGGGTGGATTGGAGGAACCTCCAGTGGTATTCATCAAGACATTTGATAACGAAAAATTGTACATTAGGGTCTCTTCAAAGGCCGCTTTCAGTAGCTTAATGAGCTCCTTGGCAGTTTGGCAAGCTATGAAACCTCTGGGTTTAGTGAAAAAATGGTACTGTGAAAACAAAGTTGATAGATCTACAATAACTGAAGCTCCTCATGAACTTTTGGTCTGCCGCTTTAAGGTATATGGGCCTATTCCCGTCAAATTGAGAAATTTAAACATTGTTCCAGGTCCTGAGGCACCTTCATATAAGCCAACGTTAGATCAACTGGATAATACCGCTACTGGATCAACTGCTCAGTCAAATGCTCTGGGTGATAATCTTAACGAAGGTTGGTTCTACACTATGGGTGTTCTTAAATCTAACGGTTTCTTAAACTTAATATCAGAGTTAGATGGCGCATTGCTATACTCGATAGACATTAAGTCAATCTTAACATCTGAAATTAGAGAAGTGCATCATTCATTGTTCAATTGCTCCAATGTTTTGTTTATTGGTAAAATCAAGGAGTTGAGATTGAACACTGCTATCAAGTCAACTAGTCCGTTGAGTAAAGATCAAGACTACTCAACATTTTTAGTCAAAGATGGAAAGTCCATTCCTAACAATCTGAGAATCTTTATTGAATTTCCTTTGCATATTGATTTGGAGGATTGGTTTGTAGGATTAAACTATTTTGCAAAGAAGGAATATATAGGTGCTTTCAGTCCAAAGCTGAAGCTCGTAAAAAATGTGTCAAATCCTTCCTCCATTACCGATTATAGAAAAGAATCTTTGAGAGTATCCAAAAAGATCTCTATTGATATCATTGAAGCTAAATTCGACAATCTGTCTCCTAATCTTGGAAAGGGAAAGCTTTATGCTGAAGTGTTCATGTGGGGAATGACTTGGTCAAGGACAGCAATGGTTAATTGGAGTTCTAACCCCTTCTGGAAAGAGGAATTCTCTACTGATTTACCGATTCTGACCCAGATGATACATATAGTAATCAAGCAAGCAGTTGTTGGTAGGGAGTACCTGACTAGTGATAAGTTGGTTGGAACTGTCTACGTGACTCCTGACATCTTATCAAAACAAATAGGATCAAACACTACAATCATGTCTGAAGGTAGTTTGGGTAATGCTATGACATTAAATCACTCTACTTCATTGAACGCTATCAGTGGTTCGATGAATAATGATATAGTTAGGTTGGCTATATATGATTCCGCTAATTTGAGAATTGGTAATTTGATGCTTAATGTTAGCTTGAAGGAACATCACATCTTGCCACCAAATCATTTCAGACCTTTGGAAAGGATGTTGACAAACGCACCAATGAAGGATTTGATAAAGTATTGTAATGAAAATGTCATATCCTCTGATTTTGAGGATATAAGTGTGATGTTACTTGACATATTTCAAAGTTTAGGGGTTGAAAATGAGTGGTTCAAGTCATTGATGGAAGAAGAATTAATTAACGTTGATAAAATGACAAGAAAGAATTATGTGTCAGGTAAGAGAAATGACCAATCGCAGCCAAATTCTTCAAGTAACAATGTTTTCAATACACTCTTTAGGGGATCTTCAATTTTTTCAAAGTCATTTGAGAAGTACAACTTCAGAATAGGTCAAGAATATTTAGAGAAAGTCTTTGGTGACTTTTTCACAAAAGTAGAAGAAGAGCAAAAGAATTGTGAAGTTGACCCCAGATATGTAAAGTTACAAGAAAGAGCAGAGAGACAAGGGAAATCACCGGATGATTCTGATCTTGAAAGTGACGATGATGATTCCGATGAAGAGGATGCGAGAGAACAGAAGATCAAGCAAATGGAAGAAGAAAACTTCAAAAATTTGTACTACTACGCGGAAGAAATCTGGGGAAAGATTTATGTCACCTCAAATGATCTCCCGCTGCAAATAAAGGTACAGTTGAAGAACTTCAGAACCAAGGTCGAATTATCTTGCGATCCTGACGATGGTGTTACTTCTTTAAATTGTGTTAGTGCATTTATCTTTTTAAGGTTCTTTTGTCCTGCAATTTTGAACCCTAAATTGTTTTATTTAACAAGAAATCATCAGGCAGGTACTACACAGAGAACATTAACTCTTATTGCTAAGATTTTATTGAATCTTGCCAATAGACAAGAATTCTCACCCCACAAAGAGCCTCATTTGGTGAAAATGAATAAGTTTTTGAACGCCCATCAAAATGAAGTCCTTGATTATTTTGATAAAATTACTGGGAGAAGAAATGACTTCAATGAAAAAATTCTTGATTTAAGTCATGAAATGAAAAGATTTGATTTAGGAATCAGTGGTGATTCAACCTCGAATGAATTACCTACCACGCCATACCTTATTGATAAATACTTAAGACTAACGGAATTTATTCATCTTTTAAATTTCAGCTCCATCTCAAAGCAATCTAGTTTACAACAAATTGCTACTATAACGTCAAGCTCGTCCACTTCTACTGCTAACTCGCTTGGAAATAGTGGTACGAATTTGACAAATGATACTTCCAAAGATGTTAATGGTGATTTCAGAATCAATTCCGAAAAAAGTGTATATCAGATTGGTTCTTTAGAATTTGAGAAGTCGGAATTTTTGGACCTTGCTGGAGATAATGAAACAGAGGGGTTTATAAAGTCGTTATGCAGAAGTGATGAAAACATTTTCTCCTTCATTGCATCTAATGTAACATTAAGAGATATCCAAAAGGTCAGTACGACGTTGACAAATAAAATAAAAAACACGGAAGACTTACTCGAGAATTCAGAATATCCGCTGAACTACGTAGACCCTAAATTGTGGGAACTTTTCACTCACGACTTGGCGTCTCACTACTATCTTGATCACTCTAGAAATTGTTTAGTTTATCTCGATAAGGATATTGCAGTACCTAGTTCTTACAAACGTGTTGCTGATAACGCATTTATGATTTTGAAACTTAAATTTTCTGGGGGTGCACTGGACTCCGGTTCTGAGTACGGATCTCTTGCAATTCCATCTGGATTAGTACCCAGATCAGTTAGCTCAGTCACATTGGGAAATGTTCTTAAGACCACGGCTAAGAATCCATTTAAGAAATGGGGTAGAAAATCGTAATATCTATTTTTTATAGTTCAGGCAGTAAATTTTGGGACCCTCACGTGTATAGAGAATCGATATTTTAACGAGCGTAACAGCAAAAGAAAAAAATCCCGAATTCGAACATTCTGACACTGTGTTTGCTACACATTCGGTTGTAAGATAAACGCATTGGAGAAACCCTATCAACTCAAAACTCGGGTAAAATAATCGGAAGCTGAGAAAAGAATAGGATACTTCGTTAATACAAATACTAGAAGTTCGTTTATAATATCGTTTGTTTATTTCCGATCTATCAATATTTCAGATTTTTAAAGCGTTTGACTAGATAAAATTCAATGAGTACCGAAAAGTCAACTAGCTCTATTTCTGAGGAAGAGTTTTTAGCCTCCTTCCCACAGATTACAGCTCCAACTGAGTTGACTGGGTTCACTTCCAATTTGACTGATGAGCAAAGGGAAATCTTGAAGGCTCTCCGTGCGGAATTGGTAGCCGCTGGATACAAAGAGAGATTAGATGATGCTTCGTTATTGAGGTTCTTAAGAGCTAGAAAGTTTGATTTAGAAAAAGCTAAACAGATGTTTGTAAATTGTGAGTCTTGGAGGGAAGAATTTGGTACAAATACCGTTTTAAAGGACTTCCATTACGAAGAAAAGCCTCTCGTTGCTAAATTGTATCCTCAGTACTATCATAAGACAGATAAAGATGGTAGACCAGTTTATTATGAAGAGTTGGGCAATGTTAACTTGACTGAAATGTTAAAAATTACTACTCAAGAAAGAATGTTGAAAAATTTAGTTTGGGAGTATGAGTCGTTCACAAGAAACAGATTGCCAGCATGCTCAAGAGAAAAGGGATATTTAGTCGAAACCTCATGTACAATCATGGATTTGAAAGGTATATCATTGTCTACTGCTTATAATGTTATCACGTATGTCAAAGAAGCCTCAAAGATTGGTCAAGATTACTACCCTGAGAGAATGGGTAAGTTTTACTGTATCAATTCTCCATTTGGCTTCTCGACTGTCTTCAAGATGTTTAAGCCATTCTTGGACCCTGTTACTGTTTCTAAAATACATATTTTAGGAACATCGTATAAAAAGGATTTGATGAAACAAATTCCTCCTCAAAACTTGCCTAAAAAGTATGGCGGTATGTCAGATGTCACAGACCAAGAATTGTATTTGAATGATTACGGTCCTTGGAGAGATCCTCAATTCATTGGACCTGAAGGTGAGGCACCAAGAGTATTTGCTACTAATTAAAATGGCATCTTTAGATTTAGCTTATAAGTGTTTTATTTATGAATGGTATAGCCACAATATCACAGTAACCCGATGACTAGAATGGATATGAAATTGCTGGGCTGATCGTTCTCACCTAAATTAGTATTAAATGGAACTCTATTTATCAGTATATATTTAAGTTTTTAAATGTTCACCATCTTATTTATGAAAGTTCTTATACATTTACTTTGAAATTAGCAAGTTGGCATTTTGTGTCTATTTATATTATTTTGACCAATATTTCTACAGTTCTTACCTTTCTTTCTCTAATTTCTGTATGTAGAGTTTAAACAAATTGTCATAACAAAGCAATTTTTCATATTGAGAATTGTGCATATTCTTGATATTTTGCAAAAATTGCACTTATATCAAAAAGAAGTGCAGAAATTAACATAAAAAAACAGATTAAGGGATAGATACATTTAGATAAAGCATTTACTTAAAATGAATAAGACGATATGTCTAATACTGCAGCTCACATTTCACCCCATCCAATACATTTGATAATTTCCAAGCTTTTTGTATATAACAATCGAACGCAAACATGAATAGGAGCCTCTGAAGAGAATCAGACGCATGTACTATTTAAAATCTCAGAACTATATGTAAATAGGAAATAATTCCATCAACGCAGTTGAGTGCAATTAATTTTCAAGTAGGTAAAACTTTACCCTATTTAGAAAAATGGCTGCAGTTACCTGAGATGACTTCCCAATACTTAACAACTCTGGCTCATTTTACTTACAGATGAAACTCACCGCAAACCCTTTGTAAAAGAAAATCGAACGATTGCTATATATATAAGAGCCGACCTTATTTCTGGATATCACTTTATGATAAATTTTATACTTTTGAGGAAACTCCGATTAAGTGATATCTCTCCAGGAATGCCTATCTCTGAAGCAAAATTAAGTGAAAAGGAGGAAGATAAGCAAAACGAAGCTGACATTGCATCTAGATACGAATTTCCCCTTAATAGCAGTAGTTCAGGATATGACTTCCAAAATTCGATAGATCTTGCCGACTTGAAAAGTGAAGAAAACAAAGAAATTGCAGAATACACTAACCATTCTCCTAATATAGAGATTCAAAGATATAGTTCTAGAGACTTCAAGAGGGAAGCGTTTGACTTTCAGGAGAATCTTTTTATTTCTTCGAAAGGAGTAGACCGAGAGGAACAAAAAAATATTTCGCAGCCACATTTCAGTCAATTGACAAATACTGAAGCTACAGGTGTGAGTGAAGCAAACCATTTAAAACATTCATTGCGGAGGAGCCAAAACTTTTGGAAAGCAGACATTAGAGTACAATTAGAAAATGCTGACCTCCAGCTTGCATCAAAGGCAGATAAATACTCTAGGTATTTCATTAAACCTCAGGCTAGCACTAATTATTTTGCTCAGATGGTTGAACCTTACTATTACTATAACATAGTCAGTACAGCTAGTTCGCTCTCAGGAACTAAAGAAAGAACCAGAAGTTCACTGAAATTCATTAAATGGTCCGACGCTACTTTAGAAAAGGTCAAGGAAAGAGACATAATATACAGTTCTAGTAGCCTCCCATATGATGGACACATTGACTTACAGGATGTGGAATTATCCAAAGAAGAATATCAGAAGATAGATGATTTTTTTGAAAAACCACTAGGATTAAGACAGACATTAAGGTATGCATTACACCCAAAGAGAATATTTAAAGAGCTTAACTGTGGTCTGATTATAGCAATGGTAACACTAATATGTGTTTTAATTGTTGGTTCTATGGGTTACACAGTTGCGACGGCCCATTCCTTTTACAGATCACCAGCTCCCGAAACTTATGAAATCTTGTCTCACTACAAATATCCTCAGTTATCAGCAATAAGAACTAATTTAATTGATCCTGATACCCCAAAGGAATTTCACACGAAGAAAAGTTTGCAGACTAACGAAGAATGGTCATTAGTATTCTCTGATGAGTTTAATGCAGAGGGAAGAACATTTTTTGAAGGAGACGATCAATTCTTTACCGCTATGGATATTCACTATGCAGCAACTAATGACCTCGAATATTACATACCAGAGATGATTGAAACAAGAAACGGTTCTTTACTGATCACAATCGACGACTTTCCTACAAATGGATTGAACTACAGATCAGGAATGCTTCAAAGTTGGAACAAGATGTGTTTCAATAAGCGTGCTATTATTGAACTCAGCGTGAAAATGCCAGGATACTGGGAAACGCATGGGTTGTGGCCAGCCGCTTGGTCACTTGGAAATCTAGCCAGACCAGGATACATGGCATCAACAGAAGGTGTTTGGCCCTATACTTACAATGAATGCGACTTAGGAATCACACCTAACCAATCATCACCAGACGGCATATCGTATTTACCAGGTCAGAAACTTAGTAGTTGTACCTGCTTTGGCGAAGATCATCCAAATCCTGGCGTTGGGAGAGGAGCCCCAGAAATAGACATATTAGAGGGAAGTCATGATAATGGTATTGGATCCGTAGGGATTCAGACAGTGCAGGTAGCCCCATTCAGTCCCTGGTGGAGGCCAGACTACGCTTTTATGGCCATAGAAGATAGAGAGTATACATATATGAAAAAAGAAACAGGGACACCATTCCAAGAAGCTATTGCTGCTGCCACTGTCTTAAATGACACCTGGTTTGAAAACGCTATAAATAAAACTTCTGGTAGTGAACCTGAGAAAACACATTTCCAACTGTACGGATATGAGTACAACAGCAACAAGACGAGCGAACAAGACAGCTATATTCAGTTCTTCTCGGGAAACAAAAAGACATTGTCTTTGTATGGAGATGCTCTTCACCCAGAAGGGAATATTGGCTGGAGGCAAATTAGTACAGAGCCTATGGCTCTAGTTTTCAACCTTGGTCTTTCAAATACCTGGTCCGAAATAGATTTTACCAGCTTGTCATTCCCAGCAACCTTCGAAATTGACTACGTCAGAATATACCAACCGGAAGATGGTATTGAAATGACCTGTGATCCTGTCGATTACCCTACTACTGACTATATCAACTCACACTTGGCTGCCTACAGTAATCCCAACTTTACATCATGGGAGGCCGCTGGATACAGCTTTCCAAAGAACAAGCTAATGAATGGCTGTGATGTATCTTAGTCATAATCTTAATTAATTTATGTAAGGTTTGTATGGTTATTTTTAAATAAATAAGAATTTGTATTAATAGCTGCAAGGTGCGTATAACTGTATCCTGAGATTTACTGAAGTATTGAAAGATAGCAAATAATTTTAGAAAATGTCTTCAGGAAGAGCTATGAAGATACTTTGTTTATGTGGGTATTTTCAGAATGGTGAAGTATTTGCAAAGAAAATGTCAGCTTTAGATAAAAGTTTAACAGAACAACTCCATGTGCAATTAGACTATTTAGATCCCCCAATTATCGTTAAGACAAAGGATCAATTGCCCTTTAAGTTAGGTTCAACTGAAGAAGAAGCAAATAAGAAATGGAACTCAATCGTAGAGAAAGGTATTAATAGATGCTGGTGGGCTTTTAAAGAGAACGGAGTGTATGAGGGCTTTGATAATTCATTGAATTATGTGTTTGATCACATAAGAAAAAATGGACCATATTGTGGGGTTATTGGTTTCTCACAAGGTGCATGCTTGGCAGCGATTTTAACTAACTACATCAGGACAGCTATCCCCAACCACCCGTATTTCCGTTTTTCTGTCCCTGTTGCTGGCTTAGCCTTCTCAGAATCAAAGGATCCAGACCATGACCGCGTTACATTAGACTACAGCATTGATGACATTGAGGAATACAAACGGAAAGTCAAGTTAAATGAGACATACAAACAGTATTTCACTTCTCCACGATCAGATGATTTCAAGACAATTATAGTGTTGGTATATGCAGATAATGACAACGTATGCCCTCCAATTAGATCTCATTACTTAGCTTCTTTTTATAAACCGTCTCAAGTCACTAAAATATTGCACGAAGGTGGCCATACCATGCCTAGTAATGGTAAGCCATTGAACACAATGGTCCAAGCTATACTCTCAGCCATTGTTGAAGAATCTAAATTGTAAACGTTATCTAAATAGCAATATATCGTTATACATACTTTAAGTTTAGGTGTAATTGCATACTAAGAAAGAGAAGTTACAAGTCCTAGGGCTAAATCTTACTCAAGCTACCCAAAAAAATTGTTGAAAGAAGATCTCTCCCGGTGGCCAAGCTGGCTAAGGCGCGAGACTGTAATGAGTACCTCAAAGTAATCTTGAGATCGGGTGTTCGACTCACCCCCGGGAGATTTTTTTTTTCAGTTGATCAGATAAATGAATGTTATGAGTTATTTCTCATGATATGGGCCATATATCTACATGGAAGAAGACTCTAAAATATAATTATAATACATTAAGCTAAATATATGTCACTCAGTTACTTAATTTATCCTATTAAGAGTGTCAGTACAGACCACACAGAGCATGCACAAATCACAAGGAAGCCAGTCCAAATCAAGAGTGTATGATGCAACGATGGAGTGTTGAATCTTTGGAAACTTAGATTAATACTAACAATGCTGAAAAATAACGATGATAGAAGTCCAAATATAAGAATGATAACCAACCAGAGATTATCTTGGAGAAAAAATTTTGAGTCATCAGCCGCCATTTTTATGCTATATACGATCCCTAATTCAACCCCTGATGTGAATAACGAAATACATAACAACGTAAAACACGCATATGTTATAGTATTATCGTATTCTGAAACATATTGTCGCCGTGCTTCTCCCACTGCGTCTCTGTTAAAGAATGAAACATCTTCATTAATCGAGTCGTAGTTATTCTCCAAATCATTAACTAAGGGAAACTTTTCCCCAGAATTCGATATTTTATCTTTGAAGTTAATAAATTTAGAAAAGAAATTTCCAAGCATAAGTAAAGAGGAGTTGGGCGAATTCTTCAAACTATTCAAAAAAGCTTCATCGGGCCAATCTGAGATAACCATGTCATCTCCTGAAATTTCTTCTGTGGCTTCATTACTTCCCATTTGGTATAAAGAGAAATTATAACTCGATTCATTGCTTTCAACAGAATCCTTAGACAACACTGACTTTGATTCTTTCGAAAGTTGGCCCAATCTCATTTTCAATATGGATTCTTCAATGTTATGCTGGTTACTAGAATCTTTGACACTTTCAAAATTCTTGAATAAATTTAAGTTCAAAATATATGAATAGTGGTTATTAATATATTTGTCTGCTGGAATCATATTGAGATAACAAGTTGACATGTAGTGATAAAAATGTAAATCTTTGAAAACGTTAACAGATCTATTATTCAAAACTAAGCGTTGAATTTTCGGTGGTAATTTCTTTAAAAGCGTTGTAGAGTAAGTATTGAACAAATGCGAATCCTCAACTTTAGTCTCTAAGCTTTCCACAAAGTTTGAAAGATTTGAATCATTTGAGTAAACCGTAAAATGATGAAACGGGAAATTGTCGTAATTTTCAGAGTTGAATTCTAAATTAGAAACAAGGTCAGGGTTATTAGTAGTGCATATCTCGCTATCCAAGCTCGCCAAATAATCATCTTGAAAAACCCTTTTAATTGTCGACTCTTCACTACTATACGTTGGATGACTCTCCTGATCATCATCATCAGGTTCTTTCTTCATTATATATCTTAACCTTTTACAGATCAATTTAAATGTAGGTCTTTTCTTTTTATTCAAAATTGTGTCAATAGTTAGTTTTGTCAAAGAGGTAACCTTATTCTCTTTGAAATAATCTTTTAAAGCATTTTTGAACTTAAGGGAGCGTTCTTCGTCCTGCTCAACCATAAAATTCAATAAAATTTGAATGAATTCATTCGGTAGAATGCAGTATGATTGCTTTCGCAACCCTCCAACATATGCTATAATTATAGATGTAGATTGGTTTTCTTCACTTAAAATGTAAGACGGTTCTCCAACCTGATTATCATTTTGTAAATATATGAATGAAATTTTCGACAGTCCCGAAGAATCAATGGTTTCCAAGTTCATATAAACGTTTAAATTTAATATAATATCATTTAAGGTATTGATATCATCAACTACCAAAAAATCTAACTTAAAGTTTTTCTTTATAAAGGTCGTGAGGTCAAACCTAAAAGAGTCAGTTTGTGGATCCTGCTGTATTCCAGCATTATGACAAGGGAAATTATTCAGTAGCTGACTTGACATAGCAACACTAGACGGGTAACTTCTTAGTTTAAGCTGTGGTTTATCATCCGTCTCAAGTTGCCTCAGCTCATATTTGAGTACACTTAATATCCTGGTAGTTCTTGACGTAAGCCCAGATAAGTCAAAGTCTACAAAGGTATGCTTATATGCCAGTAACCGCAGCTTAAGTTTAGAAACAAATCTCTTTGCAATGTCCTTATCATAATAGTATTTCAAGAATTTTTTGAAAATCTTCTGTGTACCTATCTTTTGAATCAATATGAATTTGGATAGACTCTTTAAGGTAGATGCAATGTCCAATACATGGTACAGAATTTCGTCGTATTTGTTTTGTTTCAAGTCATTCGGTATTGATGTAGATTCTTGAATCAGATCAAGGAAACCTTCTAAGTAATCCATCTTTCGACTTAGTTCACCATACTTAGTAACGATGAATAAATTTACATACTCGAAGTTCTCCAAGAAGAGAATCTGTAATGGCATCAAGTCTCGCAGCTTAGTTTGAGTGATGACCCTGATTTGTCGCTTTAATTCATTATAATCTAGATTATAACTCTTCCATTCTGGAATAGACAAAAGTGCCAAGTTACTTCCAAACTTCATCTATTCGCTTGAATAGGTGACGTGAAAGATAAACGCTTTTGAATAAATTATAACCTCTCTCCTTCGGATTAAGCTCATTTTTACCAGCACAAACTCGCAGACCGAAAATTTCAAGATAGCCTCCCCACCCTCCCGATTATGGTCGGAAATACTTACTTTATCCCTGTAGCCGGGGCACGATACATTACCGAACATGTATGAATCGTATTTTTGCGACACAATAGATCGTTCTGTCCTAATATTTCCTTAAGGTTTTATTCAGTCGTGGCTCATGCGACGGCATCCCATAAAGTTTCAACTCAATGCAACACGAGTGCTCATATAGGTAACACCTTGTATGGATAAAGAAGCTTCAGACTTGCATTGAACAGGATGGTAGCTTTCCAGATAAAAGTTCACCTTTTAGTCAGTGGATAACGGCAGTTCCAGTTAAACGGCATGTGCCATCCTGTTCAACTCAACAGTTATTGCAAACACGCCGCAATAGGGTACTTAGAGGAAGGTAAACGATACAATATCGTTACATCTTTTGAACTACCTAAGCCCAAATTGCATTTGTGTATATGTATTTACATGCACTACGTTTCATTGCCTCTTTGTCTAAAAAGCTACAGTACTTCAGAAAAAGGAGTTGTTTTGTTCTAATACACATATATTGCTTTGGCTTCAGTATCATCAAAGCCTTTGGTCGGCTCACAAGACAGAGGACCTATCTACTTTTGTACCTTTAACCACGACCGGAATCATTCCACCTGTCCCGATTGAGAATGGTCTATGTCCCAACACCATTAACTGGGCACGAATGGAACCAGAGTGGGTAGTGATACTAAGGATAGAGTCATCTGCCGTATCATCGAATATGTCCAGGAATGCCTTGTACATTCTTATGGCGTGCTCTGGAACCGTTTCTCTGTAATCATCCTTGTAGTAGATGTCATTTTCTTCAAATCCCGGCTCGATCACAAAACCGACCAGTTCGTATTTATCTTGAATTACCGATTTGACATCTCTCTTATCACAGACATGTACACCGGTAGTTTCTCTCAAATTTTCCATGATGTAAGGTTTCTTTTGTTTGAGGTCAACGATATCACCCCAAGTATACACCAAAGTATCAATGGATCTGCTGAATGGAGAAGCGAACCACCTAGTTGGTACGACGGCGCCGTATTCCTTGATTTGTTCTTTCCACTTACGGTTATTTATCTTTGCTTGTTCCACGCCAAGTGAAGTTAACTGAGGATCTGGTCCCCAAGTAAGGCTTCCATCACCTGTTAATTTAGACCACTTGGAGTCCCACAAAACATTACCATATGTCATGTGGCCAAGATTGTGGTAACCCTGTCCATGTCTAGCTAGAAACAACAACTTGTAAGTTTCGTTTGACTTTCTATTTTTGTTCAACTCATTGATACGTTTGTAAATGTCTTCCCATGAAAGTAGCCTTCCAAAATTATCATCTAAATAATCATCTCGATCATCTGTGTCTGATAATGATTGCTTAAAGAAGCCTTGTAAAGTCTCAAATTCCCAATAGGCTTTTGATTTAGTTTGTAATTCAGATAATTTTGCCTTATATTCATGTAAATTTTTCGGCAAGTAGAGAGAGTCACTCACATCCAAGTTAGAGGGTTTTGATGACATTTTTATTAGCTGAAACTCTCAATCTGAGAAATAATGCTCAATTCAAGGTTTTCAGTTTGAGGGCCCGTGTTGATATAGATGAAAATTGAGAGTTATAACATCACATGACTTTACATTTAACGACCTACCTAATGTTTCCATTACTTACAACTTTCAACAATGAGAATGGCGACATGAAACCATTGATCAGAACAAGTACTTCTTTTTAGCAATCGAGGAAAGCGGCTCATCAATCAATTCAAATTCTACCAATTTCATCTTGTAATGCGTCTGTTCACTATTTTTACGTGTTATATCTAA
This sequence comes from Priceomyces medius, assembly GCA_030570455.1. NCBI lineage: Eukaryota > Fungi > Ascomycota > Pichiomycetes > Serinales > Debaryomycetaceae > Priceomyces > Priceomyces medius. The sequence continues at coordinate 1,137,608 of JAJLVV010000001.1, read as the reverse complement.
GTGTGGGAACCATGGATACTTAGAGTCCGAGAGATCTAGTACCATCAGAACTCAACATCGTTTCCATTTTTTATATCTTGCTCATATACTAGACTGAATTACTCAATAAACTTATCTCTAAGCAACCAAGATGTTCTAAGTATACTATGACAGGCTAAAATAGGTTTGTAAATACACCTTCGTGCGCCACTCAAAACATTTCAACGAACGGAAAGGATATCTCAGTAAATCATTCTATGGTTGGTGTACTAAACCACAACAAGCTTAGTTGCAACGTTTTAAAGTAATAAGTTTTAAAAGTCTGACATAGCAGCAAAGCGCTTGTGAGGCCAAACACCTAGAAATGTACAATTTCAACGATGATTTATATCCTTTAGCTTTGCTCATGGACGAATTGAAACATGATGACGTTTCTAACAGGGTAGAAGCAATGCAAAAGTTGGATACTATTGCAATAGCATTAGGGCCGGAAAGGACATTGAATGAATTATTACCATTTTTGAATGATGTTGCCCAGGATGATGAAGAAGAGGTGTTTGCTGTATTAGCTTATAAATTGGGTGATTTTGTCCCCTTAGTGGGTGGCCACCAAAATAGTGAGCCTTTAATCCAAATATTACTTATATTGGCTTCTATGGAAGAACCAATTGTTAGAGATAAGGCGATTGATTCTTTGAACAAAATCAGTTTAGAATTAACGGATGAAGAGTTGAATGGCATTTTCTTGAATTTAATTCAAAATTTAAGTCAGGGGAATTGGTTCTCGAAAAAGATAGCAAGCAGTGGTTTATTCAAATCAGTCATATTGAAAACTAATGCTGCTACTAGAAGAGATTTATTGAACATGTATTTGAAATTGGTTATCGACGACTCTCCTATGGTTAGAAGGAGTGCTGCAACAAATTTACCAGTTTTAATCAATAAATTCACTTATGAGAAACCACTAGAAGAGGTGAATAATCTAGACTGGGAAATAATCTCGCAAATGTTTCAACATTTAATCAATGATGACCAAGATTCAGTTAAGTTTTTGAGTATCGACGTCTTAATTTCAATATTGGAATACTTCCAGAAGATCAAAGACTATTCTCATAACTCCGAGTTTTTAGTTAGTTCCCTAAGACTAATAAGTGATGAGAGCTGGAGAGTGAGATATACAGCAGCAGATAGATTTACTAAAATTGCAAAGAACTTCACAGGTGAAGATTTATACAAATTGATCGATCCTTTTATTTCCCTTTTGAAGGACAACGAAGGTGAAGTTAGAAAGGCAATCGCTAAACAACTTCCTGGATTTTGTGAGTTATTAACTAAATACTCGAATACAAAGCCCAGTATATTGAATGAAATTATTCCCGTTGTTACTGAAATGAGCCAAGATCCACAGGAAACTGTGAGAGCTTCTTTAGCTTCAACCATTACCGGCTTATCACCAACTTTAGAAAAACAGTCCACTATAGACAAGTTGTTACCTGTATTCTTAATTATGTTGAAAGATGAATTCCCTGACGTGAGATTAAATATAATCTCAAATTTGTCAGTTGTAAATGAAACTATCGGGGTCAGTTTATTATCTAAAAATTTGTTACCTGCCATAACTGAATTAGCACAAGATAGTAAATGGAGAGTGAGATTAGCTATAATTGAGTATATTCCAAAATTAGCCAATCAATTGGGTGTGTCATTTTTCAATGATGAATTGTTATCTTTATGCATGTCTTGGCTATGGGATCCTGTTTTTGCTATAAGAGAGGCAGCAGTTAACAATTTAAGGGAATTAACAGTCATTTTTGGTTACGAATGGGCCGATAAAGAGATTATTTTCAGACTTCTTAATGACGACGATAAAATTGATGACGATAAAGTGGATTACTCAAACTTCATTATAAGAATAACGCGTTTATTTACAATTACAAGCTTGATCACTGTTGTTGACAGTAGTATAATCAAAGAGAAAATTTTACCCTTCCTTAGCAGCTCTTATGATGACTCAGTGCCAAATATTAGGTTTAATGCCGCGAAATCTTATCTCAAGTTAGTTGAGAAATTGCATGAGAGTAAGGATTCTGACTTACCCAAGTTGGTACGGTCTGAAATCATTCCAAAGTTGGAAAAGTTGAAAGCTGATGACGATGTAGATGTTAGATTTTATGCTAATAAGAGCATTGACGGCATTCAAGAGATTTTGCATTAGGTGAATGATAATAAATTGATGAAAATACTCAAAGACATGAAAATCATATTGGTACAAAAAATCGAATTCCTTGAGCGTCATCCTCTAGTCTTATATACTTCTGTGTCTCTTCGCTTTTGTAAAGATTTTATAAATGTCACTTTAGCTTATTGTATTGTACTGCAGGACTTAAATAACAAATTCTACTTGAAATTACGTCCATGCTTTTTGAATCATTACATTTCACATGTTATTATAAACAAATTACATGAGTTTCTATATGGTACACTACTGACTATGTTTCTTCTTTCGTTTCTCTTCCATATTTCTTTCAAGCTTCTCAAAGTCAAAATCAAACGAAGCACCACAACCACACTCTGTTGAAGTATATGGTGATTCAACCATTTTGAAAGAGCTTCCTATTAATTCTTTTGTATAATCTACCTTAGAATCTTGCAATATTTCTAAGGAAGACTCATCCAATACTACTTGGGCTGCACCGTCATCCTGTCTTTTAAATACTAAGAGATCATCATTTTCCTCTAATTCTTTAGTTAAATCAGTTAAAGCCAAGTTATATTGAAAACCGTGACATCCTCCGCTTTCAACAGATATCTTTAGAGCAGCGTTTGGATTCTTGTCTTCTTTAACTATGCTTGTCAACTTATTACTGGCTTTTTCAGATATAGCTATGCGCTTATCTGTTTTTCCATGTATAAGCTTAGTAAGACCAAAATCACTTGCTTCTGCCAGGTCTATAGCAGCATTGTTTGATGAAGTTAGGGGGTGTTCTTGCTCTCTGGGTTGTGCAAATTTTGATGCTTTAAATGACTTGCTGGATGGTACTGATGATGCTGAGGACGAATGACGAATTGAATATCTATAAAATTGTATACCCGAAGGCAACCCATGTAAGGAGGGTAATTTGTACGACAAACAACCATAACGTAGCTTCATTAACTGCCTTGAAAACATTGTTGAGCCCATGGTTGAGGTTAAGCAGCTTACAAATTGATGATCTCTGATTTGAATTGAGAGTGTGAATAACCCAAGATATAACGACATAAAAACGACATAAAAACGATATGTGCACTCATTTATGAATACATACTTTTAATTGTGCCAATATATTTAGGCAAAGCTTGCTAAGCTTGGTAAGCCTTTTATATACGACAGATCTCATATAAAATGAATTTATAAATATCATTTATAATTATCATTGGAGATTCTCCAGGATTTGAGAAGATCTAAATGTGAATAATCCTCTTTAGGACCTTCCATTCCGAAAGAAATATGTCTCCAATACCAAAAAGTTCCTGCAACAATAGAGTACGCAGCGGCATAAATCAAGAGATAAACAATTCTCAGAACAGACGAGTTAGATCTCTTTAAAGGAATCGTTAAGATTTCTATCTCGTAGCATAAGACCAACATTGCAAAATATAAAGCTGGAAGATAGTGATGAACATAAGTAACTCTTCCCATAACGACAAATGGCATAAAATGTAAACCCCAACCAAGCATAGGATAAACACCACCCATAATGAAAAGATGTAACTTCTTCGAATTTGTAGAGGGGAAGTCATTATTCTGTCTTTGCCATCTGACAACATAATAGAGGAAAATTATTCCAAACAAAACGACACCAACGGAGGATGGCCAAGTAGTACCCGGTGAGCCAATCATGAAATATTTGGCTTTTTCATCAGCCCAAGTACACATTCTAATCCCAACTTTCAAAGTTGGCCATTGCCATGCTGAAGAAGCTAAGTCATCTGCTTTATCATAGTCTGGAACCAAAGCATTATTCGTTGCCATCATGGCTAAGTTTATTTGAATAAAATCTCTTAAGAACCTTGTTTTTGGCAACTTGAAGTCTTCTGGTGCTGGTGGCAAAACACTATTTTCATTCTTCTCTATATTCCACCAGGTTCTTTTATCTTTACTAAATGTATTTTTGAAGCACGCAACTTCACCTTGTCTAAATCCCCATGCAGGTAAAGAAGAACCAGTGACTCCCAAATAACACCCAAGAACCGCATTTTTCAACCTGAATGAGGTGCTCAATGGGTGTAATCTCAATTTGTCTTCATTCCCTGGTTGATCCATGATTTCAACTATCCAATTATCCTTCTCATCTCCAATAGTGAGATTACCATACGCGGCTACTTCGTATTCAGCGCTAGTGACTGGTGCCTGAATATTGTGTGTGTGGAGATTTCTACCCGTCATTGGGTGGATAATTCTAACCGTCATACGGTCAATAATGTATTCTGGATCTACAGATGTTTCAACATCATAAGGGTGCTCCCATCTAGGCCTCTGGAAAATCCAGTTGTTGTTAGAATCCTTGTGCGAGTAAGTAGTAACCTGTTGTTGCTTGGAGCCTTCAGGGAATAACTGAACATGTGAATGCAACAAACCTCCAGTTAAACCTTGGTTTTTGAGAGTGACCACAGAATGCCCAATCGTAACTTCTCTTGGACCAACACCAACATCTGAACCTAACAAGTTAGCTTGAAATAACGATGACATGTTGGCGTCACCTGTGCCAGACTTGTAAAGTAGATCAAAGTGAACTTTAAAGCAAATCATGAAAATTGAAAATGGAATAATTATCAAGGCTATGATTCTGGCAATCCAGTGATATATATAAACCTTCCATTTCATTGTCCTGTCTCCAAACTTGTTCCATAAGTCTGCAATAGTATAAATACCAACCAAAGTCGTAACAAACAAACCAACCATCTTAACGGAGCATGTGCATCCAATAGAAATACCAGTTATTGAAATCCACTTCCACCATTTCCTGGAAAATTCTTGTTCTCTATTGTTGAAATTATTAAATCTAGAGAAACTGAAAACAGTAGCAACTGTGAAGAAAAGCAACATAGAATCTAATAAAATGAACTTCCCTAAAGTTACGTAAGACAATTCCAAAGCAACCATCAAGGTAAACAACCAAGTGGTGGGGATGGAGTATCCAATTTCTTTCATCGTGAAATAAGCGACTGGAACACATAATGAAGAAAACGTAGCATTAAAGATCCTCATCTTGGTGTAGTCAATATAATCTGGGTATGTCTCACCTGAAGGAAAATCCCAAGATCCGTTGTAGCCTGCCAAATAACCAGATAATCCAATCAACATCTTACCTAATGGTGGATGAACATCATGGTAGAATTCGTGTCTTAAGTAGTATGAACCAAATTTCCCAAAATGTGCTTCATCCCAGACAACGGCGTCATTTATACCAATCCTATACAATCTAACACCGAAAGATAAAGCAGTGAACAAAATTGGAGCCAAAATGGATTCCAACTTGAGTAATGACTCACAGAAATCTTTAGCTTCATCATATGTTTTCACGTCTTCATCATCATCATCCTCAATCCGATGTTTAGTGGCGTCAAACTTAACGTTTTTCTTCGGAATAGCCCTCTTACGAAGACTAACGTCATCAACGCTTTGAAAACCAGAGGCCGTCATAACTAAAATGACAATTGATTCTAGTTAGGTAACGTTTACGTATCAAATCGGAAAAATTTGGAGGACGTGCCGAAAGACATATAATAATTCTCAAAGTTTCAGACCCGTTGTTTTCTCAGCATAACTAACCTTAAATTTATTTTATACAGTATAAAAACTCCTATATGCTAGTAGAATGGTGATAAAGTGCACGTAATAACCTCCATATAAACGGATGAATGGGTTCAGTGGACGGTTCATCTGTTGAATTGTCATTATACGTTATTGGTGTGTTATTATGCGCGTATGGTTCACTCTTTGCCAAGTCTCCGGAGATCCTGAGAGTGCCTTCTTTCGTTAAAACGAATAAAGATGAGATGAGCTTAGAAATAGATAAGTTGTGGAAATTAATTTTGGATGTTTTCTCTAGGAATCGATCAACAGAATCAATTAGGTCATCATCACTGTTCATTAGTTTAATATCGGAATTTGGCACATTGATTGCGATGTATCTCAAGTTCTCGTTAATGTAGCTGGTATTCATGCTATATACTATCTCCAAGTCTCCTATACTGTCCCTTGTAAATCCATTTTTTTCTCTAGTAAACTCATTAGTGATCTGTTTTATTGAATGGTATCCGAGAGTATTTTCTTTAATGACCAAAGGTTCTTCAAGCTCCATATTCTCGATCAATGATAAGAAAATACTGTTTAGTGAAGCTGACTTAGATGGACCGTCAACGCTGATTGTTGTGGATCTTGATAATTTGTTAAGAATAACAGTATTAAATTCCCTTGTTGATTGGGTATTATGAACGAATATTAACGATTGCTTCCGTAGTACAGTTGGGTTTCTATGCTTTGTCCAAATGTGGTGAATTTTATAGCTTTCATAGTCCCAAACATCGAGTTCTACTGTCAATCCACGTCGTATGTCAGCTGGAGACACATATTTAGGTATTATATCGTTTGTATTCTTTTGGTATAAAGTGAGCAAAACCTTCGATAAGTTTGCAAGTAGATACTCCAAATTTTCAGTCGAGAGTGTCTCAAGAGTCCTATTGGCTTTAAAAAGCTTAAAGTTCTGACCAATAAAGATGTCGCTATTCATTTTGAATCGTTTCAATATAATTAGTTGTTTGTTGATAATAATGCCTTCATGTAAATATGCGCTGCGACCTGTTAAAAAATAAGCTTTGCAAATGTCAATAGAGACATAATCACTTTAAGCTACAAACTTGCTAAACAAAGTGGTGGTTTCTAGTCATTAGAATTTAAATAAAATGTTCACATTCTTATAAAGATATAAACTACATACTTGAACGCAGAGTTAGTGAGCTTAGAGCTTACCGACTGCACGCTCACTAGATAGTTATTCAGAAGCCTTAGCAACGTATTCCAATAAGTCGACAACTCTGTTAGAGTAACCGAACTCGTTATCGTACCAAGAAATCAACTTGACGAAAGTTGGGGACAACAAGATACCAGCTTTTTGGTCAAAGATGGAAGAGTGAGAGTCACCCAAGAAATCAGTGGAGACAACAGCGTCGTCAGTGTAGCTCAAGATACCCTTCAATGGACCGTTAGCAGCCTTCTTGATGGCTTCGCTGATCTCTTCATAGGTAGCTGGCTTCTTTAATCTGACAGTCAAATCAACAACAGAAACATCGACGGTTGGGACTCTCAAAGACATACCGGTCAACTTACCGTTCAATTCTGGAATAACCTTACCAACGGCCTTAGCTGCACCAGTGGAAGATGGGATGATGTTACCAGAAGCAGTTCTACCACCTCTCCAGTCCTTGTGGGATGGACCATCAACAGTCTTTTGAGTAGCAGTGATAGAGTGGACAGTAGTCATCAAACCTTCCTCAATACCGAAAGTGTCATTGACAACCTTGGCTAATGGAGCCAAACAGTTGGTGGTACAAGAAGCGTTGGAAACGATCTTGATGTCTGGGGTGTATTTATCTTCGTTAACACCGACAACGAACATTGGAGCATCAGAAGATGGAGCAGTGATGACAACCTTCTTAGCACCACCATCAATATGCTTTTGAGCACCATCAAGGGTGGTGAAAACACCAGTGGACTCGATGACGAAGTCAACACCAGACTTACCCCATGGAATACTAGCTGGGTCCCTTTCACCGAAGACCTTGATCTTGTGGCCATCAACAACCAAGTAGTCACCATCGGACTTAACTTCACCCTTGTATTGACCGTGAGTAGAGTCGTACTTGAACATGTAGGAAGCATAGTCTGGGGCAATGAAAGGATCATTGACAGCAACGACGTTGATGTCTTTTCTTTGCAAAGCGACTCTCAAGACTAAACGACCAATACGACCGAAACCGTTAATACCAACGTTAATAGCCATTTTACCTGTTTTCTTAATCAATTAACTATAGTGTTCAAAAAAACCAATTGATTTATAAATGTCAATTAATTCAATTAACTATGCTAATTATTCACTTGTAGTGCAAAATCGTCCAATTTATATTGGTTCTACCGGCAACGATCATTCTCCGGGACGAAGGCACCCATTTGAGATTTACACTACACCATTTCTGTGGAACATTTAAATAGGGCGCAAAATAACCACGGTAGTTCCCGAATCACAATTTTTTATTAACTTTATCAGCAGAGAGTGCCTATGTGGTACTGACTGATCAAAAAGTAGTCTTAACATCCATCGCATTTAATGTAGAACGAATATTTCTCTTTGAATAGCTTCTGTCCTCAGTGACTGTTCATGACAATTATGAGACGTCAGTACATGATGAGCATACAGGTCACCAAGGATTAGTCAGAGAAACGCACAATCAAATAATCACGCATAATACATCTTACAATTCTGAACTTCCAAAACTTAATTGAAAATTCTGAGCCATTTATCACTCAACGGGTCTCAGCTCAAACTACAAGCTTACTCTCGCCGTCGCTAATGGGTTAATGGATCGATTGCGGTTTCCCGGCGGTCGCACTATTCTCTTTTGCGAAGGGTGAGAGGACCTAGGTGTAAGTGATTTATGCCATTATACAGGGAAAGAGAGATATATACACGTCATCTATTCTATTGAGGGTCCTGCTGTACATCCTAAAGTGATAGGTTTCTGTCAGGAGAAGTGAGATTGATAGTGAAAGTGAGCTGTTGAATCTGGAGAGTGCTTCTAGAACCCAAAACACGTAGACAGAACAAGTATCCTTACGTTGCTGATTCAGTAAAGAAGAACATGTCAGTGCTAAAGGTGTTGTCGGGCGTAAGTCACTCAGTAGCGAGACAGAAAACATCTCTACGTACACACGTTGACGCATACAGACTGCACATATACAACATACGGTAGTGTTTCGACACGTGATAATAGGCGTTCATTTCTTGTATACATGTATATCATGGAGCGTCAGTACATTCCCAATCAGTGGGCTCGTAAGCTTCAGGCTTGTCGATGGCTTTGATTTCTTCGTCTGTCAACATGAAGTCTTCAATATCAAGATTTTGCTTGAGGCGTAAAGGCGTCTTTGTCTTAGGAAGAGGGATGTAACCTCGTTGCAAAGACCATTTGATAAGAATTTGTGCTGCAGACTTGCCGTATTTTGAACAGAGATTCTTAATTTCTGGTGGTGGATGGGACAACTTGTAACCATGAGTCAAGGGGGAATAAGCTTCCACCTTTATATCGTGCTTCAAGCACCAGTGTGCTAAATCTGTACGCATGATCCATGGGCTTATTTCTATCTGGTTGACCACAGGTGGATATTTCAACTCGGGCCAATTTAAAAGCTCTTGAATATGCTTAACTCCATAGTTAGATACCCCTATGTTTTTCACCAAACCACTATCAACAGCTTCTTGCAATGCCTTATACGTTTCTAGTCTCTTTCTGGATCCACTTAGAGGAGAATGTATCAAAATGAGATCAATATAGCCAAGGCTTTCTACCTTTGCCAAGCAATCTTTGATTGCTGATTTTGCATTAGAATAACCGTTCTGCGAGTTCCATAACTTTGTAGTGTAAAAGATTTCTGATCTTTTTATATCTGGGTGATCATTTAAAAACTCTTTTATTCCATGTCCTACTTCTCTCTCGTTCCCGTAGAGAACAGCCGTATCGAAGTGCCTATAGCCTTGCACAGCCGCTTCGTATACAATGACGCTGGTCTCACTGTTAGGGATTGCATAGCACCCCAATCCGATGGAGGGAATTGTGTTTCCTGAATTCAACTTTAGCAACCTCAAAGTCATATTGTTGCCTTATTGCCAATTTAAACGCGGAAAGAATGAACTGCTGATTACGAATGCTCTAATATTTATGGAACCGTACTTAGTTCATTTGGTTGCTTTCCGGCACAGGGCCACTATAAATCTAAAAGGCTATAATGTATATAGTGCGACTAATTGTGGATTTTTGACAGGCAAATAGTGCAGTGCTTCCAAGCTACTCAAGTGAGCAGGATTGCTGTAGATTCCTTTTTTTGCTGCTGTACTTTTGTTCTATCATTGAATGGGCCTTTTTGCCATGCAGTTGAGATAAGTTTCCTGCAACGATCTACTTTGGCCGATATTTCCACCTTAAATCCGCACACATACACACTCTACGATGCTCAGTAATAAAGTAAACCTACCGAATATCTTACGTAATGTTCAACCAGTCTCAGAGGAACGAAGTCATGAAGCTTTTAACACGATATAGGATGTAACGGTTGTTTGTATCCCTTCTCTTTATTGTTCATCATATATGTATCTGCTTTGTAAGCAGGACCCTATTGCAACATTAGAACATACTTCTGCACCTCAAGACAAGTTAACAAAGTGTGTTAGAGAGTGCATTTTGCGGACCTAGATGAGTTAGGTAAGCCACCTCAACATACGTAGTAGTTTCTGTAACGCCTCTTCCAAGAGCAGGCACACATATCGGCGTTAAAGCAACAATAGTCAGGTTACGGCTGGGTGAGATCTCATCCGCGCCAATACAATTTGTTCTAGCTCGGGTGGATAAAATAGGCCCGCACAACTAATATCCGCCGAAAGGTCACGAAGAACTGAAGATTAGAGCTTTTGGAAAACACCATCGACTTGGTATGACAAAGGAGAGTATGCCTTTCCAACACCCTTCCAGAAGATGATGAATCTTGTGCACTTTGAAGGCAACTAAATGTAATTCACTCTAGTGGTTGCGAATAATCTGGGGTCATATTTCAAGCACGTATTGTACCAGATGGCTACTCCAGGCAACATTGCGCTACGTAAGGCTCACATTACCTATCGTAACCAGCTGCGTTCTTATAGTTCACTATACCAACCGCATGCCGGTATTGTGCCCCGGTTTTTACGAAAGTATCTTAGCATGGAACGGAAAGTTTTTGGTCCGAAGTCCGTTATAACCGATGACACTTGATCCCGCAAAATGGCTAAAGATATAAACGCATTAATACGCCCTGTGAGGACCGAAGTGGCTGAGATGGCTACAGACTGCCTTACTTGCCCACATAGACATACTTAAGTAATTCCATTGGAGATTTAGCCCCGTTGGGAAACAGTGGTTAATATTAAGTGCTAGAAACGAGACAGATAAGAATAAATAGTGAATTAGTAATAGTTACTAAATTTTGTGCATCACTTTTTAAAAGACCTATACGAATCGAGGCGTTTGGTAAGCAGCCTACGAGCGCAATAGAAATCATTACGAGCTGACAAGTTTCTGAGAAAAGTTAGCAAGTGTATTATAAATAAACTGCAAATTTGCTTAGGAGAATAGTAGGAGAGATTCTATTTCTCACTTTAAGCTTTGAAGGAAAGACGTCAAACTCGGAAAATTTACCTCAGAGACGGCTCAAATCACTGAGCAGTCAATAGGTCAGTGGGGGGAGAGAGAAATTAATTGTTAATTTAACAGAATAGAAGTAAATCAATTATGCTCAATCACATCAGCACGGTTGCTGGGGAAGATCAGAACAAGTTAGATGATGTACACCATAGGAAAAAAAGGGTTGGAAGAGCATGCGATCTGTGTAGAATCAAGAAGACCAAATGTGATGGTGTGAAACCTTGCTCAAGATGCGTTCAAGACAACAAAATTTGCGTATTCAGTGAAAAGAAGAAACAGAAAGACAAGTCACATCCCAGTGGATACGTAGAGCTTTTAGAAACTCGATTGGACTTATTAACTAAATCATTGGAGAAGGTAATTGAGCTGGCCAAACCACATTTAGATTATCTTCAAGATCCACAATTTAATTCTGAAGATGGTGAAGGTATTTCAATTAATAATGTCGTCACATACTTAATTAATGAACAAGGGCTATTACACAACCTACCAGTTGAATGGGAAAAAGGGGCAATGATTGCTGCAAATATGTCGTCGAAAGACAAAAAGGAAATTAAGTTAGCTTCCAAGTCCTTTGCGGAGTATAAAAAGAAGTCAAATCGAGAAGAAGACGACGATGGAGAAGATGACGATGAAAACAATTATATCTTACCAAGCTCCAACACTGAACCCAACGCTATATATAATAATAACTCGAATTATGACGAAAGTCCAGAAAAGGATATCGAATCCCCAGATACTGTTGATTCAAATCATACAACTTCTCAGAAAGCTCAAATCAATGACTTTTCGTTTGGAGGATATCCGACAGGTGGATTATTACTCGCCAATTCTGCAACTTTAAACGGAAGAAGCTCTCCTTTAAATGAGGTCGGTCCGTCTGATTTTGAAAGTGACTCTAATTCTGTTTACTCAACACATCTCAAAAAGAATGAATCCATTTCGCCCATAGAGGAGATTTTAGGCAATGTTTCAAACTCATTCCTAACTCCATTTGATAACCCACGTAATGATAACCGTTCAGTAGTTTCTTTAACTGATAAATTTGAAGATCACAACTTACAATCACCAAAATTAGTGGCATCATCAGCCTCTGGTCACCACGAGAAGCCCTCATATCAACATTCATCACATAGCCTTTTAAGACGATCTTCTCTGTCTAGTGCCGGTAGGTCATTTTCTCCTTCACAAAAAAAAATGAAGAATGGGCATATTTTCAAGCCACTGCATAATCACTCACACTCTGGTCTTTCAAGCACAAACAACATTATAAGCAACAACGGAAACGAGTTCCATCTACCAAAGAGATCGAGCAGCCCCGTTGTCGAATCTTTTCCTCTATCTTCCATTAACGATAATAATTTTAATGATGGGAATTTTAATGAAGGAAATTTGAACGAAGGGGATTCAAACGACGATTTCATTTCGTTAGCATTGTTGCCATCTGATGTTCTCAACGGAGCACATATGAATCGAGCAAAGGATTTTGACATCAATGCTGATACGTTAGATGTATTTGCAAACAATTCATTTATCTATAGTGATGATAGGAGTTAGTTATTATGAGGAATGAACATTAAGCTGGCAAGAAACGTACTATATGATTTCTGGTTTGTTATCAATTTTTTATTTATTTATTTCATTTAGTATTTAATTCACAACCACACTATCAAGGTATGAGTAGAAGGGGGTGCGATGATGTGCCTTATACGTCATTCAATAATTTCAACACATTTTAAAATGAATACAACTTACTTTTACAGAAAATAAATTATTTTAAGGGTGATGCGGTGGCTCAATGGTAGAGCTTTCGACTCCAGATCGAAGGGTTGCAGGTTCAATTCCTGTCCGTGTCAATTCCTTTTTTTTTCTATTCGAATATTCAGAATGAGTATTATATACAGTACGGATCGAAGTTTTTTGATCTTTTTGAGATACATGGAACCAACAACAGTTATACGGTTGATGTAATGAGATGGCCAAAAAAGGAAAAAGTAAAGAAGCTTCAACGCCTCCAGTACTGAATAAGAAGAAAGGGAAGGCGAGTGATGACAAGCCAAGTATTGAAAATGATACCAAGAAGCCTCAGAGAGGTTTAGCTATTGGTGAGAACTTTGGTTGGACTGGAAAATTACCTGCTACTTTGCTTCATGAACACTGCCAGAAGCAAAAATGGGGAAAGGTAATTTTTGAAATGCAAAAAAATCTGAAGGGCTTTACTGGTGTAGTTAACCTTAGCTGGGAAGAACCTAAAACCAAAGAACTTATTCATATTAAGATGATACCTGATAAAGATTTATATTCACCCAAGGAAACTACAAACGAAGCAAGACACTTTGCTGCAACATATGCATTACATAGAATTGTCTATGTAAAGAATATGAAGATGGTGCTACCAAATATTTTTAGAAACTATTGGTCTGATCTTGAGGAAAAAAGAATTCAAGTTTTGAAAGAAAGCAAGGAAAGACACGATCAGATTTACAACGCGAATCCTTTTCAGGTATACCTCGATAGTCGTGAGAAAAGAGTCAAAAGAGAGAAAGAACGACAAATCAAAGAGCAGAATGAAGCTAGAACTCAAAAGCCAGTGGTCAGTATTGTATCTAAAATCAAGTCGGATGCAAGAACTAAAGTTACAGGAAAACTGACCACAAGAATAGATAGTATTCAAGCAACTCAAGGTCCTTCTTTTCCTAAGTCCGTTTGGAATAATGCTCCGTTTGTAGATTTTCCTTCTGATCTTCGTGTGTCAATTGAGAGTTCCGTTAAAGATCACATTAGTTGGATGATACAGGGATCTCAATCTTTAGAAAACCTGGCAAGCAACGACTATTTATCAACATTAGAAAGACTAGGCTTCCGCACATCCCATATCAATGAGTCTTTTAAGTATACTTCATCATTCAATGATGCGTTGGAGTGGCTTTTGTTTCATATTCCAGAAGACGATCTACCACCGTTTTTCACAAAAACTGCTGATGAGTCTGGCGTTTCATTTACTATTTCTAAGAATATTAGACGTGAGCATATGATTAAGCGTTTAGGGTATTCTGGATTTGATTTAGATGAGATATTGCTAACTCTCAAGGAAAATTGTGATGATGAACTTGCAGCTAGTGTAAGTTTAACCCTGAAACTTGCTAGTGATATTCAACCATCAGATGCATCAGAATTAAACCAGGATATTTGGGAACAAGAAATTGAAGGTATTGATATTGTAGGTTCAAATCCAGTCGATTACATTCCTGATTCAGGAAAGCAAATTGTTACTATAGGATTGAATCCCAAGGACTTGGAACCAGGATTACTCAGTGTCAAGTTATTCAAAAGCAATGCATACCCAAACGACTTACCAGGTATCTTTTTAGTCGTTAATGATCAGTCATTCAAACTTGCTAATTATATCAAATTATCCATCTTGAGAAGTTTGATTGAGCATCTCATTGACAATAATATGCTTGGCGATTGCTTCATTTATTCAATTGTTGAATGGTTAGAAAATAATATTGTTAAGATCATCAAGAATCCTGGCTCTTTAATTCCTCCCAAGGAAGAAAAAAGACTTCTTGTGGATAAAAAGCTGAATAACAAAGCAAGTACGAAACGTGTAATAACGAAACATATTAAACATACTCTACTGGATGAAGAGATCAGTCTCCTAAAGAAGACATACCTCGAAAAGATGGACTCTATTAAAATGAAAACTTCAATTTCAAAGAGACAAAAGTTGCCTGCTTGGAATAAGAGAGAAGAGTTAGTATCATTAATTAATAGTAATAAAGTGACATTAGTGACCGGTGAGACAGGATCTGGTAAATCTACACAAGTTGTACAATTCATATTGGATAAGTTGAACTCAAATGGCAACTTTTTATCAACCATTATTTGTACACAACCTAGACGTATTTCAACAATCGGTCTTGCTGACCGTATATCGGAAGAAAGGATTGCAGAAGTAGGCGGAGAAATTGGATACATCATTAGAGGAGAGAATAGAACCAACAAAAATACGAGAATAACTTTTGCAACAACAGGTGTTTTATTAAGAATGCTACAATCCGTTTTACAAGGCAAATCAGAAAATTCGTTATTTGATCGATTAGAGTATATATTTGTTGATGAGGTTCATGAAAGATCGGTCGACTCTGACTTCCTTTTAATTATTTTGAAAAAGATAATGAATAAGTTTCCTAAACTCAAGATAGTTTTGATGTCTGCAACAGTTGATGTAAATTTGTTCAATGAATTCTTTGGTATGCATGTGAATCATGTTCATATTGAGGGTAGAACATTCCCAATTAAGGATCATTACTTGGACTCTATTATTGATGACTTAAATTATAACATAAAACTAGCAGATGGTGAGAATATCAAACCTAAGGCGGATTCTCCATTCTTTAAGAACGGTACCCTCAATTTTGACCTAATTTCAAGTTTGTGCGTTGACATTGATGGTATGTTAACCAGTAATGGTGATGATGGCTCAATTCTTATATTTCTACCAGGTGTTGCTGAAATAAATCAATGTATCTCGTCAATCACTTTAAAGTTTAATCAAAATGGAACTCGATGCTGGTGTCTACCTTTACATTCTGCTTTGCTGTCTAACGACCAAAAGAGAGTGTTCAGAAGTGCAGCGAATGGACACAGAAAGATTGTAGTCTCTACTAACGTCGCAGAGACATCAATAACCATACCTGACTGTGTTGCTGTTATAGATAGCGGTAGATCTAAGACGCTCTTCTATGACTCAAAAATTAATTCTACAAAATTGGTTGAAAGCTGGTGTTCTAAAGCTGAAATTTTACAGAGAAGAGGTAGAGCTGGTCGTATAAGAGCAGGCTTATGCTATCACTTATACACCAATGATACTGTTAATAACATGAAACCCCAACCCATACCGGAGATTAAGAGGACCAGACTTGAAAATCTCTACTTAATAGTCAAAGCGATGCATATTGATAAGGTAGAAGACTTTTTAAATGAAGGCTTAGATTCTCCCGACCAACTATCATTAGCTCAGTCAAAAAGGCACTTACTTGAAATTGGTGCATTAGTTGACGGTAAGTTATCACACTTAGGTAAATATCTATCTTACCTTCCCACTGATTTACTGAGTGGAAAGCTTTTGATCTTAGGATGCATATTTTCGTGTTTGAATATTTGTTTGACATTAGCAGCAATCCAATCGTCCGGAAGTCCTTTCTTATCTACATTTGATCTCAGAGATCAAGTCAAAGAAATTCAAAATTCTTACTCGAAAGGCAAAGGTGATCTAATTGCAATGGCAAATATCGTTCATGAATATGAAGATTTAATATCACAGGGAAAGAACACAAGAAAATTTATTACAGATAACTGCTTATCTTATTTGACTTTGAAGGATATAATATCAACGAAGCTGCAGTTTCTTTCTATTCTTAAGGACATAGGGTTTATTCCTTTTGACTATGACAAGTCATATGCTTTATTTAATAGAAATTCAGTGAACTTTTCGATAGTTTGCTCTGTATTAACTGGAGCATTATATCCTCTGATTGCTAGGGTGCAGTTACCAGACCCTAAATATTTCAAATCTTCTGTTGGTGCTGTAGAAGTTGATCCTGATGCCAGAAAAATTAAATTCTGGATCAGAAATAACGATTATGTGGAAAAATTAAAGAACAACCAAGAGTTAGAAGGCTCGTTACCTGCAAATAGAGCGTTTTTACATCCTTCATCATCAATGGCTGATTTCTCAAATTCAAATCTGAGCCTTCCAGATCTAGAGAAGTATATTAGAGAGGATGGGTCTATTGATACTGAGAAGGCAAAGGAGCTATATGAAGCTGGTCCTTATGTTTCCTCTACTAGCTCGCTTTTGAAGTCTTCTTTTGTTGTATACGGATCTGCACATTTATCTGCAAAGCTTTATCTTAGAAACGTCACCCCTACAACGACTATGGCGGCGCTTTTGTTTGGTGGAGACATAAGCTACGATTTATCAAGCTATGTGTCTTCTGGTAAAACGTCCCCTGGTATCGTTTTAGATACTTGGCTTCCAATTAGGACTTGGTCCAAAAATGGCGTTCTTATCAAGAGACTTAGAAATTTACTTGATGGTGTAATCGATGAACGACTTTCGAATCCTCATTACATGGCTACTATGGATAAAAGTAATTGCAATGATTCAAGCGATAGTATTTTAGCTATCGTGGAGAAAGTAATCAGTATAAACTGATTAATTATTTATTATGTATATAATTCAACTCAATTCAGTTTTTGTATTATCTTTTGAACCTTTTTGAGCTCTCAGAAAGAAGAAACAGAATCACATAAACCTGATTGTATATATCACCATCTAAGAAAGGTTGCTTTTATGCGCTGATTCATATTTGGCCACTTACATAGTTTCATTTATGTAATAGTTTACTTCAAACAAACTAATGATACTCCGCACGACTTTGAATATTTTCAACTACCAATTTCCAATATATACATCAAATTCGAAAATAGTTTACTTAATCGATCGCTAAAGTGAAGTATATGAGACCATGAGCAATCAATTTAATCAAATGCAAGGCAGTCTGAGTGGAAACTCTGGTGGTCGCCCACCAAGACAGGTTAACATTCAACCAGGGCAGGCAATTCAATTGGTCCAAGCATTAAAGAATGAATTAGCAGCGGCTAAAGCAGCAGAGAATGATAGGGCAAAGGCACAAAGACATTATGTAAATGCAGAAAACATCAAGCAAATATTACTCAACTATCAAGCACAACAAAAGTCACGAATGCAACAACAGCTGCAACAACCACCAGCACCAACAACACAACAACCACCATCTCAACAACCACAAAACAACCAGCAACAACAATTTGGTAATATGAATCAAATGAATATGAATCAATCGAATTTGTTTCAACAGGGTGGTCTGGACCATACCCAAGTACCACTGCAGAACCAATCTCCTAATTTACAAACACCACAAGGGGGACAAATACCTCAAATACAACAGAGTGCTTCTCCTCCAACGGGAACTCCTGGACCTAATGCTAACTTGGTAACTATGGAAAAGTTCAATCAAGTTAAGGCGAGGTTGAGAAGTTATGAACCTAGAATTCTGCAGTTAGAAGAGAGTAAAAAGAGTGAATCTTCCTCCGAGAAGGTTGCTTTGATTGACAGACAAATCATGGAATTAAAAACCAAGTTTGCCCAGGAACAAAAGTTTGCCATATATATGAAAAATCTGCTACTAGAACAGGCAAAGGCAAATTCTGGATACATGAATAGTAGCCCTCAATTATCCAATGCCGGCTCTCCTGTAATGCCTAACGCTCAAGAACCTAGATTGAGAGTCCAACAACAAGAAAGTGTAAAAACTCCTTTGACTCAATCTAAAGGGACTCCTCACACACAAAGCGCTACACCCCAGACGGCTACCCAGCAAAGAGGTTCTAAGTCTGTGTCACCTCCTGTTACTAATGCAACGGCGACACCTAATAAGTCAAGTCAAACTCCTATTCAATCTGGGTCATCAATAAATTTGGCTGGTATTACAAAGCCAAGTGTTCCATCAATTCCAATTTCGAATACCATCAATGTCAAACCTCCAACGACAGTTACAATGAAAGCAAATGGTGCTAACAACAGAGCTACTTTGAGTGGTGGTGTGGCTAACGGTTTAGGCTCTATTTTAGGAAGTCCAGCTATCACCAGGTTACCGACCTTTGATCTTTATACAGCAGCTTCAGGAGCCAGTCTTCCCGATAATGGAGGTAGAGTCTTAACAAAGAGAAAATTGTCTGAATTAGTCAATACAATTGGAGCAGATGAAGGTGACGGAAAAACGACAATTGATGGAGATGTAGAGGAGTTATTGTTAGACTTAGCAGATGAGTTTGTCACTTCAGTCACCAGCTTTGCTTGTAGATTAGCAAAGCATCGTAAGGTGGATGCTATAGATGTGAAAGACGTCCAATTACATTTGGAAAGAAACTGGAATATTAGGATTCCAGGCTATGCTATGGATGAAATTAAGGCAATTAGGAAATGGCAGCCCAACTCCTCATACAATCAAAAAATTTCAGGTGTTGAAATTTCAAAGTCAGTTAACGGAAATATAAATTAAAATAACTTACGTATATACGAATGCATTAAGTTTTCAAGTCATAGCAATTACTTGTTATTACTAGCTTTTCTTCATCCACAAGGTAGTCCAAATATTCTTCTAGTTCATCTGCAACATCCAGCATATTCATGACTTCCTTTGGTACAGTCACACTCAACAAATACTTAACTCTTTCAAATGGTAGTCTTCCAAAATTTGTTAACATATCTTTAATATGAGGGAACAATACCTGGAAACGATCAAACTTGCCTGACTCTTGATGCAAATTTATCCCAGACTTTGGGTTAGACAGCCCCTTTCGAGATACTTCTTCGATGTTGGCGGTCTCGTCTGCACTTGAATCTTCATTTATAATGTACATATCCCTTGTAAACTCTAAAAGAATATTTTGTTGAACCCAAAACTGTAAGCCTTGAGAAGCAACATATGATGTCATGTTCAATTTCTCTGAGATCTGATTAAGGGACATAGGTTCAGAATTTGAATCAAATAACGAGATGATAGATGCTTTATCAGGAGAAACTTCAAAGTCAACCTTCTTATTATTCAATTCTAGAACTAGTTTTACGGAACCTAGATGAGGTAATAGTTTCAAATATCTTCCTTTCTTTTTCTTCAAGAATGTTTCATTATAGCCGTCAAACTCATTGTACACAACGCTAGGTAATTTGAAGTTATCTTTTTCCAACGACACATTATCCATCAAATAATTCCAATAATTATGTGATAAAACCGACGTATGAAAATTGATATTAGTCTTTATTTCTGACCTTACTAAGTCATTCATTATTTTACTCTCTTTTATATCCTTTATCATTACATCCAAGGCTGTGAACTCGTTTTTACCAAATCTCAATTTAAGCAATTTAATATTATCAGCTATCTCCTTGATTTCATAATCATGGAGCTTAATAAGCTTTTCACCAAAGAGTTTTGTGAACTCATTGACGAAAACATCTTTAGAATCAAAAATGGATATTAATGACTCTATCACGTCAGTTACTTTGGCTTTCTTAAAATCAGGCAATGCATCTATTGGATCAGGGATCCAAGTCAAGTCAACATTATCGTCTATGACAATTCCCTTTTTAATATGCTCGTTATCTCTCTTCCTAAGTTCCCTTGCAAGCTCAATCAAAGGGTTACTATCGCTTTCATCTAGCAAACCCTCAACTAGCTTTGTTATAATATCTTCTCGCGTTTTAAGATATTTCCGGATTGGCCTTACCACCTTATCAAGCAAGACTCCTTTCGGATCAATAATTAAAAATGACCTTATAGTCTTCGTATATGTTGTAATCACATTCACTGTATTTGAACCAGAGTGAAGAAGTCTTTGATTACAATCATCAATGAAAGTGTCAACGAATTTAGCTCTCTGATATGCTTGGCTGTAGGTGGAGTAGTTTATCATGTTAGTCAAACTAGATGTCTTATCATCATTTACACTATAGGAGTAGTTGAGGCACTGATACAACTCGAATAAACCAATTTTGCTCTGGGGATAACTGTGAACAATGTCATATATCTCTCTGATTCTCAATGATACTAGCTCGTCATATGCTATCTTTATTAGTTCATACAAATAAATTTCAACATTTCCGGAAATTCTCATGAAGGCGTTAAAGTTTGGCCATATTTCAGTTTTTATAAACCCATAAATGGTTTCAAGTAAGGGCCTGTTCCAAATTCTAGAACACAAACCAATGATATGCTCTTTGATTTTACCAATTAATAACTGAATGATCATGAAGTTCACTTCATCTGTGAAATTAATAGAAACCAATATTAAAATATTCTCAGATACATTCTCTCTTAATACGGTATCCTGAACAAAGATGGATGTTTCTAAATAATGATAAAGCCTATCGAGAAAGGTTCCATGTTTCACTAACGCATTGCGAAATAACGTGTTAAGGTTTCGCATGAAAAGGTCTCTAGGAAGGTTTTCCAAAATGAGTTGGCTGATATTCCAATCGTAGTACAGCTTAACTATTTTAACTTGTTCAATGGTCTCTGAAAATGACAAATCATTCGTTTGAAAATGATGTTTGAACATCTGATTCACTGAATTCATATACAACTTTACGAAATCAAGTTGACCGCTAACATCTTTAAGACAGCTCCTCATTGCTGACTTTATTCTCAATGATGGTTCAGTATATGCTGATTGGCCTACGGGGTAATAAGGGCTCAACCAGCTTAGAAGGTAATCTATATCATTTTCAATATCAACAAAACCGGTATTCAAATCGTTCAATGTTGGCGCTGGAATAATTTTAGCAACCAAATATTTCAGTATTGGTATTGAGCTCATGTTGAAATTGTCATAATTATAACCCTATCTCAACCTCTCAAGTGTTCTGCAATCTTTTAATTTTGTTGTGACAATCTATTTATATTGTTAGATCAAAACAATATTTATCTAATTCAATGTCGCATTATATAGACAAAAATCATATTCCAAGAAATCTAGAAAAGTGGTGATAAGGCACTCCTGTCCCCTATAAAAGCTAATTCAACTGTAAATAATGGCTTCATCACCTACTAAGAAAAAGCAACTTCAGTCAGAGGCTGCAATAATAAAGATATATGAAAAGTATAGAGATCCTGAAGATGCGCTGCAAATCAACGTGGAAGGTACCGTAGCGTATTTAGAAGATCTACAAATTAGCCCTGACGATTTGACGAGTTTAAGCTTAGCATATTTTTTGAAGAGTCCTTCTATGGGAGTTTTTTCTAAAGAATCATTCTTGAAGCAATGGAGCACTGTTAATGTGTCTTCAATTGAAGACATGAAGCATTTTATAAGGGAATATCATAGCAATTACATTTTAAATGAAGAAACCAACTATAGGAAATTATACAATTTTACATTCGACTTCTCTAAAGAGAACAAGTTCCAAAAAATTATAAGCCATGATGTTGCTATTGACTATTGGCAACTATTACTTTCACAACATCTGGCTTCAACAGAAGTTCAGGAAAGACTTGGTCAATGGTATGAGTTCATTAATAAACATTTCAAAAGAAACTTTTCTCGTGACAGCTGGGAAATGTTTTACTTGTTCTACCGAGATGTTATTTCTACCGATCCCGTTCATTTCAATGGCTATGATGAAATGTCAGCATGGCCTAGTGTTATAGATGAATATGTTGAGTATCTACAAGAAAATAATTTACTAAATTCCTAATACATTAATTTATATGAAACATATACATAGCAGAAAGTATACCTGGATTCATTTGTTGCTTGGTTACTCGCTCACATCGTTCCCCTATTCAGTATATCAGTTTAATAAGTTATTGATACTCGATTTTCTCAAAGACAAAAGTGTATTAGAAGCATCTTTTTCAGATAATTTCAAGTCATTATTAAAATTGAAGGTATTGTTTGGCAAAGATAAAGGTTGGCTCATTGGCTTTAAAAATGGACTCAGATCATCTCTAGCTGTGACAATTGCTGGATCAGGTAATAAGAAGTTGTTGGTCAAGTTTGAAGATGGACAGGCTTTTGTATGAGGAGAAATAGAGATAGATGGGTTCTTTTTCAGAGTTGTATATCCTTTCTTGTAGTTATTTAGAACCGACAAGATCGGTGCCATGTCTGGGGTTTTCTCAGGAGATGGTAGCTGGTTCTTTATTTCCTGTATCCTAGCAATATCTTCTCCAGAACACTCGGTATGCCTTTTTGCATGCTCTTTAGATGTAATGGCTTTTGCAGTCGGAACTGATGATGATGATGATGATGATGATGATATATATGATGAAGGTTGGATTGAAGCCGCTTCGTATAACTCTGCAAAATCAAAGTCTATATCGATGTTTCTATATTGATTAACATCCAAAACAATGTTAGCGAAGTCGATGTTAAACTGGAAGTTAGGATCATTCTGTAACATTTCGTTCTGTTGGCGGATGATATGATGTAAATACAAAATATATTCCACAGAGGACTTCAAAATTGTAAGCTTATGCATACCATCCATTTTGGGTGTGGCATTACTCTTTGTCCCAGTTACTGGTTGTGATCCGCTTGCCCTGCAAGCTGGAATCAAGTATTTCAAAGCCTCGAACTCACGATTTATCTTGATCCTTCTTCTTTTTTCAATAATTGAATGCGATTGTTTAGTTTCGCTCCTCCTTCTTGCTATTTCTTCGGAATCAATGTTCATGGAAGTTCTTCTTCTCTTCTTTTTCATTTCATTGGGTGTAAGCTCAACAGAAGGCGTCTCTGGCGCCAGTCTTCTATTGTATTCGTTTGTTAATATTTCGTAATTACTGCCTTCGTTATCGACATCCTTGTTCAAATGAATCATTGTGGTCTTCAACACTGGCGGGCTTGATAACCGACTCATGTTCGCTAAATTAATCTATACACCTTCTGAGTTATTGTGGGGATGCTAATCGTATGCGTATGAGTTCCTCTGTTGTTGATCTTCGTCTCTTAGAAGTCTCCTTGAATGTACACAGTCCCTGGATCAGAAATCTAATATGAACTTTCAAGCCACTGTAAGTACTTAGTATTTAGTATCGGTAAAGAGGCTAGTTTAGTCTTTGAAATGCTACGTTATACCTTATCCGATGAGTACCCTGTCATCAATGTTTTATATATACTTGACCACGTTTAAAACGGCAGCACGTTGAGAAATGGGTGCAATTTCTGTCACACGAGGCCTACACGTGGGGCAGGTGCACACGATTTGCAAGGTGCAAGAGATAAGTCCCACGCCTCTCACATCACACAAAGTGTGCGGTTCCTATTCAAATTCATACAGGACTTCGCTATTACACTGTGACATGTGTTGTCCAAAGCTCGTTACCACTAAGGGGGAGCAGTAAGGGGTTGGAAGAAAGCAATTGGTACCCACGATCTCATGACCCTCAATTAACGTTTTACTTTTGAGATTCAGCTGAACAATATTGCTGCAACACGCGGGTTATTCGATCATTGAAATTAAGGAATAGTTTTCCATTAGCATTATTTTCCGATTGCCAGCTATACTAAATCTGACTACAGCAGTACCTTTGGAGAGGATTTTATCTGGCTTGGCTTTCACTGGAGGCAATGTGGGTCGCAGTAAGTAAACGTTTTACGAGTAACACGATACAATATATTTTACTAATAATAAGGCTGAAACAGATAGAAAATACAATTTCAATGAATGCATATGCCCAAAATTTGCAAAATCAACCTTCTTACTCCTTGAAAGAAAATGAATATGTTCTTTTTATGGCCGAGCAGCTCTCTACGACATTCTGATACCTCATTTTTGACATTTAGATGCCCTTTCGGTCAGCTTACAACACATATAACCCCATTTACCATTTTCATAGTAGCTTCCAAAAACGGAGGAGTGAGATTTGTTTTGGTCTGTTGCGACTGCCGTTTCATCTGCACCCAAATGATCCTCTGTAGGAACGAACTCAGACCTTCCATACTTGTCGATCAATGCCTTCTTTTTGTCTTTCTGCTCCTGCAACTTTTTCTCTTGGTGTTCTTTAAGTTTAAGATACATTAATGTTGGGTTTGCTTCAACATTAACATCTAAGTCTGCTTCAGGGATTTGTGCTTCATCAGAGTCATCTTGATTATCTAATCGTGATTTAAGCAACTCAAGTTTCCGTGATTCAGTATATTTTTGGTTCTCCTCCCATGCAAAATGCTGAAGTTCGTTGAACTGTTGTTTCACAAATTGAGAACCATCATTTACCACTGCAGCGGCATCTAATTTATGTGATGTAGTTATCTGCTTTATGTACGAAGGAACATCAATACGTTCTTTTATGAGCCTTTCAATAGGGTCGCGACTAGAATTCAGTTTAATAGCATTGGATTCGAGCTCTAGCTCTATTAATTCTAGCTCATAGTCTGTATCATCCGAGTCTTGTTCATCTTGTGCGTGCTGCAACCTTGTATTTCTTTTCACTTTGTCCCAAGTCTCAAGTATACTATCCCACTCTTTTGTTTCATACCCATACCATCTGTCTCTCTTAGAGTCGAAATTCTCTTTCACTTTAAGTCTAGTATCACCTTTGACTTCAAAATTATCCTGAATTCCCTTTCCTGCCTCTGGTATACTGAAGTCAATGATTTCACCGTTTTTACGCTGGTGTGCCAAATAGTCGTCATTTTCATCATCAACACCCTCACCGCTCTGCTTATACCATGGCTTTGTAGTTATATACTTAGGTATGTATCCGTTTACCTCCTTCTCTTTTGAGTGTTTAGACATTTAATGATAAGCATGCTACTTTGTGTACAAAAATTCGATTACAGTTTTATTTTTCATTTTTGATGCTTCACGCTCTGTACAGCAAAAATGTTTTCAAACTTATAATTGTACAATTGATTGTTATTTGATTTTGAAACTAAGTGTATAACATATGCTACAGTTATCTAATTGAATCCGGTCCACTCCTCCTCAGAATCGTCCCCTCCATCCTCAGAACCTATGGCGTCTTCTTCACTGCCATCTTGGTTTTGCACAGCTTCAACAACTCCCCATTGTTGTAATCTCTTGTCGAGAAGCACGTCTTCCTTACACTTCTCTCTAAGAGTCTTTAACAATGCATTTTTGCTGAGCTTCTCAAAAGGAGAAATCAAAAGTTTTACGGGAGAACCATTTGCTATGACTCTCTTTCTCTCGTTTAACTCGTCTATTTTTTCTTGGTTCTCTTCTTCCTCAGCTTTCTCTAATTCTTCCAGTAGCTCGTGGAATAGGACAAGCTCCAATTCATCGATATAAATATCGCACAAATGGTAAGGTAAGGACATACTAACTTTTTTGTCCCCACTCAAAGGTACTTTCTCTAATGCTTCTAAGTATTCAATGACATATTTTTCGTCCCACTTTTTAGATTTAAGCATAATTAAGTTATGCCTTAACACTCTTCTAATAAGAAGATAGAACTTGTCTATTCTCCACTGATCTATATTAGGCCATTCGTTTACGATGACTACCCAAAATGACTCTAGAAACCTTGCATGCACTTTAATATCGATAACTTCACTGAAAAGTTCCCCTAATGATTCCGCTAATCTCTGCTGAGGACCCGGGCGATCGCAAAACCACATTGAGAAGTACAACCCTTTCCATAATTTTTCTAACTCGAGAAGACTTAACTGGTTTGATGTTCTAGAGGACAAAAATTTTTTCAAAGATTCAAAAGCAGCTTCACGGGTTTTTCTATCATTTGAAGCCAATTTCTTGACAAAGTTAGAGCTCAGTGAGCTTGCAGTGTCAGACATTTTGCTTCAATTTATTTTCCTTCTACCTAAAGTTGCAATTTGTGATTATAGTGAATTAAAAAATATTTGAAGAGAAGACGTGTCACGTGATTAAAATACTATTCTGAATGCACTTATCGAAGTACACATGAAAGTTTCGAATGAAGTTGTTTATTACGATTACAAAATTAGTTCAGCATCTTCGTTATAAAAACCACACTAAACACCATACTAATCCGCTTTAGCCAAAGTTTTATGAAAAATAACTATAACCTTAGCGTGTATCAACATTTCTACATTGATAAACATAGCCAGCACCTTATGAATACCAGACTCAGTTACCGTCGTCATTTGAATATTTAGCAGCGTAGCTCTACTATCACTTGACGAACCTAATCCCTTAGACGATCAAGTATCTAATAGGAATATGTAACAATTTAACAGCATAACCAACAATTCCCATCATAATAAAACCAAAACCAACAGCGCGGATGATTTTAAAGTACTCTTAGGTCTTGTTAGTAATGATTCATAAAATACCTAGTATACTAGGAAGAAGTGAAATGATTCAACTTCCTTCTCGCAAAACAAGAAATTCAAGCTGTTACTTACCTTTTTTGTCAGGCTTTTGACACTTTTTGACAAACGCGTTACCATCCTTGAAAAATTCCAATGGGATTTCAGTAACCTTCTCCAACCCTTCAGCTGCCATCTTACTTCCTTTTTTCTTTACTAATTTGGTCCTATTGGATGGATTATCAATAGATCGTATGATTCTACAAACCGAAAAATGAAATCTCTCGACACATATGAACAACCTGTTAATTTGGTATGTGCACGTAATTGGATTATATGCTAATCTACAAAAGTTGTGAAGATGCTTAACATCTCATTCAAATTAGTAATAATCTAAACTAAATCTAAAATAGAATCTGTATCTTCATCTCTTAATACTTTCATATTTTCTTCTCGCCTTTCCTCTATCATTTGCCAGTACTTGGGTAAAACTTCAGATTTCAACCACGCAGTTAAAGATTTCTGCATATCCATATCTATGGACCATTCATCTATCAAAGGCTGGCACTGGCCCAAATAGGCTGATTTCCATTTTATATTTATTAATCCCTTTAATGTGTCTTCATAAATACGACGTACGCTTCTGTCTATATCATTAGCCTTATTGTATGTTAGCGTTTTGTTGAAGGAATCGGCAGGGATATGGTACTGACTATAACACCGTAACAAAGTAGTCAAAAAATCATAATGTTTATGGTTATCAGATATGTCTTGGTATCTCTCAGTTAAAAAGTTCAAATATGTATTGAATATTTTTGTAGAAAATATTCCATTAGAGTCATTATAAAGTTTCCATAATTCATTAATCGTGTTTGTTCTTCTATCAGTAAGCTCTTTGGCAAAATCCATGTATTCTTCTAGATCAAAGTCAACATCCTTTTGGGCCTCTTCTAAATTTTTGGGCTTCAGCTTATTAGAAAGCCCAGCTCTGGATTTCAAAAATTCACCGAGTGCTTTATCTTCGGTGAATGCTGTGGTATAATCGCACCACTTGAATATTTCCTCCCACAAATTTTTGGCTCGTTTACCGGACAAATCAATCGAATAATTGACTTGAAATAAGTTTATGTATTTCATTGCTTTGAAAAACTCTTGGTTGTATGATAATGATATGACTATTGCTTTTAATATGTTAATTGTTGGATAGTTTAGATCACCCTCGTTTGCCCTCAAGGTCTCATCGAAAGAACCATCATCTTTGATTCCCCAATTACTTTCAATATAATTAGTTAACATACGCACCTTTTCTGAATACCCGATAGAATATATCAAAGTTTCGTTGAGATCATTTTCAATCACCAAATTGTTCTGTGAAAGTTGCTTGACCTGAAGGTATTCGTTTAATATCTGCATTAAGTTCCGCTCATTTTTGAATCTGGATCTCTTTGGATTATAATAATTATTAGTTAAAAAATTATTTTTCATTTTCCATAGAGGTGGGAACCCACCACAGTAGGTCTGGAATTTTAAGACCCACATTTTATGTGACATCAAATAACCGTGGTTAGGGAATTCTTTTTCAAATCTTTGGAACCACTTGGATGCTAGATCCAATTTGAAATTGTGTAGTTCAAAATAAATTAAGTTCTCATAGTCGTTCATAGTAAGTCTGTACTCTGTCACATTAGTTGAGCTATAAAGATCTGCTCTTTTTCTTTTATCATAAATGCTTTCTTGAGGGTCTGAAAAGATTAGATTACTGTATACCCGTCTTATTCTTTCTCTGAATCTTCTAGCTTCATTAAACTTATAATAATAAGAGCCCTTTGTTTTGAAGATAGTTTTTTCTCTTGCCGTTAGGCACAATAGTTTGATTTCATAGTCTATGATCTTTTTCATGAAGAAGGAAAACTGTTCTGCAGATATGACAGACTGCCATGACTTTTTGTCAGGTCCAGATGTGGTTAATGTTAAAAAAAAGTTAATTAATGATTCATAGTCTTCCTTTTCAATAAGTTGGTATAGTTCATTTTTCACAAGATCAGCCTGAGACAACTTGGTGGAAGAATTTTTTATGCTTGACTGGAAATGCGTCTCCGGTAAAGATTTCAAGAACCTTTCTGAGAGAGTTCGGGTCACTTTTTGACCAACTGTATCAACACTTGACAAAAATTTGGGTTTTACCGATTCTTCTTTGACATACGAATCATATGTGACAGCCACTTTTTCGTTAACAGTAGGAACTTTGGATACAAGAGTTCTCCTAGATATGTTTATTCTCTGGACATATATACTTCGTATCATTCTATATATCCACTTCAGACTGTTCCTTCTGTTATTTTTTCGATAAGCTTAGCGTTTGAAAAGTTGAAAAAATGAAAAAAAATCGGGAAAGCATGATTATACGCACACCAGACAGTTTTAATTCTACGAACGCGAGACCATTTTAACTATTGGAGTACTTACTACTCCGCTACATTGATTCTGGGGTTATAGACGTAAATTTACCTGATACTAACAACCAATTCAAAATCAAAGCTCATATCATTAATATCTTTTAAAACTTCATAAATTTGATCGAAGAAGGTGATACGCATTGTAAAGAGCAACACTATTTAATGCCTGATCAGTGGTGCCACCATCCACAGTAACCTGAATATTATCTTTAGTTCCCTTGATAACCCATTGTAAATTTTCTGCAATGTTTGAGCCAAGGTCTTTAGAGAATTCAACACCGCTCTTCAAATCTGGGAATACTCTGCTAATAAGACCAAGCTGTAAGGCTACGTCTTTGCCGAATATGTCTCCAGTAAGTGCCAATTCATTCAAAAGGGAAGAATTGCCTGTAGCATGAGGCAATCTTTGAAGTGATCCCATGTCAGCAACAATTCCCACTTTGATTTCTCTAATAGAAAACTTGGTATCTTCGGTTGCAAAACGAATAGTGCAAGCAGCAGCAATATCAATCGCTAAACCATAGCTAATTCCATTCATTAGACATATAGTGGGTGTCCTGATTCTGGCAGGAGTTCCAATACATCTTTGGAAATCATTAATATATCTGCGGAAATTTTCCTCAGCTTCCTTTGTTATAGGAGAGTCAGACTTTAATACACCAGCAGCAGCTTTTAAGTTCAATCCACTAGAAAATGCCTTAGGAACAGATGATGAAATTAAAATCACTTTTGATTCCTCATACTGATCTAACTTTAACAATATTTCTTCATAAGCTCTCCATTCTGGTTCCGCAAAGGCATTCAAAACCTTAGGATTATTAAATTCCAAATGATAGAATCCTTCATCAACTTGACTAACCCTAAAAGCTTCATACTTTTTAAACTCTGACTCGTTAAATGTCATTTTATATTCAAAATACCTTTGTATTAATCCAAAATTTACAGAAAAGAAGCTTTCTCCAGATTTCAGCTGCTTTTAAATATTGCGACCGAGGAATACAAAATCGGCTAGAATTTATCTCCGATATATATCACGTATATACAGTATTCAAAATGCCAATTGAAGCATACTGTGATACTGTGACAATATCTATAACTTCACAGACGATTATGGAATTTACAAACTATGTGCTTCCAGAAACATGTGCTTCATGTAAACTATCTAATTATACAGTGTATCTTCCTGTTACCGTTTTTGACTGTTCTTTTGCAGCTAACTCTAACCCTTCGATCATCTTTTGTCTGATCAAATTGTTTGCTTGTCTCACTGACGCTTCAGTTAATCCCTCCACTAATAAATATAACTTGGGAGGTGGTGGTATTTCTTTGCCATTTTTTACTTTAGGCTTTGGAATCTTCGTATTAGGAGGATAATATTGACCCTTATTGGTAACAGAAGTCGAAGTAGTTTCAATGATTTTGGCAAGATTGTCACCGTTCACAACCACCCATCTTGCTTTCTGAGGTAAATCATTAACTGTAATTCTGGAGTGGAATTTACTTTTATCTGGACCAGAAGTCTCTGGAGCACGGCCTTCAATCACATTGAATTCAGGGAGTTCTGCTGAGAACTCATTATTGGTAACTTCGGTATTGTTTTGATCTTCGGTATGTGAATCGGAATTATTTACAGTTTCTATTGTAGTGCCACCAAATACTTGCTTTTGTAACTCCTTTGTGGACATTCTGACTTCCTCTAGGTTACCCAAACCTTTGCCTCCAAATCCAAACGATATCTTCTCCTTTCCTGATTTAACTTGTTTCATAAACTTATCATTTAATTCGAGAAGTCGCTGAGGAATCTGAGCCTCAGGTATTTGGCTCAACTTCATAGCTTTAACTAAATCTGCAATTGCTTTACCTTGGTTGGAAGAGACAAATGTGATTGCTGTTCCTTTCATTCCAGCCCTACCCGTTCTTCCAACACGATGAACATAATCTTCCAAATGATTAGCTGCATCGAAGTTGATAACAAGATTAAGATTCTTGACATCAAGTCCACGAGCAGCTATTGAAGTTGCAATTAAAATATTCTTATCACTTAAGCGTGACGAAAAATCCTTAATTGCATGTTTTCTGTCAAGTTGATCTTTTCCGCCATGAATCGCTAATGATGGAAAACCCTCTGATAGTAACTTAACCAATAAATCATCGGCTGAAGACTGCCTGTCAACAAATATTAATATTTTACTTTGTTCATTAGAGGTAGTGTATTCTTTTAAGATAAGTACTAACTTTTGCAACTTCTGGTCATCCAAATCATTACTATCATTTTCTTCGAATAGTTCCACTTTTTGTGTGATTTCGGGTGCAACAACACCAACCCCACCAACAACTATTTGAATAGGATCGCTCAAATTTTTCTTTGCCAAAAGTTCCATCTTTTTAGGGAAAGTTGCAGAAAACAATACGGTCTGCTTATCGGGTCTTATCTGTGATAGGACTTTCAAAATTTGTGGTTCAAAACCAGAATCAAACATCCTATCCGCTTCGTCAAGTACAAGATACGTAACTCTGCGTAAATTTGTAACTCGGCCTCCGTTGGCGGTTAATAAATCAATCAATCTACCAGGAGTTCCCACTATTATCTCTGTTCCTTTCTTGAGTTCTGCTATTTGCGGTTCAATAGATGACCCACCATAGCAACAACTTACTCTGATATCGAGCCTCTTAGTGAAATTACTCAACTCTTTAAAGATCTGTAATGCAAGTTCTCTTGTGGGTGTTAAAACAAGACCAATTGGACCCTCTCCTTTCCTCAATTTTTCTTGATCTTGAACATGTCGTATCATAGGAAGTACAAATGATAATGTTTTACCAGATCCTGTTTTAGCAATACCAATTACATCACGTCCTGACATTATGGCAGGTAAGGCCTGAGACTGAATTGATGTGGGATACTCATATTTCAATTTGTCGTAAATAATCTCCATAATGTGCGAGGGCAATCCTAAATGTGACCACTTTATAATTGGTTTGGGACAATTGTGTCCATGTGTTGTTATGTTATTTAGTTCAAGTTTTAAAAGCTCAACATCATCATTAGATAATTGCCTCACTTCAAGTGGCTCTTTGTAAAAGACTTTGCGAAAGCTACTATACTCCATTGATTCATGGTCAATCACCTTTAAATCCTTTTCCTTATTTTGTAATTGATTGAGTCTTGTAGATAAAAGCCTTTGCTGCTCTTCTTCTTCGTCAACTTGATCTTCTTCTGAGTCGCTGTCTCTTCCATTTCCCTTACCTATGCCATTAACATCAATATTACCTGTTTCAATTTGATTGTCAGGACTCTTAACATTTTCTAAATTTGCAATATTTGCAATAAATGCGTCTATTTCGTCAGCTGAATCGTCATCTACATCATCCTTGCTTCTACCAGAAGCCTCCTTGTAAGACTTCGACGATAACTTTGGTTCTATGAATTTCGTTCTTTTAGCCTCCTCCTCTACTTCCTCGTCATCATCAAAAAGAAATCGTTTCTTATTCAATGCATTGGCGGCAACTTTCTGCTTCACAGGCTTTAATGCTATGCTAGTGCGTACTTCTTCTTTTCTTGATCCTTCGGGTGGTGATTTGGTGGAATTACGTGATGGGGTGTTAGCATTTTGCAATCTCTTCTTCTTCCAATCTTCAATTTTTTGCTGAAGTTTTTCCTTTTCTCCGTCACTTTTTATTTCCAGTTTCTTTATTTGGCTGTTGTCCTCCCCTCTCTGTTCCCTCTCTTTCTGTAGTCTAAAAGCAGCTAACCGCTCTTGACGCTTTCGTAATTTTTCTTGCTTTGAAAGCTCGTCTTTAGACCCATCTTTCTGTTCTACTTTATCATTGGACATGTTAGTATTGTTAGCATTCTTGGCAACATTTTCTTTATACTTATCCCCTAAGGAATAGTTTGCCCCTTTGTTCATTACTCCATACGATGAAAATTACCTTTTTGAATATAAAATCGTACACTTAGAGTAGTAGATAAGCATATTGTATACTCATCATCATATTTAATACTTACACTTTACATTATGTTACACAAAATTGAAAATGTGATACTAAATTAACTATGTGATGTTACTCAGTATTTATAAATCAGTAGTGACTGTTACTGTTTGTGAATTAAGTAATAGCGTTGGTGGTAGGTCCTCAAGCCAAACAGCTAAGTTTCTGCAATAGTCTAACGATTCCTCATAATCTAAATGCGTACCAATTGAGGGAGCAGGTAGTGTTGAGAAAACAACCGCAGTTTGATCTACTGGGGAGTGCAAACGAATAAGTTCATTCAAGATTAAATGTTGCCCCTTAGCGGGTAAATCGTTAAAGCTCAAATTCTTAAGTTCTTCTTGTAACTCTTTTCGAGTTATCTTCTGACCTTCTGTTGACTCGATAGTGGTATCATTTTCAATTGGGGTAGTAGAGCCTTTCTTTCCGTCTGACGTTTTCATTTGATATGAAATATTAAAATTTTTGACATCATCCCTGGTACTATCAGTCTTGAGAAAATTATCATCATCACCCTCCTTTAAAAACTTGTCAGATTTCATATACTTAACAATATCACCAGTATTAGAAATTATTGAAGATGGCCTAGCTCTTTCATTTAACCTACGAGAAACCTTCTTCACTACTTTCGAAGGATTTATGACCTCCCCATGAAAAGGACTAATCAGTCCAGAACGGATCTGACTATCATCATTATCATATTGTTCTACCTGTTCTTCATCAACAAATTGTATTGATGGTTTATTATCATCTTCTACTTCATCTGCATCTTCATCATTGTCACTTTCACCCTTAATTTGAGACTCGGGGATCTTATAAGACAGGAAGTTGGGTCTCAAGTTGGATCTAGATGATCTTATTGATATCTGATCAGTCATCAATGAATGTTGATATGGCGTTCTATTTGGCGGTGGCTGAACTTTAGGGGGTACTAAAGCTGACGCTTGGCTTTTTGGTTCGGTTCCACTTGTTTCATGAGTCGCACCATACCCTTGGACAAGGCGACTATTATTATCATCATCATCATCATCATCATTATCATCATATTCCTTTTCACTCTCTGAACCATTAGAACTAGAAGAAGATTGGTCGAAATTATTGTCATAAGAGAAGAATTTATTCGTATGCATTGATTGCATATTAAGTGATAACGAAAGACCATGCTCGTGCAAATTAGAAATCGTATACCTTCTTTTCCTTAAGCTTGTTGCAGTAGGAGATATGTCTGACAAGTCACTTTGGTGTTTAGGTGTTGTACTCAAATTCAATGGATTGAACATATCAGCTCTAGATGGCTTCAAGTTAATGGCTTGTCTCTGCAGCTTCTTTGAAGCCTTCTGCTTTTCCAACGCTTTTAATGTCTCTCTCGCGTTACAGAGGTTTTTCCACCACTGGTCATCTTTAAGACGGAAATCAAGCTTATCATATTCATTCAGGTTCACTGGAGTCCTAGAATAGCCTTTAACAAGGAAATTATATGTGTTGAGAGAACCATCATCGAGAGAAACAATTTTTATCTCGGCGAAGATTCTCAAATTAGAAAGTAGTTGCTTTAGCCTTTTTCTTTCATCTTCTATCTCCAGTTCAGATTCAACGAAAGCAACTACTCTCACAATTGAATTGTTATATTTCCATTCAGGCACAGTCGAAAGAATAGAACCAAGCTGTAAAATCAAAGTATAGGTATCAAAATTGGTCGACAAAACTGACTGGCCATCTTCAAGAATATTGATTGACGACATTTGAATGGGATAAAGATCTATGTATTTCTTTTTTTCATTTTCAGAAAACTTATGTTTGGACCAGAAGTGATGATTCCTTTCGCTTGTCAGTGGTAGGTCCAACTTTTTGAAATTTGAAGCAATTGCAACGGTTGCCTGCATTATAACCAAATCTTCAACAATCTGAACCCATTGGTTAATCGATACCTTTCTCTCTTTTCTGCATTCATCAGTTGGTAACTCTGCAACGTTAGCCTTGTCGTCAAAAGATGGTAATAAAGTATCAGCCATCCCATGGCGATGCATATCATAGAATCCCATAACCGTAATGTTTGGTCGCATTCCACCTAATCCTGAGCCGAGATAAACATTGCGAACTCCCCACGGTAAAGTTGGACCAAGTGCAATTTGAATGAATGCTTTAATTTTAGTGACATTTCTTAATTGGTTCCAGGCCCGCTTTTGCTTTTCAATTTCTTTATAAATGTCTATATTGAAGTCTTTCGAAGTACCATCAGTACCTGCCATACTTTTTTCTTCATTCGATAGAACAACATGCCCTAATATATATAAGCCACCTTTTTTCAAGTGATTGCAAAATCCAATCAAGTTCCAGCTTGACCTCGGATCATCGCAAAGAAGTAAAATTTGAGGTCTCCAATACTTGACACTCATGCTGTACTTTAATCTTAGTAAATATTTTCGGACCTGATGGTAAATTAACAATTGTGAGATATCTCCGAATTTCAGTGAAGGAGTCAGATAGTGAATCACCATAATAAGGAACATTAGAAAGCAGATTACCAATGTAGCTGAAATACCATCAACAATAAACATGGCAATCAGACAGGATATTACTCCTGTGGATGCCGTTCTGGAGCTGAAATAACGAAATGAAGGTCTAAAGTTAGGTGCAGACCCCACTCTCAACAAAAAGCAAGCTAAGTTGGTGACAATAAAGGTCATCAAGAATGCCATAGTTATAAATGTTGCAATTTGATTGATATCAGCAAATAAAAATACTTGAACTATGAACCATGTCACAACAATTGCTAGTGTCTTGGCCTCTTTCTTCTTCCATTTGTTTTTCCCTAAAGTGGAAAATGTTGTAAGTCCCGGAATTATCTTATCATCAGCAATTGCAGTCAACATCCCAGCTGCCGCAACAATTCCCATTATCACCGAAAAAAGGGCAGTTGATAGCTCCCCTAAGATAATTATTGGTGGATAAATACTGACTGTCTGTATGACTTGAATGTCATTGCGAAGGAGTTTCCTAGGCATAGAAGAGCCCATAGAAATGATCACTAATGCATAATATATAAACGTCAATAAAAGAGCCTTGATAGTTCCATTTGGTAGAGATCTTGACGGATTTTTCAAATCACCCGACATTGAGACACCAGCCATTATACCAGCAGTTGCTGGAAAGAAGATCCCAAACAAATCTGAAAAGAATTCCTTTTGGTCACCGGGAAGCACAGAACCTGCCGCTCCGCTTGTAAATTCTGGAAATAAATTCTCTTTGATAGTTTTTAAAGCTATACCGGTATATTGAACACCTCCATCAAATTCAGGAAGATTGAAAGGTTTAACTGTTATTGTTGATAATGGAACTGATAATGTACTGATAGACAAGAAAATGAAAAGGACTAATGCAGTTTTTGAGACAAGATTAGACCCAACCAAAGATATACCTGTGCATATGGCTAAGAGAATTGATGAATATAGTAGCTGCCAGAAATAGCCGACAGGCAATAAATCTATTATGCTTCCCGCTTCTTGCCCAAAGTTCACCATCAAAGGTTCAATAAAACCTACTACATTCAATGCGGAATTTAAAGCTTGGCCAATAAAGAAAATGATTCCTATAGCGCCTCCAAACTCAGGTCCCAAGGATCTAGACAACATATAATAAGCTCCTCCTCCTTTAACAGTTCCATTGGTAGCAATGGCACTAATAGACATTGTTGTAAGAATATTAATGATGTAAGATAAAACGAGTAAAAGAAGACTTCCTAGAATACCCATTTGTCCTATAATGAAACCGAAACGAAGGAACATTAAAATCGATAAGACATTTAAAGATGTAGGAAGAAATACGCCTTCGAAAGTTCCTAGTTTG
Organism: Priceomyces medius; assembly: GCA_030570455.1. Lineage (NCBI taxonomy): Eukaryota > Fungi > Ascomycota > Pichiomycetes > Serinales > Debaryomycetaceae > Priceomyces > Priceomyces medius. Next base: position 1,099,989 of record JAJLVV010000001.1, on the reverse strand, counting down.
GATGATGATTTCTTATTATTTTTAGAGACCTTCACTGATCCACCACCATTGTGATCGAAATCCTTTGGGTCAGCTGAATTTGGTAATAACCTTGAAGCCTCCGTGATTGAGGTATTCATTACCTTCCTGGTACCTCTTACAGACATTCCTGTCTTCAACTTGTGTGGTTACTCCAATGTAATCAGTAATTTTGTATTAAACCGCTTAAGTTAAAATAGATAGCATCAGGTGATCTGCTCTACGTATCATTTTAGGAAAAATTTTTAGTCACACAATATAATGAGGTAAAGGCAAGAAGTAGGATTCTAAGCAAAATACAGAAGTAATAGGGTACTAGACTTAACAAGTATGTTGTTTCGTATTATAACAACGAATGCTCAGCAGGGTTTAAGGCCTGTGATCTTACTGAAAGTAAGACCAAATAAGGGAGCGCTTCAGTTACCTAGTACAGCAAACCTCCTGCCTAACACTGGGCCCGCTAATCCATATGCGTTATCGCATTCCCTTTCCAGGTCTAACTCCAGTACAACAACACCAAATGGTCAGATGAGCAAGCCACAACATTCTCAGCATGTAAATGTGGATGCTTTCCTTGCTAAGGCCCAGAGGGACCCTTTATTGAAAGATGTGATCGAGAACGAAGTAGACCATAAACTTAATCATTTTCACGAACAGTTGAATCAAGCAAATCAGTTCAGGACTCGTAAGGATGCGGAAGGACAGAAATCATTTGCTTACAGCGTCAAAAGTGTATTCAGTCTTTTTAAAGATAAGGAACTTAGAATGAGTCTTAGTTCTCGAGACTTGTATCAATATGCTCATCTCCTAAGCTTTTCTGTTTATTACAATAGAACCAGTAGACTTTCGGGTTCTAGAAATAGAGATAGTGATCAATATCACAGTGATAATTTAAATGATGAATTGTTTTTGAAATCAGCCGTGTTACAAGCTTCTGATGTAGTTATCAGTGGTGAGCTAAACAAAATATTAAATGCAAATATTTTACTGTTTGTATTCTATGCTATGTTACAGTTCCTGTTACATCCGGAGATGATCAATTTGTGGGAAAATGGTGTGATAGATAATGATGTTGGAAAATTATATTTGAATGAAAAGATTTTGGCAGTGATTCTTCCAGTAGCTTATAGTAATGAGAAGTTTTCTTATGAAGAGATATTAAATATCTATGAATTGAACACAAAAGATCTTGATAAGGTTTATCATGAGCTTTTATCATCGATGGGAAAGATTTCGATCGTTGCAGGAGATTACTCAAGAGGTTTGGATTCTTTAGAAGCCTTGCTTCAATTGTTCGAATCTAAAACTAAAGACCAGAGAAAGGTCCTCTCTTCGCTAGCTGATTTGCACTTGAGTTTTATTGGATCTTGTAAAGATATCAATATTTCCAAACATTTTTTTGATAAAGTGATTCAATTCGATTTGCCATATTCTGTCAAATTAAAAGTTCCTCACATCCAATCTTTGATGGAAAATTGCTTGGAATTGGATGAACCGTTTGACCGTATTTTGTATTTCTGGAAGTTTACAATTAAGCATTACCAGAGTGAAAAGAAAAATGCTCAGTTGAACTCCCGCTATTCTATTTTAAACAATGTCTTATTCCAAATTTTTTTCAAGAAGTATCCTGTCATGAATGAAGAATCTTTTGCAAAATTAAAAGAAATAGTTGCCATTTACTCGGAAATAAAACCAGTGGATGAAGTTTTTTTCAATACCGTTATTGGTAATTATTCTTGGGGTGATAAGAACGTTTTTGAGCAGTTAGTGCAGAATTATTCCATTTACAACGTGCGTAGAACTCCGGTTTCATTCCGTATTTCTTTGAAAAAGACAGGTGACTTGCCTGATTATTCTAACGAAGAGGTATTGCAGAAATGGAACGAATCACTTGCTCACTTGGATCAGAATGGATTTAGATACATACCAATTGCAGATTGGGCTGCATTACGTGATGCCACTATATTGTCTCCATTCTCTTCGACAAGAAAGGGGCTTTACTTGTCGATAGTCAAACAGTACAAAGATTACTTCCAGGATGAAAGATCGTGCATCAGATTCCTCAGGAACTGGATGAAGAAACAAGAGCATTTTAACGACTTGGCAAAATTAGCCTTGGAGGAAGATCCAACCTTTGATGGATCGATGGAAATCGAGAGACCTGATTTCAAAAGCTTGAGACCAAGTATCAACTACAGGGAGGTAGGAACAAAGTTACTTTCTAAATGATGTGTTGATTCATGTACATAGAAATGGTCTTTTTTTTTTATTGTAAATACCTTAATATTTTATGATCAAGTAATGTTATGATTTTAAGTCTTTGTGGTACTTTTTGTAGTCATCCATGGAGATCCAGGATCCAGAACCATTCGATTTGACTTCATTTTATAAAACACATACAGACCTCGAAATAGAATTCTCTTGGTATAACACCTGTGAATGTATATTAACCAGACTAACGTTTAAGCTTGCGATTGTCTCTTAAGCTTTGCGAGTTGATTCATCATGGGTGGATGTATGTCAAAGCAAAAGGATAAGGAGCTGTCAAATAATAAGACTAGCCGTGGTATAACAGAGAAGGGTAATTTAGAAGGGATTTCAGGAGGTAAACATTCTGGTAGTAATGGTAAACAATTTATAAGAAATGAGAAACAAGCATTAGGCGGTAGAGTGCTTGGAAGTACAACTGACACAATCCAAGTAGATGGTGAAAATTCAAACGTTAGAGACTCGGCAGCTAAGGCCGCTCAGCAGCGTTATCAGAGACAGCAGCAGCAGTTGTTAGAAAGTAAAAACAAACTTAAGTCCATGTCAAAGTTGACTAGGCAGGAGAAGGGTCTTTAGTGTACTCGCTGGTATTTGCATCCATTGTGGAATAATTATTTCTGTGACTAGAATGCCAATCGCTTGATACCGTAGCTTACTTCTAAACAGTTCATCATAGTAGACATAATCATATCAATGCCCCATAAGGTAATAAAAATTCATCACTACGATAACATTCTGTAGATTTTGTGGTCATGTTTAGGCTATTTACAGATCTGGTTAAATTTTCTGTAATACATATTAAAAAACTTGGTCGTCAGATCTACTCTCTATTTTAAATCAAAGATAAAGGACCCTTTACGAAGTAAAAAAGTACATACTTAATAGATCTTATAGGTTCATGATCTGGGGCTCTTACAATGGTATTTGGGGAAAGTTTTTATCAAAAGGAGCGTAGGCGGATTATTGAGGTAATCAGAGAACCATTATTAGAGCACGTTTTAACTTACTTGCCACATTTACAATGGGGTAAGGAAGCACAGGGTGATGTATGGGAAGCTGTTGCAATTAGCCTCAATAATCAGAAATACCCTTTAAAGCCAAAATCAAATAAGGATCATAATGTTGGAGATCATGAAGAGGTACCGACACTTAATGGACACTATGTTAAAGAAATATATGAAGACATGATGAAAAGTTATATAAGGAGTCACGCTGTTGCACATGTTAGCATTAATGAAGGTGCTGGGTTTAAGAATATTCCATTTGAAAATAGGAGCGAATGTATTTTAAACCAACTTTACGAATTGGCATACTATGATATTGAAGTTATGACTGAACTAAGTAAGGAATTGTACGAAAAGGAGCAGAGAAAGAAATTCACTCAAAAAGTTTCGTCATTGGGTCTATCCCTTGACAAAGGTAAGAATTCAGAATTTGATGTTCAAATGGAAGATGATGATACTCCAAATGATCCTCTTTCTACAAAACAAATGGTTTCTGCTGCTAAGCAGCATGAAATTCATAAAAAGCTAGCAGACCTTGATAAAGAATTGGAAAGGAGGGACAAAAAACTTGAACAGTTTGCTGATGAAAATAAGCGGTTGTTAGAGTTAAATCATCAGCTTATACTTGAAATGAATGCCTTGAAGGACTCCGGTTCCAGGACCTCATTTTCAAAATAGCCATTTCAATGTAAATATTAACATTCGCCGAGTTCATAGGTCGTCTATAAGTTGGTTGGTCCCATAGATATAAATATCATAGAGATTTCTGTTTTCATCCTGTATATTAATGTAGTTGAAAGTTTAATTCAAAAGAGTACGAGAATTAGACTTACCAAAAATATAACAACAGCATACATAATAAGATGGATCAAAGCTCTAAAGTTCCTCTTTCACATACTTTGTGGTCCCCTCATGACACAGTCAAAGATGCAGCTGAGTCTTTAGGTATAAATTTACCGGAGGAGCCAGGTAAAAACCTAGCTATGGATGTCGAATACAGAATTCACGAAATTCTAGAAATAGCTATCAAGTTCATGAAACATTCGAAGAGAAAGCTCCTCATGACCAGCGACATAAACTATGCATTAAAAATGTTGAATATTGAGCCATTATATGGCTATGATAATTGTCAACCTTTAACTTTCAAAGAAGCATTAGTTGGAGCTGGCGGTCAAACCTTATACTACGTAGATGATAATGAAATTGAGCTTGAAAAGTTAATAAATCAAGAGTTACCAAAGGTCCCCAGACAAACTACATTCACTGCTCATTGGTTAGCCATTGAAGGAGTCCAGCCTATTATTCCTCAAAATCCTTTACCGTCTGAAATTAAAAGTTTACCCCCAATTGTCAGAGGTGCTACTTCGTCGATATTAGGGAATGATATTTTGAGTGGAGCTAATAGTGAAGTCACTGATAATGCTTCCAATTCCCAAGTGGCTGATAACAATAAGAAACCTGTCGATAAGGATATGCAAATCAAACCTTTGGTTAAACATATCTTATCCAAAGAGCTCAAATTATACTTTGACAAAGTGGTTGAAGTTCTCGTATCCACTGACCCAGAAAAGGAAAATCTTAAGTATGCTGCTTTAAACTCTCTTAAGAGTGATCCAGGGTTGCATCAACTAGTACCTTACTTCATACAATTTGTTGCAGAGCAGATAACAAATCAATTGAGGAATATTGATATTTTGTCTACAATGTTAGAAGTTATCTCAGCTCTTGCTGACAATAAGACCCTTTTCTTGGATCCATATGTTCATGCATTAATGCCTTGTATTCTTACATTATTGCTTGCAAAGAGAATTGGGCCAGTAATCAAAGATACAAACGATGAAGAGTCGCAAGATGTATTGAGGGCACAGCTAGCTGTGAGAGAATTTGCGGCTATTTTACTTGACCATATAATTAAAGTTTATGGATCATCTTATTCTACTTTAAGACTGAGAGTTACTAGAACATTACTAAGGGCTTTGTTGGATTCTTCAAAACCCACAGGTACCCACTACGGTGCACTCTTGGGTCTTAAAAATATGGGAAGTGAAGTTATAAAATTGGTTTTGGTAGGTAATTTGAAAGTATGGTCCAACCTGGTTATAGAGGAAGGAACTAAAAGTGACTTTGAAGTTAATACTTTGCTGAATACCGCTCTAGATTGTTTGAGACAACTACAAATTGAAGTGAAGCATGAAAAGGATATGGATATAGATAGTTCTAATGAAATCACATCAGAGATAAAAGAAAAGCTCAATGAAAGGATTGGTGAAACATTAACGGACTTAGTCTTATCTCAAGACGATGCTATAAATATTGTGAGGGGAATATTCTTCGGGGAGCTCTAGGTCTAACTTCAAGAGAATATGCTCAACGATGCTAGTTGGCTTTTCATCAAAAAATGAAAGAAAAAAAGTCAATTTATAGCTATTATGTATTATATATTACGTTCAAATCATATAAAATTAATCTTTGTCTGTTTCATCTGTATCGTAACCATTTGACATGACTTCGTCTTGGTCGTCTATTATGCTTAAGGAATTATTAGAATATGTTGGTACTTGGAATGCTCTTTGAAGATTTAACTGTTTGGCTTGTAAACCTTCTTTCGTATTTGTAGGTGAAACTGAGGCGATTTCAAGAGAAGGACTGGGCTCCAATACAGGGCTATAGTATGGTGAATGTTGTACAGAAATAGGGTCGCCGGGTTTAATTCTTCTCTTATCTCCATGTGGACTTGAGTTCACTTGGTACTTGTTCTCCCTCAGGCCCAAAGGCGTATTTAATACAGCCGTTGGAGTTGATAAGATAATAGGTTGAGCATATCCAGTTTTGTCTGTGACTTTATCAGTTGATGATCTATTATATCTCATTATTGGAGTACTGAAGACTGACATGTCTAAGGTTTGTCTGTTATTAGTTGGAGATATTTCGATGGTTTGTCTATTAATGTAATCAAAATCTTTAGCTGGAGTCACTTCAATTTGAGAAAAGGATTTACTGCTAGAAATTTGTGGTTTCTTTTTCAACGGTGTAGCAGAGATTTGTGAAAAGGATGAGTGTTTGAAAGTGTTCTGTTTAAGTGGTGTGTCTAGAACCTGGGAAGTGCTTTTGCCTGCGAATGACTCGCTTCTTTTTGAGTTTGCAAAAATAGATTTCGATGCAGACTTGCCAGAAAGGCTCTTTTGCTTTCTTTGTTTATGTGTATCTTCATCGGCAATAGAATTTTGCTTCATTAAAGACATATCAATTTGTCTCTTTTGTAAATTCTTTGACGTAAGATTTGATTTCGATCTTTTCAAAGAGAGAGCTGGTAGTAATGAATCGTTGATCAAAGCATTTGGGGCAACATCTTTACTCAAAGGCTTCCTGAGAAGTGTCTTCTTAAATTTCGAATGTGATTCATTTTCTCTACCTGAAGATTTTTGTCTTTCTCTAGGAGCCTTCAGCTTTGAATTGTATTTGAGATTTAACTTGAGATTCAGACCTTTTACTTTCTCGACTATAAACCCAACCACCATAGGAATTCTCTTTCTAAAGTAAGGTATGATCACATATGCCAAAAATTCTAATGATCCTTCATTATAACCGTTGGAATTATCCATTAGTGTGTCCCATAATCCCATTCTATCGATGAGAGAGTTCAACGAGACATAGACGGTGAACTCGTCCACTTCATTACTTTTAGTACGTCCTTGCTTCTCCTTTTGATCACTCAAGTTAACCCCCATTCCTAAGAATGTGGGAATTACCCGTTTTCTTTGTTTCTGCTTCTTTTTTCTCACAAGTGATTGTTTCGCCTGAAGGTTAGCATTTTTGATTTCCGCTTCTTGTCTTTTAAGACCGTTCGACAAGAAATCTGACTCTTGTATATCCCAGGTACATAAAATTTCGAGAAGTAAAATAAACTGTAGGTGTGCTTCTCTAATCTTCAAGTGTAAAAGTAAATTGTTTAGCTTCTCTTCCAAAGCTCGGTTTTTGTTTTCATCACTAGTTTGGCCAACCGGTGTATCATGCAATGAAATATATGAAAAAAGTTCATAATTCTTACTTATGAAATCCCTTTGATGAAATTGTTCGACATCCACTTTAGTATCCGTAGACTTCTGGCTAAAGTTAACACCAATATTATTAAGGCCATATTTCCCCAAATGCCTGCTATCTATGTCTTCAATTTGTAGACAGAGAGAGTGCAAGGAACTGCAAATTTTTATGGGATCTTTATCACATATATTTCTTAACCTAGTCAAAGCCGTTTTGGGGAAATAACTCAACGGGGTACTCAAAGAATATAAGGTTTGATAATACCTCGAGCAGAGGAAAGTTACTGGATCACTCTGAGACTCTGGAGATGACAACTCCAAGCCTACTTGCTTGTTTTCTAGATATTGTAAAGTACTTTCATTTGTTGGAGGCTTCATCGAAAATCTATTCAAAAATGTATCATCTCTAAATTGATGTGAAATACAAGTTTTGTCTATTGTGATATCTTTCAAGATTTCTTCGCCCTTTAAATGCATTGGAATTGGAGTACTGGAGCATGTGTCTCCAGTTGAAACAAGGATGTTCATATCCAAGTCTGCTATCGCATAAAAGCATCCAAATATAAAAAAGACAAGCCCAACTGAACTCTGTTCTTCTATATCGTGGTTTTCTTTGTTTCCATCCCTTGGTAAATTCACTAGAAAATGATTACAGTTAGAAGCTTTCAAAACATCGCTAATATCCTTTCTTAATCTGAAAATTGTCGTAATTTGAGGCCATTTAGATATAATATCGTTAAAATTAACTTCGCTAAGCTGTTTAAATATTGTCAATGGTATTACTTGAGGGCTTGTTGATGAAAGCTGCACTTCGAAAGTAAGTGGCAAACTTAGTCGGGAATCATCAACATCAAGTTTATTCATTTCAAAGCAAGCAACTAACTATTTCTAAAACATTATACAATTATGCTAAGTAAAGTATACTATATCTTTAATTATTGACGTGTTTTTACGCGATATACACACTAAAATATAAAAGTGAGATATAACGAAATATATATGATAAACTGTCTATAAATTTAGCCATATATCATCTAATATGTCAGTTATAGTTGGTCGTTTACTCACGTCTTTATCCAACATTCTTTTAATTAAACTCATTGATTGTTCATTTACCACATATGGAGGCTTCAAATCACCTTCCATAATTTCATCTACATTGTAGAAGGGATTTTCTTTATAAAGTAACGTGTACAATAATATCCCTAGGGCCCAGATATCTTGAGGCTTACCGTCATATTTTTCACCCCTCAAAACCTCAGGAGAAGCATAATCCATTGTACCAACAAAAACTTCAAATGGGCCTTGTTTAGCATAACCAGCACTTCCAAAGTCAATTAACTTTATAGCTCCATTTTCATCAATGATAATATTTTCATCTTTTATGTCACGATGAATTATTCCATGTTTATGTAAATGGTATACTGCCAGTACAATTTGTTTGAAGATGATTTGACATTCTAATTCTCGCATATCCTTCTTAAGTTCAATAAAATCGAATAAATCTATAGCAGGTGGATCACCAAAAAGTGGCGTCTCCAAGTAATAATACTTCTTGTCTTCATAAAAATCTATTACTCTCATGATGTTTGGATGTGTATCTTTCATTAAAAAAGCCATTATTTGAATTTCAGATGGAATTGTACCTAGCTTACGATCTCTCACCCAGGTATCAACTAAAATCTTCTCCTTATCGATACATTTTATTACAATTTCATATTCTGGGTCTTCTTTATGTTGGGCCAAAACCACTTTACCATATGCTCCTTCACCTAGTAATTTGAGTACTTTGAATTCCGAAAATTGTTTGGTTCTCCTGTTAGCTCCGATTACTGTAGGCCAGAACTTTGACTTACTTCTTCTTTCGTCAATGAGTTTATTTTCAAGTTTCAAAAGTTGAAGTTCTGAAAGTGGTCCATCAAATTCTGAGGAGCCCAGGATATGTATTTCTGGTACTTCGTCGTATTCTGTTGAAACTGAAGTTGCTTTGGAGCTTGATGATTTGGGGACAGATCCATCAGTAAATTGGGAATCCAATGATTCGGAAGTTTTCATTAATTTAGCAGACATATTAGATGAAGTGCTCAAATTTCTGAAGGGGAGTACGAAATTAATTGATTTCGGCTCCTTGGTACTGCTACTTCTGCTTAATTCAGAAGTACTAGGACTGAAATCCATAATTTCTGAGGCATGTTCAGAAAAAAGTTTTAATTGTGAAGGCAAATTGACTGGCGTACCTTCCTTTCCTAAGCTAGTCAGCCTAGATCTTCTATGATCCAGGGTATCAGACTCGGCATTCAGACTCAATGAAAGTGATGATGCGCTTGAACTCAACTTATCTAACTCCTTTGAGATACTAGGTTTACTTTCTTTTCTTGAATAAGTGATCCACAAGACAAAGGTTTCAGATGAGCTAACTCTTAGTTGAACATCCACAAAAATAGACTCACCATCACTATGTTTTCCCTCAATTCCTTGAGAGTCGAAGAACATCTCCTCTTCATTCTCACCTAATCCCTCTCTATATTTTAAAGCAGCATCATACCTCCTGAAAAAATGTTCAGGAAGTACTAATCCAGGGGCAACATTGAAATTCTTATAATTTGAGTCGAGCCCCAATTTGAGGATATCTTCAAATCGTGGAAGCAATAAACTAATTGAATTTCCATTAACACTTTCTGCAGATCTACCAAAGAGATTTTTTGAAATTGCATTATTACAAGACAAAACTTGATAACTAGATGAGTTCACAACAAACATTCCCGAAATATACGGTAAAGTGTGTATTTTTAATTTGATTTCATACCTGTCATCATGAAGTTCAGTTGGTTCTGAAATAATAGCACATGGAATATGATCAAGTGCAAGAGTATAGTATCTAGTTCTGTTAATTTTGATACTATCAATAACATCCTGTTCAACCCCGGTATTTTCGACTTCATGTTGCTCAGCATTCTCTCTGGTATCTCGTTCAATAGTACGACTGAGATCAGAAAGTCGCTTGAGATTCGAATGACCATATTTTCTCAACAAATTTCCAGAAAGCTCAGATATGGAATCTATCTTGTAGGGCTCGATCTTCTCCTTACTTCGCAGAATAATCACATCAAAGGCGTCACTATGAATTTGATCAAACATAAAGATTATTAAGTTTTCTTTTCTCTTCGCCCATATAGATGTCCATGCGTAATCCTTACTACCAGACCTTGATATTGCAACTATTTCACCAGCAAAATATGTGTGGTTTTTGACATGACGTTCCGTAACGATAGACAACCTCTCTGTGACAAAATTTCTGAATTGTGGGGCTAATAAGTCAAGTAATGTTAGTGCTTTAATTGTATGCTTCAGTACACCAAACATCAAACAAGCTAAGTCATTTGCTGCTTTAACCCGCCAGGGATTTTCTGCATCAATTGTGAAAACTGATTGGGGTAAAGCATGTTTGCCAGATGATATTGCTGGAAATGGTCTATTGCTCCCTATCAGCAGAAATGAGCTATTCAAAGAGTTTAAATCCGTGCTTGAGCCATAATTTACCTGACCTTGGTCTCCCATTATTTTGGTTGTAAAGAACAGTTTTTCAACGAAAGGAGTTGCTAAGGCATATAGTAACTTGTTTTTAATGATACCTTGTTTTATTTGGTGATCTTTTTTGTTAGTCGATAATGATATGTCATGAAGTGTTGATGCAATTTCACTATTCGTATTTATTGAATTGGAGTCATTCTCGAGTAGCTCAATTATTTCTTTTATATCATTATTCAAAATAGGGTTTTGTTCATCTTGTTGACTGCTTATTGGTGAATGAGCAACACTAAGAGATTTCGATGAATAAAGCTTATTCACAGGGAAACTATCAGCACGCTTTATTGGAGGTCTGAACAAAGCAGATAGTGCAGCAGACGACGCATTTGACTCAAGTTTACAATTCCCAATCAGATAATCAGATGTATTTCTCAGAGGGTTTAGGTAAGGAGAATATGGAGCAGGGGTGTCTTCTCGATCTGACGTCTCTTCCTCGAGAGTATCTAACTGTGATACTTCCTCTTCATGACTAATGGTTTGGAAAAACTTTGGCCTGTCCTTTAAGATCTGTAATGATCTCTTGAGAACGTTCAACCTTAGCGCCAACGAATTTGGTGATAAATGGGCATAGGAGTATGCATGAGCTGATTCCATTGGGAATTTCAATATTTCCTCTAATTCAACAAAATCTTCCCTTCTTGGAGTTGATTCATTGCTTGTAAAGCTTCTGATGTTATTGAGATCAGTACCAATGTGAAGGGCTTTACTTTTTCTCTTTGGTAATTCTATCCCATTTGATATCCCATTTGCCCTTTTATCTCCAATTAATGCATTTTTATCTGTTATTTCTGTTACTTCATCACTTTCGCTTGGTATATAAAAAGTTGAATCACTAATATCACCTTGAGTATGAGGGTGGCCCTGACTATTGGTCATTTTCTATGAGGTCTTCACCGAGCGAAAAGAACTACGAAAACCTCTTAATAGGAACTAAGGTTTGGTCTGTTCTTGTGGTATCGCTCTGCACACTAATCCTTTCTTGCGTATATTTTAAGTGTCAATAATTCTACAAATAATATAAAGAAATGCACTGGTAATCCTTTCCAGTTTAAGGATTTTGTGACACTTTTTATCGTAGTTAACATCATGTATTAATTTAGTCATATAGTCAAAAATTACTGTTTCAGATCTACCTCAAGAAGAAGACGTAGACTTGGAAAGTAATCACCACTGTTCATATGTGGATACCTAATCATGTAGATATGAGAAGCTTATCTTAAAAATACTTAAATATCTGCGAAAGATGAGATCAAGTGCTTGAGAAACAGCTCACCAATCCATAAGTAAAGGTCGAAATTCCCAAATGGGGTATCTAGTGTCTTTCTCAGTAGTAACTTATTCTGTAAAGATTCACTCTCGTATTCCTAAATTGTCTGCAAAGTCTTTTCTCGTTGACTGTGTCATTTTTGTAGTCATTACGAATGATGGTTTTCCAACATTTTAATGGCTGGAGAAGTTTTGATCTTCAATGAAGATAGTCAATTCGTGCTAAATGCATTTATTGCAACCTATAATTCTATCAATAAATAGTTTCTAATTTCAGTTAGAAACTTTTAGTATTCAACGAACGATATCTATCAGTTAAAGATATTTGCTGATGTTGCTTTGTCTGAATTTTCAGTTCTATTGCAAATCAGTGATTTGCTTCAACTGACCAAAAAACATACTAACATTGGCATTTAATGATTTTATATGTAAATATATAATTAACATAATTAATGAACATCAGTAAATTTTCGCCTAACATTTACAGACGGGTTTTTTCTAGACATTATGATATGTGAAACAAGACTTCACTAAATCGATAGCAGAAATCACCCAACTCTTAAAAAATATTTCAAGTCAAGAATTTACGAATTTCCTTTAGGGACCAGTCTAAGATTTCTGAGTTGATGATGATTTAAAAAATAGTACATTGACGTACACTAGACAGACAATAAGGTCATTCCAGTAGTTGAAGCACCTAAGGCAATATAGCATCATACCGAGTATACCCTATTTATTCCTCTTCTACTGTCCTCTTGGTTCTGCTTCGAGTACGAAATATATTTTGATATTTTGTATAATATTGAAGAGTTTGGGTTTGGTGCAAAATAAATTATCAATTTGATTTTTCTCAAGCATTCAAGATGCACATTAGAAAGTGTAGGCAGCTTTCTTTTATTTCAATCGAAGAGCCTTTCAACATTACATTCAGCTGATCGTGGATGTAAAAAAGTATAATATGATATGAGTCACTGACTTACGCTTCTCACCCAAATGTTATTTTCATCTCTTTCTCTCCACAACCTGCTGATAGTTCTACCCAAATTGTATCTTTTATTCTCAATCTCATCTTGCTTCATCTTAAGCTTTGTGATAGCACCTGTTATCTTTGTTCTTGTAGGGTAGTCTATTTCAACATTGTAAGGGGGCAAAAGGTTAGTCAAAAAGGTGATTTCCTTCTCAATCTTAGCTATTTTAGAGGTATAATAGTCATGCTTTTCTTGAGCAGAGTTCAAGTGATCTTCCGGTGATTTGACTTCGGATTGTTTAGGTCTCAAAGATCCTACAGGTGAAATAGGGGATAATTGACCCAGAGGACCAGACTTAATAGGCTCATGTGATACTTTTTTAACTGTGAACTTTATGGGTTTATGTTTTGTGTTTCGTTTGTTCACATTGATAGTGGATTGTTCAGATGAATCATCTAATGTACTTTCCTTTTGACTGTCATGGCTCTTTTCTTCTGGAAGAGGAATTGCCCTTTCTTCCTGCTTTTCATTCTCCTTGATTTCTGTACTTGGTATCTTAATCAGGCCAGCTGTAGTTTCCTGGTCATCCCTCACTATCTTGTGGACTGAAAGACTCTTTATCAACTTCCCAGTAGAACTATCACTATTTACTGACGATATGGATGAGGATGCAGAGTGTGACGATTTGGCTTCTTCGTTTTGAATAGCTGCTGCTTCAGGTAAAGGTCCCTTGTCTATCTTTTTAACGATTACAGGTTGTGTCATATCGTCCATGCTAAATATCTGGCCTTTTTGTGTTTGTTATTACTTGTTTATGTCAATAATGAATTGAAATTCATGTTTCTTTTGACGCGTACTTTTTTATGAGGCTATCACTATTATGTGTAGGTTCAGTAGATGCTCACTATCAAAAGAATGGCTAAAAACGACAAATGTTAGAAAGTTAAATATATAGATGATGCAAGAAAATTGGTTCTATAGTCCAGTCAGTGTAAGATTAGTTCCAGATGACAAAAGCCGAGAACTTCATTCTTTTTCTGGAATCTATCTAGAATCTGGGCCATCTAGAAGCATAAATGGAAGTATAATTACTGTTAACCCCGTTGGAGATTTGACTGGTTATTCAATTGTTTTTAACAACGCAGACTTTAACAGTGATGATGAAGTTGTATGGCATCCATGTAATTGTAGTCTTCAGGTTCAAGTGGCTGAACCAGCTTCTGAGTTACGAAGGTTTTTAACTTATTTTCAGACCAATGGCTTTACTATTTTCCCCACAAACGATCTTAATCAGTGGAAGATTTTAGTGCTACACGATAAAAACCATGCTTCAAAGAGAATCAAAAAGTTGATGCCATTCAAGTTTTCAGAGGCCATAGAAGGAGATAATATGATAATACATTCACATCCTTTCAATTTCACTAATTCGCTTTTATTTTCGAAGTTCACATCCAAAAGTAGCGTAAACTTCGTATTTCGTTCTTCTGGCAAGAACTTAGGCTATTTCACTGATATTAAGTATTTAGATAATATGGTGGGGGGTGTTTGCATGAAAGATGGTGTGAGCTCTGTTGGATTGGTGTTGGGTAATGTTAGAAAAATGAATGGAGACGGCGATCTTCTTTTCGTTATTGCTTGGGATGTAATACACAATGCAATTAAGCTGGGTTACACGCAGAATGACTTTGTTGGTCTTCCTAGTTCTCTTGCTAACCCTAGCATATCTTCTCTTAGTTCTAACCTAACTTCGAAAGCCTTCAACTCTGTTATCCCTTTGATGATCACGGGAAAGAATAATCTGACGTGGGGTTCAGCTATCTACTATAACGAAAATACTTTAGTTACAAACACACATGTTATTGAGCCATATGTACATGATTCAAATGAAATGGATTGTGTTGGATATCTTCCAGGAGGAGCCACGATAGTATTGACATCCAATGATTGGATTGTTTCACCTTTTGAGAAGTTAGATCTTGCATTTATTAGACTTTCTCCTATCAACAGTACTAAATTCATGGCTAGTGTATTAAAGCCAATACTGCGAGGAGAGCCATGTCTGGTTGGAGATGAAGCATTTACGGTAGGTTATGGATTATATTTGAATCTTTCAAATCTTACTCCTCTTCAATCGCAAGGAATTGTATGCACAAAGTTTTCTCAGCCGTTTGATAATCAATCGAAAACAAGTGCAATTCCCTGTATGATTGTAACATCCTCTTCTTGCTGGAATGGCTCTTCGGGGGGTGGCCTTTTCGATTCAGTCGGTAATCTAAAAGGAATTATATGTTCTAATGCTCAAGTTAAATCGCCCGATAATAATGAGCCTAAGAAATTAGAAACGATAACCAATTTTTGCTTATGTATCCCAGTCGAAACTATAGATCTGTGCTTTACGTCCATGGTCAGTACCTCGCAACCCAAGGTTGAACTTAATCCAAAGATAGAGTCGATTTGGAGTTTGAATTCTTTCCATCAAGACATTTTATACGAGTATGCAAAGTTGTAAAATAGCTATATTTATTTAATAATCTCCTACGTTTTTCTAATTACCTACCGTACGAAGTACAATGTATTGTACAATTTTTTTTACTATACATGGATCAAATAGCAGGCTTGAGCTATTTCGTATATGGTACAATTTTTTCATTGGATGCTTGATTCCAATAAAGGATGATCCTATACATCTTCATTGGCTTTTGGGATCATTGGGTTAAAATTGTGATAAGAAGCGATATTAGCCTTAAAAAGTGGAGGGAAAGTAAGTTCATCATTTCGTAACTGTTTACCAACGTAATTCGATGCATGAGGATGAGGCAACAGATTGAATGGAGTCATTGTAGTGTAAGACGAAAAATGAGCATTATTGTCTTTCGTAGGTTGAAGAAACCCCGCATTAGGAGTGGTAATTGGTTTTGCAAATGATCCAGTTGGAGACTGTGTTGGATATAATGAGCCAATAGTGATAGAGTTTGACCGCTGGTTAGGCAAGGCGCCCATAGTTGCAGTAGCACCATTGCTTATAGCAGTATAGTTCAACGTATCTCTAATGATATTATTTGTGAATCTGTTCAAGTTACCCTTCAATCCACTTATATCGCTGGATTCAACTCTCATGTAGCTTAGCCAGCGCTCAAAGAGAGAATCAAATTTCAATTTCAAACACCAAAACCATCTCTCTTCAAGTTTGAAGTCATCAAAACTCTTGTCAAGAATTATATAGACCAAATTTTGTAAAATGAAACTATAGTCTTTTGACTTGAAAAGCCATACTATGGTTTTAATCATTGTAACGTACCATTCAATAATGAAGCATCTCATATTGTTCATATCTTTGAAGGAAAACTCAGAAAGATCTATGATCTTCAAATCTTCATTTGCAATCGATAAAAATTGTGAATTGAAAATAAGAGGAAAGCTTACTATCACAAGGTTATTTTTAATATCTTGACTTTGAAAAAAGGGTTGTAAATTCTTCTCGAATATCTCAAAGTTTGGCTCTAGTGAACATGTCGCCAAAAATCTGTTGAAATCAAATGGACTGTTGTATTCCATCAAGGATACAATGAGAAGATTCCAATTGTGAAGACTTTTAGGGTTAAACACATAGATATTTAATAATTCATGAAACTTCAATGGACTGTTAACTATCAACTTTTTCTTGAAGAGATCGAAAAGTTCATTATTCAGGGGTACCTGATTGATTGATTTGTTGACAAGGATTATTGAATTATGTAAAATATTCTTTGACTCAAAAAGGAATAGCTTTTGAAATTGATTGAACAAATTGATTTCATTCGAAAGAGTCAAAATAACAATCTCTTGGCAAAAAGTACTGTTTAAATCTAAGATAGAACGTGAAAAGTTTTCCATCAACTTTGATAATTCAACTCCATTCACTTGCTTGTTAAGAAAAAACTTATAAAACTTTGGAGGAGCAGAATTCATTAAATAACCTGAGAGAATCACATAGATACTCCAGAATAAACTCATGTTTGAATTAATTAGCTCTTCTGTTTTATTCATCAAATTTGACATAATTATGTAGCTGATTTCATCCAAGTAATTGAATATTAAGTCACAGTTTGCATTACCAGTTTGATAATATTTGGAGTTATAGTTTAAAAATGCAAACGCCAAAAGAAACAAGTTATTTAATATTTCTATCTGGTCCATCAAGTTGAAGTTGTTATTATAGTTTGGAATGAGTTTGGTGATAAGTAAAGACCAAGCTTTGTTAATGAACTCATTATAGTATTGATAATCGTTATTGTTAGCGTATCCAACAGCTAATATTGAATATATGAGGCATACTTTAAAATCAACAGCTTTTGCGGCCGTTACATTTGAATTCAAAAACAGTATTAGATCTTTACTCAAAATTTCAAAAACTGGGTATTTCTTGTTCGACATAAGTACTGTGTATCCCAACAAAAAGTTGTTTTTCACGTTTGGGTAGTTACTTGTGTTAGCATCATAACTAATAAGTAATGTTTCGAGCTTCTTAGTTATAGAAAGAAGATGAATCAAATGGCTGTTTGACATTTTGGATTCTGCTCTAGACATGCTTCCTGAAGCTGTTCCACGTACAGTATTTTTGGAACTGTTATCAGCAGAATTAATTTCACTAGTGGAATTACTAGATGTGTTTTCTTTACCGCTTGTATTAGCATTTTCTGACAGTCCATTGCTTACTATGGTAATGCTGTTACCTCCTCCATTCTGTTTAATTTGTATATTGTGAACAGTTCGACAGTGCCTTTGCAATAAGTCTCTCCTTACAAAGGCAGCAGAGCAATGCATACAGTGAAATGGCTTCTCGTTCGTGTGGGAACGCTCGTGCCTTTGCTTATGCTCTGAGCGGGTGAAGGCCCTAGTACAGAATGCACACACATACTTCTTCTGAGTCGCCATGAAATCTTATTACTTGCTTCACTTTAACTTTATTGGTAATGCTTCTTCACCTTATTCTTCCGTTTGTTATATATTTCTATTTTTACAATATCTTACAAACGTTCACTACTTAATCCTAACCCCTTCCCCTATATGTGCAATTTTGTAGTTTGCAGCGCTTCAATTTTTGTAGTCTTATATAGTAATTCCATAGATACCCCGCATTATTGGAGGTTCCCCCCTCCATTTCCCCAAGATCTGAAAATTGGAACGTGATCGAAGTAGTGAGGCTGACTCTGGCCCTTTTATTCCTACAAAGGGGGTGCAATACTACGTGGCGGACAATTTGATGGGGCAGACGATTAATCACCTGGCTCATGTTGGTTGTCCCCTCTGATGTAAGGTGGAGAGATTATTACAGATTACAGAATGTAGGTGGGACGGAAGGTCAGGGAAAGTTCCGACGTTGCCACAGGGGCTTAGAAGTGTGTTGCTTCTACGAGAAAGCAATTTTCAGGTAACGTATCAGACGATGGGGCCTATTACAATACAAGTAGCTTTCAAAGCCTGGTAAACAAGCAAAAGTTGGCGATAGCTGACTGCCCTGCTGCTCCCCACGCTTAGAAACAATAAAGAAGAAAAATATATTATGGGGTTCGACCCTTGTACTGACAGGTCTCCGCTCCTAAACAAAGGGCAATTTGGAGATAAAGAGGGACACGAAAGCAGTAAAGGTAACTGTAATCGGACAAATGCAAATTGGGTCGTCCCCGGACTGCACATTTTCCGGATTTCAAATTTTCATCACTGGAGTAGGCAAAAAGTAACTCTAATAAAGATCCAGGTCTATAAACACGCAGAGCGTTAAAGGGTAGCATGGGGTCGGTGCAACCTAACCGGAGAAATAGCGACGATACTTTAGTAGATAGTTCTAATGTGACAATTCGAGAAGAAAGTAGTTCTACAATGTTGGGGTCGGACGAGGTGGGCTTGGCTTTAGAGAGGAGTAACAACGGATTTGAAGATGAAATTTCATTTATCAGCGATACGGCGTCCACATTAACTGGAGGTACTGAGTTGTTCCATCAGAGTGGGGGTAGTTTTGCAGTGGTTAAACGACTTCCAGTAGTAAGTACCTTTATGCATCAGGATGTTATGGTATTAGACAATGGTGAGCCTCTGCTTCATACATCAACATCAGTATTGAGTATTTTCAAGAAGAATGCCCCATTCATGGTAATACACAATGTGGAGAATGGTCAGAAAAGGGATCTTTGCAAAGCCTACTTTAAAGTGCTCGCCAACAACTTGTCTTACTACTTGCTTTGTTTTAACTTGCCAAGCGGAAACAAATCATTAGTGGTAATAAACAATGGCATAAGACCTTCAGCAGATTTTAATTGGGAAGGGACTAAATGTAGAGTGACTGGAGTCACCGGAATGACCTCCACTTTCGGAAGCGGTCTTATAAAACTACACGCGTTAAGGCCGGATAGCCCATCATTGACGGACAACATGATTATTGAACTGCAAGGGGATTCCATAAAGCACTTCAAACTACGCGTAGATGAGACCAACAAATTTTACAGGGCAGTTGCAATTCAAAACAAGCGAGAGGTTCTTGAATTCTACAACAAAGGAGTTCCACTTTTCAATCTCCCTTTTGCATCCTTCAACGTAGAGAATAACGTCAAAAATCTGAACAAGTACGTACGTAACGGAACAATCAAATTATTTGATCAGACAAATAACTTGAGTGAAAATAGTTTAGTAATGATGTGTGTACTTCTTGTTTTCAGGGAGCAGGAATTGAGCAAAAACAAGGGTAATAAGAGACCAACACCTGTACATATCCCATGAAGATTTTGCATAGTTTATACGACTTTCTATAATGATAATAATGAAATAATACGGCATGACTTTTGATAAGTTTTTGCTTGATACTGATACACTGTATGATTTAATGAAGGTTCCATCGAATCAAAAACCCTCATTTAATGTTGCAGCTAGAAGCAAAAAATGTATAAGCCGAGTAATTTGTAGTGTAATATGTAGTAAGCTTATCTTTATTTTTGCTATTTTACAACCATTCTGCCTGCTTTTGTTACACTTCGTGTTGTTGTACCAATTCATACTACTTTACAGTTTGCTAGTTACATCTAATTTTTATCGAAAGTTTCAACATTTTACAATATTTTGCAATTATGGATAGTGAACATGACCAGTTGCAGCAATTATGGCTTTACATCTACTTATTATATTGATTATTCATCATCTAAAGCCAGCCTAGAAGAATCTCTACATAGAATTGACTACGTCATTGATACCTGATTGCTTTCATGTCCATAGCATTCTGTTAGAACACAACTATACCGAATTGAGTTATAGTGCACATCTTGTAATGTATATAAATGTAGCGTTGGCCGGGTTCCAGCTTGAGGGAATTTTATCAAAAATTTTTCGTCCTGATTATGAAACCATTGAGAACCTGCTTATTGGACGTCGATAATGTCGCTAAACTCCCCCTGCTTCGGCGTAATTAGGGCTGACAAACCATAGAATACCGAGTCAACGGCTGACATGCCGAATGAACCAGATGACTTACAGTGGTTTAACGGTCAGGAGTAGGTAACAGTTCTTGGATATTCGACAGCTCTTAAGAAAGTAGAAATGTAGCATGGATAATGAGAAGATACGTATTTCTAATGGAAGTACAGTAAATGATTACCAGGGACAGCCCCCGTATCAATTCAGGGAAGATTGGCACTTTGCGGAGTCGGTAAAAAAAAAAAGCCAAATGTACCGATTTAACGGAAACAGTCGATGTCTCGGAGGCGATTGGCAATGTAGAGAGCTAAGTAAAAGAACGTAGACGATGCGAGTAGTACATTCTCAATACCAGAATCAAGACTTGCTACATTAACCCGCAATACTGATGAGTCAAGAGTAGCTAGTGTCCTTGGGGCCTAGTAACGACTTAATCGATATTTAAAAAATTTCAGAACTTACACATCTTCCTAATTATACTCATCATGTATTAACAAAGGTATATAGTGATTCCCGCAATTTGATTCCCGTCAAATTCGAATAAAAAAAAAGGTTGTAACAGTAAGAAAAATCAATGAATTACTTCATTAATAGATAATAGTATTCAGTGGATTTTTAAAGATAAAAAACACAACTTTCGTATTATAGTTAGAAGCAAGTCCAACGAAGACATTGACGGAGGTAGCGGATAAAATAGCACTTAGCTTTAATTCACAATCGGGATTGGCCAAGTTAAATGACTAAACCTGCCTTACTGAACACACCTCAACACTCCAATTAGGATTCGACTATTCACTTAAGCATAAGAGGAGTATCAAGTTGCTTCCAGCACAGGCATCGTAGATCCTTTACTAGACCCCCTCATCCAAGACCACCTTACCGAAAAGCCTTCATATTAACCTACTTAAAATCTTTGGTTGGACTTTTTAGCCTTCAATTTCTTTTGAAGGGTAACACCAAGAATAGCGCAAAAGGCTAAGAAAACCAAGACGAAAACCAAGATGACAC
The DNA here is from genome assembly GCA_030570455.1 of Priceomyces medius. Taxonomy (NCBI): domain Eukaryota; kingdom Fungi; phylum Ascomycota; class Pichiomycetes; order Serinales; family Debaryomycetaceae; genus Priceomyces; species Priceomyces medius. Next base: position 1,078,389 of record JAJLVV010000001.1, on the reverse strand, counting down.
CTGCTGGCAACATTTCACTAAGTTATATCAACTAGCTGTGTTATCTATTTCTTGTTCAAAAGAAAACTCAGAAAAGAACAAATTTCAATTATTTATTGCTCTGAGGAATTACTGGGAATTCTACTTTATTATACTGCTCACAATCTTCCGATTAGATGCTTTCCGACATTTTCCCATTATAGTGAGAGACATACAGCGAGCACTGAGAAAAAAAAAAATCCAGCAGAATGTATGGGCGGCTTCGGCCAAATCGGCAGCAGCCAGCTTTACTAGCGCGGCAGAGCATTAAATTTACGATATGATCATAGTCGGACCACTTAAACGGCTCATAGTTGTTTCCTGTAAAGAAATATCCGCTTAGTAATGGTAGGGTCGTAGAGCTTTAGTAGTTAAACTGCTGTAAACTATATTCCCACCGTGTGGCCCGGGATAGCCCCGCCTACAATCCTCATATACCCCGACATATCTAGGAACAAGTTAGTGGCGATCGCAGTTACATTTAGATACTCTGCTAATGGTACCGGTTAAACAATATCAAAGATATGGGCTCATGTTTACCGGACAAAAAAAATTTTCGGGGATAATTCGGCCCGCGCATAAGTTAGAAATAAGGTCTTTTAAGGTTGACTCGGATTTAACGTAGCTACATCTTTGAGAATGTGGTAGGTATCAGACTGCCACTCGCCACTGTCCTCCCTACCTCTCAGCATTGGGCCATTTGTCTGATGTAAACTACTGGTAAAGTCGGTTTCTCTTAACCAAAGAGATCTGACACATTCCAATAACATTAACAGCTTGCAGACAATCACTTTATTTCCCTCACTGTTCCCATTTAGGAAAGATCTATGCCAAGTTGGGAGCTGAGCTCAAACCAAGCAGGTAGAAGCCCTATTTGTCCCCCTCGGGCCGAAATAGGAAAGTGTTGCAGCCAGGTAAACAGCTCTTCAACTTTCAATAGACGACATTAATCACGATACTAATGGGAGAGGTATAAACACTAACCCCAAAATGGAAAGGCCAGTGAAAAGGGACTTCGGGCACTGTGGGTGTCCCCTCTCTCCCCTTTGAAGCCTGTACTTAGCTCGCTGGTTTTTGCAGCGGTCTACAGATATAAAGATTTAAAGATTTATAATTAGTCATTACGTCGTATAATCAAACAAGGCTATTTAGTGTATATATTAGATTTGAATGTAAGGAACATGAGTTACAAGGAAGCTCAGAAAACACAGCGGCACAGGATTTCTTAGTTGAGCGAAATAGAACTAACGAGCAGCCTCCAACAGTGTATTTGTCTTATTAATGATGAACTAAAGTCGAATCAATTATCTCAGTTATACTCTAGTTGGATAAGTTATGGCTTGCTCACATACTTATCATCGAATATTACAGCACTAGCCTATGAGAGATGAAGGTGTACCTCTGGATAACAAGTGTCGTCGCCGGAAAGGAGGCAGAGCCTCTGGCGAGATGTTTTCTACTCGTCGTCTGAAGGGAGGTCCTCCCACTGTATCGTGCTCATGGGCTTCAACATGGTTGTGAGACCAAGTTCTATGCTTTGATAGTTCTTCTTTCCCGAATTGTGCTCTACTAATGTCAACTGTTTTGTTGTCTTCCATTGTGGGGAAATTACCATAGTGCAATGGTGCCATCTTTGAGGATTTAGTATTTCTAATTCCAGACACATTATGTTTATAATTAATTGGTTCACCGAACTGAGGTTTAGACTTGAAGGGAATCCTTCTATCTATTTCGGCATAATTATGGCTAGCTTTCAAGCTCGCTTTACTCCTTTTGTTGGGGTAATTTGTAGCTCTAAACTTGTTCGCTTCGGTCTTCTTGCTAACGCTAACATTGGCCAGCTCTATCTCTTTAGCAAGCATGTCATTTCCTGCCGCACTGATGTCAACATCTTCCAAAGATTTCAGCTTTCTTTTGTTTTGACTGATTGCTTTGAAAGGCTTGTAAGTTGTGCTCTTTTCCAGCTTTCTCAGCTTTTGCTCCTTTATCAACCTCAAATATTGATTACAGCTCTTTCTCCAACTGGTATTATCTGTTGAAATTTGCATCTTTGCCTTTGCTATTCTCAAATCAGGTTCCAAATGACGATCAAGCGAAGAAGCAGACACCGTTTTACCACTATATTTTATGTTAGTTAGCTTTGGTGTTCGTTTACTTCCTGATCCACCCAAAATCGTCCCATCACCATGTTCCTTTAATAAGTCACGAATAGTCAAAGACTCACCTGGAGGAATAGGGTCTGACTGAGAGGGAGTGACACAGTTCAGGTGCACATTTTTTCTGAGGACCTTGTCCAAGTCAACTTCAGAGAAGAAAGCACAATTTTGCGGAACTTCACGTATCCCCATCAGCTCTGAAAACATAGCACGAGTCCATAAGTTGCTAATCTGGAGAAGAAGTGCGGCCTTGTATTTATCTTCCTCCTTAACTAGATATCTAACCTCATCATGTACTGTGAGAGTAAGCCTAGCATCAACCTGGTACCTTTGCATTAAATAGTCCATAGAGACAATCAACAAGTGTAGATAATCTACTCCTGAACTCTGAATAGTCCAGTTTATTCGTGATGTTAAATAATTGTTTTTGTTCAAATTTTTCGCAACCAAAGCATCTGTTATCGCCGCACCTAAAACAGGTGTACGTGGTTCATCCTCATAAGCAATAGACTCCAATGCATTGAATATAATCGACTCAGACCCACCATGATATAGCTTCCTATCAAGGAGCTTAGATTTACTTGCCGATCCCTTCGTTTTAGAGTACAATTCCTTCGCTATATCCTCAGCTTCCTGGTCTGATAACTTTGAATTGCACTGTTTAAGCAATCTAGAGGCAAATTTGAGGCCAGCACCATATATACGTCCGTAGTTGAAAACTTTGGCATCATCTCGTGATATACCTAGGATTTCAGCAGTCTTTGAGTGTAAATCTGTCTTTTCATTCTTGTCACCTTCTAATGTCATCCAACCTAATGCAGTACCTCCATGTATGCCAAACACAGAGTCACCAATTATAGAGGCAATCCAAAGCTCTTCTGAGTCAACATCTGCACCCACAAAACAGTAACCTTCTGGTGCTTCGACCAAGGCTTTAAGTTCCGATCCTATTCTATTAGGCTTTGAGTTCGATGCTGTGAGCCATGTGTTTTCTGTCGCTCTTCTAGTAATTGTCCCCATGGTACAAAGAATGGGTAATATCATACCCATATTGGAGTGGGCATCTGCTTCACGTTTTGTCTTCCAAAATTTATTTCTCTTATTGTTAGAGTAGACCACAAACTGGTCGTTAATCCTGTTCCTATTACCCATCCAATATGAAGCGGTAGAGTTCAATTTTAGGATATCTTGTGCATATGGGTATTCAGATGTCAACGTGCCGTTTTCGAAGTACCTTAAGTAATTCTTGGACATTATGGATGTACACCGTTTACTGGAACCTTCAGGATGAGGTACTTTGAATATTTCATATGTTGTATCTGCATCCTTCAATTCGTGTAACAACATATCAAACTCTTCTTCTGTCAACTTGGGCCTGATATAATTCTTCTTTTGTAACGTCTCTATTAAACTTTCATCATATGGAACCTTAAAACACCATCCTGCGGAGTCAATCCACAACAAGGGGAAGCCTTCCCATTTGAGTTTCAAAAGAATGGGCGTAATTCGAGAGCGAACAGTAAGATTCATTTCTCTTTCATCACTCCCTTTTGGTGGGGCCTTGAAAAGATCACGATACCATTCAGGAAACCCGGTCATATATGCTTGATTAGCCACAGGATCACCGTTTTTTTTAAAACGAGGTTCTTTTAAGTTCCAGTTTAATTGCCGAAGCCACGCATCGGAGTCCCAATCAGGTTTTTTAGACTCATCTTTCTTAAGAATGTATTCTACAAGATCATTGGCTCTTTCATGAAGAATCTTTCCCACGTCATCTCTATTCTTCTGGTACACTCTTTCAGCATTTTGTATATAGGATTCCCATTTTTTAGTTGTAGGAAGAATTAGATTGCCCATAAGTTTAAGAGCAGCAAAAGAAACCGGATGTGGAGCTTTCTTTTTGAATTTAGGATATAACTTTTTCGTAACTGCAAAGGTGGCTTCAACATCTTTTCCACAATATGTCATCAACTTGTTGAAATTGTCTAATATAATCTGAGGGTCTTCTTGGCCGAAATAGTCTCTATCTGTCTTATCTAGTTTTATACCAAAGTAGAAGTCAGAAACATTTGCTAACGAATTTGGAGATCCCTTATTTAACCAAGGGTCATCAGAAAGCTCTTGTGAAATTTCATTAGTCACCAAAAGCTCCTCTTCCGCATCTTCCACTGATTCTTCACTTTCATGTAATTCTAATTTATTCTTTTTGTGTTTATGCCATCTGGGTCTTTGTTGAGAGCATATACCACTCACAGCCACATGCAATGCCATTCCATCCAAAAAGAAGGCTTTTGATTGTTTTATGTTATATTCTTCCAATACTCTTGCTCGATCATAACTTACATTATAACCAACCAATAATTGGTGTTTTTCTTGGGTATTGAATGGAATTAGATGTTCTGAATCACTTTGCTTATTTGTACCGTATGTGGCTAAGAATGGAGAGACCCATCCATACCATGCCTTCAGAGAGGCACATGTAGCTAAGATAGGATATTTAGAGACGCGGTATAATACTTCAACATCGAAAACTAGGGCATCTTCCAACGGATATTCCACTTGTTCTGGCTTCTTTCCTGGTTCGTATCGTACCCATCCTGCTTTAAGTTCCCAGTCAGTAGGCTTTGGTGGTATATCTCCAGCAAAGAAATCATCCGCCATCGATACATATGGTTGTGTGATCTTCGAACCAATTTTATAAAAATGTTCATCCAATGTTTTGCCTATTAAGTCAGGAAATTCCTTAATGTTAATCGGATCAATAATGGTGGTCTTCTTACCAAGTAAATCATTGTCAGCCAAGTGCTTTTTTGCCAACTCAATTAGTTCTGGCCGTTGTGCCACCAAGTAGTCCCCTGGTGAGGTCTTTGGGAATACTTTTTTGTGAAGCTCCTCAGATAAATACTGAATGCCAAGTTGATTTACCCTGGGTTGTTGCCGTCGTATCAGAGTACCACAAAGGGTCCTGATAGCAACCAATCGACTCATTTGTGTACGATAATAATGTGCAGTGTGCCCTCAGTTAATGGTGTTGATTTGGGGACTTTCCTTTGTATTATTTAACACTAATGTTTAGATTTTCTCCTTAAAATTTGTATATTTTAGTGTATCTTAAACTCCGCAAATGATCTATGTTTAATTGTGATCTGCTCTGTTTCTTTGTTTGTGATGATGATGGCATTAACAGGTCGCCCTGAAACAGGTACCAAAGTAATATTCGCTGTACTTTCTTCAAATGGAAGAAAAAAAAACATATCCTGCATACAGTTGCAGACAGTATCAAAAAGCTTTGAGAATCAAACATAAACAAACAATTAAGGACCCTACAGCCTTTTGAAGTTGCTTCATATACAACAGCTGATTTTACGTAAACTATAATTACACGCAGTTTTCGATACAGCGCTATCAAGCGAAATAGCTATTGAAAGAAGAAACAATATCCAACGATGAGTGAATTATCTAGTTACAAGAAGGCAGATTTAGTGACCGTCTGCAAGAGGCTTGACATCCCAACACTTGCTAAAGACACAAAGAAGGTGTTGACAGAGAAAGTTGAGAAATACATCACCGAAAATGGAGAGGATGGTGTTTTATCAGTCCAGAGTGTATTGCAAGAGCATGTTGATATAGAGGATGAGGAAACTTTAGCAGAAGAGGAAGTTGATGACAACGATAATGAAGAAAAGGACAAAGACTATGAAGGAGCACCTCCAATTGACTTGAAGGAATGGATTATTGATCCTATAATCTTGAAGTTCGAAGAGGCACTTTCTAAGGTTTATGAATTTACCGACTGTGTTGGCATCACTACAACTGATTTCAACGAAGAATTGAGAGAGCAATTGTCCAAATCCGTTACCTTGAACTATGCCGAACTCGCTCTTGAGTTCTTTTTCTTCTTGTTTCACTACTTGCCATTCGTATCCCTCAGCAAGAACCCCTTGGTTCACCCACTTTTGAAAGACAATGACTACTTTGATGTCTCTGCATTGCCGACTCCTGACTTGACTGCTCTAGTAAAGTGTGAGACCATTTCAACTTTCCTCGTCTGGATCCTGACCTCGTTAATTGTTCCATCATTGATTTCTTACTACGTTAACTTCTCTAGGAGAGTTATTGTCTTGGACGATGAGGCTGGTGTTATTGCCAGAATTTACAAGTTCGACCCATTCATTTTTGCCTTGTCTAAGGTTGTTGTCTTTTATTTTGTCACAAGCAACTACGAAGCATTGGCGTCTTTCACTACTTTCGGTGGATTCTTCGATAAATTGGAAACACTTGTATTGTCAAAATTAGGTCTTTACGTCACCTTCACACAAGAATTAGGTAACTTTCCATTAGTTGTTGGTTTTGCAAACATTTTGGTTGCATTGTATTCACAATTTGAAGAGTATTAATCTTCCAAACTCACTTCTGTTTATTGCAAGTGAAGGAAAGAGTTCAGTTCTGCAATTTTGTTGTGTACCTTACTGACAACAGAGCTTATCAGGCGCTTTATTGTCGCAAAGCTTTTTCTTAATCTTTCGAACTATTTGTATATTGTTTATTACTTTTGACTATTTTTCTCTCTAGTCGTTACATCTATTGATGTATCTTCAATTGTACTTTGAGTATACTGAGGAACCTGTACCACTATCTTTTCTATTATAGTAATGATAAAATGTTTTAGTAACACTGCTATATTGTGTAGTTTGTGTTAACAGTAGTTTGAATCACTGGTGATGATCTCCCTCTAAACTCATGATGACAGTGACTAAAACTTGGAACTGGGGATCAAGACTTATTAAATATTCTCTAATTGTATGTTGATTTAGATTTGAATTTGTTCTTTTAATCTTTTATTCTGTTTATAAGCTCTTTGTCCAAAAGCTTGAAAGAACATGGGATGCTTACTAGTGACTCTAAATTTGTTCATAACAAGTTGTCTGCCTTCTTGTATTATCTATTTGTATCTTATACATTTAAATGTGGCCAGAATCAACCGTTGTTAAAATTATTAGTATAGTTTACAGCCATAATTGCAGTAAACCGATTTAGAGTTTATTGATTGTTTAGGAACGTCCTCAGCATATATATATATATAAGATTCAAGCCATGAATCACCAATTCCACAAGTTATAAATAATACTTATAGATCATTATAGATAAAATAGCTACGTGGGCGAAAATTCATAATACACTTGATGTTACACGTAATATTACCAAAGCTAATACAATGTTTTGAATAATTCTACAAAAAGCATTATGCAATTTTGGTCTGTTGCAAAGAACCACTTTCATTTAACTTCAGACTTTGGAATCATTCACCTAATTCCTTGGACCGGCCACCTTGTTTCAATACCCAACGACTCTAAGTCATCCATTAATTCGGCCAGACTAGCAGCTTGAGGTCCAGTGAATTGTTTCATGATCTTAGCGAGAAGCACAGCTTCAGAATGCTTGGATCTTTCTCCATCATCTAGGATTTTATCAGTTGGATTCTGACTCACTCCTCTTCTTCCTCTTCTTTTGCTTGGTGTTGACGTTCCACCATCAGAAGTGTTTGTATCTGAGCCTGATGTTGCATCATAGAGTGGATTTTGGAATATTTGGTGTTTCATGCTTGAAGATGCTTTAGAATTAATAGCATCTTTCGAACCCTTCATATTACCAGGAGCATCTCCAGTTATAGCATCAAATTCTTCTGGGGAGATAAGAGCCATGTAATCGTTCACTAAAGGTGGGGTTTGTGAGTTACTTGAACTGGATGAAGTTGACACAAGTCTACTAGGATTATCACGAATCATTTGATTCACAGCATCCTTTATGTCTTGTCTCAAGTTTCTATCGCTAGCACCATTGACTAATTTATCCGATTCTTTATTTCTGATATCAAACACTGCTCTATCACCATTTTCTTTAAGGTCATTGAATATTTTTCTCTGGTACTCGAAAAAGCTCTTTAATTTCCGCAACTTATTAAGCATTACGGATAGCAAGGTCTGATAAACTTTATTTGAGTTTTGATAAAACTCTTTTGAATTCTTCAATAATTCATAATTACGTGATATTTTCAAGTTAATCAATTCCTTATCTCTGAATTCTTCAAGTTTATTCATACGGTATTGTAGTTCGACGTCCTTTATTTGAGAATTTGTAAATGACAACTTTGATTCCTCAAGATCGCTTAATCTTCTTAGCAATTGTGCTTTCCTAGCCTCATAAATTTGGTGTCTTTTTTCATGCTCAAAATTTTGAATGTTAGACAAGTATGACAAAAGTCTGGTTCTTCGGCGTTCTTTGTTGCTTCCATTAGCCATGGCCACATCTTTTGAAGTATTATCTAATAGGTCTCCCATATCTATGGGCAAAAGCTCATTATTCTTAGATCCACTATACTCATTATTTATATCACTAACAAGATGAACCTTCTCAGGAACTTCCGTTTTAGCATATTCTCTGATCTCACTTGTCTTCGGTTCAACATGTTGGTATTCTGGAGGAATAAAATCGATTTCAAGATTAGTTGCTTCATTATCATTATTTCTCTGATAATAATCTGTTGCATCTTCTGTATCGACATTTTTAGCAAATTCAAAGTAATCATCATAGTCTCTTTCAGTCTCAGAAGTTGAGCCTGATTCATCTTCATTGCCCTCATTAATGCTCTCATCGTAATCACTATAGTCAGCAACTTGCCGTTTAAGTCTTCTGAACTTTATTTTTTCTTCGAATTCTTTATAATGGAAACCTTCTTCTCCAGCTTGGGATCGTAAATCAAGTAATGTTCCTGCCGCACTCGCAAGAACCATATCAGTTCTAGGTAATTTTTCCAGAGCTTCTAGCAATGAGCTGAAAACATCATTAGGAGTCAAAGTTGATTCATCAGCAATCAACGGATATGGCATGTAGTTTGGAGGAGGAAATGGTAAAGGTGGTAGTTGTACATATTGTGAGTCTGTGATTGGTTGTTCGTCAGCTTTTTTTGGAGAAGTCACAACCAGTCTTTGTCTTTTCTTACTACTCTTCTTGAGAGCAAGTTCCTTTGCATATGGTAATGTCAGAGTGTCAATGATAGGTGGTGCTGGGTAAATAAAAGGAATCATAATTCCACCTTTCGCAGATGCCACTTCATTTGGCAAATATGGCGGAATAGGTGGAGGAAATTTTTTCAAGATTCCATTTATCTGTTCATGCATTCGGGATTCGTTAGGGTCAAATGTCAAATCAGTGAAAAAATCATCTTTATTCAAAGGAGGTTGAATGATAGGAACCATTGTTGGTGGAACAGCATGCAAAATCGGCACAGCATTATGGTCGTTTAAAGATCTAGGCACCTGGGGAATTTTCTGTCGTTTGTATGAATTCTTTAGTAAGTTCGTAATTGCATCTGGACTGGGAATACCACCAGCTTGCGACTTCCTTTTAAGTGTATTTGCACTTACGTCTGAATGTTCCATCCTTTAGATACTTTGTAGCAGCAATAAGAAAGGGAAGGAAGACCTCACGCTAAGTCTCTCAAGTCAGGTTAAAAGTCTCTGACTATGGAAAATACTATATTACCGTACACTGAAACAAGTTTAGATATTTGTGCCTCAACCCAAGCCCTTATTATGTCACCTGTGTAAGATAGTACCTAAAAGTGCTTTACTTGTAGGTATAACTTGGAGCTAGCTCTTTTCAGGAAAATCCTATTCCTTTCACTATATGATAGACTAATGTGTGCTAATATAAGCAACAATATTCGGTATTGAAAGGCACGTTTCAAAACCACTATGGCTTTAGCGTCTAGTATTATAATCACCTTAGATTGATAATCGACAAAGACCAACTAAATTTTGGTCGCAGCATCAAGAAGCACAAATTATGTAATCAGGGGATAATTTTCGTCGTAGTTGAAGAAAGGTTCCAATAGCCAGAAAAGGAAATAAGGAAAGTTTCATAGATATAAAGATGATTTAGAGAAGAACGAGAAGCCAAAAGAGTCTCTTTGCTTTCAGCAAAGTATTTGCTGTTTTCAGAAAGTAAAACATTCAAATCGACTCGTAGAAGCTTTTTTTTATTAAATGGATAAGTTACTTACTGTCCTCAAAATGTGCCCATTAGACAACGTATTCTACTAGAAACATCCTTGAATCTAACACAAACATTTAGATTGTAATTCTAAGATTTCGAGGCCACCATTAAAGATGTCTAGTTGGTGGCTCTTCTGAAACAAAATAGGAATTGCCGCAAATAACTTACAAAACAACTTTTCTTCGAAAAAAGTAACCATACTCTATAATCTTAGTACAGCTTAAAAAAAGATAGTTTAATGAACTATTCTAGCTCAATTTATCTCACCCTAGAACGTGAATTAATCTTTTCTACAATATATCAACAACAAAACATGGTTGTTTCTTTACTTCGCAAGCACGAAAGGATTTACTATGCTATGGCTTTGCAAAAGGCATATTAGTGGTTATTTGGGGGAAAATAATTGTCAATAAAAGTCATACATCTAGCATCTATTTATCTTGGTACTGCTCCTTTTGAAAGATGGTACCTTCCTTGCCCCATAGTTAGTAGCTTGGTGCGGTAGTGCATATACCAAACCATTGATTGTTTTCCATACAAACTAAAAACATATCCAAGTTTGCCTTAATTGTGAGTAAACTACTAATAACACATAACTTAATCCATTAATACCAGTGGAACAGACAAGTGGGCGTCAAATACTGTTCTTTAACCTCGGAAGCCGCACAATTGCTCGGTATTAGCAGTTTGGAGTTGATTAGCGAGAATAGTAAATAATACATAAAGACACCTAATACACAGTGGTATCAAATACCTTGACTGTTTATTGAAAGTATAGAAAACAGCCAAGAGTACTAAATTATACATAATAGAGACTGATTGAGGAGCAGCAGCTTGCAGAGCCTGTGAATTTTGATACATTTGGCGCGTCTTATCTTGAACAACTTATTATCAACAAGATGCCTCCAAAGAAAACCAAGAAAGCAAAGTTCGAACCAGGTGACTTGGTACTCGCTAAAATGTCTGGATGGTCAGCCTGGCCTTCCTTTGTGATGCCAACAGACATAATACCTTCGTCTGTAATAAAAGCTAAAAAGAAATCCACAGAGTACTGCGTCATATTTATACCAGATGGAGACTATTATTGGATGACGGAGAAAAGCTTAGAAAAACTCACCTCAGACAAGCTAACAAAGAAGTTACAACATTTGAATATAAAGTCTAAAGCCAAAAAGGGTAGAACTTTAAATGTTAATGATGCATTGTACGCAGCTAAGGACTTGACTTTCGAAGATTTTATGAGCTCCTTGGATGCCAACGATGAGAAAGAAGGCGAGCGCGATAATGACGATAATGGGGATGAAGACGTAGAGGAAGAGGAAGAGGGAGAAGAATTAGGTAAAGAAAACGATGTCGAGGAAGATGACAAAGAAGACGGAGAAGCCGAAGTGGAAGATGAAGAGGAAGAAAAGGAGGCAGAGGATGAAGTTAAAGAGGAAAACACCTCTGAAGAAGAGAGGAACAACATCAAAAGAAATGACGATAATGAGGAGGATGGTAGACGATCCAAGCGTAGAAGAGTAGATTCTTCAAACGGCCATAAAAAATCGGTTAAGGCAGAGCCTAAAAATGGGGCTAGATCTTCGACACCAACAGGGAATAAGACTAGCTCACCAAGATTTCAGACCCAAGAAGAGAAACAGCATCAGTTGTGGCTTTGCCGTATAAAACTTCAAAGAACTTTAATTCAAAGAAACCAACCAGTCACTCCAAGCGACCCTACTCAGTTCCCTCCACCAACTGCTGATGAGTTGCTGGTTGCAAGATTAATTCTTCACAGACTAGTAGACTTTCCAGTGGATGTGGATTTATTGAAGAAGACTAAAATCCACAAGGTTTTAAAGTGTATATTACGAGACAAGGACTTGAAATACCCGGATAGCTTCAAGCTTCACGAAAAGTGCGAAGAATTGCTTGAAAAATGGGACTCTTTGATCGAGGCTATTAGACTAGATAGGCTGGTACAGTCGAACGGAAATCTGAAGCAGACCAAGAAGGATGAGGAACTGCGTATGAGCAGTCAAGCTCCCGATGATTCAGAAGTCTCTGCCATCGACAGTAACGCGAATTCTACAACTAAAGAAGAGACTTCATGAAGTGCATATGGTCGTTTGTGCAGCAGTCATTGTCGGAGCAAAGAAGGGATAATCATCTAATATAGTAAAACCCTGTCCTCAAGTTGGCCCCCTGTGTTGCTCTCGTATCTTTGTTCAATGTGGCTCCTGACATCCTTACATACTCAAATAGTTTTAAAATATGTACTATAACGATAAATCACATGATCGTGCACATGATTAGTAAAAGATTCCGCTTTGAGTATGGCAACTATTACCCCCTTACACCTGGCCGACTCAATTTATACTCTTCACTACCTCAACATTGTATACAGGCAATGAGATGGCGAATTCGTGCTGAAGGCGATAGAGATTGGGAATCCTCTTTTGAGCGCTCTATGGCTGCGTAACCCGTAACCATATTTACTGTGTCTAGAGGCTCTTCTTATTGAACTCCATGTACTTCCGGGATTATCTCCACCACTCCTTTGAACTTTAACCAGTGATGAGGGCACTATATAGCGGAATTGCTCCCGGAATACTGAGATGTACTTAAGCGTTTTGTGAATAACGAAAAAATTTTTTTTTTTCTCTATTCGCTCCTGCCTCCCACCCTCAGTGTACGTTGGCCCAATGCTGCGTCGGTTATTGTAAGAATAAATTTATGAGCTTTTCGACAAATAAATCACAAACTTTTACTAGAAGCTCGTTTACATACTCTACGTAAGAATTTAGAACTTTAAAATGGCTGAAGAAGAAGTAAGTAGCAATATAGAAGAATGATTTATGACTAGCAAGCTGAATAGACAGGCAATTTGATGATGGAAGTTGATGCAGATGTGGGAGAAGAGAGTACTTCAGAAGAAATGAGGAGACAATGACGAATCAAATCAAAAGATGTCGTTAAAAGCTCCCCGGATGTCTTCTTACTGACATGAAGACTCAACCATGCTTCTATTAGCGCTCCTTATCGCACCATTTTTGGTCTCAAGAAACGGCCTTCAAATACACTTTAGGCTGTCGTTGTTCATCTTAATCGAAACGGAAGTGAAAATTTTTGAAAAAATCAAAAACGCCATTTTTCCTTAGTTTTGTACTTTAGTAACGAAGTTGAATACTAACAAATGCTTTAGCACACCTTTGAGACCGCTGATGCTGGTGCTGCTTTGACCTACCCAATCCAATGTTCCGCATTGAGAAAGAACGGTCATGTTGTCATCAAGGGCAGACCATGTAAGATCGTTGAAATGTCTACCTCTAAGACTGGTAAGCACGGTCACGCTAAGGTTCACTTGGTCGCTATTGACATCTTCACTGGTAAGAAGTTAGAAGATTTGTCTCCATCCACCCACAACATGGATGTTCCAAACGTCTCAAGAACTGAATTCCAATTGTTAGATATTGACGATGGTTTCTTGTCTTTGATGACCCAAGATGGTGACACCAAGGACGATGTCAAGGTCCCAGAAGGTGATTTGGGTGACAAATTGCAATCTGAATTCGACGAAGGTAAGGACTTGTTGGTTACCATCATTGCTGCTATGGGTGAAGAGGCTGCTATTTCCTACAAGGAAGCCCCAAAGTTATAAGTTAAACAACTACAGGTTCATATTTAGTGTGTTGGATGCTACTTTTCCACTCAGATATGTTGCTGATTCCTGATCTAATTCGTTATTTGGTACTTTTATAGGATCTTCAATCAACATATCCAAATAATTTCAAACTGTGCCTCTATGTCCATTATATTTTAGTGACATCAATTGTAGTCCCCATAGAGGCTTATTCCTGCTAAGCTATAGAATTACCTACTTTATAGTCACTTGATATTAACTAAGGAGCCGCTGCTTCCATATTATTTTTTGTAGTGGAAGGCTTAAAATTTTACTGCGATAAGCGTCATTTAATTTTCACTTACAGCCCAATCAGGGATATCAAAGACAACTTGAATATATAACTGTCATAATTGTAGATATATTTGACAAAAAAACATAAATTATCATAGTTAATCTCAGCTTTGGAAGTTCAGGGATATTAAAAGCAGCAAGAAAGACATATAGTCAGTCGTTCAGGCAGATAACTTGTTGAGAACAATCAAACAAAAGTTCCAGCTTTAAGTGATTTAGATATCCGGGCACATATTCTGGGGTAAAGGGGGAAAATACTAAAATTAAGACACATATCAAATCGGCTATTGAAGTAATAGGTTAAAATTCTTAGTATAATCACTGGAGAAGACTTTTTTGGGGGAAAAACTTAGCATTTATTTTTTTTTATTCATTTGCCTGTAACTAATTACTGTTCACTCCTTTGCTTACATTATATGGGAACACTTACAATATTAGTATAGTGACCTCATTCATGAAAGCATCGGTATTTGAGATGTTAGTTACCAGAGATACTGATAATGGCCTTAACAGCTCTTTCATTGGCAATACACCTTCCACCGTGTTATTCTTCTTGGCCCTAGCAGTAGGTGTCATTATTGCACTTTTATTCATTTTTTTCACTTTACGATACTTTGTCAGACAACGTTATGGGTTACATGTTTACCCGGTTGCTCATAGAAACATCATGATATCAAACGTTACTACGACAAGCAACTTGCCAGCAACTCCTACCAATGATGATTTGCGGCGTCAGCTTGAATACATAAGAGAGCACCATTACATCAGGCAAGATGTATTGAACCGAATTTTAAACAGAAGAAGACATAGAAGAAGAGGAAGATATTCCAAGATGAAAAAATTAACGGATAAGCAAGTCAATATTCTATTTCCCAAAAAGACCTATTATGATTGGCAAAACGGTGGTAAGGAGAGAGATTTTGATTTAAGAGACGGAGTTCTTCAAGAAGAAGGTGGAAAGTTTTCAAGCGAAGGAAAGTCTATGGTGGATATTAATGAAAACCAATCTTCACGACTCTTTGGGGAGGAAGACGGGTCCAATACTACCTATTCCGGTGCCAACGATACTGTAGGGGATATGGCGTCTGATAAAAAACAAGATATAGAAATGAAAGATTTGGGGGAGAAGGACGATAAGGAAGATGAAGAAGAATTGCATTTCAGCTCAGGATTTTGTGCTATCTGTTTGGAAGCTATCAAGGATGAAGAGTTGGTAAGGGGATTGGTTTGTGGGCATGTCTTTCACTCTGATTGTTTAGATCCATGGCTTACAAAAAGAAGAGCATGCTGCCCAATGTGCAAAAGAGACTATTACTACAAGGACGAAACAGCTGAAAACTCCAACGAAACCTCTGAAGTTGGAGAAACCTCTGAAGTTGGCGAAACAGCTGCCGAAGACAATACAGCTCCCACCGAGAACAGTGAAGAAAATACCGCTAACGCAGAAGATAACGATAATGACCAAACAAATGGAAATGACGACGACGGTATAGATTACGAAATTCTCAGAAATGACCCTGTAATTTCCACCATGATTCAAGATTTGATTCCAGCACATGAGAGAGCACGAATGATTTTGGCCGACACGAGCCTTAGTGATGTAAACATAGAAGAAAGAGCCACGCAAATGGCAAAACAAAAGTATGGCACATTCATTAAGGTTCTTTGGTGGAAGTTAATGGGCATATCAAGGACTGACTTCTTTGATTGGGCTGTTCTACATCTCTACAGAGAACATTTATCTCAATCTAATGCGTCAAATACAGCATCTGATGACAACCAACAAAACAGCAACAATGAACACAATGATGACAGTGAAAACGGCAATGACAACGGAGTCCACAGCAACGATCTCGAAGATAATGGTAGTAACACTACTGTCAATACAGCTGCTTCTACCGCGCCCCAACCAGTTGAAGACCTGGATCAAAATGATCTTGGTATAAGACGATCTGTGGTTGAAAATCGTGTTTAACTTATGTATTCAAATATTTATGATATTTATGGTCATATAGCCTTAATCTTCTAATATCTATTCTGAGTAATTAATATGGTAATAAGAGTTATATATTTGTAAGATAATTGCTGATTTAACGTAAACTTGAAACGTTTGATAATCTTTTGATATATCAATTACATAATAATTGAGAAACAAAGACAGTAGTTGAAAATCAATTAAAAAAAAAAAAAAAAAAGAAGAAAAATTTCATACCTTTTAATTCCGTTTCTCATAAATAAGTAAGCTTTCTTAACTTATTACAAATATAGAAATATAAACTATATTCAAAATGGGTATGTATTACAAATGAAGTCTAAAGGGCAAAAAAAAAGCCTATTAATTGAGTTATTCTGGAGTGATTACTAACACGTTTTAAAGTTCCACCTAAGAAAAGTGTTAAAATGGATTTAGGCGCCTTTTTGGCCGATGATTCTCTTGGAGGAGGATCTTGGGCTGATGAGGAAGTTGATATGTCATCTATTGGTGTTCCAGTGAACTCTGGATCAAATGCTTCTACTGGAAGTACTGCGGATCACGGATTTTCTAGAGCACCATTTAGAGATGATGATCAAAGGAGAGAAAGAAAGGAATTTCCTATCCCTGATGAGCCACCTTTCAGAGCAAGAGTTGGAAACTTATCGTGGGAAGTATCCGAAGCTGCTTTAACAGGATTTTTTGAGGACAAATTGCAAACACCAGAAATTGTTTCGGATATCAAATTACCAGTTGACATTACTACGAACAGACTTAAGGGTTTTGGTTTTGTTACATTCAGTACTAGAGAGCAATTAGAGGAAGCCTTGGACTTGACCATGTCCGATTTCATGGGAAGAAAGATCTATGTTAATGTTGCAGCTCCACAGAAACAAGATGTATTTGACATGGATTGGAGATCAGCTAGAAGCGGACCTATTTCCGGTGGTCCTCCAAGAAGAGAGAGAAGAGATGACAGAAGAGATGAAAGAAGAGATGAAAGAAGAGAAGAACCAGATTTAGATTGGGGCGCAGCTAGATCTTCAGGTGGGTTGCCACCTAGAGAGAGAGTAAACAGAGGCGATAGAGGTGAAAGAGGTGAAAGAGGCGAAAGAGGTGAAAGAGGCGAAGGAATCGAAAGAAGACCAAGAAGAGAAGAACCAGAATTGGACTGGGGTACTGCCAGATCAACTACTACTAATTTGCCACCTAGAGAAAGAAACATCAGAAGAGAGAGAAAGCCAAAGAAGGATGAACCTGAATTGGACTGGGGTGCAGCCAGATCTACAACTTCCACTTTGCCACCAAGAGAAAGAAGCAACAGAACTCCAAGAAAGCCAAAGAAGGATGACCCAGATATGAACTGGTCTTCAGTTAGAGGAAGTGGAATACAAGAAAGACACCAAAAGAGAGACTCTACTGACGCTAACAAGAAAAAGAAGGATGAAGAACCAAAGGTACAAAAATCTCTGTTTAATGTATTGGCAGTTGAAGGTGAGTCTGATGAAGAGCCAGAAGCCAAACACGAGAAGAAAGATACAGAAAACATTGAAGATTCCGGTGCAAAGGACATCGAAAATGCAACCTCTCAGTTGAAAATTGACGATCAAAAGGACTCTGCTGAATGGGAAGTCGCCGGAAAGTAAGTTCACAGAAGGGAGTAGAGATATCAAGTGCCAATTCGTGCATATTGTTTCTACAAAATACATCACCAACCATATTTATATCTCCACATAACATACACCCCTCCAATGAACCTAATGCTAATTTTTAATCTTGATAGATAGTATCATAGTTGTCTTTCTCAAGAGCACTCTCTTTGTTGTATAATTATCATTTCAAGCTAGACGTATGGTTAAATCAAATATAGTTTTAAATTTATGAATAAGAAAACCTTGGTTTCTATATTACTATTTAGCGTAGTTGGGTTTTGTGTAACATTACTTGTGATATCACCAAGACTCTGAAAACTGAAATATATGATAGCGCATATATAATTAAGAGGGCACCATATAAACCACACAATGTCTGATGAATCGGAGAAGTCAGATGGGTTTTATCTTATAGACACTTCTAGTACGTGTTACAGCGTAAAATGACGCAAAATTTCTCATCTATGGAATCCTTTTACTAACATTTTTTCTGCAGAACTGTACCACCTTAGCAGTCCCTCTCCATTTGGTAATTTATTGGGACTATACAACTTGGAGCCTTTGGCAAAGGCCTTTGCGAGAGTAAACCCAGATGGAAGCAAGGGAGTGAAACTAAGAAAGTCTTATAGAAACCACATCCAGGATTTACCAGGAAAGCATCAAGTTTCAGCAATGAAACCTATTCCCCAAGGATTATTGGATCCTTCGGTTAATTCACGAGACATAATACAGGCAATCGATTCGGAATTGTTGGCGCAAGCTATGAAATTCGACAAAACTCCTATAAATGGTATTCCTGGATTCAAAACGGCTGATTTAGCAATTAATGATCAACAAACTTTAATGAGAGGTGACGATATGTCTGAAAATGATGAAATAGGAGGAGGAAAGAAAAACAAAAGAAAACTTAAGGGACAGGGAGGCCATGACTTAAAAAGGCAACACATATAGAAAGAAGAACTACGATTATATCATTAATGATTGCAGTAATCTAATTTCAATCTTATTATTTAATGTACTTAATATTACAACAATTCATGCAATAACTATATTTTACAGACATTTAATGAAGATAGTTAATTACTTAGCTGTAACTTCTCTTGTTTCTTTTGAAGTCTGAGCTGGCAGAAGTATCCTATCATCGTGTCTGATATGCTTCAAAGTAGAAACAAACTCTTTAGATCTGTCCTTTCTGTAGGTTAGTTTATTCTTCAAAAGACGTCCACTATGTTTGATTAATGTTCTGATTACCTTCTTTTTCATGAGGTTCATAATGTCGATCATCGAAAGAAGTTCCGATTCAATTACAAGGCTTGGGAGGTCTATCAATAGTTTATGAACATTTAAGAGCCTCTTGTAGCCTTTTCTAAGTCTAATGGATATCAGAACTGAGATTGGGTGAAGTTTAAAGTACGCTATACTCAAATATTTCTTTGAACGTCCGACCATAGCTTCTAAATCTTGATGATATTCATCTTCTGATGAATCCGTACTGAACGACATGGTATGACCAGCAGACGTCAATGCTCTTTGTTTCGGTTTAGATAATTCCAGAGTGGCATCTTTGTCAAACGTAACGCCTTTATTGGCACCTTCTGATGCCTCTATAAACCCAGAGTCTACGATATCGATATCTTGATCTATATCAGAATCTTCACTATTTTCTTCGTCGTCTTCGTCTACTTCGATTTCTTCATCATCGTTTTCTTCCTCTCCATCACCTTCGCTGGTGCTTTCTAACTCAATTGAATCCTTATTTGTGTATTTGCCTAAGAGCTTTCCAGCTGTAGTTTCCAGAGAATCTGATTGGTTCAAGAATTTCATGATTTTCTCACCAGTTCTTTCATCTAAGTTGATGTTTAACGGCCGGGAAGCTATTTCAAAGTTCTCCATAAGTCTGATACCTCCAACAGACCTTTGCATAGACCAATGAACAGAAATCAAATCTTCTTGCTTTTTACCATTATCCGTTCCGTTATTAAGAGGTTCAAGGAATGATGGGAATGGAGTGTTTTCGATTAGATTAAATACTTGCATCATTTCGATGTTGATTCGATTATGATTTGCGCCATTCTCTTTAATAACACGCTTGTATCTACCTCTTTTTAGCTCCAAATCCAATATTGGAGATCTGTCATCTTCTAACATGTGTAAAACAATCTCATCTGCTCTAATAAACCATTCAGCTTTGGTGGAGTTGCTTATATCAATGTGATTCATTTCTCCAGTAAGTATAGAGCTCATAAGCAAGTAAATTTCAGTCACAACATTTCCTCTTTCCAAATCTAACATTTTGGCATCGTTATAACTATCATTATCCAAATGATCTGATCGGAAATAATAGTTTTGCAAGAGAAGAGCCATAGCTTTGTAGTAATTATGCATTTGGGCCATTCTCTCTCTTAATGATTGAACATCATCAAAGTCAATAGAGAATTTCAACTTCTCTAATTTCTCTGCTAAAGTCTTACTCATAGGTTCACTATAGAAAAGCAAACTTAACACAATTGTATACAATGTGAAATACTGGCGTGAAGTGGAAGTAATCAAGAATTTGGGCATGTCAACTTGCAACCTGTTAGGGACAACTTGTGCACGTTCATCATCGTCATTGCTCAATTCAATATCACTATCATCATTCGCCTTAGACATTTTGTTTCCTAAAGGTTGTAACTTGTCATATGTTACCATCATTGACACCTTTTCTACAATCATATTATCATTTCCTGCCGTGTTTCCGTTCTTGCAAACTTCAAGTCCTAACCAAGGCGGCCAGTTCGTCTTTGATCCATAAGTTTCTTTGTTTAAAACGAAATTATAAGTACGTGATAACTGTGCTTTATCAAACACAAAGATATTAGCTTCATTAAGTATGATTCCAAAACGATTTTCAACTTCATGGGCATCAATAAGTAACCTATCAGTTGATTTGTTGTAGACTGAAACAATCTTTGCATTAATAGCTGGGGCTGCTATTAAAACCACAGAATCTGGCATATCTTCACTTTGTAGTTGAATTTGTGGAGAAATAACCTCGATCATAAAATCTTCTGCAACGCTTTTATCGTCATCTACTTCATGTAGAATGGCATCAAAATTATTGATTCTGTCCATCGAATTATAGCCACCTATATGAGCATTCTTCTCCAGTTTGATCTGCAGTAGATTGCTTACAATCTTTGCAATGTCACTACCTTTACAATTCTTATTTTGTTCAATAATCCTATCAAGTGTTTTAAGTGACTCGTAGGATAGATAATTGAATAGGCTGCTCTTTAGTTGGACAAAATGAATGTACTTCAAGATGGTGTTCCTACTATTGACATTCCATTTCAATAGCATGCTGATTAATGTAAACTTATTGTGGAAATTCTCAGGAGAAGCAGCTGACATAATTGAGTTCTTTCTCTTCGTTGTCCTATATTCTTCAGTTACTTTATCAATATCTGCCTTAAGTGCTTTAATACGCTTATTTAGCGCAGTTTTAGTCCGGTGATCTGTTCCTTTATTTGAATAGATATCAACCAACTGATCAATTCTTTCTTGGTAAGATGAAACCTGTGATTTACAAACACTATTGGGATCTAATAGACAATCATGAACTTGTTCATTACCAAATGTGTTATCGCTTTCAGTACTTTGATTGACGGTATCTCTGAAGTAAGAGAACTCCTTGGAGTACAAGAGTGGGTGTATCACGATCTTACGACTGATGGAAGATATTGAGCCAGTAAATACTTCCTCAAAATCATCCAAATCAAACCACTGATTATCATCATCAAATATTTCGTATTTGGTTTTAACATTTCCTTTCTCATGGTCAGAAAATTGATCATGGAAAACAGCTTGAACGCATCTAAGATCAATTCCAGAAAGATGAACTTCTCCTAGATTCAAATTCATTTTCGAAATGTCCTTCCTGGACAATCCTTCGTGATCAGATATTCTTTTCTCCTTCCTCTGATGCAAATCAACAGTGAAATTATTCATTTTACCTTTCAAACCAACAAAATTGAGCTTATCTTCATCCTCAGATACTGACTCGTCACGGTAAATATGTGATAAATAAAGAGAATTGAATTTGAATTGGAACTTGTTTGTAAACAAATGCTGAGAGAACTTCACTGACTTTTTCAACTCTCCAAATAACTTACCACGTCTAATAGGGAGTGACATATTACCACTGAATAACTTCCACCAATCGAAGAATTGACGGAAAGTACCAGGACTCAAATGCAATGAATTGTAACTGTTGGCGGAATCAGCAAAGAGTGATATTGCCATATGTATATAGTCACTTCTAAATCCACGGTACGAATCGTGTCCCTCTGAAGTATATGAAGGGTTGAATAGGTTTACCTTCCAATGCTCAAGTTTCTGTTCAGTTCTACTGTTATTTAATTTCCTTTCTAGCAAGAAACCAACTTTGAAATGAACACCACCATTTAACTTCAAAACTCTCTTATCAAATATTTCAGTTCTGGAGTTCTTAATGCTTTCCAAATCAGTCAGGAAGTCATCCAAATTGTAGGCGTAACAAGACGATATAAAAGACTTGGACTCTGGTAAATAAATGAACTGGGAACTATCTCTGCTCCAACTTATAAGTGGGGTTGCTAAATAGTTTGGAATATACCACGTAACTTCGTCTGATTTCACATCAAAGAAGTCTTTTGAATGATCATTTTGATTGATATCCCAAACCACGTTATTCTTGAATGCTAGAATGAAACCAGAAGATGTTTCAAAAAGATTATAAGGATCTCTAGAGCCTTTGAATGCAATTTCCAAACTAGAGTCTGTTTTAACTTGAATTTTCCCATGTAAAACCAATCTCAACTTGTCCCAAAATCCCAATTTGACAGAAGGATCCACTGGAGGCTTGGAAAATTGGTCGAAATTTAACATTACTTGTTGAATTCCAAACTGATAGGAATGTCCCCAAACAAACCTACTTGATTTGTCTGGCAGGAAAGTTGTACTCAAGTCAAAGAATGTTTTGACAGTAGATAAAGATTTTTCAAACATCAACGAATGATAAGGATCATTTTCGGAAGCATTTGGAATCAATGGTACTGTTAATTTTCTTATGTGTTCCGGAGAAGTTAGGAGAGACTCCGATATTACTAAATGGCCCTCCATAGAAAAGTTCTTCTTCCCGTCGGAACGATGCGGTATATATAACAAGGGAAGTGGATAATCTCTCAAATGCATTCTTAATTCTTTGAGTTTAAGACTGACGTATGTCGGTATCATTAACGAATATTCAGTATCTGTAGGAACTCCTTGACCTAATCTGTGGATGAAACCAGGTAAATCAGACAATTCAAAGTGAGGATTAGATAAGTCCAAATCAAAATCATTCATAAGCACAGAAATTAGAGGAGGTTGCTTCATATAAGCAGTAATATAAGAGTTATTCCTTTGGTCTAACTTAGCTTCGTTTCCAAATAAAAATTTGCTTTGTGAAACTACCTCCTCTCTGTTTGCATTTTCAAAGACTCTGACTTTCCTTATCCACGATCTTGAAATGGTTTGATGTAAAGCATAAATCTTCTCTTCAAGATCCCCATTAGTATGATTTTCTGCAGCGATGTCAAAAGCATCAAAAAGCTCTAATCTCTTACGTTGCTCCACTAAACCTAGTTGATGTATCATATTCAACTTGCTTTCAAATGGATCATCTTCCATCCAGAACGAAACCAGTTTAGAGTTAATCTTAATCTTTGGGAGGTTTGCAGTTTTAGAAACCTTGGGTTTGATTAATCTTTCAACATGTCCATGAGGGCTCTTTATGCAAGCTATCAAATACTTAATTAACTTAACATTGATAGATAAGTTGTCAAAAATCTTATATACAACAAACTTATGTGGTTGAATTAACCTGATGCTATTGGTCATTATATTGATCTTTGACTTGACATTAGGATCATTGGAAGTTAAGTTCAAATTATCAACACATAATATCCTATTCCAATGGTCTTTCGTAGTAGGAGAGTCCACCAATACCCTTAAAAAGTCAATATCAAGACTGGCAATTCCCATGTTCAAACCAAAGCTTGTAGAGAAACCTTGTAATTTCATTTTAAAGTCCTCTGACAATTGTAATACAACACTAATCTTTTCAATGTTAAGAGATGCAGAAAGAACCTCAGAAATACATACTGTAGATTTTCTCTTTGGTGGTGTAAGAGTTTTAGTCAAGCTTGAATCCTTGTCAAAACGACCTTTTAAATCCTTCAAAGGGCTAAGTAAAAACAGCTTAATAAGGTGAACAGAGCCTATGATCGTGAATAATTTGTATTTGTCATAGTTCATTTTAATTGCACTGATATTATTGCTAACTCTTAGTTTATTTTGATAGTTCAAACTAACAGCACTTATTCCGATGTCAGCAGTAGGAAGGTCAATAAATATATGTGCGTGCTTTTGGCTTATCAGCAGCAGTCCCAAACTTGACGTAACTCTAAATTTTTTCACATTTAATTGAAGTGACCAGAATGGTATTGAATTATCATATATTGATGTCAAGGTGTTCAGGGAAGCACTGCTCGTTGGCGTAATTGGTTGCTCATTCTCAATATAGTCTTCTTCTGTTTGTATCACCAAATCTTGGAGAGTGATCTTGATAGTTTGTGGTTTTTCATCTTCTTGATTCGTGGAGGAAGAATTATTGCAATTTATTTGTGAAAGCTCCTCCGGTGGGATCAAAATAGAACGAGATCCAAAAGTTATTTCAACAGACAGCAATGATAACTTTACCTCAGTGAGCCAGCTTGGAGCATGGTTGAAAATCTTTTCAGTAAATGGGGTCTTATTAGCAGACTTAAGTAGGTCATATGCTTCATCTTTATATTTTGGAATTTCTTCATTAAAGAATTTGTTTAATACTCCAGCACCTAAACAATTCTCTGAATTCTCTGCCACAGCATGGATCATATCTCGTATACCACTCAATATTTCGATGTCAGTAAAATCTGCCCGCAAATTGTTTACATCTAATGCCGCCTTTACGGCCAAATTTTCGTTGACATGCAAGCCTAACAGGATCGATTTAATTATAGAAAACTCCTTCTTTATACTCTCTCTGTTTCTGCTAGATCCTTTAATGCTTTCCTTTTCAAGATATGTGATTGAAGGGTGCAAAACATGACATTTCCCATCGTAGGATCTTAATCCTGTTGTGAGTAAATGGAAATTCAATAATGAGTAGGAAAAATTTATTAGACCACTCTTAGTTCCATCTGGCACGTTGTATCTTATAACAATTCGAGGCTGTTCTATAATGAGTTTCACGTCCAATTGTGGAAAATATTCATTCAACAAACTAACTATCTTGTCTTTTAATGGAGATGTTGTTATTGTCAAGTTCTTTCTTTTGATATCACTCTGAACTTCAACCTTGGTTTCATCTGCATCGCTGCTATCGCTACTATATGTCTCAACATTCCGTTCAGTTGCTTCGCTATTCTTCTTGAATTTCCTTAGAATAATAAACTTCTGTAATAATACAATATTGTATAATATTTCACTCAATTGAGTAGTATCCAAGTCTAATACTGGACTGTTAGCTGAAGAGAAAAATTCCATAGCACAGTCTCTAAATCCATCGCCTCTGGCTAAACGATCCATTATATTAGTCTTACACGTAATTGAAACATTTGGAATATTCAAAATTTCATCCGTATTCTTTGTAGCAAAGTTGTTATTAGCACAAAGAACGGAGTAAGACATGGTTAATAATTGAACTGAACCGTTCACATGGAAGGGAATATCATAGTCACGATCAAATAGCACTTCAAATCCAGCTCCATCTTTATATAATCTGGATACACATAACAAACTGGATTTGAAGTTCAACTCTAGGGATGATTTAGGTTGGAAGGAATTAAAATAGTCTTCGAAACCTTTATTGTCACTTAAAGTAGCGAATGGGATTTGCTGAATTGTCAAGTTTTCTATTTGAATAACTGCCTCGGACAAAATAGAATGAATTCTTTTGTTGATTATTCTTAACCTATCTACGGAGTTCGAACTCTTTTCAGAAGAATCCTTACTAACATTCAATGGGTCATTTTGAGATGCTTTCTTTTTTCGTATTACTTCATTCATAATATTGAAAAGCAGTAACTTTGCATCATCAATTGCAAGTTTTTCTCTAATATTCTTTATCTGACCACTATTTAAATCAACCAGACAATTTAATTGAAGCTTAAATGTCGATAAATCCGCAAGATCAACGGATTCTTCGTGTCTAGTAACACTGTATGTAAGCCTGCTCGATGCTATATGCCAATAGAACTTTAAACGCTCTTGATATCTTCTACTGTATCTTGACATAAGATTGAATTTCGCATACTCAAGTCTTGTGCGATAAACATGGAAATGTGCTATCTCTATATGCCTTAACTCCAAGTTTATGGTAGGAATTCTCTGTATTAAGAACCTCACTAACTTCTTACCTAACCAGGATGAAGGATAAACATTTAAAGCTTCAACTGTATTTGATTTTTTGCTCTTTGATTTCGTCTTCTTGAACTTCAGCTTAAATGAAATTTTTAAATCATCTACGATGATCATTCTAGTGTTCCCCCAGAGTCTAAATCTTAAAGAACCCACATGAATGTCGAATTTCTTTGTTGACAAAGAGATTCCATTGAAATATATTCCATTATTTATTCCAATAGACTTCAAGTGGAAACCCGTGAATAAGTATACCACATACCAGCCAACTATCCAACCTAACAAGATACTGAAAAGAGATACAGCAACTCTGTTAGCTAGACCATTGTTCATTCTGAGAAGCTATTACTGCGCTATCTCTATCTCACCAATGATTAATCTCGAAAAGGTTGGTGGTTTATTTCAGAATTTAGTGTATGTGTTGGTTGTATTCTTATCTAATTTTCAAGACTAACAGGTTAAACTGTTATTTTGCTGCCTGGAGAGGTATTTATCATCCGGCATATAGTATACCCGTCTAAATATGATTAAATTGACAATAAAGCTTTTTGTCATGAACTCAACAACAAATTAGACATGACAGAGGGGAAATTCTGGCCAAAATTGTACTGGATAAAGCCCACCAACAACCTACAGACAAAGCTGAAAGGCTTGGCTGGTTCCTGGTATCTGACTATAGCTCATCGCCGTAACCTCAATTTCCGCCAATGTATCTGTCCTTCATTTGCACTACTACTGCTAATGCTACAAGCACTACTGGTTTACGCATGATTTGTTAAGCAACTAAATCTGCGTAGTATCAATTCAAATTACACTGCTTCGTGGTTTACTCTGCTGTCTAATTGTATCGATGAGAGGGTCCTTTACTGCATATAAGTTCTTTTTTTGTTATTACTTGTTGCATATTATGGCATTAGGTGTGTAGGATGTTAAATGTCGAGGAACCCACCGAACGCCTATTTCAGCCAATTACCAACACCCGGCTGCCTCAATTCAAATCTCTTGAAAGGCCCAACTCTGCAAGTGAGGAGGTCATGCGAGTCTCGCGCTTGCCTTTATTGTACACCCCGACATTTAATGTTAATTCCGGGGAGGGGAGAATGGGTAACCTCCCCGATGTCGCAGACATTGCGGTCTTGGGCACGTGCTGAGAAGGTCTACAACCCTAGCTACATATCCTGCAGTCTTCAATTCATGAGTCGTGTGTATGTATTTTTTTTTACATCTATGCCGGCCTGTCTACAAACTCTCTTCCATCCTGCTCCCTGAGTACCCACTCAGTATTAGAGAAAAATTCGTGAAAAATTTTATATACGTTCTATCAAGATACTATCATAGCTTGAATAATAATATCAAAGAGTATGTATATATAGCAATAATAAGAGTGTCTATGATCAGCAGTGCTTAAGCTTTTGTTAGCCAAAGAATAAAGTATTAGATTAATGAGAAGCATGATTATGGTTGAGACTTGATGAATGATATAATCGAAAGGGATAATACATCAAAGGACAATAAGAAAAAACAATAATGAAGAGCAATTATGTGGTCGTTATCAAGGGTGCAAGTTTCGATGACGTTTGTTATATTGGAATGTTATATTTGATGGAATATTCAATAGTTTGAAGAGTTTTCTGATGAAGTAGTAATTGAAAGTCGTCCAATGTCATTCTTATGAATGATGGAGGAAGTACAATATGAAAAAGAATCGATGTTTAACCATCTAACCTTATTAGTGTAATCTTCTGACTTTGATAGCTTAAGCACTGGGATTTTGTATGATGCATGGTAATCATTAATTACTTGAATATTTACTAACTGTTTTTTTAGTGGCTTCTTCTGTCCCACATCCAAAGATCGTTAAGAAGTTCAACAGAAAGTTCAAGAGACACCAGTCTGATAGAATCATTGGTGTCAAGGAGAACTGGAGAAAGCAAAAGGGTATTGACTCTTGTGTCAGAAGAAGATTCAGAGGTACCATCCCACAACCAAACATTGGTTACGGTTCTAACAAGAAGACTAGACACTTGATTCCATCTGGCCACAAGGTTTTCTTAGTCAAGAACTTGAAGGATTTGGATGTCTTATTGATGCACAGCAAGGCTTACGCTGCTGAAATTGCTCACGGTGTTTCTTCTAAGAACAGAGTTGGTATTGTCTCCAAGGCTAAGAAGTTGGGTGTCAAGGTTACCAACCCTAAGGGTAGAATCGCTTTAGAAGCTTAAGTTCCAGGCACTTAATTTGTATATGTTGACTAATAAAGTTTGGGTAACTTTAGTTAGAAATAGCTAAAGATTGTACATTTTTACGTATAAAGTAAAAGTAAAATACATACAAAATACAACTACCTAATTATCATGTAATCATTAAGTACTTAACTACTTTTAATTTCTCTTGTTTCTAACGCTTCCCAAGTGATCCGGATATGCTTACGTTACTTACGTCCAAATGATGATGTCTCCTGAGACGATAGCCAAGTTCTGTTAAGCCATTTTCATCCAAATGTAGATCTGGACTGTCTTTCAATAGTCTGTTATGGTATTCTTCTAACACCTTGCTATGGAAAGGTTCTGGTTCAGACAGAGAAAAATTATCATCATCAGTATTATCAAAGTGTGATTGGGAATCGTGTGAAGAATGGACGCTCTTTGATGACTTAACTTCTTCCTTTTCATGAGCATCAACATTTTTTGGGATATGTTCCTTTATCAGAGACAAACTATTTTGTCTCCCTTCATCTTCAAAGTTCAACATCGATTTAACCTTTGGTACAACATCTGACACGGAAGACTCAGTGTCGTTGACTTTTTCTCCGTCAAAGGAATTATTATTTGTGACTTGTTGACGTTTCAATTCAAAATTCCCAATGGTTATAGATGACGCTGATTTTTGTGATGCATTATCTGATATTTCCTTTTCTTTAGGAGAGTCATTCTTATGTTGTTGTTCTTTGGTAGATAGCTCGCGCAAGTCTAGCATACTCTTAGGTGGAGTTCTAATACCCGGTTCGACTTCCTCACGCTGGGTAATGGTGTTTTTCCTTGTTGGAGCACGAGAACTAAACGATGAAGGAACGGGGGAAGTGGAACCCGTACTTGGTAAAACAAATGGATTCACAGCTTGATCGCGATGTTCATAGACGCACATTTCTAATGATGTGAACCATGGATCCTTAAATAATGTCTCCAAATCATAACGTCTACTAGGAGTAGGATCACATAACTTCCATGCAACCCTGCTTCCACCAGTGCTATGGAACTGAGAAGCCCATTTGAAGTCACTGCCTGGTCCCTTGGAAAAATCACAGCTATTCTTAAACGTAGGATGATCACCAGAGTACCTGTCGTGGTTAAATCTATAGTCTCTGAAAGAATGGTCATTTGGCGATGCTATTTGGAAAGGAACATTAGAGTACACAATGCAAAAGAGCAACATACCAAGTCCCCAGTGGTCTATTTTGAACGGATCATAAGGAAAGCTCTTAGTCTCAGAATGGCTTAATTCCTTTAGTTTCATGACTTCTGGAGGGGAATATGGAGGAGATCCCACATAAGCAGTTGATGTTTTAATTGGAGAACTGAAATCATTAGGTGTCTCATGGCCATAGTCACTAACACCAAAATCACATAGTTTTACCACTCCATGAGCATCAATCAAAACATTCTCTGGCTTCAAATCTCTATGTACAATATCATTATCATGAAGGAACTTAACCCCATATGCTATCTGTTTGAAAATGCAGTATTTCTCACTCAAAGGAGTTTTCTTCCAACCTGGTTTTACAATAATGTTAAAAAGATCTCCTCCAGCACAAAATTCTATAATCATTCCCCAACTTCTCGTCATGTTACCTTGTGAATGAATTCTAAGGAGTAGAAGTGTATCTATCACATGCCTGCTGTGTGACATCTTCTTGGTAATAATATACTCTTTACTTGCTCTGCGATAGAGTTCTTCATCTGTCTCCTTGCTCAACAAAGTGAACTTCTTTAATGCAAATATTTTTTTCTTGTTTTGGCGTTCGTTTACTAATCTCACTTCTGCAGATCCTCCATATCCTAATACTCTTGCATTATTTTCTACTTCGAATGACTGAATAAGATTGATTTCTTCCTGTTTTAAATCTTCCGGCAAGTAGTCGTTGGGGTCAGCAACGGGATTGCTCAATATTTTAACTCCATCATTATTGCCTGACAAGTAGAAACTACTGTTTTTCGGCATCTCCTGAGAAGGAGTGTTATTGATACCAAAGGGATTGTATTTTATCTTCTCATGGTGTGATGGAGTGCTTACATGAATAGGAGTGTTGACATTAATATTGTGGTTATGGTTCTTTGCTGCATTTCTATTATTCATCTGTTGTATGTGTGCAAATGTCTGAGCTCTAGATAGCACTTCTCTGTCATGTTTTGCCATAGATAAATTCGTATTGTTTCTTTTCAACGATACCATACTAGGCGTTCTGGTTAACCTATCTGAGTCACTAGGAGCGTCCCCTTTTTCATGATTGTGGTGATGATTATGATGGTGATGATGAAAGATTTTAGACAATCCATGTCCTCCATCTTTCTTCTCATTGTTTGAATCTTTTCTAAACAAACCTCTGAGTCCATGATGTTGTTGCTGATTCAGATGAATACTCAGTCCAGACATTCCACGGTTTCGAGACACTGGACTCCGTTGTTCCTCAATAGACGGCAGCATACTCTCTACCTTTTCTCCCATATACGCTAGATAAAGCTAATTCAGCTTTCCTTATTTCCAAATCACACTGATAATGGCAGTTCCAGCAATTTCTTGCTTTCTACTAAAGGTTCTAATTATTCTTACTGTAAAGTAATGCCCTTAAGCGCTTGTATAATCTAACAATTCTTGCCTCTTTCTTAGCGTTCTTATGCACTCTATTTCGCCCTTACTTGCTCGTAATGTCTCGACCGTTATTCTTGTTTGAAAGTTCTTTGTATTAACCTACGCAACAAATAATTATAATTGTTTTATTACCTGGAGTGATTACCGATATAATTAAAATTCGTTCTTATTGTTGTCGGGCCGAATTGAACCATCCGGGTTAAAGCCGTTTTTTCCTTTGAACTCTCAGTAAGCTTACAAGAGGTAAGTGGAAGTGAAAAGAAGATGGAAGAGCGATTTTGTTCTATATAGACTCTTGATGGTTAGTATATTATATTAAATAATGATATAGCAAACCCCGTGTCGATGCTGATAATTGAACCCTTGTTCCGTTTCACGTCTCGGTCAAAGCCAGATAAGATTCCTTTTTCAACCCGGCGATAGAACAGGGTCAGGCGGAGAGAAAAACTTATAAACGTGTATGAACAAGGTTATAAGCAGCATAATACCAATAGCAACTAGCAATGAGTCGTAATGGGTCATAACGATCGTTAATACAGTATGCTGGCTGGTTTGACAAGCGCCTCCATCGGTGTAGAGAAGGGTAATTTTTGATGGCTAATAAGTGCGAAGTGCGTGGGGCACCCAATAGGGAATGTGGAGATAATAATGCAGGACTACATGGTAGGAACCCCCTGGTAGAAGGATTGCTGGGTTCGAGTACGTGCGCGGCTTGAGATTAGCCCGGAATCTTAGGGAGAGTTCATCAATACAGGTCGGTGTCGGTCGTGGTGGGGGGCCACTAAGAAACGCAGCACTGGTCACTATTAGTAGTAATACTGGAACCAGATTAATGTTTTTCGCAGCATGATGATATGTAAATATCACTGAGGATGAAATATATGAAAGAGTACGACCATTAGGAGAAATTCATAATACCAATACTAGTGATGCTAGTCCGTTTTGTTACCCAATCCTACATTAAAGTCATTACGTTTACTTTTTGTTTATGAACATGAGCATATTTCTCTTCTAGTCTTTTATTCATAATCTATCTTTAGTAATTTTCATTCAACAGATCTCTATGAATATGTATTCCATTATGCTTCTTGGGTTTTCATTCATTGTTGGCTATACTTAATTAGCATCCATCTTTTGTCTCTAATTCATGCTTTTCTCATACCATGACCAATGTAGTAATTAATTTCCTAAGCATCATACATCCTTTGATTTTCTGTTACATGCACTTTGTTCTACTGATTTTAACGTATAGTTGCTTGAAGAGTATGAAAGTCTAAACCAGCATATTCTTCGCACACCACATGAGGAGTGATTGATTTAATAACCATTTCAAAGGAATCAGTGACTCCCTGGTCAATTAACCTCCTTTGCCTTCACTCGAAAGTGTTTAAACACAATCAATTGTTACTATCAACATCAACCTGTGTCGCTGAGGAAACTTTAATGAATTGGATGAGATACACTAGATTTGTTTAAATGGGCCACTGTCATCTTATATATTTGGTTGCTGACTGTCACATTTCATTTACATTTTGTGAACTAGATTAGCTACGTAAACCTTGTAATAAATTTTGATATTAATTGGCATTATAGTACAGAAAAACAAATATGTAACTAAGCTATTAATTAGACATGCCATTAAGCGAAAAGAAATGTTGACACAAGAATGAAATGTCGTTCCACAGGAATGCTTCGTAGGTATCTTTCCAGAGTCAAGCATTATCCGTCTAATCTGTAGATAAGTATAAAAAAGGGTGAAAAAAATTGTAAAGCAGAGAAACGGACCAAGAAATACTGCTTCCAGCTCTTGACAGAACCTAATTAAGTAATTGTCTCAATAGGATCCTCCATTAAAAGAATGAGTACTTCTAGGCATGGCAGTCTTAGCGAGTCAGGTGGGGTATTAATCTTATCATAAGATTGTCCTGATAATTCCGTAGAAGCTCACCAACGACTTAGACACTTTCTTCTTCAGAAGTCTTTTGGTTTCTCTTAATCTTAAAGAATCTAATTCCACCACTCTCTTCCTTTTCTTCATCATTAACTGGAGCAGATCTGGTAAAAGATGAGTCGTCAGCATTAGCAACGCCGCCCTCTGTTTGTTCAGTAGTAGGAGCAGGACCCTCGACAGGGTGAGCAGCTCTAACTCTAGCCATATGCTTTTGGTAAGAATTAACAAGATTAGCCCATAAGGTGTTCAAGAAAACAAGTCCCAAACAAACTACGGCTGCCCATAAAACAGCCATTGATTTTACACCAATGTGAGCTTCAAGATTATCTTGTTTGAAGGCATTCTTAGCTAAAACAACAGCTGCAGTTTGGAATGAAGCAAGAGCACCTAAGAAGAAAAGCGCAATTGTAACCAAGATGATCACAATAAAGTCAATGATGAGGAAGCAGAATCCCAAAAGGTCAATGATCAAAGCAAAGCCAGCAAAACATAATGCAAGGAGGCAGAATGCGAATGAGAATCTGGTCAAGTAGTAGAATGTTTTTCTGTTATCAATGAATTTCTGTGGAATATTAGTCTTTGTGCTAAAATTATCCACTGGTGAAATAGGATAAGCTGGGCCTAAGGTACACTTAGAAAAGTCATTCTTTTCACAGACACCCCAGAAGGTCCAAGCTCCGTGGTTTGGTGCATGTCTGATGTTTGATGTATCAGCCCAAATCCAGTAAAATTTATCCAATGGAAAGTGTTTGGAAGATCCCAGTAAAACTGTAAGGAGGAGCAATAAAACTGTCCCTGCTAATAAGACCTCGTTTACTATCGTCTGAGCAAACTTCATTTTAGTATTTCTATCGTCTTTACTGTTCTAGTGCTTAGACTTAAGTTTCTTATTATCAACAAGAATACACTTCCGTGTGGACAACTTTTACGCTTTAAGTGAAATTAAGTCCATTAAAAACCGCAAGAGAGCTCATCCTCACTCTTCAATGTCTTCCTAACTTACAAACCTGTATACACCTAGTAAACAACATAGTCATTCTTATAAACACTAGTTACTTAAATTGTAGTACTTTCCTAATTAGGCCATTATTCTGGAAGAAATAAGCGGCTGACAGAGTTATTTTGTCTATATGCAAGTCGATTGTTTATAATATACCTGAAGCATGCCTAAAATCTCTCAAATGGAATGAAATTCAAAGGCCTCGGGCGCTGGGTTGCTGTCAGACAGAATATCCACATGAATACCCTGGAGGGAAGGTGAATGGAGCCATATGAGACAGGGTCAAATTCCACAAACATCAATATAAGGGATTGCCTAAATAAAGAACCCCAGGGGGTGTGTAGTTGAAGCGCACACCCAGGGGTGATATGAAATCGACGAGGGTTGCTGTGAGCATCTCGGTCACCCCTAGGGCGCAGACGGGGGGTGCAATGCTGCCGCAGATGAATTGATGCGTGCGTGTGTTAGTGCCTGTATATTGATGATACAATTGCAATCCTTTACTACCTAGCTATCTCACGTTGCTACTATTATCATCATCAATTACACCGTTACCCTAATCTATGTCGTCGTCGTTATCATTATCGTCATCATCGCCCCATTTACTACACCAACCAAACCACGTACGATGGAGACACTTTTTAGGATGGGGTGTCTCTGATGCAGGAGCAGATGACGACGATGACTGCGTATCGTCTGTTGGAGTCCTGGATGCAATCGAGGTAGGTGTTTCATGAAATGTAGTCTTTGTAGTTGATGTGGGCTGTAAAGGATTAGGAAGCAGGGGTTCATCGTCCTCGTTGTCATCATGAGAAGTAAACCTCCAATTAAAGCAGTCTCTACAGGGAGGCTGGGGGACACAGGGGGCAGTGGTGTTATATGG
Organism: Priceomyces medius; assembly: GCA_030570455.1. Taxonomy (NCBI): domain Eukaryota; kingdom Fungi; phylum Ascomycota; class Pichiomycetes; order Serinales; family Debaryomycetaceae; genus Priceomyces; species Priceomyces medius. Next base: position 1,043,415 of record JAJLVV010000001.1, on the reverse strand, counting down.
AAGGATGATATCGTCGATAACGGTGTGTATACGGTGATTCAAGATACTGATAGACCACCCAAGATCAGAAACAACATCATAGACACATTGTTTTCCTGTGTGACATGCAGTTTCCAAGGCATATCCTGCAACATTGCAAGAGCTTGACGCTCCGTTGCATACCCCCATAAAAATGGGATCTGCTGTGTTCCCAATATGCCATATATTCTCCATGTAGTCGGGCAAACCAGGAGGCTTTGGGAGGTGTAATCTCAGTGTTGCAAGCATTTCTCCAGGAGCTTCAAATGCTACAGCAGGAAGTCCGTAAGTTCTTCCCAAAAGTGAGGCAAGAGCTCCACCTAACGAGTGACCAGTGACCCAGATATCCGTAGTTTCTGGGGGATAAATCTTTGTGACATTCCTGTATATGTCAAGAGCAGCCTGGTAGTATCTATCCTTTCTCGTGAGTTCTTTTTCGAGACAATCTTGGTTACAAGTGTAAGTACTTTCATAACAGTCACATACCGTAGTCCACAAATAACTTAACCTTGCACAACAACAAGAAAAAAGAAGATTATCATTAATCTTATCAGTAGGAGCCGTTGCTTCATCTCCTCCTCCGGGTATTCCAGCTCCGGATGTGCCTTTTATTCCAAGCACCACTGTTTTATTATCCTTGCTAACAAATACATGGCCCCGAAGCCCCTTGCCTTGGAATCCGAAGTTCAAATCATCGTGTTCTTTATCAGGACTCCAACCTCCAACGTCATTCCAGTCCAGTTTGTCTTTCTCTATTTTGTTATTTGGAAGCTTGACGTATGCATTAGAGGAAATCGTAGCCAATGAAACAATGGTATCTTTATCTTCAACATTGGGAATAGGTATTTCTATCTCATCTTCCCACTCTAAGTTAATTTTGTCTAATATTTTTTTGTCTCCCTTCACTTGAATCGCGTAATCTAAATATGAGTCAATGAATTCAGGTGTATGACGCTCTTTAAGTCTAATTATCTTCCCGTTCTTCGAGGCCTTGCGTATCGGAAGTTTAATAGTAAAAGGATTAGAGCCTCTGTGGACTTCTGGCCAGTCATATTGTCTATAAACTTCGTCCAAATTTTCCCCATCAATAGATTCTCTTGCAAAATCAAATGAATTAAACTCCATGCTATCAATATATTCTTTGGTTATATCTAATCTTTTATGGATCATATAGTCTTTGGGACCTGATCCATGATGAAATATGTGTTTTAACTGAAAATCGTAGTCATTTTCTTCCTTATCGCTGAAGTCAATTAAATCAAACAGGTATATGGTGCTAAGTGCTTTCTTCATAATTGTACTAGCGTCTGAATGGTAAAACCTAAATATCACTAGAAGTGAAAATATAAGCAATATGCCAACAAAAGGTTTCTTGTTGTATCTTGATAGTGGTTTCCTGACTTTGCAGGATTCAGACATGACTGTGGCAAGACGGTATCTTACCTTCATCACGGCAGAAGGAATGCAGGAAAAATGAATAAAATGCAATTAGCAGATATCAAGGTATCAATATATCTGCTCGGATAGTATTTACCTCAAACCTTTTTGTTTAAGGAGTGGTCTGTTTAATGTTATTATGTTGGTAGTTACTGTACTCGATAGATAAGTATTTGGGCGATAATAATTATAGTTTGGTGCACGTGATGAAATCACTTAAACTGACCTCAAAGTTATAAATTGATGACTACAAATCTATAGATAAGAGACGGTTTTTATAATGTCTTGTGAGTTGTCCTCTAATAAATAATGTCTCAGACGGACTATTTGTAAATCCTTCACAAGCTTTATGTCTTTCACTTTGGTTTTTTCCTGCTCTATATCGTAGCTGAGACGCAAAATCTTTCCCAATTTCACAAGAGTATCCCCCAACACTTCTGGAGTCAAATGGCAACCATTTTTATAGAAGGTATGGGATAGTATAGCATTGAATGCGTCTCCTGAGCCATTGAAGCTGCAATTTAACTTATCTATTTCAAAATAAAATATCAGCTTCGATTTTGCGGCAAAACCTACAGCATACATCTTCTCGTCTATCTCAACAGAAGATATGACAACATAAGGAACTTTGTAGAGGGTTTGGAATTTATTGAGTGCCTGCACTAAAGTCTGCCAGTCTGTGATCTTGGTTTCACTCAAAATTTCAAATTCAAATTGGTTTGGCGTGGTCAATGTCACGAATCCACTTGCAAAGATTTCACGGAAAAGAGGCAAGACATCCTGTGACACATACAATTTCCCGTTATCTCCCAAAACTGGATCAACAACCCAAACTAGTTTCTTTGATTTCTGTGATTTGAAAACCGGTATCAACTGCTCGCTCACAACTTGAATAATGGGAGCATTAGGCATATATCCCGTTAAAATCATATTGTAAGTATCACCAAAGCTTAGTATATCTTTGAGACCTGTCAAAACATCATTCATTAACTCCAGGGTGCTTGAAACTCCCTTAAATTTTCCATATCCTGGATGGTTTGAAAAGTTGGTAGTATTTAATGCATCAACGTTCCATCCTAAATATTGCAATGCGAAAACGGTACTTCTGTTTCCCACATATCCATGACACACATGGGACAGTATTGAAAGTGCGTTAAGCGACATCTATTTGGCAAGATTTCTGGGCGACAACAGATTACCAGAATCAAGAATTTAAACTTTATCTAACAGAAGAGGTGATGTAGAGTCATTAACAATGTCTCTTGATTTTTTATCCGACGACATATTTTGCGACATTTGTAAATATTTCCGGATCATCACAATAACACGTATGTGAACAACCTGGCCAAAGCTCTTCAGGTATAATTTACTCAGAAATAGAGAGATACCTAATTTGTAGGATCTGAGTGCTTATTACGATGTCGCTTAAGAACTCTGCCACTATTGATGTCGGGTACCCTATCCTAGGAGCTCGTTTTATTAACAGCAAAACGGTATTGGCAACTGGTGGTGGTGGTGAAGGTAACAATGGCATCCCTAACAAAATAACGGCAATAAAGTGTAGCTTTAATGTCAAGGATCCCACAAGGAGACTACAAAAGTTTCGGGAAATTACATTACCATCTAATGAAGATTCTCCACAATGCTTGGATGTTGCCAAATTGCCCGACAATGACGAAAATGAATATTCCGTATTTGTTGGTTGTAACCAGTCATCACAATTAATAAAGAAGATGAACATAAATAACAACATCAGGAAATACGTATATAATAGTGAAGAGCACTTGAGATTTATAGACGCTGCACAATTGGAGCCAGAGATAAAAGGTGACACTGACGATTATCCAAAGATTGTGAGACTTTCAAGTGACAATTCTGTTGGATGTTTGATGACATCATCGTTTCCCTCGGTTGTTTTCATCTTTGATCCTAATACACTTGAATTGAATTTCAAATACAATCCAACCATTGATGTGGAAATAAGAGACTTTTGTTTGAGTCCGGATGATGGTGGTAAAACGTTATGTTACATTACTTCAAAAACGATTGAGACAATTTCGACTATAGATGGTAGTCTTCTTACCTCGTCTTTACAAAACAAGTCGTTAACTAAAGAGCTTCAACATTACACGCTACTGAAAGTTTTTTTCCTTGACAAATCAACTGTACTTATTGCAGGTACAAAGGGTAAAGCTATTGCGTTATTGAAATACTCTATCGCCGATAAGAAAATAATAAGCCAGAAGATCATTTCAAAGAAATTTTCAGCTGTTGTTGCAATGGACGTGGCTGTAGGTAAGGATTTAGTTGCCCTTGCAGGTAACAATTTATCCTTAACAATCTTAAAACTTTCTAACTTGAAAACATTAAAAGTATTTAATAAGTTGCATCCCTTTGCAATCACCAGCGTCGCATTTTCCCCTAATGGAACCAAATTGGCAACAGGTAGTGCTGCTAATCTTCTTCATGTTTTCAACCTTCCGAAAAAATTTGCATCAGGAAAATCGTGGCTTAGTCTCCAGAGTATTTTCACTGTCATAATCTTTGTGCTTCTAGCAATTTTCCTCCAAAACTTGCAAGAAAATGGAGAATTAGAACAGTACATTGAATTGGCCAAACAATATGGCGAAGTTGGGTACGTTTACGGCCGTCAGTACGGTACTGAATACGGCCAGATTGGTATGAAATATGCTCAACAGTACAGTCAGGAAGGAGTGGTTCTAGCGAAGGAATATAGTAAGATAGCATATGATATTCTCAAGAGCAAATTAGTTAAAGAAAACATTGATGGTGATGATACTACTAAACAGTATTTTAAGGTTCATGCTTGGGATGACCAGACTCTGAATGATGAAGATACATTACATGATGTTGAAGATTCACATTTAAAACATTCTCATAAACGTGCAAATGAGAAAATGGTTACTTCTGTTGATGAATCTGAGTCAGATGTGGAACTGGTCACAACTCACTCTCAAATTTCTTCATCTACTGAACATTCTGACAACTCTGGTGCGAGTCTACTGTCATCTAATGTGGTCTCTTCTACTCTCACCGAAGCTGCTGAAAGACCTGAAGCAATATATGAGGATGTTAATCCCGAACTTGAAGATGCAAATTTGAAATATGGGCTGAATTACTCTTCTAGTGTTGAAGTTGAAGCAACGTTACCTCTTTCAAGCATTGTTATTGAGACGGAAACTGAGACTACTAGTGCTGCTGCTGCTACGGAAGACTCGGAATCGCCATCAGAAGATCACTCTTCTAGTAAAACTTTGTTGTCTAGTGCAACGAACCTACTGGTCTCTCATTTTGGTGAAACACCATCTTCTACTGATACAACTGCTCTCGAAGATCTGCTAGAGTCTGACGATAAGTCGCGCGATGAAATTAAAGACGGGGATGTTAATGTTAGCGAAACCATAATTTCTATATCAACGTTTCCAATTAGTTCCTCTACTTCAAGTGCTTCTACATCTAATACTGGTATATCCACGCCTATTTCGATTGCTGGACCGTCTTCTTCAACTGAATCTCAATCCGCTTTATCCAGTTCGTCATTGGAGGAATCTACTGCAGCAGAAACTCAGACTGTTGCAGATTTGGGAGCATCATCTGTTAGTAAAACTAAAGAATCGTCAGAGCATGTTGATTCTGCCTATTCTGTTGATGTAGCGGATTCAAATACATCATCTCAAACAGCCTCTAGTTCCATTTCACCAGAAGAAGAAACACAAGAAGCCACTGTGATAGAACCTTCCTCAGAATTGAATATAATCGAACTGGAGATTCATTCTAAGGATTCCAACCCCTCTTCAGCATCAACGCCTGAAACCACGTCACTTGTACAAGATTCGTCATCTACGACTGAATCTACAAGCTTGATATCAGAAAGTGGCAATAACTCGCAATCATCCACAAAAGAAGTCGAACATTATTCATTATCTAATCTGGAATCATCCACTTTTGAACCACCACTAGAATCGAACTTAGAAGAGACAGAAACTTCTCATCCTGCTCCTGTTACTACTTCTACTTCTGCTTCTGCTTCTAGCGATACACCAGAAGAATCTGCAAATTTTGTGTCACTTTCCTCTGAATAACATTCTCTGGATTCTGTACTGTCTACTGATCAACCAGTCGTTTTTAAAACTGACTGAAAGAACACCAAACTATTCGTATTGATATCAAATTAGATCCAACTGATATTGTAATTGTACAGAAGTATTATAAAGTTCCCATATTAGAACATAGCTTTCCAAATATATAAATTTTGTATTTAGATGCTTCTATTTGATTTGATTACTGAACGCGTATTCAAAAAATTTAATGATGAGGAAGTAAAGTGACTGATAATAAATCTTCAGCGAGGGTACATGATATTTACGTAATTAATAGCAAACTAGTATACAAATAAAGTTGCATTTCCATTCATATGGGTTTTGACTCAGTTAATAATCATAATAAGAACTTACTGGAAGTTACTGATCCTTCAGACTGGGACAAAACAGAGATACCGCAATTATCTGAACTTGATTCGTTACAAAGATGTTATATTTGTAAAGAATTTTTACAGGCACCAGTAATCACCAGCTGCAATCACACGTTCTGTTCGCATTGTATAAGGCAGTACTTGTTTACCAAAAGCTATTGCCCGTTATGTAAAACAGAACAGTTTGAGAGCAACTTAAAGAGAGACATTCTTTTAGAAGAGATCATAGGTGCATTCAAAAGTTTAAGACCAGTTTTACTCCAGCGGCTCAATAAGCTGACAAACCTGACTTTAGAACCAAAACCTAACCGTAAAAGATCGTCTTCTCCTGGAGACGTTATCGAAATCCTATCAGATGAATCCGTAAGCTCAAATGTCAAGTACTCCCCAAGAAAGTTGCAAAAGAGTGGCTATGGTCTGAAAGTGGAAAAGAGTACTAAACAAGTGGTTTCTGCTCCAACGAGGGATGAAGAAGTTGAATGTCCAATTTGCTTGGAAATCATGCTGGCTAGGGAGTTGCAACAAACGCATATAGATTTCTGTTTAAAAGGTATACGGCAACCAAAAACTTCCTCTTCAAACGGCACCTTACCACTGAGCAAATCGAGTAAAAAGAAGAATGGAAGCGGGATCATATCATTTTTCAAGCAGGCTGAAAAACCTTTTGACACCTCTTCCTACTCTTTCAAGAATGAAGAGCAGCAAATTGATCATAAAAGTTTTTATTTTAATGAAGTCTCGAAACATAATAATAGCAGCATAAAAAAACTTCCTAAACTTGACTTTTCTTCGTTGGCGACACCTAAACTCAAGGACAAGCTTTCGGCATTGAAATTATCAACTCAAGGTAGCAGAACTCAGTTGGAACTGAGATATAATTACTTCTACATTTTATTCAACTCTAATTCCGATAGCAATAGACCTGTTTCTGAGAAAGTTTTGCGTCAAAAGCTCAATCAATGGGAATTATCGAATTCAAGCTTCAATAATCAAAATACTTCAGCGTTTTTTGGTGGGGTCAAAGGACTAAGCCATAAGAGCATCACCGATAAAGATTTCCTGCCAGAACAATGGTCACGTATGTTTAATCGAGAATTTCACGAGCTAGTGGAAGCTGCAAAGCTCTCTGCAAAACAAAAACTGTCTACCCATAATGCTCAATCTACAATTGACAAGAACGCAGTTTCGTCACTGACTAGTTCAATACCACCTACGTCAGATATTACAACCTCTCTTCCACCAGAGCAGTCACATGAGCATTTTGCTGAATCTGATGGAGATATTTGTGCTCAACCAGAGGAAGATCAAGGTTCAATTCCATCTTTCGACTTCAAGAATGCGATCGCAAATAGTTCACTCTTTGTAGAAGAACAAGATTGATGATCGTATGAAGTAAACTCATTAGATATTTGTTTCCAAGGTGATACAGTATATACATAACATACTTCAATGTGTAAATAGTCATACAGTGTTTCATGTAGCTATGAGAGTTGTCTTCTATTATATTGCAAAACAAGGTTGCCTGCCTGTAGATAAAGAATATCGACAATTTAATTTCGATATTGAAAAGCCAAAAAAAAGAGAAAATTGGACGAGACAGGAATCGAACCAGTGACCTTCTGCTTGCAAGGCAGACGCGCTACCAACTACGCCACACGCCCTTTTCTGGAGGTGTTATAGAACGAATACATATAACATCATTTGTAGAATATGCTTCATATCACTTACATTATGTTTCTCTATAAAAATAAAAAGCTTTGAGAGCTACTCTTTCCTTACAAGACTAAAGAGTATCACAATTTGGATCACTCTACGAAGTAATTCAAAATAAGATCAGCTATTCAACATGAAGTATATTTTCTCTAGCTTAGCATGTTTAAAGCGAATATTAAATTTGGGTATTTTATACTTAAACCTAAATCAAAGCTATTGTTGATATTCTGTTAGATGTAAGAGTGTATTATGCCTCTCATCTCTTATGTCTATTGTCATAGAAGTTTTGGTGACGTTAAAATAAAAGTTGTAATTTAATAGTGCTGAAGATGGGCATCTCGACTGCATCGAAGGAAGACAGATTAATTTTTAGAAAAAAAAATTGCTATCATAGAGATACTAATAAGATCATTAATATCAAAAAATGAGTGGAGGAAAGAGCCAAGTGGCAGCTTCTGAGGCATATTTGGATGAATCTACAACATGGGAATCATTAAAGTTGGATTCTAGATTGCTACAAGCAATAGACCACCTAGGCTTTGAAAATCCAACCTTGATTCAAACAAGTGCTATTCCTTTGGCCTTAGAAGAAAAAAGAGATATCATTGCTAAGGCATCTACAGGGTCAGGCAAGACGGCTTCCTATTGTCTCCCTATTCTTCAAAATTTGTTAGATTCACGTACTTCAGAAGCTTCTATCAAAAGTATAATTTTGGTACCAACCAAAGAGTTATCAAACCAGGTTACACAATTTCTTGAAAAGATGGTGATGTTCTGTAATAATGAAATTAGAATGTTGAATCTTTCCCTGAACTTAAGTGACCAAGTTTTAAACTCACTATTAACAAATATTCCTCAAATTATTGTGTCTACACCTTCTAAACTAATTCAGACTTTAGAAAAAAACGTTAATACCTCTTTACTTTCCTTATCACAAGTTTCTAATTTAGTCATAGATGAAGTTGATTTGGTTCTCTCCTTTGGTTACGAAGATGATTTAACTAAGTTGGAGAAGTATTTACCTGTTAAAAAGAATTTACAAACATTTTTAATGTCTGCTACAATGAGTGAAGATGTTGATGAATTGAAGAAGAAGTTTTGCTCCCGTCCAGCAATTCTCAAGTTGGATGACGAGAGTGTAACGAAATCCAAACTAGTGCAGTTTTATGCCACGACAACAGAGTTCGACAAATTTCTTTTAGCATACGTAATATTCAAGTTAAATTTAATTAAGGGAAAGACCTTGGTTTTTGTGAATAATATTGACAGAGGCTATCGTTTGAAGTTATTTTTGGAGCAATTTGGAATAAGATGCTGTATCTTGAACAGTGAACTCCCAATTAATTCAAGGATACATGTGGTTGAAGAATTTAACAAAAACGTTTATAACTTGCTTATTGCTACTGATGAAACAAACACATTTACAGTAGAGAAGGATGAAGGAGTCGATAATGATGAAGATGGGCCAGAAAAGCCACGAAGCAAAGGAAAGTCCAAGAAGGGGTCAAAGCATAATCCTGACCTGGAATATGGTGTTACCAGAGGTGTAGACTTCCATAACGTTGCATGTGTCTTGAATTTCGATTTACCTTCCTCATCAAAAGCATACGTACACAGAATCGGTAGAACAGCCAGAGCTGGTAAATCTGGAACTGCTTTATCCTTTGTTATTCCTTCGAAGGAATTTGGAAAGCATAAGGTTGCATCCTTATCATCCTCTAAAAAGGATGAAAAGGTGTTACAACGTATTATTAAACTGCAAGGTCGTAATAGCTTTGAAATAAAGCCTTATCAATTTGACATGAAGCAGGTAGAGGGCTTTAGATATAGAGCTGAAGATGCTTTCCGAGCTGTAACTCAAACCGCAATTAGAGAAGCTCGTGTTAAAGAGTTAAAGCAAGAATTGATGAATTCTGAAAAATTGAAGAGATTTTTCGAAGAAAACCCAAATGATTTGGCTACACTTCGTCATGACAAGGAATTACATCCCTCTAGGGTTCAATCCCACTTAAAGAGAGTTCCTGAATATCTTTTACCTGAAAGTGCAAGAGCAAATACAAAGAAAATCGGATTCGTTCCCTTCCATAAAAATAGAGTTCACAAGAATAGAAAGAAGACGGCATCAGGAAGGAAATCTGATCCTTTGAAGTCTTTCAGGGCAAAATAATCTAATTTGGATTAACTAACATGTATTGGTTCCCCTTAATAGGTCTCTATAGAAGTGCATATGATTCCAAAAAGTAATTAACTTTCAAATAACAGTTCGTTCAGTTCGCCTGTAAGCTTATAATGTAGTGGTTGATATCGATTTACAATTAGCAGTGTGCTGACATCTATGCAATTTTACTCAAGATTAAGTTCCAAATCAAGTTCGCCAAGCAGTTTGCCGGAAATATGACATTTTGTGGGAAAACAAGAAACAGACATATCGAAAAAAATGGCCAGAAAAAGTAACTATATCTTAATGACTTCAAGTAGCTGATGCGTGTGTTGATATTTAGTTCTCCGTGGTCCCACAAGCTGTTTAACACGTTGAAAATTAGTTGGAAAAGTGGCATTCCCACCAATTGGTCTATTAAAATTCTATAGGAAATGTTTTCAATTGTCAGAATCAAGGCATCAATCCACAATGCTGTGAGTATACCATTTATTAGTCCCCATACAACAAATTTCAAGATTCTATCAAGGCTGTACTTCCCCTTTTGCGCTTGATTCATAGATTGAGCCAAAGCTGCTGTAGATGCACCTAAGAGGGCAGGTGCTAGTAAACTCTGTGTCGCTTGTATTCTCTCATAGTAGTAGTATACGACAATAGATATTGCTGTTTCAACCACTAGGTTGATGATAATTTTCCTTTTAGTTATATGAAACCCTAGCTTCGAATGCGTGTCATCTAAAGTTATGGCTGATGATTTCTCTAGGTCATGGCTTTGTCTCCCCTTCAGAAGCTTATTTAGCTCTATATTTTCCATATTAGCCTCTTCCAATGTTGTGTTAGTCGTATTGCAATCTAGAGAGGCTATGATCTAACAACTCCGATATTTCGCGCTAGACTATTCACGTGGCACAGCTTGACGTGGTCGTTTCATTTTGCAGCTATTGAACTGAGCAACTACTGGTCGTATATGGTCCAGTACACTGAGCTAACCAATGGCAAAATGAATCCTTCATGTGGTTGGTTAAAGACAAGATGCTGTATCTAGTTAACTTCTTCCCGATTCTTTTACTGAAGTTAATGACAAAAAACTTAGAAAAGTTGTTTGAAAAATACGTCTACAAGAGGGAAACATGATGGAAACAAAGACTATATTCAAATATTAATAAAACACAGCTACTGAATACCTCTATAGATTTTTATTCCTTATATTAATCCACATTTGTTGCGTTTTAGCCGTGATTTTGTCTGGGTGAGAGCTCGACACTCCAATGATCTGTAATCAACCATATACCTCATAAGGACAGGATATTAAATTATACTAAAACATAAAAACCAATGGTAATGTGATATTTTAAAGGCCTCCGAATGGAGATATTATGGAAACACATAAAATCTACTATAAGCTTATGTATTTATTTCTTGCAATTTTGGAACATTTCACTGCTATAATTATGCTACGATTAACTAAATCTCAGCATTTATGAAAAAATCGACTAAAATAGACAACATATTAAGTTTTGAAGGCTTTATGGATCAAAATCACAGCTTAGAAAAGCTCACATGAGGCCCGATGTCACTAAGTCATTGAATATATTTCTATGTTGTCCCTTCTTGAGATTGTTCACTCTTTGCCAAATACGGGTGCGGTTTGCATCTTCTAGAATACTTTGGAACCTCATTCGGCTTATTTTTTTTTCACAATAATTACATAAAAAACGAGAGTACAATATCATCTTCTATCACCAGAAGCTCAGAAATACAGAGATCTCAAGACAATGGTTATTCATAATCCTAATAACTGGTGAGTATACTTGAAGGTTAAATTAAATCCTCTATCTTTCTTTTTACCTTTAGCATGATGACTAATTGTTATTTAGGCACTGGGTTGATAAGAACTGCCTCCCCTGGACCAAGAGCTACTTTGAAGAAACTGTGGTTGAAACAAAGGTAGGGAATGAAAATTTGACAATCTCAGTCGATCGTCTTGATTCGGTACTGGGTGACTGTAATGTTAACCAAAGAAAGGGAAAGGTGATTTGCATATATGACATGAAAGTCTCATTCTCTGTGAAAGTTGAACAAAAGGAAAAGGAAAAAGAAGAAGAAGAAGAAGAGTCAAATGCTACAATAACTATTCCAGAACTCTTCCACGATCAGGAAGATGATGAATATGAATTCCTCATAGAGTCTGTGAACTACAAAACTGATATTAGAAAATTGTTGGTTCCAGTCTTGAAAGAAAAATTGAAGAAGTTTCAACCTGATTTAATATCAGCACACGAGAAGGACGTTCAACATACAACAGATTAGAAAAATCAGATAAACCAGGTGTCGTATTATACTATTTACAGCATTTGTGTATATTTTGTTTAGAGTGAATTATTATTACAGAGAACCTATGATGTTTATACCTCTTTTCGAGATATGATGTATCAGCCGTCAAAGCCTTCAGGGACACCTTTTGCATGCTTCAAACTGCCATCTCTAGAACCTAAGTAAAGCTCAACAGAACCAAAGTCATTAAGCTCGCTTCCAATACTGTACCACGGAATATTTCCTTGTTCAATGGTCTTTAAGAACCTGTAAGTTTCAACACTACTGTACGGGATTCCATTCGAAGGATCAAAGTATTTTACTTCCGTTCCAGAAATTAGGCAGTTCTTTTTGTTTCCATTAGGTAAGTAAAGACCAGTAGGTGCCTCAGTTTTGAGAACAATAGCAAATTTTTCTTCCTCATCATCCTCCTTGACCTCCTCAACGATTTCTTGTCTTACACCAAGCCTTGGAAGCTTCTTCAACTCTTCAAATATTGGGTCATCGTCCGTTAAATCAGTGGCTAATTCAAAAAGCTCATCCCTTTCTTCCTTCACAGTAGCGTATGGATTTTCCGCTTGTCCTATCCTCAAAATGGTTTCTAAATCTTTGAATCTTCTTGAGGCAGGTAAATGAGACTGTGGTCCAAGTAAAAGTGACTTAACACTGAAGTCATTTAATTTGTAATTCGGACCATCATCTTCAAAGCCGATTAACTGTACACTATTTCTAGCAATTCTTTGAGAAGGACCTTCAAAGGTTTCTTCGCTTTTTTCTATTTCAACGGGAGTTACAGGCACAGATTCATCTTCATCCTCAGATTCAAGTTCTGGAGTTCCATTATTTATATCATCTGCAAAAGTTACCTTCTTCTCCTTTGAATGGCCTGCAGGTGTTCCAGCTCTCAGAGAAAGAGCGCTCTTTATTCCATCTGCATTGACCTTCTCCGAATCTTCAGAAATTGCTTCGAGTTTATTCGTATCAATTTCACCATCGCGCGTTTCATTATTTTCGTTGTTGGGTCTATCGTTGACTCTCTCAGAGTTCTCATTGTCAGCTTCAGCTTTATCATCTATTCTCAGTTGATTCTCCAGCTCAATCTCTGCATCCAGTTCTTTTGATACATCTGACTTATATTTTTTTCCATCATGGTCATTTGATTCATGGTCAGCGTCTCTCTGATCTTCACGTCTGACCTTGTTTGAATTGTCCTCTTTATCACTTGAGCGAAGATCAGGATCCAGCTCATTAGATTCTTGGATCCCTTCGCTTTTTCCGTTTTCCGTAGGGAATTCAAGAGATTTTTGCTTATCTTCGATTTTTTCAGATACATCATCACCATCTGTTTGATTGGTTTCGACACTTGAGTCTACGGGGTCTTCAGCAGAGGGATACTTACTGTTAACGTTATCTTCAGATAAACCTGTACCCTGGTTTTCTTGCGAGGATTTTTTGAGTTCTTCTTCTTCTTGCCGCTTTTGTAACATTTCAGCTTTGACCAGAGGTAATTCTGTATCGACTTCACCAGGAAGACGACGTATGTCAGGCTGTATTGGTATTTTTCTCTTTCTTCCGGGTCGCTTTTTTGCTCTCTGAAGTGCTTCCTGTGCTCTCCTAGACTCTATAACTTCGTCCAAAGGAGAAATAAATGTTTCCTTGCTATTTATCCTAATGATGTTTGTGAGCTTCTTTCTCTTCAGTAACATCATTTGCCTCTGCTTCTCTTTCTTTTCAATCTCCTGTTCTTGGAATTGGTTCAATGACAATACATTAGCCTTCTCCGTAGCTACAGCTTCAGCTAATCTTTCTTCCTGAGTTGGCTCATGATGTTTAACTCTTACAATTGGAGTCGCATCAGCACGCTTCTTCTCACTTGCTTTTAGTCTCTTCACAAGCGCCTCCTTGCTCTCAACAACCGCAGCTCTAGACGATGCTCTCCTTGCTGTCATGAGTAATGACTCTGACATTTTTTTTTTCGGTTTCTTTACAGGTGGCCCTCCTGTGGCCGGCATTTTCCTTATAGAAGGAACCAAAGATTGCATCGTTTTCTGCAGACGTTTCTTCGCCTTTTCTTGCAGCTGTAATTCTTTTTCACCTTCTTCATCATCTGTTTCTGAAGAAGATATATCCGAGTCAGATAAAACGTCATCAGAATCCACTTGGCTTATTTCATCTCCAGATTCGTCTTCGTTCTCATTCTCATCTTCTACCTCCTTTTCTCCATCAACTTTTCGACTGTCCTCCCCTTGCTCTTCTTCACTAGAGGCAGCGATTTCTTCCGAGTATTCGTCTGAATCTTGAAACTCTTGATCGTCCTCATCCTCTTGAAAGAGTAGATTAATATTCTCATCATCTTCTGATATAAACTGAGAAAGACTTGATTGTTCTGCCGTTGCTTGCTCTTCAAGTTCAATCAAACGCTTTAGTCTCGATCCAGCGTTACTACGCCTACTTCTACTAGAGACTAAGGTTTCTTCATCAGACATCTTTTTGATGGAAGATAAGTGATTTAGATAAAAAGTATGGTTGGTGGGCCGCTATATCTCGAATTTTATTTCATTTAGTTGAAAAATAAACTAATCATACAGTAGAAAGGACTAAACTTTACAATTTCATTGGTACAATGTTTACCGCTAAATCTGTTTTAAGTGGGCCACTTAGGAGGACTTTATCTCATAAGGCATACCCTCTGGTTTTCTTAGCCCGTCAATTAAACAAATCTACATCATCCTCTGAAGAAGAAACGTCGCATTTTGATGCTTTAGCTTCATCATGGTGGGATGTGAATGGTCCTCAAAGAATATTGCACAAGATGAACTCGTTAAGAATGGACTTCATACAAGAGAATTTAAGAAGTTACATTCCTCTTAATAACCCAGAAACGCCTCCAGAAGAACAGACATACGTACCGCCTTATAATTTGGATTTGCTCCCAAATGCTATAAAGGCTCGAATTATAGAAGACCAAGAGAAGAAGAGAGACGAGTATAATGCAATTCATAAACTCAAAGTTTTGGATGTTGGGTGTGGCGGTGGTCTATTGGCTGAATCCATGGCTCGTTTGAATTATATTGAAAGTGTAAAGGGAATTGATTTGTCTCTCGACGTCATTGAAGCTGCTAATTTACATAGGAAGAAGGACCCAATCTTCACAGAGAATGAAGGTAAGCTTTCTTACAAACTCACCGCAATCGAGGATTTACCAGAAGAGGAAAAGTTTGAAGTAGTGACGATGTTTGAAATGCTTGAACATGTGCAATATCCATCCAAGGTTTTAGAGGCTGGTTTAGCCAGATTACAACCAGGTGGATTTTTATTCCTTTCAACAATCAACAGAGATTTCGTAAGCTGGTTCACTACAATATTTACCGCTGAATACATAATGCGTATTGTACCAATGGGAACTCATACATTGGAAAAGTATATCAATCATGATGAAATTGCCGAGTGGATTAAAACAACTCCTGGAATAAAAGAAAGTTATGAAGTCATAGCTTCCAAGGGATGCATTTATTTTCCAGCCTATGGATGGACGTTCACCTGTAATCCCAATACGGGTAACTATTTCATGGCTATTAGAAAAATTAAGTAAACATACATAGCATAGTGAATAAAAACTGGTCTTACTAAAACCTAGCTAGCAACTTCTTTTGTAGCCTCGTCAGGCTCATCAATAAAAGTTGGCAAATTATCATTACCAACCGCATGGCTCTCATTCAAATAGCTTGGTGCACCAAGTTCACTTTCTTTAAACTCATTTTCAAAATCCATCTCTTCTCCTAATGCATCTAACTCTGCATCTAGTTCAGATTCACTAATATCATCTGGAACATCGTAAGTGTTCAGCAAGGAGTCTTGTAACTCATTTGACTTATCAATCAAATCTAACATCTCGTCCTGCAAATCCTCAATTTGATTAATGTCAATCTTCTTATATGTCCTTTTAAGCTCTTTGTTCGTGGTTTTCATTGCATCAATGGTTATCATTGTATTTTTCAAGTTGTCTGTTGTCATGGAAGCTTGAGTCATATTCCAAGACTGATTTTCCAACTGATCCTTCTGTGCTTCTATTTGCTTTCTCTGACGTAGTAACTTGAGTGCTTTCTGTTTTAGAGCGGACTTGCCTGGTCCATCTCTCATACGACTAATCTTCTGTTGGTAAGTTGATAATTCGGTGTTGATCTTTGACAATTTGACATCTAAAGATCCTATCCTATCGTCTATATTATTGACTGCATCATTAAGAGACGGCTTAGGAACATTACTCTTAGTTCCAAAAAGTCTGTTCATTATCTATTTGAATTACAGTTTAACTTAATGAGGTCAAGTGTCTTTATCAGCCACCGCCCGATTGTAGCTGATATCAGAAGGAAAATGGTCATGTGACAGGGTTTAAATCTTCATATTCTTAAGAGAGAAAGCTCATGCAATCGATATATTTTCATTCAGCCCAAATCAAGTCAAAGAATGGGCTCATGAATCATTATATGCTACTACGTAGTGTGTAAATTTGCTTATTAAAGGAACTATACGGGTTGTCTTAAAAAGTCTATTTCTCCTGTTAACTCTTTTCCAGTGGATAACACACCCTAAGTCAATGTTCCTTCCTAAAACTGAAAAGCCCCAAGAAAACTTTCCAAATATGTTACCCTCCATTTACTAAGCTCACTGTAACATGCTATGATAGCTGTGAAGAATGCTGACTGCAAATAACCAATTATTGAGCATGTAAAGATATACATTTTGCGACCCTCTTAAGGATTCTTAAAGAATCGAAACCAGAAATTGGCTCCACTAGCTCAGTAGGCAGAGCGTCAGTCTCATAGTATACGCTGTGTTATCTGAAGGTCGACAGTTCGAACCTGCCGTGGAGCAACTTCGCATTTTTTTTTACATTTTTCATTTCTCCGTTCTATTTACTCACTGTACCGTATATTCAAATAATCAACCGGCCAGAATAGGGAACTCGACTCTGCTTTTGTAAGTCTTATCAAATTGCAAGTAACAAAAGATGCCAGAAGTAGCAGAGGTAAGTAAATAGTGACTCAATTAGTGCTTTTATGTCTTTTTACTAACATACAAACTAGGTTGCACATGTTTGCGCCTTACTCAGACGTAACGTTCTCGGGTTTAAGATTACGTCTGCAACACTCAGACATGACCCGTTGTTATTCCCTGCGCTTAAGAAAAGTTCTGATGCAGAAAAAGAATTAGAAATAATCAGAAACACCCTCACAGGATCTACCATAAGGTCAATTGGTAGGCATGGGAAGTATTTTTGGATAAGACTCAATCTTGAGAATTCCAAAGAGACAGGCGTTCTTTTGATGCACTTTGGTATGACGGGAATGATCAAGATAAAGAATGTTCACTCCAGTTTGGTATTTATGGAAAATGGTGGCGATAAGAAGGTTTTACAAGAGTTGAAACTGAAACAAGAAGTGAAGCAGGAAATAGCAGACGAGGTAGAGGTAGGTAGAGAAGCTAAAAATGAAGAGAGTTCTTATAAAGATAATGAAGAGAAAAAGGAACAGGAATGGCCCCCACGGTTTTCGAAGTTTGAACTTTTACTCGAAAACGGAGACCAAACATACGATTTAGCATTTACTGATCCTCGAAGACTTGGACGAGTAAGAATTTTGACTGGTCCTGAAGTGCAAACGGACGAGAAACTACTTAACACAGAGCCCTTATCACAATTGGGACCAGATTACTCTAAGCCTCTACAAGCCCCTGAAGGAAAATTTGAATTCGGTGACCCAGATCCACACCATCACGGAAGACCACGTCCTAACTTAGATGAGTTCAATAAGTTGATCTTGTCCAAAAAAAAACCCATCAAAGCACTCTTGCTTGATCAAGCGTTCTTTGCCGGAGTTGGAAATTGGGTGAGTGACGAAATCTGCTTTGACGCTCTCATTCATCCTGGTGAAGTGATTTCTACTAAATTGTCAATTGACGAGACCTCTGGTAAAATAGACCCTGTGATAGAGCGCCTCTACAACTCTATCATCTACATATGCCAAGAGAGTGTCAAACGTGAAGGAATTGCAAAGGACCTACCCGAGAACTGGCTTATGTTATACCGATGGGGGAAGGGTCGGAAGACGCAAGGCAAAACGAAAGACGGTCTTCTGCTAAAACACGAAACTATTGGGGGAAGAACAAGCTGTTTCGCTCCAGATCTCCAAAAGCCATTAAAGGCGCAGAAGAAAAGACAGAATGATACTTCTGATATACCAAAAAAGGCCCGTAAGATTAAGTCTGAGTGAGCATGTAATTAATTGAAGGTTCCTGGAACTTAACTGTTTTTTTGCATGCCTGAATGGATAAGATCACCACGTGATATTTCTATTTTTTTTTTGTAAGCGCATCTTCTAAGTTGCTGTCAGATAGTACAAAATCAAAAGATGGGGTAGAGTCTGAAATGGTCAGCAAGAGTGTATCGTATTCTTGACTTTTGGACAGCTTTCTCTCTCTTGACTTTCTCCAGTCTATAATTGGGTATATATCTGCAACAACCGTTTTGAAATTTTTTGAGTTGAGGTTTAGCAAATGCGATAAGCTTAATAGTGAAAGGTGCGAACTAAACTCTCTTTGTCTTCATTATGCTAGGGAGTTTGCATATTCAGACTTCTTTTTGCAAAATTAAAGACGAGTTAGATTTCAACTCAAGATATCCGTTAAGAGGAAAACTAGGAAACAAGCGAGGGAGGAAACTAGCCGAAGGTAAGGCATCTGTAAGCACGGTAAGCGAGATTGCAATGCCGATTCCTTTTGATAAGGAATTTGCGCTTGGAAGTTGCACTAATAACCAGATCATTAATGGTAATTCAAACCAGTCATTAATAAAGAGACTTCCGGATGAGCTTGTTTATGAAGTGATAGACTATCTTGACCAGTACAGCGTTATCGAGGTGATGAAAATCAGCAAACGATTTTACAATATAGGGAAGCGGAAACTCATGAAACGAATATTTGTCAGAGACCCAGATTTGCCAACTTTCATGAAACCGGTATATCATGAAGGAGACATCGTGACTTTTGGTGAAGGTTTCCGCTTTCACCAAACCTACACCAACATATCTCCCTTATCTTTTGTGAAGCTCGTTCAAGAACACGAATTGGAGCCCAAGTTTGTACAGCAAATCGTGATACGAAATCCGAAGCTAACCCATAAGTTCAGACAGACTTTGGAGGAGACATTTGAGGGAAAGATTTTGTACTCTGAGACGTTCCCACAAACACCTAATTTAGGTGTTGGGTTTCACGGCAAGATCAACTTAGATCCCATTCAGCTCTGGGACCACTATTTTAACGAAGAGAGTTTGAATCACTTAGAAGGTTTTGAAGTGAGTGACTCCCTAATAAGAACTAAAAACGAGTTTAAAAAGTCGTTTCCCCAGGTTCCTGGCACCGTCAGGAGGCTTTTCCTATCCATCGAAGATGTAAACGAAAATGCTAGAGAGTGGTTAAGATACCTCCTGAACATATACTCCCACATCACTGAACTTGAAATCTCTGGAGATGTGAACAACATTTTTAACTATCTCTTCAGTATTGGTATTACAGGTCTTCAAGTGACCCATCTTACACTCGTCTTTAATTCCAAGAGCCTGCTACAAAATATACCCATTTTGGGTGTGTTAAGCGGCCCCTGCATACAAAAACTAGAATTATCGTTTTTTTCACAATGTGCTAGCGCCAGCCTCAACTGGTTCCGGATCAGTCCGTTCGCTATCGCTCCCAGCCTCACCAACCTCGAACATGTATCATTCTATATCAAATCAGGTGCAGGATCAGTCCAGCGCAAAGACTTTTGCGGAGTGCCCGTAGTGAACGAGTTTCTCTGCTCGGTCAAACCGTTGCAAACGATTCACATCACGAACGAAACAGAGAAAGACCTTTCCCAATTTGAAGACTGCCTCCGTCACCACGATTCTTCCCTAGTTTCTCTTTTCTGGATTGGTCCCCTCTCTGACACAGACACCACCTACGGCTGTTTATCAAATATCAATATGGTAACCGGTGGCGATGCAGCATCCGCCACAGTTCCTACATATGCTCATCCCGTCCTGTCGGAGCTTTCGCAGTTGGCTTCACTCCGAGGAGACAAATATTTCAAACTAGATGTGTTTGATAAGTGCTACACACTTCCTAAACCGATTCCTAACTCACGAGACCTCTTCCGTAAAGCGGTTCACCAGTTGATACCCAACTCGTCTGTGCTTCCTCTTATCAAATTTGTTGTCATAAATGGAGTACACTACTCAGTGAGAAGATACGACGATTTTTGTGAAATCATTTCTGTTTTCGATTAGTTTAAATCTCGGCTTTAGCAGGGTCGCAATCAATTTTGCACCATCCACCATTTTGAATAGGTTACATTTCAATATTACGCTCCGTATCCTTCCACATAGTATCTACCCATCTGTAGACCAACTAAACTAACCCCTCTTGTAAACCAGCTACTGGCCTATAGCGGACTCGGGGAACTCAAATTCTCCCCACTCGCAAAAAAAAACGCCTTCCCCGTTTGCATGCCAACAATAATAGGTGGATCGGAAAAACTCGCTTAGCTGAAATGACAAGGGATCGGGGTGTGCCAATTCCGATATAACATTATTTAGAGCAGTTCTGTGATAAATTTCTAGTACAAGTGAAGAGCATCCGACAGTCAGCATAGACATAATCAACAGAAAGTTCAAACCTTGAAGTGTCAAAGCACAAGAGATCAACAAGTAGTGACAAAGTATATAAGGAAGAAACTGGAAATGTTGAAATCTGTCAGGACATCCAATAGAGGACTTCATCAGATACGTTGGAATTCTACAACGAAGAAGGCATCTGATCAGTCGCAAACCCACACAGTGAAGACTCCCGTGGGTATTAAAGCAGCCATTGCATCCTTGAAGCCCAAAACAACTAGATTGTCCAACGAAGGACCGATAGAGTGTGATTTAACAGGGTTTTCTTTATTGCAGTCGTCATTATTCAACAAGGGTTCGGCATTTACTCATGAAGAACGTGAAAAGTTTGGGTTAGTGGGATTGCTCCCTTCGAGAGTAAACTCATTGGATGAGCAAGTGGAAAGAGCGTACAAACAATTCACTTATCTCAAGACTCCATTAGCAAAGAACGATTTCTGTACATCGATGCGTATCCAAAACAAGGTGTTATACTATGAACTTGTGAGACGTCACATCAGGGAGATGATCCCTATCATCTACACTCCTACTGAAGGTGATGCCATCGCTACATACTCTGAAAGATTCAGAAGACCTGAAGGCTGCTTTTTGGACATAAATCAACCTGAAACCATCGATGAAAGATTATCTTCGTTTGGAGAGGATAAAGATATTGATTATATTGTGATGTCTGATGGAGAAGGTATTTTGGGTATTGGGGACCAAGGTGTCGGTGGTATTAGAATCGCAATCGCCAAGTTAGGTTTAATGACTTTGTGTGGTGGTATTCACCCAGGTAGAGTTTTGCCTATCACATTGGATGTGGGTACTAACAACGAAGGATTGTTGAACAACGACTTATATATGGGTAACAAGATGCCAAGAGTGAAGGGTGAAAAATATTTTGAATTTGTTGATAAGGTTATTCACGCTATAAAGCATAGATTCCCTAATGCCGTTTTACACTACGAAGACTTTGGAGTCAGCAGCGCTAGAACAATATTAGACAAATACAGAAACTTTTTACCATGCTTCAACGATGATATTCAAGGGACTGGTGCCGTTGTGATGGCATCACTAGTTGCAGCTTTGAAATATTCTAATAGAGAATTAAAGGACGTTAAGGTTGTGGTTTATGGTGCTGGATCTGCTGGTTTAGGTATTGCTGATCAAATTGTTAACCATATGATATCATACGGTATTCCTGCTGAAGAGGCTAGGAAAAAAATTCACCCTATGGATCGTAGAGGTTTGATTTTGAAGTCTTATGAAGATTCTAGCCCTGCACAGAAGTTGTACGCCGACGAAGATGCTGATTGGGAAGGTATTGACACTAATAGCTTGGTTGAAGTTGTTAAGAAGGTTCAGCCAACGATTTTGGTGGGTACTTCAACTCAAGCAGGAGCATTCACTGAGGACGTTATTAGAGAAATGTACAAGCACAACAAACAACCAATCATTTTCCCATTATCTAACCCAACCAGATTACATGAAGCAATTCCATCAGACCTCTTCAAATGGACAGATTTCAATGCATTGGTAGCAACAGGGTCTCCATTTGCCCCAGTAAACGGTTACACCATTTCTGAAAACAACAACAGTTTCTCATTCCCTGGTATAGGTCTTGGTGCTGTTCTTTCTAGATGTACTTCTATTACGGATACCATGATCTCTGCTGCAGTCGACAGATTAGCTGAACTCTCCCCTAAGTTTACCGATGAACACAATGGATTATTGCCAGAGATAGAACAGATTCAAGAGGTTAGTAGTCAAGTAGCAACCGCTGTTATTTTACAGTCATTGAAGGAAGGTAATGCTAGAGTTGAGAGTGAAGAAAAACCAGGTGGTGGTCACGTCGAGGTGCCTCGTGATTTTAACAAGTGTCTTAAATGGGTTAAGTCACAAATGTGGAAACCAATCTACAGACCAATGGTGAAGGTTGAACATGATCAACAAATTCATACATACCAATTCTAATTAAATACATTACGCAAACTATAACGTCTCGTTGAAATACTTTACAAGTCTGTAGATACCGTAAAATTCTGTAGGGTCGACTTCTTTTAAGGATTTAACCTTACCAGAAGCGATCTTTCCAAGTAAGTAGTTCTCGAAGAATAGCGAGGCATCATGAACACCCCATGGCTCAATATGAAAAGAAACATTACACTTTCCAGGAACATTGAATCTTCTAAATTCGTGCTTTGGTGTGTCTTTCCCCCCGGATTTACCGTATTTCTGCTTGGAATAGTAAGGGACACCTAATGCAGCTTCTCCAAAATTTAACACATCATCTCTGAACAGTTCATCCTCACCACAGACGACAAAAACACTAGAATCGGGAGAACTAAAGGTGGGAATAGACTCCCAGTCCTTGGGATCCAGTTTACCATACAGAACAGGCGAAATTGCTGGATCATCATGCTTCGTCGATCCAAGTAAACGTGGAATAAAATCTGAAGAGGCTGAGGGAAAGTACTGAATCATATCGTAGTTTCGATTATCAAAGAAAGAATTGCCCGGGGTATATTGGTCAAATGGTGGGGCTAGATGAACCCAAGGGCTGATTAGAGCTATGTTCTTGGGGTAGAGTTCTTCAGGTGCAGATAAGCTCTTTAAATACTGTGGATAACCTGCGGCAAGATTTCCACCTGCCGAGTCACCCAACAAAACAATGTTTTTGTAACCATCATTCTTAGCTAATGAAGTGTAAACTTCATGTAACTGGTCCCTCTGTTTAGGGAAACTATATCCTTTGCTCAAAAGACGGTAGTCCAAAAAGAGAATAGAAGTTTTTCTTCTGATTTCAGGTTCAAGAAGACTGTGAACTGCCAAAATAGACTCAATTTGCAGCGGCATGGCTTCAACTAAAAATCCGCCACCATGAATATAGATAATAACCGGAGATTCAGGCTTTGTATCTGGCTGCTTGATCAACCAAAAACTGTTTTCATCGTAACGTTCTCCATACCCGGGAAGGGTCGAAACTAGCTTCTTGTACTTGAAGGCGACAACTTTCTTAGCAATGAAATGGTTGCTGAATGGAGATATGTAACGAATATCATCTACTGGTACACCCAATGCCCACTTGTAAATTGTCATCTTAAGCAGAAATATTAAAGAATGTGCCAACTTTCTGTACTTGATACGACCCGTGAAGTACCTGAGTATAGTTAGAATCAACGATATCGGAAGTGTGAGCAATTTTGCTATAAACGTTAACAGGACCATTGTGTTGTATTACCGTATTTTCACAGCTATATCTCTTCCCTGTGATTTTTGTTGCAAAAAAGATGAATTTACTTGTTATCAATTGTCTCAAATGGATTTCTTAACACCAAGATGTGCTTTCAAGAGTCAATTTATTTGAATTGATCTAGAAGAAATATCTAATAATGTCTATAAGATGTGTTTTGGAAGCTTGGAATTTTAAGGAGCTACAAGGTTAGCCTATAAATGCATCTGAACATCAACGCGGGGTTCGCTTAGGAAACAGAAAAATATCACGACCTGTATGAAACGGAAATATCGAAAACACAATGAGGAGAGGTGGGACCATGATAAATTTACTTTGATAGATACCGGTATATAACTGTAATTGACCAAAGGAAGCTAAAAACTAGCACAGATAGAATTTTTCTTTTGTATTAGGTTATCGAATGAACTAGTCAAACTATCTACGAATCCAGTACATTTTCTTTTTCTTATTTGTAAATCACATATGATCTTAAGGTTTTCTCTGTAAACTAGAATCCAAATGACAAAAGCTGTCTAAAATCACATTCAAAGTAACCTTGTTTATTACAAAATATATCCGCGGCTGGATCCGAAATGTATATAAGCGAAGACCAAACACGCTAATTATATGATCTCAAGGTCGAATTTGCTTCAAGCGAACTTCAATAAGATGTGCGGGAGTTTTGCTTACCTGCAGGGGTAATAGGTTTGGGAGGGCCGAGTGCAACGCATGCTCGACGTTCTTTGGCCAGCCCAACAGCGTCCACTCAGATTCTGAATTTTGAGAGAAGCACTTACTGGAGTTGAATCAGCCCACGCATTAAGTACAAAGAGGTAAAAGAATCTTTTAGTAACTGTATTTGTTAAATCAACACTGCAGACGTGAAAACTTATATTTACCAATATATCAAAGTATTAGTGTGACTGATCACTAAAGTAAGCGCCCAAAGATGTCAGTAGAGGATTTGAAAAGTACCGTCCAAAAGTTACAGGACAGAATCTCTTACTTGGAAGAAAAAGCCGGCATTGTGCCAAATGTGCCAAAGTCTGTCAAAATGGTCTTGATTGGACCACCAGGTGCTGGTAAGGGTACCCAAGCACCAAACTTGCAGAAAAAATTCTGTGCATGTCACTTGGCCACTGGAGACATGTTGCGTGCCCAAGTTGCAGCTAAGACTGAACTTGGTGTTGAAGCTAAGAAGATCATGGACCAAGGTGGTTTGGTATCAGATGAAATCATGGTCAACATGATCAAATCCGAATTGGAGAACAACAAAGAATGTAAGAGTGGTTTCATCTTGGATGGATTTCCAAGAACCATTCCTCAGGCTGAGAAGTTGGATCAAATGTTGGATGATAGAAAAACTCCATTGGAGAATGCTGTTGAACTCAAGATCGATGATGAATTGTTAGTTGCCAGAATTACTGGAAGATTGGTCCACCCTGCTTCTGGTAGATCCTACCACAAAATTTTCAACCCACCAAAGAAGGAGATGACCGACGATATCTCAGGTGAGCCTTTGATCCAAAGATCAGATGATAACGAAGGTGCATTAAAGAAGAGATTAGTCACTTACCACAAACAAACCGAACCAATTGTTGAATACTACAAGAAGTCTGGTATCTGGAGTGGCATTGACGCTTCCCAAAAACCCAACAAGGTCTGGGATGACATCTTGAAATGCTTTGGTAAAAAGTGATTTCGTAGTGAAAAGTTAAGTACATGTATTTACTATTTACTATCTTGTAATTAAAATTTTTCCCTTTTAATGTTTGTATTCAAGTCCTCGTCTGCACCTCTCTTTTTGTTAGTTTCATCCCAACAACTCGCATGGAATATTTTTCTACTATTTTTACTTTCTCCAGGTGCTCTTATACAGTTCCACCAGCACCATTCACCAATATCATCATTGTAAGTAGCTGTGACTTGCTCACGGCAGATTTGACACTGGTTTACCATATTCGTCTCAGAGCTTGAAACAACAACGTACGGGCTTTGAGCAGTGCTTGTTTGCTTTCTCGAAGTATCTTGGGATGAAGTTTTTTGTTTGTTAGTAGTTGAATACTCCAATAAGTTTTCGTCTTTGAAGTTTACCCAATCATAATCATCTAAGTACCAATTTCTAGACTGAACATTCGTAGAGCCACCAGAAAGCTTTTTGTTGATTCTAAAATGCCAATCTAGATGAAGCCTCTTCCTGGTGCTACCAACTTCATCTGTTGTAAATCTCTTCCCACATATAGCACATTTTGATGGTTTTGCATCGTATAACAAAGAAACTGAATTATTTGTTGGCTTATTATGGATTATGAAGTCTTGAAGACCCTTAGAGCTTTGAATTTGAATATTTGCTAACTCTTCGACTTTATTTTTGTCATATGGGGATCTTGGAATACCGCTATTTAGTAAACTAGAGTTTGCCAATATATCCTGGAGATCGTTGGCAGTAGGTAATTTATTACTTGGTGGCTCATATTTTACCTTGGGGAGAACTAACTCATAAGTGGGCTTTGAGCCAGGTTTAAGCGACTGATCTACTTTAACTAATCCAGATACTATTAATACAGGAAATATGTCATTTGCTTTATTGATGACTGGTTTAGGAGGAATAGGCGGTAGATGGGAAGCACTGGGGGTTGCAACAGGTGTTTGGAAACCATTATTATTCAACTCTTGTTCTTTTATAGTGTTGAGTTGTTGCTGGACTGCTTGGAGTTCATTGATTCTCATGGGATGACTAATAAGGAGCTCCTTTAATTGGTTCAATGCATTATAGCGATCTTTGAGTTTGGGATCACCGTTAGTGACAAGTTTCTTTTGAAATA
This sequence comes from Priceomyces medius, assembly GCA_030570455.1. NCBI lineage: Eukaryota > Fungi > Ascomycota > Pichiomycetes > Serinales > Debaryomycetaceae > Priceomyces > Priceomyces medius. The sequence goes on along the minus strand of JAJLVV010000001.1, from coordinate 1,016,534 downwards.
TTGGAATCAAGGTATTTATATCATCAACTAATGAAATCTTGGTTAACTCATTGTTATTGCTTGAATAGCCGGCTTGGTTCAAGAAATTTTGAATTTTGTCTAATTGACTTTTAGGAAACAAAGGTCTCTCAGATCCTTTACTTTTGGAAATCTTCCAGATTTCAAATATCTTAATCACTTTTTGTCTTGTTTGTTCATTAACTACCATAAATACATGACTAAATATTTTAAAGATCTCATCACCAATTAATATGTTGTAAGGTTCGCCGCCGTACTTACACACAGAATCTAAAACGTATAAAGCTAATAACTTCTGCTCAGGGATGCTCTTAAATATCCTGTTTGTAATAGCGTTCATAATCCCATCGGCAACATCTGTATTTTCTTGTGCTATTGCTGTTAAATTATCGATGATAGGTCGAGAGTTGAATGTCAACTCATTCAAGCTTTGGGCATAGTCTTCCACAATAGCAGAATCGGACACCATTTCCAGAAACCGGTCAATAAGATGCTATACCACTATTTTAGTTCAATTTAATGACTAAATGCAATTGATTCAATATTTAACTTTTACTATCAGCCCGTCCACCTCTTCAATATGCTGGCAAAACAAGATAGATATTAAATATTTGAAAATTTATTCTCACCTAATCAAGTATTTCACGTGACATTTACCCATTAGCGCGGTAAAGAAAAAATTTCAGAGGCTTCTTTCCTTAAGAGATTGAATTAGATCTTTTACCAGTGATTCATAGAAGTTAGAATAGACAGGAACATGTCACCAGCTGGAGTAGACTCAAAGCAGTCCACATCTGCAAGAATATTTGGTTCTGCAGGTGCAGGGATTTGTGAAATTGCAGTGTTCCACCCTGTGGATACAATTACTAAGAGATTAATGTCCAACCAGGGAAAAGTTAGTTCCGCTACTGAGTTGAATGCTATTATTTTCAAGGAACATGCTAGCAAAGCCTTAGGATCCAGATTATTCACCTTGTTCCCCGGTTTAGGTTATGCTGCTTGCTACAAAATCTTGCAAAGAGTTTACAAATATGGTGGTCAACCATATGCTAATGAATTCTTGACAAAGAACTTGAGGGATAGCTACGAATCTTGGTTCGGTTCAAAAAATGGTAAGGCATTATTGTCTGCTACTGCTGGTTCAATGATCGGAATTGGTGAGGTTGTCTTATTACCATTGGATGTCTTGAAAATTAAACGTCAAACAAACCCAGAATCATTTCGTGGTAGAGGTTTTGTTAAAGTGATCTTAGATGAAGGATTTGGATTATATCGAGGTTGGGGCTGGACTGCTGCAAGAAATGCCCCGGGATCTTTTGCTTTGTTTGGTGGTAACTCCTTTGCTAAAGAATATATTTTTGGATTGAAAGACTACTCTTCCGCCACTTGGACTCAAAACTTCATCACATCTATATTCGGTGCTTCTGCTTCATTGATTGTTTCTGCTCCATTAGATGTTATTAAGACTAGAATCCAGAACAGAAATTTCGATAATCCAGAATCTGGTTTTACTATCTTGAAAAAGATGGCCAAGAATGAGGGAATGTCCTCTTTCTTTAAGGGTTTGACACCTAAATTATTAACTACTGGTCCTAAATTAGTCTTTTCTTTTGCCTTAGCACAGTCATTAATTCCTGCTTTTGACAAATTGCTCAAGTAATTAATGGTATTTCTTTGTAAATAGTTTACGCAACAAATTATATATTTATCAGCAGTTTCCTTTTTCGCATGATTTCACAGACACAGGAATATTAAGTGTCATAAAAAATTGGTCTAGAAGGAAACTATATGTTATTTGTACGAAGCTCGGATAAGCTAAGAGCATACTATATGAATATATAATACTCATGATATAATAATAATTAAAGGACTAATAATTATTCAAGCATTCAAACATTTGAACTAAAATGAAGTTCATTTTGTTTTTACTATACACGTTGAAGGTAAATTTAATACAAATTGTTGTAAACAGCTGTCGAAGTCATTCAATATCACTTCAATACATAGACAGTTCCATATTCATGACTACTTCAGCAACTGATCCAGTAGAAGAGTATGCGGATTCAGCGTTCATGGTAAACAATATAACTGACGTCCCTGTTATATAGTAAAGGGGTAATGATCATGAGAAATCAAAGAATATAGATATTATGTGGGATCAAGGGTAATTTTTTCTAAAAGTTCAATATGTATTGATCAAGGTATTTAGAGTTGTGCAATAAATGTCATTTATAGGTAATAAATTTTAGCGTAGAAATCTAGTGTAAGCAAGGATGGCAACTCTCTCTGCCATACCTGATGTCCTATGATGTCGTCAAGCTCAGTTTCGCTCTTTTTGTTCTCTAGTAGACACATCCTTAAGGCCGCCTCAGCCTTCTTCTGATCTCTCTGTAACTTTTCAGTGGCTCTTTCCCTCAAACCCCCGGAGGTGTTTGCAAATGTCATTGCATTTTTCAAAAGTGTCTTTGCATTTTGAAGTAATATTTGATGATTCTTCAAGGCTGGTTCATAATTTTCAATCATACTACGTTGCAAGTCAATATCAGCTCTAGCAATCATTATGGTGCTAATCTTCAGAATTAGTTCCCCAAGACCATCAGTCTTACTATTCAAAGATTGTTTCTTAATATTCAACGATTGACTTAAGATACTTTGAGAGTTTTTGTAGTAAGTGGATATTTGACATAATGCCTTCCAGAACTCTGCCGCAGTTTCTGAGTTTGAGCTCGCAGTTTGTAAGGTAATATCGTTTCTATCAATATAATGCTCTATATTAGTCGCAGCCACCATATAGGTATCAGCATCTTTAGGGAGCTCAGGACAGGTCCATAACGTAACTATTTCATCCAAGCTTGTCAATGAAAGTCCTTCATTATAAGTCTTTTGAACTAGTAGCTCCGAAATTTGCGAAGTATTTATGGAAGATATGAAATCTGAAAGCCTATTTTGACCTTCTTTAAAATTACACACTAGTTCACTAGCAACTTCTTTACAAGAAGATAAAAAGGGATTAGTAAGATTCAAGGCCACGTTAAGCTGACTAGTAGTTTCCACAATTTCTAACAATGCATGAGACAATTTGTAAGCAGATATTACAGTTTCAAAGATATCTGGTGGCTGTAATATTTCTTCACTTGTATATTCCTCTTGAGTCACTTGACTGTTTGGATTACTGATTACTTTCGAGCTTGTGTCTGCTTCGGATTCAAAGGTATGAATCCCTTCCACTTCCTTTATGAAATTCTGTAACTCTTCAGTTTGCCTCGATAAAAGAGTCTTGAACAAAGACTGTGCATCGGAATATACAGATAGTACCTGATTGAAATTTGAGCCTGCATTTTCTCCGTCACTTTCAATGACCTCTGTATAAATTAAAGCACAATTATACAATAAGTCCATCGGGGGTTTCTTATTATCATTTTGCGCTACTTGTAAGGCTCTTTCATGGGCCTTGACTATGAAAGGTAAATCCTGTACTACAGAATTCTCATCGCCAGTTAACACTTCTTCTACTCCAGATAATTTATCAAAACTAACACCATCAGCCTTAACATACTCATTGTAAACGTGAAATAGAAGTCTTGATGCATTATAATAAGTATCTATACTCACTTTTGACAGCAGTTCTATGGATTTCAAGTAAGATGTATATGCCCTTTGGTAAAATCTCAATGCTTTCGATAAATCGGATCCGAACCATCTGTCCCCTGATTCTTCTTCTATAGAGCCTTGTTCCAAAAATTCTTCAGAAGTCACTGGTTGCTTTGAAGCACCCTCTGTTTGCTTCTCTAAGATATTTTTTGCATATTTGCTAAACTTCGGTAGCTTCTTCTTGCCTATGTGTTGTTAGAATACGATCATCTTCAAAAATTATAATCTTACATACCGCTCATCTTTATTCCCCTTGGCCACTACAAAGGCATTTCATATTTCCTTGAAAAATCTCAGATGCAAAAATAAAATCTTAGTGCGAGTTTGATAAGGTACCATAAATCGATACACACTTATTAGACACAGAAAAGCAATTGGTTCCATCTGGGCATCATGTCGGAGCTTTTAGAAATAAAGTCTTTATCTGAACTACCGGACATAGATTCTGTAAGTTCAGGATCTTTAGAATTTTATAAGGTTTCGCTTCCTGTTTATTGTCTCTCTTTTTTCAGAAGCCCTTCGTGGAAGAAAAGTGGCCCAGCATTTTTGATTTTCACAGACTTTACGGAGATTAAAGATGCCGCTATCGCATCGTTGGATTTGATTTCTCCTACAGTTCCACGTGAGTACTACTTGGAAGATGGCTTAATGTACGACAGAGAGAGACTCATGTCTACCAGCGTACCAGCCTTCAAATTCACGTCAGTAAGTCAAGAATTGAGAAAGGCCAATATCTTGAGAGGAGATGATATTGACTTCATGGACAAGGATAAGTGCCAATTCGAAGATAAGGGTGTTTTTGCTAAGGTAACCGTTGCATTAAAGTCATACAAAGGAAAAATCGAAAGTAACTACATGTCATTGTCAGTATTGACGCGTTTCAATGTGGACCACCTCTATCCAGAGTCTAACGCTCGTGAACGAGAGAAATTGGTGAATTTGTTGAAGGCTTTCAAAAGAAACGTAAGCCCGTTCGTCTACGCAAGAGCCCAAACAGCATTACCCATACGTGAGATCATTGGGGGAATTCCTTATGAAAGAAGAGATAATAGACAAGAGGAAGGCACTGAAACTCAAACCCAAACCCAAACCCAAACCCAAACCCAAACCCAAACCCAAGATGCAACAACTACAGTTTTGGAGCGGCCTCATAAAATACAGAAGATTCCTAACGGCATGAATCTTGTGTATCAGCAACATGTATCATTCGATGACACCCAGAGACTGTTAGGAACTCAGACGCAGTTCACACAAAGAGAGTTCCCAGAGAGTCAAGACTCACTAGAAAGCCAGAACTCTTCTCTTCCATTCCTCACTCAGAAAAGGCTGTCTCAACCCAATAACCAAGAACAGTCTCAAACTACTGGTAGCATTCCCTTGGATAACTTTCTTATCAGTAAAGTAAATGTGGAACAATTAGTGTCTGATCCCATTACCATAGAGGATGCTAGAAAAGAGAAATTGTACGAAGTTGACGCATACATTGTGGGCTGTCTTCCTTTTAGCCCTTTTCTTGTAAAACCCTATAATAGATCTATGAAGGGAGCCTGCTTCAAGCTAATCTTGAAGCAGGAGCTCTCCTCCCAAAAAACACTCTTTGTAGAGTTCAATACGAGCGAAGAGATCTGTCATTTCTTGCAAGTCAAGGAAATTGAAGAGGCATATGAAATGTTAAATGGAATACAGCTGCAATTTTGCACCATCATGAATAACCCTGGCTCGATTCATCGTCATATCAAGTTAAAATGCACTGCGTTGATAATGCGTACTAAATTTAGGCGACCCTATTTAACCTGCTTGAACAGTTTACAAGACTTGGCACGGTCAATCAGTTAACAGTTTAACTGTGTAATAATTAACATAGCCCACAATCACCTTGACTTTTGATCAGAGCACACAAACAAAGAGTTCCTCTGCACACGGCAGATTCTCTACGAGGCTGAAACAAATAAATACCGGGCCATGCAATTTTTCGCGTCACTCCGCCGCATCGACAGTTATATATATAGCGATGATGCCAGGAACAGAAATGCAATTAATTAAGTGTAACGAACTTGTCAGATAATATCCCAGGGGCAATAAATACTTTTGCATAATAAATATAACATAAGATTCTATTTCCATTTATTAGTAACTAAAGCATTCAATTTTGATTGAATCATATTAGCAGAATACTTAAATACACAACAATATAGAAGAAAGCACCAGAATAAAAAAAAGAACAAAAACAAAAACAAAATGATAATCCCTAATGGTATTGATATCTCATCCGAAATAGTTGCCAGATCGTTATCCAGTACGGTACACTCTACGGCAGACTCGTTCAAAACTTGGGATACATGCATGAACAACAAAGTTTGCAAAATTGTCGCCATAGTAGGAATTGTTTTGGCATGCTTAATTTTGCTTTGGGTTTTAACAACTGTGTTTAGGTGTTGTATCAGTGGTATAACATGTATAGAGGCATGTTGTTGCTGTTGTGCTTGTTGTGGTCCTAGAAGACAGGAAGTCCAAGCTGTTCCCCAATATAGCGCCGAGGATAAGTACTTCAACAATGCATATATGTATCCTAGAGGGGGCCGCTCTGTTTCTAGAGAGCCTGATAGAGTATACGAGCCTTCATATTCAGGAAGTGAGAAACAGTATGTTAACGATGAAAATCCTTTCCACGGGGGTCCAAGAACTTACAGAGGTAATGACTTATGATCGACAAATGAGGTTTATGATACGATTCTTCTATTAGAAATTTACAATACATGTAACATATAACATATTAATCTAAGAATTCTGTAAGTAACATGTATTACTTGGCACTTGTGCCTGACGGCCTGTTACTACTCTCGCACTTTGTGTTTAAAAGCACTTGGCTCTTTTTTGCAGCAGTAAAAATATCCGACTGCAAGAAGTATAATACACCGTAAAGTTGCAGTACAGAGTTTGTTCTCTTACATTTAGTAATTTACGAAAACCCTTCTAGCAAAACTAAAGCAGAATGAATTTTGATGAGAACTTTCCCCAGACTGATTCAAGAGAGCCAGAGAACCCGTTCTTGAGTGATCCCGAAGTGTCTCTTGACATGAAGCCGCCAACGATAGCTTACAACGGCAGCACTTACGATATAGAAAGTGTACGAAGGGGAATCAATGATCATCCTATGAGCTTGGTGTTGTGCCTAGATGGTACCTCAAACGAGTTTGGATTAAATCCCTATACCAATGTTTTGAAGTTCTTTCGAATGCTTGATAAAGACACTACGCAACAGTTGTGTTACTATCAACCAGGGATTGGAGTCAAGTTCCAAGTACTGTCCACAAACATTCATGAATCAAACTTTATCAATGCCAAGTTCAGTAACGTGTCTAGTAAGCTAGATGCAATGTTTGCATTTACTTTAGAGAAGCATGTTATTGCTGCGTACAGTTTTCTAATGAAGTTCTACAGAAGAGGAGATAAGATTTACATTATAGGCTTCAGGTAATTACTACCCAAAGATTGCTATTAGACACCAATTAATAGTTTGTACTAACACCCTCTCTTCCAGCCGTGGTAGTTTCACAGGTAGGGTCCTAACAGGCATGATTGAACGAGTTGGTTTACTTAATAGCGGATTAGAAGAGATGACTGCAACAGCATGGAACATATATTCCAATTGGGAATATGCTGGACAACCTGCTCAACAGGATAGCGAGGCTTCTTTATTAGATGAATTCAAAGAGACTTTTTCTAGAAAGGATGTCACCATCCATTTCATGGGTTTATGGGATTCAGTGAATTCAGTGGGAATATTCAGAGATAGAATGTTTCCATTTACGATACGCAGTGCAATTGTGGAGCATGTTAGACATGCAGTTAGCATGGATGAAAGAAGAGGTAAGTACAAGCAAGTTTTATTCCAACCATTCAGTTATTTTCCCAACCTATTGAGCTTAGACTGTGAAGACTGTAGTGACGAAACGACCAATTACACTGATCTGCAACTGTCCGTGAGTAGTTCCAATTACTTTCAGAATCGTTTAAACAGACCATCTATTTCCAGTATTGGAAAATTACTCTCTAACCTAATGAACAGTGATAGCCATCCAAGATTGCCTAGTATACCATCTGAAGATGTAATTGAGCTTTTTTTTGGTGGAGACCACAGCGATGTTGGCGGAGGTTCCCCTGCAGATCTTAATGGACAGCTGTTATCTGACATACCTTTGAGGTGGATACTACTGGAAGCAGTTAAATTCGGAGTCAATTTCAAGTTAGGTGCTTTACATGACTTTGATAAGAAACACCTGAATACAGAAAGCTTATTTTCTTGCCACCATGACTTACTATCACTCAAAATATCGAGACCAGTAAATCACGTAAGAACCTCAATGTTAGATGATTTTAAGAAGTATTTTAGAATTGGTGCTGCAAACAGAAGATTAAACTTGACGCAAATGGTGGAGCAGATTGAAACCAGCCCCGCATCCGTACTAAGCTCAAGCCCGAGTATAATTGGAGATGAACTGTCTCAATCTTACGAGTCTTTTGAGCCGCCTTTGCCTCAAAAGCCAATAAAGCGGTTTGATGGTAGAGGTGCTGATAGTATATTGACAACTTTGTTTTGGTGGTTGATAGAGCTTTTACCTTTTGGATATAGAATAGAAGATAACCATGGTAAATGGAGAAGAATTTACGTACCAAATCTTGGAAGGTCAAGAAAGCTTCCACCAGATGCAACCTTACATTGGAGTGTGTTTTATCGGCTCCATTATGTCGAAGATTATAGGCCAAAAAATTTACCTAAAGACCTAGGAAAAAAATTCGCAAACCTGGTTAAACATTTTAAGCATCTCTATCAAGAAGACAACATTGATGACTATGTTAAGGATTTTACAATCGAAAAGATCAGAGAAGACTGGCAAAGTGGCGTTTGGAAAAAAATTCCCAACGATCTCCAGCTTCTTCTCGAGAACGATCCTCATCTTTAGCAATTATTTTAACTGCTCGTTCACTAAATCATTAGGTTATTTATTGCTCTTCTTATATATATAAATACGTGATGTTAGAAGATACCGCTATAACTGATATGCAAGATTAGGATATAGTCGCACATTCAGAGCAAGGTACGCTTCCATAATCGTTTGCTTATATTCATTTTTTTTCTTTTTCTTTTTCCTTCTTTCTGTCTTAAAATTTGAAGTCAAATTTACTCTTATTTTTAATGACAAGATATGCATTAGAGAACTTAACCAACTAATAAAGTCTCATCATCGCTGAATTCATACTGTGGAATTTCCAAATTCAATGGTGCTGGGCCCCTTCTAATTCTTCCAGAGATATCGTAGTGTGAACCGTGACATGGACAGAACCATCCACCGAAATCACCAGCTTCACCGATAGGCACACATCCCAAGTGAGTACAGATACCCAACATAACTAACCATTCCGGTTTCTTGACTCTATCGGCGTCATTTTGTGGATCTCTCAAGGAACTGATGTTGACAGTATTGGCTTCCTCAATTTCATCAGCAGTTCTATGTCTGATGAAAACTGGCTTACCTTGCCATTTAACGATGACGTTCTTACCTTCTGGGATAGCACCCAATTTAACTTCAACCTTGGCCATAGCCAAAACATCAGCAGAAGCGGACATGGAAGATAAGAAAGCTTCTACAGTTGACTTAGCTCCAGCAGCAGACAACAAACCCATGGAACCAACCATGAAGTAAGTGAAGTTTCTGCTCTTGTCACTACCTTTTTCGTTTAAGTAAGCTGAATAGTCAGGTTGTTGATAGGGTGTTAATGCCTTCGTGGAAGAGGATAAGAATCTGCTTGACACAGCTAAACGTAGTTAGTAAATAAGTTCAAATGAATACAGTCTTCGAGGCAAAATGCTGCTGGGCGGAATGTCACAACTGAAAAACCACCTTATTTATATTCTTTTCAACTTTGATCTTAATAACATCACTCTGCCTCATTATTAGGTTTCTACTTACCTCTCAATCCCAATCCGTTTCTCAAAGACCTAAATGCAAGTGCTGACATTCTATTAGTCTCTATTTTTATGAAAATTAACTCAAAAGATTTTGTTCCTTGTAGTTAACTAACGCTTATATCTTTTAGAAGTGCTCTTGAATTTAGATGAAAAATTCATTTTCATTAATCTCTATTGGCTACAACAATTTATCACAGACACGACCTTAACAAAAATATCTTTAAATACTTAAATGCTACGAAAACGAGTGAGAGATCTTTTGCAACTTGCTACAATCTACTTAATACCAAACCCAGAGCTCTCGTTGACTGCAAAGTCCAATTTGGATACTAGCTTTTCTTTGGATTTATACTCGAATAAAGCCAACTCATTAAAGCATGTATGTGCAATAGGGAGCTTGTTTGAGTCTTTGCCAACTCTACTGATCCTGAAAGACAAGTTTTGCAATCCTGTAGCGGGCAATCTATCAGAACCAGTAACGAATATTAGGAATTTCTTATGGAAATTAAAAGTTTCGGATCTTAAAATCTCCCAAAACCAAGTGACAACATCAGACGCAAGAGCATCATCCGTAGACTTCCACCCTATGTACTTCGTAATTGACTGAAGAATATCAATGTCTAGTTTTGTTTCTTTGCTACCACAAATAAGAAGGTGAATCTCTTCAGGCAGAAAAAGGGAAAGACCATTACCACCCACAACACTCGTAAACCCTCTTGTGAAAGTGGAAACCTGGGCCTTTATACCGTCCCATAGGAAAAACTGAGCATATTTATCAATATACTCTTCTCTATTAGCGGCAGTAACTGCTATCTTTGCACCACCAGGTATAAGTTCCTTCGTAGACTTCCTATCAAACAAATCAACATATGTGATTTCAAATGTTATATCAAGACTCTCAAGGTCAGATGGATCAAGGTCTTTGAGCTTTAATAAATTTGCAGCAGCAGCAGGAAATATCTCCTTGTAATCATCAAAACCCACTGGTCTACCTAATAAGATCTTATATAGTGCCATAGGCAAATTTAAATCAAGAATAGTTGAGTTATATATTGCAAGGCCGAGGACAACTCCAAATAAGTAGTACATTTCCGTGTTTTCTATAGGGACAACGTTAAACCACAAAAGATTTGAGTCTTCAATATTAGTTAGCATACCAGCTTGTGGACTGAAAAGGGCCTTAGTCAATAATAAAAACCATTCTTTCCTTAAACCACCAGCATCAACACCTGGCTCGTCGATAAATTGAACTCGCAAGCTCTTTTTCAAGTTTTGTTGGTTCAACTGAATGGCACGAAGGGAGTCTTGAACAATAGACACTCTTCTAACCTTGACTTTAAAGTACACGTCAATTGCAACCCTTTTATCGAGTGAATTTATAAATGCTTCTTCTGCTTTCCTTTCCATTTGTCTCTTTGCCTCATACTCAAGAACGGAAATTTTTGCACCAAGGGATATTAAGAAAGGGTACAGACAAAAAAAGCAGGTAGAAGGATTGAACTTATCAGAGCCTCGAATGTAATCGATTACTGACTGGATTTCTGGAATATCCGCCAGGCCAGACAGTCTTGGTGATTTCTTAACATTCTGCCATGAATCAAAATCAAGTTTGATATTTACATAGTCAACCAATGAGTTGTAGAAAGTGTGAATAGGAACAGGCTTAACCCTTATTGAGTTAGCTCTCAAGAATGCTGACAAAACAGTTGCCGCTGTTTTAATTCTCCAGTCACTACCGTATTGATGGACTTTAATTTTAGCATCCCGACGTTTATTTGTGCGTCCTCGGGTAGGTAATGACGTTGCAAATTGCGGTGTTATGGGAATACTAAATGTACCATTACCACCTTCTTCTGTGATTTGCTGAATTTCTTCCTTGATTCGTAAACTTTCTAAATATTCATTATCATTATGCCTTTGTAATGCAGCTTCAGAAGTCACAGAACTAGTAGATTTCCTTCTCATGACTTCTGGATTATTTGCAATATAATAATACTTTTTCAATTGAAAGGTTATATACAAATTTATTAAGTCAATCTTGCCAATAATTTCATCTTCAGAGAGTAAAGAGTACCAACTTGTTATATGGTTATTGTTAATGGTACAGCCAAGATTTGCCAATAGTCCTAAACATCTTTTCAATATATCATAACTTAATGTCTGAATTTCTCTAGTATCCACCATGTTAGATGGTTTCTCATTTCTCACCAAGGCATTATTCAAGAAAGGAATTTCAAATAAAACAAGTATCCACATCATATCCAATGGTGAGCTTATGGAAATGTTTACCCTTCTCAATGCTTCGGATGCCGCATAAAGGGCGTTATATAATGGTCTTTTTGTCGGCAATTGACATAATAATTTAAATGTAGCTCTGATATCTTCCCTATTCAAGTTGAATTTCGAATAGTGGAGATGTGTGCTACTCTTATTGATCTTATATGACTTATTCAAACATTCTTGTGACAGGAAAGCCTCTAATAAATACTGAGATAGTGGTTCAAAAACCTTGTGAATGGTTTTACGTTCGTTATCTTCTGTTAAATCACTTGCATGTTCTAAACAATAATCAGCTACCTTTTTCACATAACGAAATGAAATCAGATGTGGAGCCTTTGCACCAGGTATGGAAGCACCCGATAAAACCTTTTGTGACGGCCCAAGCAAATCCAGTCCAACAATGTTAGTTGTATTACACACCTGGCATTTATATTTTTCTGCTTTGCTGGGATAAGTTAGTAAGTTTCCACAGCAACAGCAATTCCCGGCTGTGCTTTCAGCATCAGCCAGACGCTTTTTGAAGCTACTGCTTCCAGAAGCATCTTCATTTACATTATCTGTAGTGATTTTCCCTATTGGACTTGCTTGGAGCTGTTTGAACAGCTCAAATAACTTCCATGGGGGTTTTGTAGATGGTGATCCTTGTTCTAAGTTGTCATTACCCGACAGGACTCCTGTGGATACACTATGATGCCTTCCAATCATTTATTGCGTTGAATTCGCATAAACATACAGGCTTGTTCTTAGCTACCACTTGTCCACTTGATGACCTTTGATTTGTATTGTTAAAGATTTTATATCGTCAAATATAGAATAATTAGATATAGCCACAAATGCATATATATAGTTGCAATTTTATGTAGGTCGCTATATCCTAATATACACTACATCTTTAAATATCACATAGCTATACACGAACTGAGATCACACCACAGGTTACAAAACTTGATCATTAACATATTTTCTAACTTCTTCCTATAGATCATCAAGTCATGAAAATACGAGGATGTACTTGATTTCAGAAGTTCGGCAGCCAAAGAGCATTAGTCATTCACTTATATCTGAATTTTTTGAAGAAAATAAGAGATGTATGGTTATATCAAAATTAGACAGACTTGAGTTTTATGAAATTAAAGAAGACAAAGAAGGAATCGTGAGACTTTCCCTTAAAGATGAATTGCATTTCGATGGGTCAATTGTGTTAATAGAAAAAATTAGACTCAAAGACAAAAGTACCGATGCCCTCGTCGTTCTCACCAATAATTATACAATGAGTATTATTGCTAATGATAATGGATTTATTGAATTAGAACGAGTCGTATTTGATGCATTAGGGCAGCAGCAGTCAATCGATAAGGATCCAATGATTACTGTAGACCCACTGCCTGTTACCAAATATTTTGTGCTTCAAATTTTCCAAGGAGTCTTGCAACTTTGTGTGTTAAGTGATTTTTTGGAACCCATGAAGGGGCGCAAAAAACTGTCCAATAAAGAGTTCATGAGAGTGAAGAATATCCCTATAGGCAATGTCGTTGTTCATAAAATCACTCTTTTCAGTGATTCCAAAACTTTGGCCATATTATATCGAGAATTTAATTTCAACTATTCAATTAGATTATATCACGTTAACTCACAAGCATGGTCAATTAACTATTTAAAACAACTTAAAGAATTTGATATTCCTCCTTCAAATATGATAGCATACCCTCAAGGAGGAATATTGGTTTTTACCAGCTTGCATATTTTTTATTTCCCGAGTCCTGATGTCAATTACTTAGAGCTAGCCGAAAATATTGGTTCAACCACCTCTATAGCCAGAAGTCAAAATGTCGTTACAAAGGCCATGACTGGCTCCTCGTATGATACTACTCCTTATCAAAACTTCGATTCCTGTCTTGTTATCGATGAAACAAGATCATTAGCAATCAGTGATCTGGGAAAAACCTATCTAGTACATTTGAGCATAGAAATGAATCGTAATACAGGTATAGTTAAATCATTTGATTTTATTTCTTTGGGTTACACAACCATTTCCAATGCTGTGAGCCATATTACAAGAAACATATTCTTTGCATCTTCAAGGTTATCTCAGTCAGTTATATTTGAAATTGGCTCAGCAAAACCATATATCAATATTAGCCAATTCTTTCCATCTTCGCCACCAATACTTGATGTTAATATCAAGGATGATAATGATAATCCTACTTTATTGATTTGCCAAGGTGGATATGAGAGTGGTGAATTTCGAAGACTTAGCAAAAGAGACTTTAAGTACAACATACTCAACAAATTTCAAGTATCTAATGGTATTTCATTTAAATTGCTAAACGGTACCGACAAGAATCATGTCTATATCGAAAAAAATAACGGCTCAGTAGAGTCTCTTGATTTAAAAACTACAAAAACTTCTCTTTTGAACGAAGAAGACACCCCAAAGATAATTGATTCAGGTTTTATTGAGTCTCAAACTGTTAAAATTCAAAACAATGGCTTAACGTATGGTAACAATCTGATCCCTGATAAAATTATCATGGGTAAGATTGCAGACGATGCTATAGTTTATCTTACCGATGAGCTGTATTTAGTAGTCTATAATAAGCGAAGCTTATTGAAAAGAATGAAAATTTCATTTGGTGACGAGGTCTCTTCCCTTGATGTTTCAGCCAGCGATACTGATGTTTTAGTATTAATATGCTCTTGGAGCGGTGATATACAGTTGCTTCATATTACGAATTCTAAATCTACAACTAATTTGCAAGAAAACGTTTCAAAGGATCATTCGGTATATTCCTGTGCTATCTCAAGAGTAGACTACTCACAAAATAACTTTGTCTGGATCCATCTACTGTTATCCAATGGCAGTATATATCAATTTTGTTATGACCTTAAAAAGGCCGAAAAATTGCCACATAAAGAGCTATGGTCTTATAACCGTGGCCTTCCATTGAAGATCAGGAGATTGAACAATAGCGATATCTTATTATTCAACGAAAATGTGATAAAAAGTTCAGTTTATGAGCCCTATATGGAAATATTTCAATCGTCCAAGACACTGGAAGTTATGGAAGTCCGAGATATCAAGACTCTTGATCAGAACAAGTTGGTTGTCTTGAGCCTGCTGCATCTTGAACTTTGGGAACTCAAAGACTATCGTGAAGATTATACCGATAGTGCTGTATATTCCAACTCCCTTCGTTTAAAGTCCATACTGCTTCCTCGCACAGAGTATTCAATTGTCATCGTTGTTAAATTCCAGCCTAATCGAATTACTTCGGAACTTGAAAAGCGTTTTTCCTTAGAATTGGTTCAAAACTCATCTATGAAAATTGTAGATACTTACAACTTTGAAGAGTTTGAACCTTATGAATTGGTGGATCTTATTGTTGAACCAGATAGCTTAGGACGCTCAAAAAAAGAAAAACAGGTTCTTGTTTTATGCTCAAATAGTCCTAAGGAATTAATCATTAGATTCGAAGTTAAGAAGTCTAAGATAAAAAGACTTCCAAAGTTAGCCCATAATGGCTTGAAAGACCTTTCTGAGGTTACTGCTCAGTCATTGGTGCCTTTAAATGAACAGGAAGGCGAATATATTGTTTGTGGTAACATTAATTTTGGAATCACTGTTAGTGATAATGAAATTAGCTTCAATGCGGTTCCGGAAGTCTCTAGGCGTCTACCAAGCATTGCGTTTCATCTGGTCTGCTCTAAGGATTACATAATTATGGGTGATCTCTTGAAAGGCTTATTTGGCAGTAAAATCGACAAAACACTTAACTTTTCACTTCGTGAAATTAATTCTGAATACGATCCAAGTTTTCTCACAAGCTTTGATAAAGTCTCTGATACTAGTGATAAAGAGAGCACTGAAATTGTCTATGGAGATTCACTTGGTAATTTGGGTTTGTTGAAAGTTAAGAAAAGTTCAGGAGAAACTGTCAGCTCTGCAGCTGCTAACCTCAGAGATCAGATAAATATAGTGAGATGTATCTCTTACTCACAGACAAATATATCCAAGTTACAAGATAGAGAATTTGATTTATCAAGAATGATTGCTATCATTGGAACTGGAAGTGGTGGGGTTTATCAACTAAATGAATTGAAATATGATGATGACATAGAAGATACACTTCTTGCGTGCCAAAATGAGCTCAGTACATATTTAAAGAGCTCCAATAAGTATAATTCCTCCAGATTTCTTATCAGCGATTGGAAATTACTACAAAGACATGATATGGGACCCTTTGCAACTAAAAGCCATTTTGGAATGATAGATCTCTCCCAATTCAAAAGATGGTTGATCCATGACTATGAGCTAATGAAACTCAACCAAGAATTTGATAGGACCTTAAAAAAACAACTCAAAACATGTTATCAAAATAAACTGCTCTTACAAAAATTGTTATTAGAAGCCGATTTATTTTGAATCTTGGACTGTCGCACGAACATAAATTGAGATATCAACAAAACGAGGTATGAAACTTTTTAATGTATAGCATCTATAGATCCAGTGTATATTACATACGACAATGTCAGACAATAAATTCGAGGACATTGATATGCTTGACATTCCCGATGATAGCATAAGTGTATCATCGGATACTGAAGGGATTTCAGCTACGCCAAGTGAAAGCGAAATAAGCATTAAAACAAAGAGAATTCCAAAAGCTAATAAGGTGGACCTACAACAATGGTTAAAAACAGGAGAATCACCTAGGTTTGAGTTCCAGAATAAGTTGTATCGAGAGAGCTTGAAGGAAGATCAGTGGTCCAAGATTTATAGTGATTTTGTCAACTCGCTCTACAAAACAATTGTTGATTTGATAGACAATAATGACATAAGAGAGAGTAACTCAGAACCCATTGGCTTAATCACTTCATCAAGTGATATTGGTATTAACGCATCTAAGAAAGCTAGAGAAAATAAGATAAATGATTGCTTTTCTAAAATCATTACGGCTCTAGAGAAGCTTATATCTGAAAGCTCTAACGATTCTAATAATGAAGACAACAGTGACGTTGAAGATATTGAGGAATTTCGATTTTTGTTGAACATTTTAGAGTGTATCCAAGCTAACTACTTCTGCTTGGACATTAACGTTAAACCAGAATTAATTTCCAAATGGGTCAACAAATACGATGCGAAACCAGATAATGACTTAGTGGAATCTATTGCAGTAAACACACCTAAACCATATCTTCATCCACAATTTTGGAATACCTACTTGAGTCAACTAATTTTACGTGGTATGACTGATCAAGCAAGTCAAGCAATTGCCCACTCTAAATATGAGGAATTAGAGGAATTAGAGCCTGCCCTTTATTCCGCGGTTGAAGATTTCCGGACGATATTAGCAAATTACTCTACAATGTCTATAAAAGGTCAATTTGCAGAATGGAAATTATCGTCTTGTGAATTTAGAGATATATATTCGAAGATCACCGAGGATATTAAGGATCCAAA
Organism: Priceomyces medius; assembly: GCA_030570455.1. NCBI lineage: Eukaryota > Fungi > Ascomycota > Pichiomycetes > Serinales > Debaryomycetaceae > Priceomyces > Priceomyces medius. The sequence goes on along the minus strand of JAJLVV010000001.1, from coordinate 999,153 downwards.
ACATTCTATTATTCAGAGTCAAATTTATGATCTATTATGCATTTTAACTGGGTTACCTAAAACAATATCTAACTTCTGTGATACCTGGTATGAAGTCTATTTAGCCTTATCGTTATATCAAGTAAGGGATGACGAAACCCTCTATAAAGACTATTACAAAATTGCAATCAGGGAAAAGCCACCGGCTGTCAACACTTCGGATTCCACAGATTTTTTTGTTGTAACTGAACAATGTTTTCTCGACTCTCTAGAAGAGAATTTTTTGAAGGTTTTGCAGGCGATTTACAGATATGATCCTGCAACTGCCAGTTACGTATCAAAGTTGTTCGAAATCAAAGGATTCTTGAATAGTTACTATTCCATTTCAGATTCAACTAATTCGTTGGAAGAAATTATTAATAGAAATACAGTAAGCGAGTATTTCCTTATAACTCATGCTTACAACTGTTTGAACTTACACGGTTTAATTCCTGTGGGAATAGGACTATTATTAAATCCACAAGTTGCTACTTCAAAGCAGTCCAACGTTAATAACAGAAATACAATTGCAGAAGTTCTTCCAAAATATGACTACAAGACAAATGATGATTTGGAGTGGGGCTTGACAATATGTGCAAAACTTAATTTAGTTCATACTGCTAGGGATTTGTATTATATCCACGGATCGAAGTCATTAGATAATGGCCATCTTTATGAGAGTTTGAATATGTTTGCAAATTGTTATGATCCAACGCTGATTAGTGAAGTTAATAATGTTGATGGTGTGAAAAAAATTCATTATATTGTTTGGGATATGATCTTCCAGGATAGTTTGATTAATAATAGACCAGTTGCAGATGATCTCATTAATAGTATAGTTGAGCATAACGTTGCACCTGATTTTGTTGTTAATCCTGTGATAAAGCAATGTCTTTCACCGTATGCTGTTTTGCTAGAATTTTACAAAAGTTTGGAATCGACTGATTCTAATATTGCCGTAAAGAAAATCTCAAGATTGTTTCACTTGTTGAGATTTAACCATTTGCCTAAAAAGTTTTATCCCTTGTTGTTAAGTCAGTTGTTGCCATTCTTCACCAGCTCGGTTTATAAGTTCTCTTTACCTGATGTGATTGTCATAATAGAATTGATAGGCTCTTACGAGTCTCAAGTTACAAAAGATGAGATAGAAGAAGGTGAACAATTATATAAATACTCAATTGCTAATATTGAAGATGAGACTAAACCTTATGACTGGAGAATCATATTGAAAGACCGTGGCGTTGACATTCCAGAGACTGTACTGGGTCTCATTAAAGCATTAAGGAACGAGATTGTCGCAAAAATCGGTAAAGTATATATTGATAAGTAGTTACTGTATTAAAAATATCATCGCATCCATGGGAGTTATTATATTATACATACAATTGTAGAAAACTTTTTCAAAGAACATATATTCTCTCTATAAAGACTTAAGAGTCCCGGTAAGAAGAATTAAATATTTCATAAACCTTATACGGATGTCATATACAACTTTCAAGAGTTGATTAAAGAAAGAACATTTTTTACTAAGTACTAACTATGCGACGAAAGGTCTATGAATTGATATGGTTGATGACAACTAATATATTACCGTCAATTCCTCAAAGTTGGCTCATTAGCTTAGCACTTAACATCCTGATCAGCTCTGGAGTTCAATAATAAGGCAACAATCAAACCGTATAAACCTAAGACTTCGGCAAAAATCAAAATCAAAATCATACCAACGAATAATCTTGGTTGCTGGGCTGAACCTCTAACACCAGCATCACCGACAATTCCAATGGCAAACCCAGCGGCCAAACCAGATAAACCGACTGACAAACCAGCACCCAACTGGATGAAACCGGTGTATAAAGCTTGTTGTTGCTTCAAAGAACCAGACACCAAGACAGAAACAACCAATCCATAGATTGCAATGATACCCGCCATAATAACTGGAACAGTATTCTTGACTAACAAGTCAGGTCTCAAGACGGTGGTAACACAGATACCAACACCAGACTTAGCAGTACCGTAAGATGCACCGAAACAGGTGAATACAATAGCTGCTGCACAACCAATGGCACCGAAGAAAGGAGCGTAAACTGGACTAAAAACGCTGTTAGTATTTCGCCATAATATTGGGGAGCCCCTTGACTTTTATTCAGCTCCTTCAATTAATTAATTAGTGTCGACTTACCATAAATCAGACATTTTCGATATCAATGAAACACGCCAATATATTCAACTTAATTTGATTAACACTTCTAAGTGAGTTTTATTAGATATCAAACGTTTTCAATATAGGATGATACTGGTTTATTGGCCTATGTTGTTTCGCTGAAGCTATTTTTCCCGCGAGAAATATGCAGTATATCAGAGTACCGTTATTACGCTTATAATGCGTAACTTTTGGAACTGGATTTTTATGAGAATACAAATGAGATGAGATGAAAATTTAGTTTTCAATGCCAGTTTGATATCGTATCGCTAGAGATAATACTGGTGAGCTAAATTGCAAGGAGCCTAAAACAGATCAAATCATCTAAACATGTCCACTAATCCAAAAGCTTTCCCTTTGGCCGACTCAGGTTTAACTCAACAAATTCTTGATGTTGTTCAACAATCTCAAAACTTGAGACAATTGAAGAAAGGAGCCAACGAAGCTACTAAGACTTTGAATAGAGGTATTTCTGAGTTTATTATCATGGCTGCAGACACTGAGCCAATTGAAATCTTATTGCACCTTCCATTGTTGTGTGAAGATAAGAATGTTCCTTACGTTTTCGTCCCATCAAAGACTGCCTTAGGTAGAGCTTGTGGTGTTTCGAGACCAGTTATTGCAGCTTCTGTTACTTCAAACGATGCTTCTGCTATCAAGAAGCAAATCTATGCAATTAAGGATAAGATCGAAACCTTGTTAATTTAGGTATTAACATAAAATTTTAAATATTATTAAACTTTAATTAATTGTATATTCCTTATAAGGCCCGATTGGCATGTAGTCACTAAAATAAACGATATGGCTCATTTTGTTACAGAATTTTGTATATAGTGTACTCTGCCATTTATGCAATGAAGGTGGTGGAACTTGTGATGGTCTTGAGAAGATTTCAAAGAATTTTTTTTATTTCTCAGATAAGCTTAATGGTTTTATAATCTAGTAAGGGACCCAGTCAATATCTTAGTCAACGTATAAAAGATATGAGATGAGCGGTTTCGATACATCTGAAGCTATTACAAAGTTTTTAAGGGCGAAGAGTAACCCATTTGAAGAAATAATAGCAACTGCAAACTCTCTAGTGAGAGATGAGATAAATGTATATATTCCAAATAAGAACATTTTTGTTTTTGAATTAATATGTGACAGATTCAGAGATAACTCAACTCCTCAGTTTAAAGATTGGAAGTACAGCATTGGATTGTGGAAGCTTTTTCGTACTCTTTGGAAAGAATTGTCCGTTGATGAAGTATCAAAAGACTTGAGAAACAGAGTATATAAGAGAGTGAAAACCATAGAACTTTTGATAGAAATATTTGATGGAAACCATCTGAAGGAGCTACTAGACATTGTATTTGAAACCCTTTTCATGATTATTGATGATATCTACATTGAAGCTGATGAGGGTCTTTCAGTTTCATTACTATCGTCCTATGCTAAAATAATACAGCCGAATAAAAATATCGATGAACATACACAGTTAATTATAAGGTTATATAATTTGGGAAACCAGTCATCCGTCTATTCAAAACCTAACAAGAAGATAGCAACAAGGTTCTTCAAGGAATGCTTGCCATTGTTGTTGAACTTTTTAACTGACCATCCACACTTAGATCAATTATCAGTCGTGTTTAGAAATGTTATCAAACTGGTTCTCTTTAAAAAGGAAAATTTGGAGACATTTAAATATAATGTTACTGAAATGCTACAAAGCTCACCTTTCAGACCTTCGACAAAGTCGGTGAAAGCTCTATTCCTGTTGGCTGTTGAGACTTTAGCTGGCAGAGACATAAGTATATGCGAAAGTCTATATGAATCGATTACATCTGTTGAAGACTTCAAAGATCTTTCAGAGACATTGATTGAAGAGTTGGCTAAATCCAATAAATTATTATCAAAGGATTTTTTTACATCGGTTTATGAAGAAACGATCAAAAATCAACAACCAAATGTGATTAACTGGAAATTGATTAGCTACTTATTAACACTTAGCATTGATTTGACACTAGAGAAGTCAGAATATATAATTGAGCATATTCCTGTGAATAACCTTGATAGAGAACTTGTTCTTACTATAGGAAAAGAGTTAGTTGATGCATTTTTAAATGCAAGAGAGCTGGATCAATTATTTCGGCATATTTGGCCTAAAGCAATATCTATTGATCCTATTTGGTCATCTGATGATTTTGTAACCATTGTTAGTCTCAAAATTGAAACATTAACAGTGATTGAACTCAAAAATATATTAAATATAGACTATGTTGATCTGAAGACAAAATTACCTGTTATGAAATCTACTGTGAAGGGACTTCTAATCTGTCCTACTATAATTCAAGATTCTCTTAAGGATTTAATTTTGGGAAGTAAAGATTTCTTGGGAAAGGACAATTGGGAAATTACCTACTACGTTCTATGCATTTACGGGGGAGAAATCTTTTCTTTAAAAGATATTTTGAAGAATGCACTTGAATCGTATGATAATAACATTTACTATTTTTACTCACTATTTAGACTTCTAGAGTTGAGTGCTAAAGATTTCAGTAATATAGACTTCCAGGAAGACTTCTTGGAACTTTTTAAAACTAAGTGGGAGATATATCCTGAAATTTTTGCAAGATGGTCTATTATCATAAATGACTTTTTCTCCAAACCCCAGTTGAAAATAATTGTTAGGGTAATCTTTGACAATATTGACGATGAATCATTAGGATCGTTTATTAAAGAATCGGATGATATGTTTTTCGAGCAAAAACTGTTAACTGATACTTTCCTTATGGAGATTTCAAAGAGAATTAAGAACAATTATGAATTATGTCAGGTATTACAGTACTTTCCAATACAATGCTATGAAAGGAAATTGAAGAGATTGCTAATTGATCTGGTTTGTGAAATTTCAATCAATACTTCAACTGATGACTTAAATATAAAATCGAGGAAGTCTTTATCTCACTTGTTGACACTTCCTTCTTTTAACTCACTTATTGAAACAGACTTTACTAAGATAATTGATGTGATACGTACATCAAATCAAAATTCGAAGCAAGAGGCAATGAATCTATTCAAGAGGATTTGGAATAATCATTTGCAACATTATGGTCTTGCTGAAAACAAGGCTTATGTATCATCTGCCATTGAAAAATTGACAACAACTATTTCAAAACAACAAGCTATATCCTCTGTTTCTGTAAATTTGGAGGCTATTTTAATTATAATGCAGACAGAAACCTCAGCTATAACTGATGAAACATTTCGTCAAAAGTTTAGTAAACTTCGAGAGGATTTCATTATTTTTCTTCTCGCATCATTCAACAATAAAATCACTGAGTTCACCTCTTGGAGTTTTTCTGCAATACTTTTACTTTTGGAGTCTGAATCTGAGTATGCTAAAGATCTTTTAAGTATTGTTAAATGTTTTGGTCCTAAAATAACCCTGGAAGCTTCCGAGCAAAATAAAGTATTGGTTAATGCCATGTTTGGAGCTTACTGCAAATTTATGGAACCCACCCTCAAAAATACAATATATCTATTTGCATTATTTGAAGCAATTTACACTAAATTTGAACTCAGTGAAATTGATCACTTGAAAACCTTCATGGTGAGGTTGTATGGAAGAAACTTGAATGACTTCTTTGCAGCATTCGACTATACCTTAATGTGTTTCGATAGTGCACTGCTGACTGATCTTGTTTTAGTCTCAATCATCAATGTATTGAATGAAGCGCTAAAAAAGGATAATATCGAAACATGCACACATATTTTTGTTAAGGAGATTTCAATTTTTTCATCAAGGGTAGACTCTTTGGGTGATGACTCCGTTATAAATTTCTTGATAAACGTAAAAAAATTACTAACTGAAAAGCCGTGGTTATTTACCCAATATCCCACTGAAGGAATTATTTCATTGTTGACAAAGATAGCAACTTTGATATACACAAAAGCACCTTCTAAGAAGATTTCTGACCTTTATATTCATGTAACCCAAGTTACTTCTTATGTGCTCTTGTTTCACCGTTACAAATTTTCATCCCGTCAGCATGTTATTATAAAATTATTTGCAGCATTACTCGAGCCTCTTACTTTGAAAATAGGTAGCCCTATTTCTAATGATGCTTCTTGTGCTATAGCTTACTCCCGGCTTTTGGGAAATTTATGTGAACCATCAAATTTGAAAACAAAAGATGGCTCTAAAAACTCCTTGAGCTCTTCTTCAGCTGTCATTAAACGAGGATTGAGAAATCACTTGTATATATTGTTGCTCAACTATATTTATTTCAATTTGAGATCCCATTTCAATCAAAAAGTTAACAACGAACTCATGAGTGGGATATACAGCATCTTTGATCTACTCTCACAAAATGAACTAAATTTAGTTAATAAATCACTTGATCTTCCTGGAAAGAGCTATTTCAAAACCTTATATTCTAATTATAGGTCTTTTGGAAAGTGGAAGCAAGAGTGAAACACTAATCAAAAGAAATAAAAGTATAAACTATATATCTATCACATAATTTGATACAAATCTATAAAATGGGTTATTCACTAAAATGTATATCTATTTTCATCGTTATAGAGAACTTTTCCTAGAGCTTTTAAAGGCAACTGCCCTAAATGCATTATAATATTCCAAACTTTTTCCTCCGTGACCTCAATACTTCTAGTATCAATATAATGTGACATGGCATGAACTATATGTTGATATCTTAAAACGTCCTTCCTCGTAACCTTTCCGATTAACATTCCTTCCTTCTCAATAAGTATATACCGTGGGCCCAACTTTAAAAAAATATCCAAAACATATTCTAGGCTCGTTGTAGCACTTATGACCAAGGGAGATTTATTAACTATGGTCTTGAAACTGACCATATTTTCGGTGTCTGTAGAATTAAAATTGAAGTTACATAGAACTTCATCGCCTAGATCGTCATATTGACGTAACATATACTCAAGATCAGATCTGGAAACATAGCCAGTAATAATAGGGTGAGCTGGTGATTGAATGAGCGGAAAGCCTCTGTATGTTGTCTTCTGTAAAGTCCTTCTAAGCACACCTAATGTTACAGAGTCATCCTTATCACAAGGGAAAGTAACTAAGACTGTTGTCATTGCACTTTCCACGGTTACATTAAATGAAAATTCTTGCTTTGAGTCAATTAAAGGTAACCCGTTAAATTCAATCATTTGATCAGCGATTCCTCCTTTACCCCACTTATCACTTATGATTTTAGTTACCGCAACCACTATCATTGTTGGTATAATGTATCTCAATGCCCCAGTCAATTCAAACATTATAATAACAACTGTCACTGTTAAATTCGTTATACCACTAAGAGCTGCTGCTGCCCCTAGAAAGGCATAAGTACCTGAGATAATACACTTTTCGTCATTCTGACAACTCAGGAAAAATGAAGAGCCCTTGAATCTTTTATGTAAAATGGACATTATCAAACCCAATGCTCTTCCAAATGTGGCCCCAGCTGCCATAGATGGAACAAATATACCAGCTGGAACTTTACAACCGTAAGTAACAATCGTAAATAGCATTCTTGCTATGGTTGCGAAGATCAAAGATAAGAAAATCTTTATGCTACTTTCATTTGGACTGCAAATTGGGTGTTTGAAATTCTTATCACATTCATGGAACAAAATCTGCATTGTCTCTGTCATGTCAAAGCGTAAAAACTCGTTAAAGTATGATATCAATGCTGTCAATATAGACAAAGTTACTATCTCCCTTATTGCAAAATTTCCAAGATATCTTTTACGGAAAGAAACGACTTTAATGTTTAACTTCGAAACAATAATCCCATAAAAACCTCCAAACAACCCTAAAACTATGTACATTGGAATCTCAAAATAATGCCAATCTGTGTCATATGTTACTTCAAACAATACCAATTGACCTGATCGAAAAGGATTAATAGCAGCCAAAGTAGAAACTGCTACCAAAGAGCAGAAGTATGAACTTAAAATCGTAGATAACTGGAAAACTGATGAAATCTCTTCAATCGAGAACAAAACACCACCCATCGGTGACCCAAAAGCAACAGCTACACCAGCTGCAGAAGTAGCTGTTAAGAATTCTCTTGCTTTTGAGGCACTTTTCCTGTATGATCCCACAAATTTTGCAATCGTATTTCCAACGCAAACAGCATAATGCACACTAGGACCCTCTTTTCCTACACTCAAGCCAGATCCAATAGCCAATGGCAATCCTATGCTTTTAATGCACAATGTAGTCCAGCCCAAAAATCCACTTGTAACATAACCAGCAATAATACACTTTATTTCTGAAATACCTGACCCTGCTGCTGAAGGAGCATAATACTTAACTAGGATACCTGATATTGATGCAAAAGAAATACCTGACAATACATACATCATATAGTTCAAAAACAGATACGAAGTCCATTCCTTCCAATGACTGCATGTTTCCCCTGCCTCTTCCCAACAGCAAAATGCTTTGTTCAAATAAAAGTGATTATTACAATATCCCAATCGAAGACTTGCAAGCCATGCTGTAATAATGTTTAAGCAACTTGCAATTAATCCAATGATAATCCCCATGATTGCCAAAATTACCCATTTAAGACTTGTGGATAATATTCTATCTTTAAAATTCAAAGTTAGGCTACTGTAGTCCTTCACCCTAATTACCCTTTCTCTATGAGTATCAAGTTCATCTTCGAGCCAGTCTATGGTTGTAAATTCTTTGAACCTTTTCACCTCTCTAACTTGATCTTGATTTATCCACGATCCTGTTTCTCGACTTCTTAACTCTCTATTGTCAGATCCAACAGAACCTAGTGCCATCGCGCTACTTCTATCAATCAATTCATAGCTGTAACCGGCATGGTCCATTTCCCTGGATAGATTACTATTCAATGCGATTCGCTGAATGCCTTTCAAAATCAAAATAGAATTTTAGTTGTAAAGTATAAATTGAAATTCGTTATATTTTTAATATTTCGTTCGCACGGATTTGAGATTCAATTGTTGCAACCTTTAAGATCCCCCTTCCATAGATAATATGTAGTGCAAATTTGGATAGGCAAATTATAGAAATATTTCACCTACTAAATGTATGGAAAAAGATGTTCATGTAAGAGACCATTTTGCATTAGAGTAAAAATAAACTTTGAAAGATACCTTTCTCTTTTTGAGCTATAATTGCTTCATTGATGAATTTGGACAGCAATAGCTACCAACAAAGACCACCAGTCTGTTTCTAAGCAAACTATAATGTAGTTTTAGGTTTAGTTCTTTTTCACTTTTATTCTTCTGCTCCTTTGAAATCAAGTCACTAAATGATGTCTTTGCTGTAGTGTATCTGGAGAGATTTGCCCTGAATTAGGCTCGATATGAATTTCATGAGGATATATATATATAACCACTGTTTTCTTCATTTTACCAAAAATTGCAATTTCTTTTGAGGATGCCATACTTTAGTAAGTACAGATGAGTTTGAGATATCTTCTAGTTTTATCCCCTAGCTTTTATTTGTGTTTTGATCACTTGTTTTCGAAAGCTCAGAATGATCCGGAGAAGGAGGGGTAAACTAGCTTCTTTGTGAATTAGTGGTTACTAACAACTCAGTTCCATTATCTGTCAAAGTCGCCTTGGGAATCGGAACAGCCACAGGCACAGTAATTGCTTTCATCAACAATAGAGAAAGGATACTCGAGGCCACAGAGCACATTTTGCAGAAAGGTGCGGACTATTGTAGAGTAAGACTCGAGGAGGCAAAGCAAGCCAATCAACATTTTGCAGATACATATGAAGAGAACGAATTTGCTTACGCTGAGCCATCTCCTTTTCCAAGAGGACTTAAGAAGAGGAGAGGTTCATATTTAAGTGACAATGATGATTTAACGACGCCGAATACTAGTGATTGCTCAGACTATGAAGATGAATTAGAGATTGACCCCTTGGATTAAATTACGTTAATATTGCATTAACGAATGATGTTATATGGAAAAGGTATATTTGGAAATATGGGGAAGGGTATAATTTCAATCAAAATGATTTAATATTTCATTTGGCTAACATGTTGTTATAGTAGAATGTATTCTTTATAGTCTAAATTTTTATATTTAAGAATAATTAAAGTCTACTAAATTCCTAGCTTATCACAACTAATACTACTATCAATAAGAATACACATAATGCGATTAAAAATATGCATGTCCACTTTCCTTTTTGTCTCTGATACTCATGAGCCTTAACTAAATTCTTATCCGCGTGTTGAGTATTACCATGTAATTGTAAAACGTTATCTTCAATTGTATCCAATTGCTCACCCTGCCTACTAACAAGTTCGCCAAGATCTTTAAAGATTGCGTTAACTTCCTGAATACCTTCTCTCACCCGGTCTATTTCCACTTCTCTTTGTTCTGTCATCATATTATGGTACTGTAACTCTGTTTCATCTATCGTGTCATCCACTTGTTCTGTGACTTGAATATCCTCTTGCTGTTGATCATTAGACACTAATGGAGTTCTCTCGTTTGCCTCCTGGCTCGTAGAAATATGTTTTAGTACATGACTATGTTTTTTCTCTTCGTATGTTCTCATCAGTTTCTGGAATTGTCGGTTTAAGTCATTATATTCATTTACTAATCTTTCTTTTATGACAATTTGTCTATTGGTAATCACGAACTTACTCTTTCCCGAAGTCTGAGTGCTCTGCAGTTCTTGGTTGATAAGCAGTGTTATGTTCTGCACTAACAATTGGATTGCCTCTTTCAAGTCACCTATCTTGAATGTCATTTGATCAAGTTCATCCCTTAGGTTTATTGAGTCTCTTTTGGTACCAATCTGTTTCCTTCGTATGTTAAACTGTGATATTAAGTTTCCGAACACTTGTAGTTGCTTCGAAGTCTTTCCTATTATGTCATCTAATTCATTTTGACTGTTAGATTGTTTGTCACTTATTCCATTGCCACCTTGTATAGGAGAATTCTGTGACTCTATGTCATAGTTAGCAAAAGACATGTCGTAAATTAATAAATTCTACCACTAGCACCTATATAACCCTACTTTTGGTTACCATCTATTTATGTACATAGTTTATCGGAATTGTTTTTTAACTATGAATTAATGTCGCACTTGTGACAGTATGAATGTAAAGACAAGGCACAATTACTACATAAACGTCTTTATGTAAATAGACGACATCTACTTACCCCTCAAAGGAAGGTTATCAGGAATAGAATTCAAACTTGGTTTCGCTTTTTGCCACTTTATTTCAAAAGATGCCTAGAACATGCTACTTCTTTAGACTTGTTTCTAAATTTTTTTTGATAAAAATGATAAATTGAAGAAATTAGCAGAAAATGGAACTAACGACAAAAGAATGGATACTATTAAGCTGTAAATACTATTATAGCATTATATTGACATAGAAGCATTATACATGTAACCAATATGGAAAGTTTTAGCATATCCAGGAGAAAAAGTTAAGCATAGTAAATTAGATCGATTTGTCAAGTAGTTTTATCTGTCTATTTACGAAGCGGTCTATATAAAATGTGTTGCAATGATTTGAAGTATTCTTAGAATTGATTAATTTACAAATATGAAGTTTTTAACACTCGCTACTGTTTTTTCATTATCCTTCACAGCTATCCAAGCAGTGCCGGCTGCAAATATTGATGCTAGCTTATTGAAACGTGACAACAACAACAGCAATAATGATGGTACTTTAGTTTCCGAGGAAGAATTGTCTCAGGCGCTTGGAAATCCTGCTGCAGAAGAAGAAGTGGTTATTGAAGTTCTTCAAGAAGGTTTGAGAAGGTATTTATCAGGTCTTCCAGGTGAAGACTCTGCCGCTAAACTCGCACAAAGATCAGATATTCCCTTTTTGGACCCGATTTTGACAGCACTTAAAGACAGTAACCTTGTGAATGTAATTATTGATGCGACTTTATTGCATCCAACACTTTTGAGACTTTCTGCCGATGGCCTTGACTTTATCTTGAAGAGAAATTTGGTCAATTTTACTGATGTTTTCATTGCTTTAGAGAAGTCTGGCCTTACAACCCAGATTGTTAACTTAGCTCTCGATGACCCTAACATGTTGCCAGGTTTACTTAGGATTGGAACAGAATTGTTCAAACAATCTACGACACCTGGGTCCCTGAAGAGGTCATTCAGCGAGATATTAGATGAAGCTAAACTAAGTAAGAGAGAATCCCAGCTTTTAGATGGAATCTTCCTGTCTTTGGCAAATTCGGGACTTGCCACTTCTGTTGTTCAACACTTGGTTACCACTCCGGAATTAGCTAGTCCTTCTGCAACTTTCCTTCTTATAGTTTTGAGATCGCACTCTGTTTCGCTTAGTGATCTTCTCAATGCTGCCAGAAACTCTAAATTTGTGTTAGACACTTTTAAGGAACTTCTTGGAGACAAAGATCTCATTGACAGATTTATGAAAATACTTTCAGAGTTGCTCTCTAAGGGATAATATTGACTTTATTCTTTTGAGTTTTGACCTGTTGGGCTTTATTAATTCTAATTTTACTTCTTGAATTCTTCTATTAATTTCTTAAACCTACAGGTTTCTATTAAACACTGTAGAATACACATGTGCCTTTGTTCTTTATGGCATTATTTAATAGTCGCGCCTATATAGTGAATAACAAGGTGCATTTCATTCTTAACCGTAGGATAGAGAAATTCGCAGCCAAAAAAAATCCTGTGTTTTGATAGACGCGCGCTTGAATACGAACCACGATTTACGCGTTTCGAGAGTATCTCCAAAAATAATAAAACTAAGATAGAATCAAAAAATTATAAGCTAGTTCTCATCATAGTAGTAGCCATAGACAAGCTAATAGGAGATGTCGTCAAAGGCTGCCAAGCGTGAAAGGCTCAAGCAGCTTACAGCTGCTAGACAAGCCGGGACCAGTCTAATGAATTACGCAGATGATTCAGATGAGGCGGGTGAGATATATGATGAAGTGGACGAAGACACGTACCGTCAGCACAAGAGAAAACAGCTCATGAACGATGATTTCATTGTTGATGATGACGGTGAAGGGTATGTAGATAATGGTGTGGATGAATGGGATGCAAGTACAAGACCTAACTACTATTCTGACGAAGATATAGAAGATGAAACAGACAGAAAGAGAAAAAAGAAGAAGGAAAAGAAGCCAGTGAAGGTGACGAAAACAGCACAAATAAGCAACTATTTTCAGCCAAGTAGCCATCAGGCGCCCTCTAAAAAGTTAGAGGCAAACATTGACGATATTCTTGATGATTTCCAAGATGACGCGCCGGCAGTAAAGAAGCAAAAAACAAATGTTTTCACTTCTAGTAAAACATCAATTTCAAAGAGTAAGAAGAACGTGTTCAATTTCTCCAGCGTGAAAAAAGAGAAGCAAAGAAAGCAGATCGATTTAGATGATTTGGATAGCACTTCTACGGGAATTCAAGAGCCATCTTCGCCAGTGGAAACTAAGGCAATTCCATCTGACTCTGGTTTTGATACTGGTATAATTAATGAGAGCACTCAAGATGAAGAAATTCAGGATGGTGTTGCCAAGGTGTCACCAAAAGAAGAGCAAGAACTGGCCCAAGAGGAGTCCGACGATGATTCGGATGACGAAGTTGTCATTGCAAGAAGACCAAGAGCATCTGCAATTAACAAAAATAAAACAGCAAATTTCTCTTCTGTCAAAACTACCCTTTCTTCTTCTCCATCGAAACCTACTTTTCATCAAATGATCAGCCACACAGAAAAGCTTGAAGAATCAAAAATTATTAATGAAGGTAGCAGCTCAGATGCCTTTCGGATGTATTGGCTAGATTATTGTGAAATTGATGGTACTTTACTTCTTTTTGGAAAGATACAAGCTGTCGATGGAAGTATAGTTTCAGGAGTCGTTCAAATCAATGGTTTATACAGAGAATTATATTTTTTACCTAGAGAATATAGATTGGATGAAGAGAGAACAGAAGAGAATAAAGTTACAGCAAGAGATGTTCATCAGGAAATTGCACCGTTACTACTTGAGCAGTATGATTTACAAGAACTTAAAGCAAGACCTGAAACCATGAAATATGCATTTGAATTACCAGATGTTCCTAAAGAAACCGAATATTTGAAAGTCTTATTACCATTTAAAACTCCCAGAAATAGGCATCTTATTATGCCTTCAAACTTAGAAGGTGAGACTTTCTATCATGTATTTGGTACTAACACAAGTATTTTTGAATCCTTTGTCACGCAAAGAAACATAATGGGTCCATGTTGGCTTGAAATTTCGAATGGTGACTTTAATGCCATTTGCAACACATCTCACAGTCAGGTAGAGGTTGCTGTGAATTCACCTACCTTCATCAAGCCTGTCACTGATCATCCGCCACCACCACCAAGTCTCAATGTTACATCCATATCAGTTCAAACGATGATGAATGCAAAGCAAAATAAACAGGAGGTTGTATCTGTTTCTCTTGCAACTTACAGAAATTTGCAACAAGATGTTCCAATTGATGCAAACATCCAGCCAGATGAATTAGTCACGCTAGTGAGACCAGTAGGCTCTGTTGCAGTTCCACCAGGCCTACAGCAATTGGCGCAAAAGCAAGGAATGAATTTAAAGCTGTTTCCAAACGAAAAGGTATTGTTGAATTGCCTTTCTGCATTAGTTAAAAGCGCAGATCCTGATGTCTTTATAGGTCACAGACTAGAAAATATTTCATTGGATGTTTTAGTTCACAGAATGTATGACTTAAAGGTTACTACCTGGTCAACTTTTGGAAGGAGAAACAGAAAGGCTTGGCCAGAGAGATTTGGACGTAATTCAGGAGGCTTCAATAATAACTTGCAAATTCGTGAAATATTCCAAGGAAGATTGTTATGTGACATTGCAAACGAAATGGGTCAGTCATTGACGCCTAAATGCCAGTCATGGGATTTGCCTGAAATGTATGATGTCGTTTGCCATAACAAATTACCTTCTCTTGAAATAAATTTCCTGAATCCAAAATATTCCGATGATGCAAACTTCTTATTAATGGCATTGAAAGAAAACATTAGCAATGTAAAAATAACTGCAGAGATTGCATTTGCTATTCAAATTTTATCTTTATCTAAACAATTAACCAACATTGCAGGTAATGCTTGGTCTCATACTTTAAGTGGTACCAGAGCAGGTAGAAATGAATACATTTTGTTGCATGAGTTCAAAAGAGCGAACTACATCGTGCCTGATAAAGAAGATAAGTTTCATAAAAATACAAATTACCAACAACAGGCAAGATTGGAATCTGCTGAAGATGACTCAACAACAGTTACATCTAACAAGAAGCCAAAATATCAAGGTGGTCTTGTTTTCGAGCCCGAAAAAGGATTACACAAGAATTATATTTTAGTCATGGACTTCAACTCTTTGTATCCAAGTATCATCCAAGAGTTTAATATTTGTTTCACAACTGTGAATAGAGATGATTTCAACAAAACATTGGACGAAGATAGAGATATGCCGTCGTTACCCGATTCAGACTCAATGTCTGGTGTTTTACCAAAGCTTTTGAACACCTTAGTCACACGTAGAGGAGAAGTTAAAAAGTTGTTGAAAAACCCAAACAATACTTCTTTCCAGAGAGCTCAATATGATATCAAACAACAAGCCTTGAAGTTGACTGCAAATTCTATGTATGGCTGTTTGGGTTACGTTAACTCAAGATTTTATGCTAAACCTTTAGCAATGTTAGTCACCAATAAAGGTAGAGAAATATTGATGGATACTAGACAGTTAGCTGAATCTATTGGATTGAGAGTTGTGTACGGTGATACGGATTCAGTTATGATTGATACCGGTGTGGACAGTTATGAAGAGGCACTAAAGATAGGTAACCAGTTTAAAGTTCAAGTCAATGAGCGTTATAAACTTTTGGAAATTGATACCGATAACGTATTTAAAAGGCTTCTTTTGCATGCAAAAAAGAAATACGCTGCGATGAATGCAACCTTAGACCGTAAGACTGGAGAAGAAATAACAACACTTGAGGTAAAAGGTCTCGATATGAGGCGTCGTGAATATTGTCAATTATCGAAGGATATCTCTACTTATGTGCTAGAGAAGATTTTATCGAATTTGGACCCAGAACAAGCTTTGAATGATGTTTATGATTATCTTGAAGAAATGAAAACAAAGATAATGAATAATGAAATCAAGATTGACAGGTATAAAATTAACACAAAGTTATCCAAAGACCCAAACAACTATCCTAATGGAAAATCAATGCCTTCTGTCCAGGTAGCTCTCAGATTGAGAGAACAAGGCAAAGTCATCAAAGCAGGAAGTGTTGTTACTTATGTTGTAACAGCCCCTAAAGATGAAAATGACAAATCTTCTCCAGCTGAAAGATCAAGGCCAATTCAGGAACTTATTGGCGATAAATCTGGCTTGAAACCAGACCCTCAACATTACATGGAAAAACAAATATTTGCTCCTGTAGAAAGATTACTAGAGAGAATTGATGGTATAGACATCATGAGGGTAGCCAGCTCGTTAGGTATTGACACCAAAAAATACGTACTAAGGGTCAGATCGAGTGAAAGTAATGAAATAGCACCACTTGAATCAAATATCTCTGATTCTGAGAGGTTCGTCCAAACAAGTTTTCTTCCTTTGGAGTGCAAGTGTGGAAGCAAATTTAGATTTGGTGGTATTCAAGCTTCAAAAGCATACAAAGTTACTTTCAATGGAATTTGCTGTACGAATTGCGACTATACTTTTCCTCTTTTGAAAGTAACCTCTCAACTTGAGAATACAATCAGAAAGCATATTGCATTATATTACGCCGGATGGCTAGTATGTGATGATGCTGCATGTGGTATCACAACTAGGCAAATATCGGTATATGGTAAACGTTGTATTGGATCCTCAGGAACTGCACATGGATGCAAAGGTATTATGAGATATAAGTATAGCGACAAGGCTCTTTATAACCAGTTACTCTATTTCCAAGCAATTTTCGATGTTGACAAGGCTAAGAAGTCTCAGCTCAGGCCCATATATGACTCATTTGACTCCAACAGTCCAAGCAAGTTAGCATCTGGTCAAGTAGAAGCTTTAGCAGAACAAAATAGGGATCTGTTCCTGTGCTGCCAGGAGGTTGTTCAGAAGTATTTGTCTGAAGATGGACGTCGTTATGTTGATATGGGTGCAATTTTTGACTTTATGATGCATTTTAAGGGATAGGTTTGAAATTATTTAATTAGGCTTTGTATCATTTACATACCATATTTTGGAAAAATAAATTGAATAAGATAATGTAATTGAAGGTATATATGACTGTGAATTGTGTATTTCACTAGTCTAGTCTCCGTAAGCATTATATAATATAAGTTATATAGCTGCAAAAGTAGCCGCATACTTGTAAAAAAAAAGTCGTGTTCAAATCAAATTGTGATGAATACAATTCCAAGGTTTTCATCGGAACGCACCACCTCAAGGATAACAAATAGAAGATTGTATTAATTAAGAATAGGTTCTTTGACTCAAAGAGTAAAAGAACCCTCTATTGAGTAAGAATGAACTTTGGGCAACAAGTTCCTGGAGCAGGGGGGAATTATGTACCTCAACAACAGGCTCAACAGCCTACTACCAACAACATTCCTATGTTACCTCCGCAGCTAGCTAATTTATCAGCTCAGCAGTTAAATCAACTTAAAAGTCAACCTCAGTTCCAATCACTAATGAGGAACTATATTCAGAATCAACACGCCATCCAGCAACAAAGACAACAACAAATATACCAGCAACAACAGCAACAACAACAGCAGCAACCAAAACCTGGTCCTGGAATTCTGAGTATGAGTCCTGCAATGCCACTTCAAAATGCTACTAGTAGACAACAAATGCCCATGGGAAACAACTTAGGCCATCAAAGACACCTAAATGAAGCCCCAGGTGCAATGAACCAGCAGCCAATTCCACACAATATAAAACAGCCCATTAATCCTATGGTGCCTAACGGAATGATGCCGGGAATGAAACCACAGACCCAGGTACAAGAGCCACCTCAGCCTCAAATTCCACCTTACATCGTGCCCAAAAATGCTAAGCTTCCACCGCAGGCGTATAAAGATTTAGCCAGTAAGGCCCAATTCAAGAACCTAAACTCTATAAATGAATGGTCCAAGAAATTGACAGCCGAAGGCAAGGAAGTACCCACTGATGTAAAGGTTTATGAATCCTTAGTAAAGAAAGATTCAGACTTTTTGATGAATTATAGTAAGCAATTGAATGAAAACAAAAGATTGACTGAAAGAATAAACAGAGACATCAAGTCGTATACAGATATCAAACAGTTACGTATGAACGCTATTAATTTATCTAGTAAAGGGCAACTAAACAACAGCATATGGGGGGAAGGTTATCAAGGGTACGGAAATGGGTTGTCTAACACGATTACAAGATTGATTCCACCACCAAAGGATTTGACAGACCAGGAAATCAATAGTAGAGTATCCCAAAACAAGTCGAGGGACCTTGTTCCTATTAGATTAGATTTTGATCAAGAAAGAGACAGGTTCAAACTCCGCGACACATTTTTATGGGACTTAAATGAAAAGGTGTTACCAATTGAGTCTTTTGTTCATCAACTCATACAAGACTACAAATTCATCCCCAAAGTGCATTACGAAACGATTTTATCCACCGTTAAGAGACAAATACAAGACTACCACAGGAATCCGGATAAGACGATGGGCGAATTGAGAATTCTAATCAAGATTGACATAACTATTAATAATACACAGCTTGTCGATCAGTTCGAATGGGACATTTTCAATGCTGAAGAAAACGACCCAGAAGAATTTGCCGTAATTTTCTGTGATGAGATGAACCTCCCTGGAGAATTTGCTACGGGAATTTCACACAGCATAAGGGAACAAACCCAATTATACCATAAAGCATTGAATTTGATTGGATACAGTTTTGATGGTTCGATTGTGAATGATGATGAAATCAGAACTAGACTTTTACCTTCTTTAAGAATATCCTCACTTGATAAATTGGAAGATGACTTTTATTCTGTATTGAGAAATCCTGCGAATGTTTCAGACTTTAGTCCATCTTTGGTAAAACTTACTCAAATAGATTTGGACAGACTAGAGAAAGAAATAGAACGAGAGTCGAGAAGGAAGAGAAGACATAACATGCCTGAAGAAGCACCTACAGCTGGAAGAGGAACTACATCAAGACGTGCTGCCCTTCATAATGCAAGAGGCGCGAAGACGTTGCCGGATCTTTCAGACGTTCCCAAAACTTTCAGAACCCCTGCCCCTTCGAGTGTTCTTCCTGGGGCAGTTGATATTGGATGTCCTGATATATATCAGTACAATGAAAGTTTCGTCTATAAATCACAAGTTAGAAACAGTGATTATAGGCCCCCACAAGTAAAAGCTGAAGATAGGGTCAAGTTCTTCCATAACCCAACCCAAGAACTGTTAATCGTTAAAATAGCTCTTCCAAGAGCATAATGTATACTATAATATTACACACGTATGTAACAACTTTCATAAACATTTGTACAATATGTCAAGTATATAAGATTTCAAATGATAATCTCCAAATAGTCGAATTCACATGCAGCAGCTTAAAACATATAATTTCGCAACTCCTCATTATATAGCCAACAGTTTTAATGAGATCTAACTTTCACTATCTTAAGCTATAGAATCAAGGGAAAACAATCAAGGATGACAGAACAAAAGTACGCATTAATATCAGGAGCAGCCAGTGGAATTGGATACCAAATGAGTATTGCTCTTAGTAAGAGAGGCTACAAGGTGTACGGAGCTTCTTTGGAGAACACTCTTTGGGAAATGAAACCATTGCAAGAGGAATACGGGGTTGTACCTTTAGCATGCGATATAACCAAATTAGATGATATCAAAAGAGCTGTCGAGTTCATAGGTAAGGAAACTGGAGGTAAATTACACATTTTGTACAATAATGCTGGAGTTGGCCTTGGAGGGGCTGTGATTGATCAGGCTGATAGTGAGATTCACAAATTATTCGAAGTTAACGTGTTGGGTCATATATTTATGACTAAATACATGGCGAAATATGTAATTAATGCTAAAGGCTCAATAATCTTCACTAGTTCGGTTGCTGCAAGAGTTCCACTTTCTTGGAGCGGAGTTTACTGTTCTACAAAAGCCGCCATTGATGCTTATGCATTATCCCTACACCAAGAAATGCGGCCATTTGGCGTCAGAGTTCACAGTGTCATTACTGGTGGTGTAGATACTGCTATTTGTGATTCAAATGCTCCTGAAAAAGTTAGCAACCCCACATATGGTGTTGATGGCTACTACGAAAGTATTAAAGCCGCTGGAAATATGTCAAGAGAGGCCAAAACTAATATTTCGCCAGAACGCTATGCCGAGCAGGTTGCGTCTGTGATTACAAGAAGATGTGACCCTGGGTTCAATATTTACAGAGGAGCATTTGCCTACGCTATGCATTTGCTCGGAAGATATGTCCCTCTTTTTATAGTGGAAAGAGGCATAAGTTGGCACTTCAAACAATTGAAGGTGTTCTCTAACTTAAAAAAAGCACTTAGGGAAAGAGAAAAATTGAAAAGAGCCTAAATATCTCAATCTAACTACACTAATGACTCTTTTTTAGTACTTTTTTAATATTTACATAAGTATTTCCGTGTTCCTATAACTATAGTCCACAATTAAAAATAAGTTCTTCAATGCTAAACAGACTAAACTTTACTGGTATGTAGCAACTGTATAACATATATATATCTGTCCCTTTAAGTTCCGATATGAGAGAGAATTTAAGATCACTTGAAATTGAACCACACATATCATCGTAATGGCTAAACCCTGGTGAGCCTAATTTAGGTAAATTAAAGAGCAGTGGATATTGATGGTTGAAGATTCAAGAGATAGTTGTATTCAATTTAGAGTGTATATTTAAACCAATCGGAAAAAATTAGGTTAAAGGATACGTCTTTGGATACTACTAACGAATATAACACTTCTCCAGATCTCTCAAATTTTACAGCCAATGTTATGAGGTACTGCATATAGTATATCGCTACTTGATTTATTTTAACGCAACTAAACTTACCTTTATCCGTGTTT
The DNA here is from genome assembly GCA_030570455.1 of Priceomyces medius. Lineage (NCBI taxonomy): Eukaryota > Fungi > Ascomycota > Pichiomycetes > Serinales > Debaryomycetaceae > Priceomyces > Priceomyces medius. The sequence goes on along the minus strand of JAJLVV010000001.1, from coordinate 977,815 downwards.
ACGTAGAGTTAAGGAAAGAGAACATCTAATATTCCAGACTGTGTTGATCAAAGGAGACAACAGATTGACATGGCAGGAAACGACAGAGTAAGTTAACTGAGAGAAACCTAGCTCACTTTGGAATTTAACCTGGCTCGTATATCTGAGGCTGAGTCTAGAATTTATAAGCATTAAAGAATTTGAAGTTACTAACAGTTTTAGATATCAGAAGATCAAAGAATATCTACTGGAATGAGTGATATGAACTTGATGAACTCTTTCAGCACAGAAGGAAAAGAATCTGTACCCCCCAGTTCAGAGGAAGACATTTACCAAAGTGCATCAGAAGAAGATGATAGCAGATTACATGATATGAATGAGATGAATGGTGATACTGGAAATTTGTATGATAATGTCAGAGAAGGAAGCTCATCACAGCATAGCCAACAATCTGCCCAAAATGAAGACAGGGTACAGCAAATGGAAGTGGGAAATATATCAGAAGTGGATACCGAAAATGATTTGGAGTTGCAAAGGCGAAGGATTAAATTAACCCCAAAAGAAAGGTTATTGCACGTTTTTCATCATTTTGTCCCTATAAAACAAACGTATGAAAGAATAAACAATGGACTTACAACAGGAAGAATGCAAACAAATGTCCCCGGAAGGTTTATTGGTCATGGAACTGATGGTGTATTCCGTAACTTGATGGCAAAACCGGATAGAGATTCAACTACAGTGGCCGAAGAGAGAAGCCCACCATCATATGAAGAAGCTGCAGCCGACTCAGTACCAGAATATTGGGAATCTACGGTCATTTCACCTATGTATGAGGATGAGGTTTTCGTGGAGGGCTTACCTGTGGGTAATATTGCCAACTTTGTTTGGAACGGTCTTGTCACAGTAGCCTTTCAGTTTGTCGGGTTCGTGTTGTGCTACTTATTACATACATCGCATGCGGCAAAGCAAGGGTCCAGATCAGGGCTTGGTTTAACTTTTATGCTTTATGGTTACGGTATGATTCCTTCTAATATAGGAAAACTGAATGGCGCTCCTAGAAGATATGAGCCTAACAATCCTAACGATTTTGATATAGATAAATGGCTGCTGATTAAAGGTAGCAAACTCGATACATATAACTCTGGAAAGTTTTCACAGCATACTGATAACTCACTTCTTTTACAAGATTATAAAGCTCCTTATTTTGCATACGGACTTATTGCATTTGGATTATTTATTGTACTGAAGTCATTTCTTGATTACTACAAGGTTAAGCAAATGGAAAGATCAATTTTAGCACCTGCGGCATCTGCCCGAGCCAACTCAGTTACCACCTCACTGGACAATGGCCCAAATGCAGCGGAAGAAGAAGAAAGTTCATCTTAAGTATAGAAGAATGGATGTAACTTTATACTAATTTAAAATAAAAAACTAATGCATTTATTAATTCAATATTACTAGAATCTTTTCGTAGATTGTGAAAACAATACCTCCACTTAAAACAAGTCTTCCTAAACGAGGTGTTGCACCCTTCCAGTAGGTTAACAAACCTTCGTCCTTATAAATACGAACAAAACAGTTCAAAGTAGAAGTGTATAGTTTATTAGCACCGAGGGCTTGCATTCTTGTCTTCACAGTGTCAATAGGCATGGTCGTATATACAGTGATAATACCAGCAAGAGAGCCCACAGAAAAGGTGGCCACGGAACTCAATGGCTCATTAGGTTTAGAACCACTAGCCTGTTGTATCATTGTCTTCAACGCATTATAAGAACCCAATCTAACTGCCTGATTAGACGCCTGTCTTAAAGAAACAGGAACGACACCAGAGTATATACCTTTAAAACCCAAATCACGGCACAATTTGACACTACCAGAAACTAGGCCACCTTGATACTTTGGTTTTGCTGCTTGCTTGTCATCAATTAATGCAGTTTTGATGGCTTCAAATGGAGTCACTGCAACGACTGACTCAAGCAAACCTGCACCTAAGCCTGCTATAACACCTCTAGGTCCAGAGAGTTTCCCATTTTTATCGACCAAAAGAGCCTTGATTGAGTCAAACCCTAAGAAGCGAACAGAAGCTTTCACTGTGTTTCCAACCACAAATGCTGGGCAACCAACGTATAATGATGAGACTCCTTGGGTCTTTGCAGTTTTGTATATCAAAACTAATGGGTTCCTTGAACCTTTAGAAGATTTATCAACCAATTGAAGTCTTGTTTTGGCAAATTCAAAAGGATATGTAATAACACCTTCTACTGCACCTGCAGTTCCTCCCGCAACGAATGATTTAAAGGGATCCACTTTCTATAACTGTAGTTAGTCTCATGCTTCGTTCTCGGAAAAGGTACCCCACAAAAAATACTTAATACTTACTGTTTTATCATTAGCCATTTCCCCCAAATTATATGGTATTCTATAATGATATCAGTTGATATATAAATACAAGGTCTGAGAGCTAAGTATTTGGTTTTAGATATAGAATTAAATACAAAGTACCGTGATCGAATAAACTTTTCAATAGATTAAATTTTTCCGGTCTTGACAATTGAAAAATTTCATTATCATAGTAATTTATAGATATAGACAGTTTATGGAAAAAAAAGAGAGCCCGGTATTTAACCTTTAATTCCTATGTAGTTATTATTTATCTATATTCAAATGTCTTCGAAGTCGTCGAAGTCATCATCATCAAGCTCGTCATCGTCCTCATCTTCCTCAGCTTCTCTTTCAGCAAGTTGAGCATAGTATGCTGCCAACGCATCTTGCGCTTCTTTATCCTTTAATTCAGAAGATTGTAGCTTTTGATCCAAAGGAGTTTCTTCTCTATCTGATTGAGCTGCTGTAGAATTTTCAGTGGACGCACCTTCCTCTTGCTTAATGCCTGTACTATTGTCAGCACTATTGAAGTCGTCAGTTCCTTCACCCTCACTTTTAACATTAGCAAGGGGTGTATCATCAACGGAATCTCCATCCTCTTCATTATTCTCCAATTTACCAAGCACAGACTTTCCAACTGTACTTGAAGAGTGCCAAGATGGCAATGCGTTCTGCTCCAATTTCTGTCTTCGTCTATCTTTTTCAAGCTTTTCTTTCTCTAAATTCTCGTCATTGGCAGTAATAGAGACATGCAAAGTAGCCTGCGACTTGGAAGCCGCGTTCTGTAGTGACGAGGAGAGATTAGATCTGGATCTGGAAGAAACTTTGTTGGAAACAGCGTAAGAGGCTGCAGACGAGCTCTGGGCAGGAATAGACTTTGTTAATGAAGATTCGAAGGAACTATCCTCAATATAAGAGTCATCCACCTTCTTCAAATATGTGATGATAGGGTCTATCTGAAGCATTAAGCGTTCTAGCTTTTCTTGTCTTAAAGTCGCTTGCTGGTTTGAATCATCTTCCACTAAAATCCCCCCACAATTGTCACAAACAAATTCGGTCTTGTCATCACTAAGCAAAGAAATTGCATCTAACTGGCTCACCTTTTTGCCACATCGCGGACATGCGTATCCCTGTGGATTACCAAACTGTGTCATCTCTTGCTTGATAATATTGACAACAGAATGCACTTTCCATTTGATGGAGTCAATTGCCTCAGTTACATGAATGAAGAAATACGTGCGCGTGATGAGCCTCTGCTGCGTGTTCTCCTCTTTCTGGATGTGATTAACTATCAAACGATCCTCAACCAACTTGTTACACAACGATCTTAGTTCTTTCTTGTGGATGCTTAAAAGATACGTCAAGTCGTCCTCAGACAACACTGAGTGCACAAGCAATGCATCAAGCACCAATATATACGGCCGGGAATAAAAACCTCTAGCAACAAATCGTATCAACGACTTCACTGTATCATCCATGCTGGCTCCATCAGGGTTGATATATGTATAGATATATATATATTTTCACTGCCGCTATATAGCGAAAGGATCAGATAGTTTTTTTCTATGTGTTGTAAATGGCTCTTGTGTATATGCACGCATAACGATATATACAGTGAGAGCAAAAGCTCTTGCTCCGATCCGCATTGGGCATACTATTCCACTACCGCTACGCTACGGATGATTGCCTACACCGCGAATAGTTCCCCTACTGTCGCTACCAACAGGCTTTTCCGCAGGGGAATGTTCGCTAGCATCCTCTTGTTCGCATCAGGGTCCCCAGCCTTTTGTTCCCCACGCACCTACCCAGGCACGCGCGCTCCGCTGTTTTCTCTCCCAACTTTACCACCAGCACTCCACTATGTAGCATTTCCCCTACCTCCCATAAGCGTGATATTCTTTGCAACACTTCAATGCTTGCCACTCGTGGGCCAACCTTGTCGCGAGTTCGATTCTGCGCCTCAAGGTATCATGACCACTAGAACAATCTCAGCTTGTCTCTAAGTAAATCTCAATTGGGACATGTCCACACTGTCAATGCATAATTCAAGATAACCCTTCGAGATCAAGATGAAATAACCCATTCATAATTACTATGGCACTCCATCGCATCTATAGTAGCAAAAACGCGAAAACGCGAAAACTCCAAATCTCATCGGGGCTGTTTCAGGATATTCTAACAACATAAAAATTAGTTGAGATACGCGTATAGAACAAAGGAGAATAAATCAGGTCAAAGGGAGAAAAAGAATATCCTATATAACTTGCGAGCAGGAATAAGAAAGCAGCGAAGAATATCGGTACGAAAGCTTAATAGAAGAAGGACTAATCCAACCATACCAGAAAGCGAGATTAACTGCCAGCGGCACACCAAAGAGTAGGGGCCAGCAAAAGAAATCCTAGAGTTACACTAAGGTTCAAAATCAGCAGTAAGAAAACGAAATAAGTAAGCAGAGAAGGAGAAGCCTAACAGAGAGAGCAGAAGAAAGAGTTGTATCACCCATTTAACAACACCGATCCTCCATTTAGTGTCCTCTCACAGTAAAAGCAGACTATGTCAAGCGTTCACGGGAGAATCGAAATCCCCACCCGGCACCCGTTACAAGAGAACAAAAGCCTCAATAAGGCTGAGAACAAGAACATGAGCATAAAAGCTGCCGAGACGCCGGCAAATAAGAATACCAACCCAAGGATTAGTACTCCTCCAGAAAGTATCATGCTCACCAACAGGAAGAGAAGTGTTTTTGATACACCAACTTCTAAGTATAGCGCAGAATTTGATGCACACCAAGTTTCGAGATCAGCCCTCCTTTCTCCAGCATTTTCATCACCACAAGCTAAGATCTTGGACAATAACACACCTCCACCAAAACCATCGTTTATTTCATCATCAAGTTTTGAATCCGATGAAGAGAACCAAGTAAAGACCTCAAAGAAGAAGAGCAAAAAGCCTAAAAAGGCCACAAAGGAGAGACTGTTTAATTTTGACTCAAATGAAAAGCCTCCTTACTCATATGCAACTCTAATTGGAATGTCAATCTTAAGCAACCCAGAGAAGAAACTTACACTTTCGCAAATATACCTGTGGATTTCAGACACATTTAAGTATTACAAGCGTGACGAAGTGGGCTGGCAAAATTCAATTCGCCATAATCTTTCTCTTAATAAAGCGTTTATAAAGGGGGAAAAGTCTAAGGATGGTAAAGGTCATTTTTGGTGTATAAAGACTGGCTGTGAAGAACAATTTTTGAAAACCAGGTCAAACAAAAAGCACTCTTACCAAGAAATTTTAGATCAAATATATTCCACAGTTAAATCTGAGAAAAGAAGCATAAATTCTTTACCTTCTTCTCCGAATATTTCTCATGAGCAAGATGATGATCGATATGAGGAGAATAATGTAACTCAAAAAAGGAAGAGAAGATTATCTGAAATAGAAAAGGCCGCGGATTATGACAACGACGAGGATGACGAAGAGATTGGAGACGATGGATACGAAGGATTAGGTCGATCGATACTTGATCCTTCTTTGAAGAAACATCACTTGAATAACGCTTTCGATGGCGAACCATTGGAGCCAGTCCAGAATCTCGGAGCACCATTTGGACACAATAAACTTTCTTCAAGTCCCGTGGCAAATCCCAATGCGCCTTACTTAATTATAACAGAATCACCAGATAAGCCATTGTTAGCAGGTAAAAACTTGACATATACTTCTTCATTTAGCTGCAGCTCAAACTTGGAGTTGTCACCAATCCAACCCAGTGAGACAGGGCCGTTGTTAGAACCATTGACTCCCGCTAATAATATTTATAAGGCGCAACAGTCTAACCAAACACAAGTTAAGCCTCTTTTGGGAGCTCTGTTAAACCACCACACTACGATAAATCACCACCATATACACAGTCATTATCATGCAACTACCACCACCACAACAACACATATAATACAAAAGACACCGAAGTCGAATATGGTAAAAACGCCACTTAGAAACCTTAGAACTCCACAAACAAGTTCAATTATGAAAAAGTTCTGGAACTCACCTTCATACTTGGACGAATTTTATTACTCTCCTTTGTTAGGATCTTCTGCTACGATGTTGAACTCTTACGATGATGACGACATGATCATGAGGAACTTGGAACACCATCAACAGCTGCCCAACACTGTGGCTAAGAAACATCAAGTATTTCAATCAAGTCGAAACTTGATAAACGACTTCAAGAAGATCGAGGAGGTTAATAGAGACACTGATCTGGCCAAAGAGAGCAATTCATCCTCTACAGAGGTCGATGATTAGAGTGTAATGATAAGGGATTTCTGGAAACACATACAAAGGATTCGGATAATGTTAGTGTACATTATATTTTCATGCATTTATTAGATGATTATTGGGTAATGTGTAATTGTGTTTATATGGGAGTTAAATGGGTTAAGCTGGTAATATTATAACTTACATTTTTGTATTCATTTTGTTGTTCACATGAGTTCGATTCTATTCGTTGGTATATCCATTTTTGCAGTTATTATTCTATTGTATTACTATCCTTGTTACAAGACTTTATAGTTGAGTAAAGCCAATTTAATTTTTATTTTCTCAATCTGTACTTGCGCATCCTCTACAACCACAGGTAATACACTCAATACTCTTTCCCTCCTCAAGTTTCGCTCTTGGCACCCTGCAAACACAAGTTGAATTATGGTTTTTCTCTTGTTTCATAATGCAATTGATACAACAAAGATTCTCATATCCTTGCTTTTTCCACTTAGCTATCAAATCTTTGTTCGTATATTTTTGGTCAAGAAGCCACTCATATAAATCTCTGGAAATCGCCTTCTTATCGTAATATAAGCTGTAGATATATCGTGAAATTTGGTGATTTAGCTTTGTAATGGGCCAAAGAGAGCTTTGTTTCGTATCTGTTTTCACGCTTTTTGTTTGCGTTTCTTTTAACCTAGCGAGAAGTTTATTTAAGGTAGGTTCTACTTTGGCAAACCCATCAGGAGGCTGTTTGCTCCTTTTAGATGTTCTGGGCATTCTTGGGTTATTTTCCTTAGAACTAGCTACCTAAAGATTCTCTGTTTTGATCAAATAAAGCGCATACAATCAAAAACTATACGCATCGAAGAAAAAAAAAATAACGACATCAGCAGGATTCGAACCTGCGCGGGAAATCCCAACGCATCTCTCAAAACATTCGAGTGCGTCGCCTTAACCACTCGGCCACAATGCCATTTTACCAATTCTGTTAGATAACTAAATTATATCTCTAATAGCTTTAAGAACCTCTAAAGTGGCACTACTCACATAAAGATTAACCCAATGAAAAAGAGAACAATTTAATTTAGCCTTAGGAGCTTCCTTCTGCATAATAGGTACCACATAACTACAATAATACCATCAGAAAAAAGGGACCGATATCACCCCTTATTCTTTGTATAGAGTTTTTATATACAAACCTATTTATAGAACAAGAGACGCGTAAACCTCATACGAGTGGAACGTCTCAATTCTTAGTTAGAGGCAGACAATTTCTTTCTGAGATAGTACATTATTGAGTTCAGTTTTTGGAACCAGTAGTGCTAATAAAAGGAATTCAACTCATAGGAAAGCTCAGTATATTGTACCAAGAATTGTAATGCTAACATTGAGGTTTGTAACGCTACGCTATATTTCCTCGGAAGACTTCTGGGCAATTTTTACTTTCGCTAAAAAAAAATTTTTATAACGAGGGCTCTTCACCATAAACAATATGTACGCATTTATGGTACCTTATAGGCAATAATTCCAATATTGCCGAACAAACTACACGGCAGCAACCTAATGGTCTAGAAGGATAGAATCAACTACTTGTACAATTAGCAGCTGTATTTTCTCTGAACCTGTAATTGCACCATGTAAGACCTTACAATTCTCGATAGACCGTTGAATCAGCCGTGCCATATTTACTGGTAACGAACAATCTTTCAAAATTCCCAAGCTCTCAACGGGGAAACACCTAAAACAAAAGAGGAAATTAGCGTAGATGCGAGTATAATTAACTTGCAGAATTGGGCGTATGGTAGTAAATTTCATCTTAGTCTATATGAAAGTATATTGAATAGATAGGTAGGACGCATGATTTTGGCATCTTCTCGGAAAACTGTTGACATTTTCTCTTCTTGACATCAATGAATAACAATTAAGTTAAATATCAACAGAGGTAAGTAAAGATGGCATCATCACCACCGTCAGTTTCCACGTCGTCTGTGATCTCAACGATCGTAGCCAATCTTTTTCTTTTTGGTTTTTTCATGGGTTGCTTTCTCTTATTCAGAACCAAGCTTAAAAGGATCTATGAACCAAAATCATCATTTGATTTAGTTCCTGAAGACCAGAAACCCGAACCGCTTCCATTAGATCCATTCAGATGGATCTTCATTGTGTTGAGGAAATCTCAAAGATTTTATCTTAACCAGGCAGGTCTTGATGGTTTCTTCTTCTTAAGGTACATCTTTGTATTTGGAACTATCTTTGTTTTAGGATGTTTAACCTTCATCATTCTTTTACCAATCAACGCAACCAATGGTTGGCATGACAGGCCCGATTCTTCCACTAAAATTGAAGGCTTTGATCAATTGTCAATCTCTAACGTCTACCACAAGAACAGATATTATGCTCATGTATTCGTTGGATGGGTCTTTTATGGTACTGTGGTGTTTGTAATCTATAGAGAACTTTTCTTCTACTGTTCATTGAAAAATGCTGTTTTGGCCCTGCCAAAATATGCTAAGAAATTAAGTTCCAGGACTGTCTTGTTTCAATCTGTTCCTGATACCATGCTTGACGAAAAGCAAGTTTTCAAAATATTCAACGGTGTTAAAAGAATATATGTCTCCAGAACAGTTAGAAAATTAGAAGGTAAGATAAGAAAGAGAGATGATTTGGTGAATAAATTAGAGAGAGCCGAAAACAAGTTGCTTGCAGCAGCTGTAAAAGCTAAGAAGAAAGCAGATAAGAAAGGTACAGCAATAGAACCGGCTGATGACATTTACGCATATGTTCCTGAAAACAAAAGACCGAGAACAAAAGTTGGTGGATTTTTCAGCAAAAAGGTTGATCTCATTCATCTTTGTCGTGAAGAGATACCGAAACTTGATAAGGAAATTCGTCATTTACAAAAAAGATACAAGGAGTTCACACCAAAGAATTCTATATTTGTTGAATTTGAAGACCAGTACCATGCTCAATTGGCACTTCAATCAACTTCCCATCATAATCCTTTAAGAATGACAAATCGCTCTACTGGTGCAGAACCTAGTGACATCTTCTGGTCTAACTTGAGAATATTTTGGTGGGAAAAGATTGTCAGAAATTCAATTGCAGTTAGTGCTGTCACGTTAACTATTTTGTTCTGGGCTATTCCAGTTGCTTTTGTTGGTGTTATTTCAAACATCACGTATTTAACAGATAAGTTGCCATGGCTTAGATGGATTTTAAAAATGCCCCACAAGTTATTGGGTATTATCACTGGTTTACTCCCATCAATTTTGTTGACACTCTTGTTATCACTCCTTCCTGTATTTTTAAGATTGATGGCTAAACTTGCCGGAGCTCCATCATACCAACAAATTGATCTATTTGCTCAAAGATCGTATTTTGGCTTTATGATCTTCAATGCTTTCCTTGTTACAGTCATTGCCTCATCTGCTACATCGACTGTTACACAAATTGTTGCAAAGCCCGAATCTGCTTTGTCTATATTGGCTAGTAACCTTCCAAAATCTTCTAACTTTTTTATATCATTTATGACCTTACAAGGCTTGTCTATTGCCAGTGGTCAGTTAGCTCAAGTGATTGGAATGGTATTACATTACACTTTAGGTAGGTTGTTTGACAAGACAGTAAGGAAGAAGTGGGCAAGGTTCACTGGATTGGGTTCTATGGCGTATGGATCTACATATCCTGTTTATACAAATTTGATTTGTATTACTTTGGCTTTCTCGATGATTTCTCCTTTGATTTTGATCTTTTCAGCATGTGCCTTCTGTTTGATATACACATCCTTCTGTCATAATATTGGGTACGTCTTCATTCCAGGTCCAGACCTTAGAGGAAGAAATTATCCTATAGCATTGTTCCAAACTTTTACTGGTATTTATTTAGGCCAAGTCTGTATGATTGGTATCTTTGCTGTTGGTAAGGGATGGGGCCCCATCGTCTTACAAGCAATTGCTATTGGAGCAACCGTTTACTGTCATATGAATTTGGATAAAGCATTTGGCCCATTATTAGACACTATACCACTCGATGTCATGAGACCTTTAGATGGAATTTCTAAAACTGTTTCCTTTAATGGTCTTTCCGAATATAGGATTAAAGTATTGGATAAAAAATTGGAAACCAAGAGAAACTTGCAAGAGGAAAAAGAGGAAAGAGAACAAATAGAAAAGGATTTAGCTGAAGAAGATGCTATTCCCGAGACGACCAATATTGTGCCATTATTGGCCGATAGAGATTTCAAAACAACTCAATCTACTAATCCTATTGTTAAATTCCTTAGACCAGATGTTTACTTGAATTTCAGGCACGTTAAACAGATAATTCCTGAATCCTACAACATTGAAACAAATGAGCCTGATAATAAGCATGCTTACGATTTGCCAGCTAAATCAGCAGCAATTTCTGGCGTTTGGATCCCAGAGGATCCAATGGGATTGTCCAAGATAGAAATCGAGAATACTAAAAAACCAATTAACATTAGTGATGTCAACGGTGGGTTCGATCCAAAGGGTAAAATCATATTTACAGGAGAGCCTCCGAATTAAGAACTTATTATTGTTTTGCTAGTCGTTTTCTAATTTTGACTTTGAGGCCTCAGTACATCCCATTGTGAAGTTACATATAATTCACTGAAACATAGAATCTCCACTATTTATCAATATCATTGTATATGAAATTCTTTTTGAATCAACATAATATTTTAAAGCTACTCATGTTGTGATATTTGTCATTCATTATATGTAGTTCGAATATACTTTATCTTTACAAAAATTCAACTATGTTTCCCCTCACTCGGCTAATGGAGAAAATAAGTATTCAACATACCAGACCGCACATATGAAATTTAAACCGATAAACTCTTAGTTTATAAATGGACCAGATGATCATAGGAAAATAATGCTAAAATTTTCATTGAAAATTCCTAACATAATGGTGCGTGATACAATTACTAAGAGTCGATTACGCTTAAGTCTAACATCAGGTCATTTACATCCTACTCAGTTTTTTAAAAACTTAACAAACTCAACATCATTTAAAGCATGGAGCAGTGTCGATCAAGGTACCAAATTTACATCTGATTACAGAAAGTACGCTTTGAATGACAAAGGAAGTGTTGTCTCTTATTTTCACGACATACCATTAGATTTAGATACAAATAACTTCGAAGCAAATATGGTTGTTGAAATTCCAAGGTGGAGTAACGGTAAGTTTGAAATTAACACTAAGCTTAGAGGTAACCCAATAACACAGGATGTTAAGAAAGGGAAAGTGAGGTTTGTCAGGAACTTATTTCCATATCATGGTTACATCCACAATTATGGTGCCTTTCCCCAAACATGGGAAGACCCATCCCACAAGACAGATGGATTAGATCTTTACGGTGACAATGATCCGTTAGACGTATGTGAGATTGGTTCTAATGTACTACAGACTGGAGATTTGAAGAGAGTAAAGATCCTTGGAGCATTGGCATTAGTTGATGATGGTGAACTCGATTGGAAGATTTTTGTAATTGATGTGAATGATTCGTTAGCGAAGGAACTTTCAGATATTTCAGATGTTTTTGAAAAATGCCCGGGTATCCTAGATGCATCTAGACAGTGGTTCAGGGATTATAAATTACCTGATGGAAAACAAGAAAACAAATTTGCATTCGAAGGAAAGTTTTTAAACAAGCATGAAGCTTTGAATGTGATAATCACATGTTACAACAGCTGGAGTAAATTGATTTCTTCTGAAGTGAAATACGATAACCTTCCTGTCATAGAGAATACAACACAGCAACAATCAGCAGGTTTTACTACTTTCAATGAAAACCAGCTTTTGAACAAACCTTACCAAGGAGAATCAAGCATCCCTGAGGAGGTAAACAAAATTTTCTACTTTAAATAGAACATATTTCTGCTTTTATAGACTAGACTTGTGGATTCTGTGTTCACTTAATTTTTCCCATAATTTCAAGATTTGATAATACTTCCTAATTAGGAAGTCTACATTTCAACATTAGATTTTTCAAATGTACATAAACAAAATCGAAGGCTCTTCGAACTTCATAAGTTAGGTCAGTAAACATTATTTAGTAATCGTGAATTTGGGTGAAGGATGCCTGATTCTAAAGTCCAAAACTGGATTCAAAAGAATGATTGGCCCATAAAACCAATTCAACCCACTCAATTGTGGACATTTGGTGGTGTTTATTCCTATTTCATCAATGGAGGATTTGGATATGTGACGGAATCTCTCAATGAATTCTTCTTATTGAACAGAGAAATATTATTAGATCCATCACCATTCACACCCAAGAATAAAAACTCATTGAAAAATGATATAAAGGAATTTCCGCTCCGTACAATTTTGTATTCAAATATAACTCCAAGCAATATTCAAGATGCAGAAAAGATCAGTAAGATATTGAATTTAGATAATAAAGAAATACTAAGAATAGTTTGTCAAACCTGCAAGAAAGTTCCAGAAAGAAAAGCTTATGACTTCAAGAAACTTAAATCAAAATTACCAGATGACAGAGAGAAATACTTAGAAGAAGAACGAATCTTACAATATAGCAATAATGTATTAGTTGAAAGGAGAATTGTTTTGAAATTAGTCTCTGAAATGTTGAAGTTAACAGACGAAGAAACGAGTACAACTGTAATGGTAAATTTAGGTAGAGAAATTTTTCTTTCCCAAGATTATATCAACAATGCAATAAGTACTTTAGAGGGACTGATTCAGCTGCTTATTTCTGTTTCAAACAATTGGGACTCTTCTAAAAAATTGAATAACCTAATTTACGGGGAGAGCATACTATTTATCATTGAAGTATTGAAAGTATTAGTAAATTTGCTTTCCGGTAGACCTAATATAAGCAAACATATTACTGAAAATTGGTTCGAACTTATGAATTCGTATAACTTTATTTCAAACTTGGGACCGTATATTAGAGATGAAGTATTATTTTCAGAAATCAAAGCATTGACAACAATTATCTCAGTCCTTGCATTAGACATGGATTCAAACTTCGGTAATGTTGATCCAACTCATTACTTCAATGATCCACAATTATTCAAGAAATTGAATTCAATAATATCTAATCCGTTGAATAGTAATTCTACTATTATGTATTGTTGGTCAATTATTTTGTTAAAGAAGTATTATTTAGCAGAAGATCAGAAAGCATTACCTTCCACTGTTGAATTCACCAAAGAGTTGGGCCTTGTTGAGATCAATCAGACCATAGGAGAATTAAATACCAGAAATGCCAAATTGGGTGTTTTTAAGGAATTGTGTACAATGAGTGATATCCTTAACAATGAATATATATACAAGGATGTGTTAGCAAATGTTGTATTCCACGCTATGCCGTTGATAAATCTAACTCCTGAAATCTCGGCATATATTCAAAAAGTTTTAAGTGGGTTAGCTGACTCGACAGCTGCAAAATTTTTCAATGACGAATCCTTTCAAAATGCTGTAATTTTATCGAGGATCAAGTTCCCCATTTATATGACGCCATATTTGAATATCGCATCTATTAATGATGAATTCGCATATCATGAATTGCATGAGCTTAAATCTTACACATCTATTTTTAAGAAAGCAGAGTTTGAACGTTTGTATGAAATTGACGATGAGAACACAACATTGGTCAAATTAACACAATCCATTGACTTATATCCGCCATATGAACTTAATAATAAGCTTTCCCTTTTATTAAAGGAGGGAACCAAGGCTAAGGTTCTTCCTGCTGCTAACAAGGATGAAGTTATAGTCATTTTTCTTTATAAATATAACGGATGGGCATTGTTGGGTCGCGTCTTACAGAATGTTTCCAAAATGTTTGATAGTACAGATAATGATAAAATAGATATTATTATGAGTACATTGAAACTTATGAACTCGATAGTTGAAGGCGAGAAGGATACGGCAAAGGTATTAGAGTGGATGTCAGCATACACTGATGATTCTGATATTATCGAAGTTCTTTTGAGACTCTTTGAACAGGCTTTGCACTCGAGAAATGTCGAAATACTTCAACTCATACTAAATTTTTTCGATTATTACATTGCATACGAAAACAAGTTTTACAGAATTTGGGCTTACTTATCTAAATCTTCTTTGCTATCTAATGATGGCAAGGAAGGACTTGCAAGCACTATATTTGGTTCGATAGAGATGGTGAGTGGTGATTATAAGTTCACAATTTCTTTGCTAAAATTTATCGAGCAGCTTGTATATGACTTAAGCGAGGGATTTCCGGAGAAGTCCAAAGGCATTATACTCTCCAGATTTACTCGTCATATAATACTCGTTTTTGAAAGTTCAATTCACAGCAATTTCACCAACTTGGAACAAAAGTTTCAAATTATTGGATTTATTTCAAAGATTTTTACCGAAATTATTGAGGTCTACTATGGTTTTCAAGATGGTAAAGGTAAGCCGCAGAATGCAAATGAAGTTTATGCTGAATCTGCAAAAATTATTAATGATTCATTTTTGATGTCTGGTAATGATTCTTTCAGAACGACAATGCCAATCTTAACTTTAATCGATAAACTTGCTGACGACCCGAAGGACTTTACACAGAATTACGATTTATATAATAAGCATATTCTCAAATTTGCTAGACTTATTATCAGTATCAGATCATATGCAAAATTACAGCCATCTGCTTTTGAAAGGGAACTTTTCACTAAGCTACCTCAATTGGTTACCATCTACGCTCAAAACAACATACTACTGGAAGACATATTGTTTCTCTTGACCTGTTTAACAAATGGAGTATGGCCAGAAGAAGAGAAGCCTTCCATGCTCTCACATTTAGGACAGGACTATGCACAAGTGCTCCTCCATTCTCTTGCAGCTGATTTGAGTAATTCTATAAATCCTTATCAACTCAAAATAGCTATCTATAATTTTATCTGCTCAGTATTGGATGCAAATCAAGAGGGAATTGCAGTGCTATTTATAAATGGTAGACATGCTTTTGGTGATTTCTCAAAGGATCTGAATTCAAGTATATACGAAAGTGACTCAATTACTCTCTTGAATGTTTTGAAGAAGAATGTCAGAGACATGAAATATGATCCATACCAAGTTAGTATCCGTTTGGCGAATGCAATATCTTTGGCATTCAACTCTTGGATCACCACACGTGAAAACAATAATGATGTTGAGTTTGTTAAAGAAATCATATCCATAATTCAACTCATTGATTCAGGCAATAGTAAACCGACCTTGTACTATTCTCGAAGCTCAGAGCTAAAATTAGTTGCAAGACTTTTAGAAATATTATCATTATTTTTGTTTTCATCTAAAAACAAATCATGTCAAGATGCCATAATTGAATTTATATCATCTGACGAATTTTTTGCAACAGCACAAAGTAAGTTTGAAATTGAAGAGGGCTCCTTGAATAAATCAGTATCACTTACAGATAATGCCAAAGTCGTTCTGTTTGAAAATGACGAATGGCCTTCTATTTCTTCCTCCAACTACAATGTTTGGCTAGATTCAAATTTTCATGATGCCCAGTTATCAGCCGCTAAGGCAATGGGTGCTTTGTTGACAACATTTTGTAAAAGATTTGAGAAATTGGTGGATGTAAAGTTTTTAACCTTAATTAATCATTTGTTGAAGTTGAACATTATAGAGGGCACCCCAAATGAAGAACATGCAGAAATATTTAGTGTTAGACTTGAGTTATCCTTTTACATAAGCTACACTCTTTTTAAGAATCAAGGTGGAAAAATTAGTACCAGAGAAGGGTTTGAAATTGTCAAAGTTTGTTCTGAATTGTTATCGTCACCCAGTATAAACTTTCCCGAGTCCCTCACCACCGAGAATACGTTTTACAGATCGCTGCTCCGAATATTGTATTGTTTTTTGAGTTCAGTTAAAGATGATGCAACAATATTGATCGAATTTTTCAGTGTTTTCCGAGATTTATTCGAGCTTATTATTGCAAAGGGTATAAAGGCATTGGTGATAGACCTTCAAAATGAAGTATTTCTGTCAAAAAGTGAAGAGTCTGCCACGATCAAAGTTAGTGAAAAGACAGATGACTTGATGTTAATTTTATCAATATTAAAGATCTTCATGAGTATGAATTTGTCTTCTAATTTGGAATTTGAGATGGCGCAGGTTATAACCAACAACGGCACAGTACAATCTTTATTGAATCTTTATTCCTTCTCCCATTTAATTGAAGTCGACGGTGAACCCATCTTCGCACAGTTGTCCTTAATGTTCGTCCAAAATTTAATGAAGAGTAAAGTAATTTGCGAGAGATTCATTGTTGCAGGGTTGTATGTTGTCTTAGTTAAAAGTGAGATATCAACTCCTATAAAACAGGGCGGTGTCAACATCATCAGCTCACCTCAATTCCATAAGATTTGGACAAATGGGCTTTTACCCATATTCTTAACATCTCTCTCTGAGCTTGGATCACAAGTATTGGGAGAAGTATGCCTGGGACTTAGGTTCTTTGGCAAGCAGATTGAGCTGTGTATTGAAAGTTGGTCAAAAGATTCTTCTTCTATCAGAGTAACTTCAGCGACCATCGTAGAAACGAGCCAAATACTATTGTTACTCCAGGTTTTGAGGTCTTTGAATGTCATTGACTTCTTAGGTGCTTCACCAGAAGGTACAGAAACCAGTCCAGATACCGTGGATATTAGCATTTTACCAGGCTTGGAATCAGAATCAAAACGTGATGAATTTATCGACTGTATAAACAATTTGTTGAAACACCCCAAGTTCTTAGCTTCAAGAGTATCACCAAGTTCCGTAGAGGAACAGAGAGTCATAGAAGCTGGTGGATCTGGTTTTGATTTGTTTCTTAAAAATATCGTAGAGGAAATTCGAGATTTGAAAGATCTTTTGGCATAGCTGATATAAATACTTGGTTACTAGTTATAGTTTTACGTTCAGTACATACTCATATAATTACCTTTAAAAAAACCAACCTTAAAACCAATCTTGACCTAGCTTTAATTTCTCTTTCTATGCAATAGCATTTTATTTATCTCAGCTTAATTTTAGCCTCCTTAGATGTTTAAAACACGAAATACTTCTACGTGGTTATTTTGCTCAAGGCAACAAAAGGCTGTCAATATCAATTGGCGAAAATCGTAAATATCTCAATATTTTTTTTTACAACCAGACAAAATCTGGTCAAAGAACAAGAAGAGGAACATGGTTAACGAACCATTCTTTGTAAGTGCTCCTGGAAAGGTCATTATCTTCGGTGAACATTCAGCGGTGTATGCGAAACCAGCCCTTTCAGCTGCTATCAGCTTAAGAGCATATTTACTTTCAGTACCCTCCGACGACGAGAATATTATAAGGCTAGAGTTCCCAGATATTAATTTATCACACAAATGGAATCGTAATGATCTACCATGGGATGAAATAGAAAAGTATATCACTTACAAGGATGGGAAACCACAGGTTACGGACAAATTGGTTCCTGAAATAATGGAAAAGTTAGCCGACAGTTTGAGAGACATAACTATTACACAGCATTATACAACATGTCTCTGCTTTCTCTACATGTACATGCATCTCTGCTCAAGAGCCAGCAAGGGACAACATTTTTACATTAGATCTACATTGCCAATTGGCGCTGGTCTCGGTTCCTCTGCTGCTGTGTGTGTCTGTTTGGCAGCGGCACTCTCTGTCGTTGGAAACATAG
The DNA here is from genome assembly GCA_030570455.1 of Priceomyces medius. NCBI lineage: Eukaryota > Fungi > Ascomycota > Pichiomycetes > Serinales > Debaryomycetaceae > Priceomyces > Priceomyces medius. Next base: position 959,499 of record JAJLVV010000001.1, on the reverse strand, counting down.
CAGAAACACCATCCTATCATAAGGAAGAAAAGACCCAGGGGAACGAAAAAATAATGTCACAATTTATAGAAGAGTGGTCATTTATTGGCGAAATGTGCTTCCACGGTAATCCCTCTGGTATTGATAATGCCGTTGCAACTTACGGAGGTGCTGTTATGTATCAAAAGACGAAAGTTCCAAACTCACCTTCAGCGCGTACCACTATGGGTAACTTTCCACCTATCAAGTTACTTTTAACTAACACCAAAGTTCCAAGAAGCACTGCTGAATTAGTTGGTAACGTCTCTCGTATCAATAATGATTTACCAAAGATAGCGGATCCCATCTTGAGTGCCATGGAACATGTATCTACAGAAGCATACGAGATAATGACTAGACCTTATTTTGGTAAGGAAGAGCAAGCTCAACTACGCGATCTTGTGAACATCAACCATGGATTGTTGTGTGCATTAGGTGTATCTCATCCTGCTTTAGAGAAAATTAAAATCATTGGAGATGAACTCAAATTGGGAGCCACAAAGTTAACAGGCGCTGGTGGCGGTGGTTGTACCATAACTTTGGTCAAGGATGATTGTGACCAAAATGCTATTGAAGTTGCAAAAAGAAAATTTGCCGAGCAAGGATTCGAAGCTTTTGAAACATCTTTAGGAGGTAAAGGTGTAGGTGCCCTATTCCTGAGCAACGCTACAGAATCAGAAAAGCAAAAAATATTTAGAGATGAGTTCTTCTTGGGCCTCAAGGATAGACATGCAATTCTGGATGCTTTAGGGGTAGAATCGACAGACTCCTGGAGATTCTGGTGAACTTAACATTAAATATGAAATACAAAATCTATATCCAACCTATTTATAAGCTTTATAAATGTACTTTAGAACTAATTATATGCCTCTATTGAATTCTAATTCTTTAATTTCATTGCCATCTTTGTCCTTTAAATTTTGAAAGTTTTTCTCAAGCTTGGAAACAGGTAAGACCCTTCTCTGAGGAAATACAGCCAAAGCAAACGGTAATGCAATCAACGAGGTAGTAAATATCAATCCAATATTAGTCAAAATAGATCTTGCTTGTCCCTTATTTTTCAAAAATCTGGAGTTTTGTAGTTTCACTAAAATCAAGGGTGGAATTACCATAATTGGTGTAGCATTGATGACTCTACTTGCAGCAGTTTCACCAACAGCATACCAAGCAGCATGCTGTGAGTTACCAACTTTATCACCGTTTTTATCAAAGACGCTAATACCTTTCTTAATTTCCTCAGATCTCATAAGAAAAACATTTATAACACCAGCAGATACCACGGCTGCAAATGGAACCAAACGACCTAATATCAATTTAGTGCTAGGTTTAAGCAGCTTCAAACGAGGAACAATAGCATTAAGACCCAAAGCAACAGAACATGAAGCAGTAACAGCCATGGAATAATTCTGAATGATTTGAGTAGTTGTGAGTGGATGTGACTTATTGGCATTAGCAGTATTGATGGCAACATTGAGAGACTGGTTAGCAACTTGCCAGAATATAGTACCAGTGGTCCCCAAATTTGGAGTCAACATACCGGCTGTGACAACAAGGTTCGAAAGAACACATGAACTCATCCTAAATGGTAAAAAAACCGTTTCCCCAGTATCTGGATGGGTAGATGAGTCCAAAACTCTCTTCGCCCTCCAAAGCTCCGGGGACATTTTAGAAGTAACTCCGTTCTTGTAGTCCCATACTAATCTTTTGGCATTTTCTATGTCACTTGTCGTGTTTAAAAGCATAGTTGGATCTGAAATTTCAGCACAATGCTTCACTCTACCAAAATAGGATGAAAGATCATATCTTGATTCAGGAAGAGGAATAGGGCCTGAGACTGCCGATGCCATATTTTGATTTTATAGTAATTTTACTTTTTCTATATTTTATGCAAAGAGTGTGTTCCTTTATGAGATTCTTATAGCTTCGTTTAGTTGGTGAAAATCGTATATGGCTTTTACATACAGTGAAAAAAAAAAAAAATATTTAGTAGTAACAATCTTTAAGTATGAGAGCCAAAGGTTCACAAATATTGGGGATAGGTGTAGACATAGTAAAATCTTCCCGATTCAAGAGCATTCTACTTCAAAGAAATGAAGGTTTCATCAAAAGGTTGTCAGAAAGGATTTTACATCATCAATATGAATTACCTCATTTTAATGAGCTTAAACAACAGAACAAATTAACCCAATGCACTCGGATGATTTCAGGCAGTTGGGCTAGTAAGGAAGCATTATTTAAGACGTTGGACATAGAGGATCAAAAAGTATTCGAATTTAAACGTTGGTATACCATTCGTGATGAAAATGGAAAACCTCATATCAACGGGGATAATTACAGGCATAATAGTAACGAAGTATTTATGATTAGCATATCACATGATGATGATTTATTAGTAGCCAATGTACTTAGGCATCGCATTTCTTAGCTCTATGATTGATTATTGTTTTGTATTATATTATACTATAATTAGACTCAACTTAACTTCTAAATAAATGAGAATAGATTACTCCCATTCAACAGTAGCTGGTGGCTTGGAGGTAATATCGTAAGTAACACGAGCAACACCATCGACCTCATTAACAATTCTGGAAGCAACCTTTTTCAAAAATGGTGCCTCAAAAACAAACCAATCAGCAGTCATGAAATCAAGAGTTTCGATAGCCCTTAATGCAATGACTTGTTCGTAAGTTCTTTGGTCACCCATAACACCAACAGACTTAACAGGTAAAAGAGCTGCGAATGCTTGTGAAATCTTCTTGTACAAGCCGTGACTCTTAATTTCTTCAATGAAAATCGCATCTGCTTCACGAGCAATTTTAACTTGTTCTTTAGTGACTTCTCCCAAGACTCTGATTGCCAAACCTGGACCTGGAAATGGATGTCTCCAGACTAAATCATGAGGAACACCCAAAAGTTCACCTAAATGACGAACTTCGTCCTTAAATAATTCTCTTAATGGCTCAATCAATTTCAATTTCATGTCTTCTAATAAACCACCGACATTGTGGTGTGTTTTGATAGTTTGAGAAGGACCTTTGAAAGAAATGGATTCAATAACATCTGGATATAAGGTACCCTGTAACAAGTATTCAATTTCTTGACCGGAGGCTGGCTTAATCTTGGCTGCTTCATCCTCAAAAACATGGATAAAAGTGTTACCAATAATCTTTCTCTTCTTCTCTGGGTCGGTAACTCCCTTCAATCTACCCAAGAATAATTCACTGGCATCGACAACAGTTAAGTTGATACCCAAACCTTCAGTCAAGGTCTTGTAAACAGTTTCAGTTTCATTCTTTCTCATAACACCATTATCAACATAGATAGCATGGAAACGATCACCAATGGCTTCCTTTAAGATCTTAGCTCCAACAGTTGAGTCAACACCACCAGAAACTGCACCAATAACTTCGGCAGTTGGGCCAACCAACTTTCTGATTCTAGCAATTTCAGTATCAATGAAGTTCTCCATAGACCAATTAGCATTGACCTTACAGATTTCAGTAGCGAAATTTCTCAAAAGAGTTTTACCCTGTACTGAATGGGTAACTTCTGGGTGAAATTGGATACCATAGATGCTTTCCTTCTCATGGGCAATAGCAGCAAAAGGAGAATTATCAGAAGTAGCAACAATCTTGAATCCAGTAGGCAAGGCGTGCAATTTATCACCGTGAGACATCCAAACTTGTGAGTCTTCAAAGTCTTTGAACAAATCGCAAGTTCTGTCCTGAACAGATAACTTAGCTGGGCCATATTCTCTCTTGTCTCCACGAGCAACACCTTTACCATTTATCCAAGCCAACTCTTGCATACCATAGCAGATACCCAAAATTGGAACATTTAACTTGAAGATATCATGGTCAACGTGAGGAGCATCTTCAGCGTAGACAGAGTAAGGTCCACCTGACAAAATGATTCCCTTAGGACTCCAGCTCAACTCGGAGATCTTTTGAGTGCATGGAAGCATTTCAGCATAAACATTAAACTCTCTTAATCTACGAGTGATTAAGTGGGAGTATTGTGAGCCAAAATCTAAGACCAAAATTGTATCGAAGACCTTAGACACTTCGATAGGAACATCTTCAAGAGCAGTCATTTTGATTTGATGGAGAAAAGTTCGGAAGTTTTATGTTCTTTTTATTCACGATTAAAATAGACCTCGATCTGAACCTTTTGTCGAGATGGGCGGATTCAGTTCTCTGTTTATGTTCGTTGAGTCTGATATGTCCCCAAGAAACTTCTTTATTCACACCGCCATTTATGTTCTAAAATTTTTATTGTCGCAGAGGTAGCTCCTATGCCTGTATATAATGTTTATATCTCAGAATGTAGTGACTGGCGCTATCGGGCCATGAGAAATCTAAAACCAATCAACTTCCTGTAATCTCAAAAATAACTTTTCCTATCCCTCTTTCTTCTCCTATCTAACCAAGGCTCTTTTCCTATGTATTGTGCAACTCGTGTTTCCTTAACACACTTTTTTTGCTCAGCTCCACGGAAGACAAAAAGCCTCCGCGGAGCATTTTCCACAAAAGAAAAAAGGGTGCAAAATGGAATTCTATTTGTCTTACCAATTCAAGATAAGAAGCAGTTTTTCCTAAAGTAAAAATTCATAGGATTTGGCATATAGCACTAATCAACGCTGATAGGTATTTGGGGATCCCCTCCTAAAAACGAAAATAATTCAGTTATACATACGTTGCATCTAGCATGAGATCACTTCCACCTCCGCGCATAACCAGAAAGAGAAGATGGAGACGAATAAAGAAAGCATTGAAGAATTTTTTCCTTAAAGGTCACTTGTCGGATCCAGGCGCCTTCGTTTCTCATGCCAATACTAACAATAAGAGATCAATGACAACCATAAAGAGGTCAAGAGTCACATCTCGATTTCGCAAGAAAAACTTCACTGACAGAGTCGGCTTGAAGGATGGCGCAAATATGGGAATAAAGACGATGAGTGCTTTTGGGAGACTCGCTGGTAAGGCTTCAGTTCCAATTATGAGACCAATAAGTAGATCAAATCTGATAAACTTGACCGTTAGCTTTTGAGCCAACAAGAAATAAAAAAAATAAAAAACAAAGGATAAAATAATGAGATAAAGAAAAAACCGCTACCAATTAAGAAACGATTAGCTATGAATTGACTATTGAAATGTATAAAAGCAAACTGAAGTGTCTACGCCTCTGATATTAAGGTGTCATAAATGTCAACTAAATATTATAATGTGTGCAACCATTAGGGAAGTATGCGCGATGAGTAGGAAATTTTTCAGACAGACTTTTTTTTATGACGTTTATATAATACAAAAAGACTTCCTGTTAAAGTCTAGCTTAATAGTATTGTAGCTTATTTCAAAAGCCAGGAGATATTGAGCAATCAGAAATGGATCAAGAGAAGAGCCAAATCAAGGTTAAATTTGTTACAAATGAGGAACAGGAAGATCTTCAAGTATCAGATGTACCATTATACGTGCCAGTCTCATTGAAGAGATTTGGTCTATCCGAAGTTGTAAATCATTTGTTGGCAAAAGAAAGCAATTCAGATGACAGGAAACCAATTCCATTTGAATTTCTTATAAACGGTGAATTATTAAGAGGTTCAGTCCAGGATTATTTAGTGAAAAAGGGACTTTCAAGTGAAGCCTTTTTAACGTTTGAATACACAAGAGCAGTTCTCCCTCCTTCGTTCTTAGCATCGTTTGATAATGATGACTGGATTTCCTCAATAGATTCTGTTAACCCAACTTCTCAGAGTACTTTATCTTCAAATTTGTCATTACTCCAACCTAAGATTTTATCAGGATCGTATGATGGAATTGTCAGAACTTATAACATGTCTGGGGAAGTTGAAAAGCAATATGTTGGCCATTCAGGTCCAATAAGAAGTGTTAAATGGATATCACCTACAAGAGTGGTCTCTTCAGGAAATGACAGACAGATAAGACTCTGGAAAACTTCCGCAGAAAACGTCATAGATGGTGACGACGGCGATGAGCCAGAAGATGGAAAAACATTGGCTATTTTAGAAGGTCACAAAGCTCCAGTAACATCCTTGGCGATAGATTACAAATCAAATAGAATTTTATCTGCAAGTCATGACAATGTTGTTGGGTTTTGGTCCACTAACTACAAGGAGATGAATGCTGTGGAAGCTTTCGAGAATGACTCAAGCATTTCATCCACTGCATCCAAGAAAAGAAGAAAAATGGCTTTGAAAGATGCCTCAATCAGACGTCGTGCTCCTCTCTCTTTATTAGAATCGCATTCAGCTCCCGTTGAAGGCGCTATCTTTGACGCGGTTGACTCTACTGTTGGTTATACTGTATCTCTTGACCACACTATCAAGACTTGGGATTTGGTAACATCTCGCTGCGTTGATACCAGAACAACTGGATTTTCGTTGCTTTCTATTTTGCAGTTGCCAAGTGTCAATCTTTTGGCAACTGGGTCTTCTGCTCGTCATATAAATTTGCATGATCCTAGAGTCAATGATACCAAATCTACTCAGACAAACTCCAAGTTAGTAGGTCACACAAATTTCGTGGTTGACCTTGCTGCATCTCCCAATAATGATTACATGTTTGCATCTGCTTCTCACGACGGTACAGTGAAAGTATGGGATGTAAGATCAGAAAGACCAATGTATACGATCTTAAGAAACTCCAAATTACCTAAAGGTGAAAATGACGTGTTTTGTGTTTCTTGGGATAAAGATATTGGTATAATCAGTGGAGGTAGAGACAAAAAGATTCAAATCAACAAAGGCTCTGATATCTCAAAATAATGAATTTGATTCATGTATAATAGATTACAAAACTGGTTTAATGCACACATTTATACATTAGAAGATGGATAATTTTCTTTACCTAATTACGTAGTATGTGTAATATCGGCTGTTTTTATGACGGCTAATCCACATTTTTTCAATAGACGTAATTCTCAGCGTATTCAGAATTGGTCGATTTGGGGTAATTTTTTTGAGCATGAATTTTTAATGCCTATCACTATTTAAAATCAAAGCTAAGCTGGTATCGTAAAACTAACGAAATGAGCTTTCTGTTTGAAGATGTGGTGCCTGTAAAGCTCAATGAAGAAGAGCCTCAGTTGTGTCAAATTCTATATGATGATGAATATAGAACGACTATGGGTATTCTATTATCATTAATGAAAAATAAGGAGTATTCTGAGAGAGCTTTATTCATAACAGAACGAGGGATTGAATTGCTAGCATCGCATTACACTATATGGAACTACAGGTTTGATATAATAATGCATTTGAAGAAAGACATAATGGAAGAACTTGATTGGTGTGAACAAATAGCTTTGGACAATGAAAAAAATTATCAAATCTGGAATTATCGTCAACTTCTTATCAGTAGGGTAGCAGACTTTGAACCTTATAGAGAATACCCCGTAATAGCTGCAATGCTTGACTCTGATAGAAAAAATCATCATGTTTGGTCTCATAGAAAATGGCTTGTGGAAAAGTTCAAACTTCACGAGGATCCTAAGGAAGTAGAATTTGTGGATACGGCTATTGAGTACGATCTCCTAAATAATTCTGCATGGGCCCACAGATTTTTCATAAAGTTTGCTGTCTCTAATCCTCACGTAGAACTGGAAATTGACTACACAAAGCTTCAGATTGAGAGGGTACCCCAGAACCCATCAAGTTGGAATTATTTGCTTGGGATATATAGAAGATTTGATTTAGATATGAAGGAACTTGAACCACTCTGTTTGCGCTATGCAAGCATTTCAGAACAAAAAGAAGGTGATATCATCAAATCTTCGTTTGCATTAGAAACCTTGGCTAGCATTTATGAATCCATTGACTTAAAGAAGTCAAGAACTATATATGATCTTCTAGCATCCACATATGATCCAATAAGAGCTAACTACTGGAATTACAAGAAAGCTTCATTACTTTAAATATTCAATAAGAAATTTACTAATAAGACATGCCCTACTTCATCCTTCAGCTTCTTTATCTTGAGAATTATAGTAGATATTACCATCAGTACAAAATAAGAGCAAATATGAAATAAAAAAAATGGTCCCTAGCAGGATCGAACTGCTGATCTTGGTGTTATTAGCACCACGCCCTAACCAACTAGGCCAAGGGACCTGTTCGAAAAAAAAATATTAACTGGCACCATATCAGCGTACAATTAATTCTACACTGCAACTTTTAGTACCATTCATCTGTTGACTATATATTTTCTGATTAGGATCTGACTACATATGTAATCTCTTAGGTTCAAGAATAAGGAAGTGGTATTCGTATTAGTAGTTTTAATCACTTGTTTGGATCTAGATTACTACTGCGAGAGTGTATATACTAGTCATTTACATTTTCCACTGATTTAGCTTGTTTGTTCTAGTTTCTGAATAATAGTCGGGGATTTTTATTGTACAACTTGCTTCAACATGAAATTATCAATAACAATGTCACAGTAAAAGAGCTTTGATACGGTCAGGTTTCAATCTATAGAATTGAATGATTTGCGACTTCATTATTGACCCTGCTTTATTGTATCGGAGTTTCGATCTAGACCTTCTAAATTTATGACAAAGCCAGGCTAATAGTATGGCAGTGCTCTCTATCTGGTGGTTATAGATTTGAAAGAGAATATGTGGACGGGAAGAGATAAAGCTGAAATCTACAAAAGCTTTTGCTGTTGGAATTAATTACCTTGTGTGCCTAATCTGAAATCTATAGCACACCAAAGTGGATAGAGCGATTCCTTATCAGGAACTATCTTCGTTTTTCCAGGGACTTGGAGCTGTGAAGCCACTGGCCGGATGTACGTTTAGAGATTATCATTAGTACTGCAGAGACGCATATTGCAAGTAGTGTCGAGACCATACCAGGAACTCCTATGTCGATAAATTTTCGGTATATAAAGGTGTTGCCAGTATCCAGTCAGTGCGACATAAGCTTGCATACACACTGCTGTCGATCCTTCTTGTCTGTCATATTCTGAACAAGATCGTTGACTAAGTCACATATCCAACATCCATAAATGGATCGGACACTGCTTCTAATTGAAGCCTACTCATGACCCCACAGATTACCGTAGCTATTTCCCTAGTCTTACAAACTTTTAAGTAGTTTTACTTATTATACTTCAGTTAACCACAGTATAACATCCACTAACATCCACGGACGGGGCCTTACCAGTGGTGCCGTTTTAGGCACAATCTTTCTATATGTGATCTTACCATTGTGATTTTTTACCTTTGAACGACCTTACCAATCTGTAATTGGTTAAGCTATTTTCACGGTGCAGGTTAAAGGAGTCAGGGGCATTTGGCGGTCTAGAGCGTGCTGTTGGGATGTGTGAGCGTAGCGAACTTCGCTTTGACACACTGACACACTGACACATAGATACACTGGCCGTATGTAACGAGGCAAAAGGTCGACCGCAAGACTAACCGACCACCCACCCACAATTTCAGGTAACCGATACTAATTCGTACAACCGAAGGACGCCCCGGTGTGTTCAGTAAATTACATACCAGGCTATTGGAAAGTGTTAACACTAACAGACAGTTCATTCGCACGGACAAGGATATATACACTTGAGAATTGTAGACGAGCGCTTTGCGCCTCTAGTCGTCTGTCTTGGTACTGTGTTGAAACCTTAACCCAAGGCACGTTAACACATTGACGACTGACTGAACATTGAAAAGATCATATGCTCAATTCCGCATTTTATTTGCCGGAGATTGATATACTGCAAACGTAATTCTGAAGTCCGTTTCCGCGACCATAAATTGTTGTTTGGGACAGCTACCCACCAGACGCTTCATCATAGAATACCAGTAGCAAATTGGGGGCAGGACATTTTCACATCGTTACAATGTCTGCAAATTGCACGTACAAAATTTTCTCTTCATTTATGCTTATGCATACTATCTACACTCTTTTTGCTGCGATCGGATCGCTAGGACAGTTTATATGCCAGATACGCATATCTACATCGGTGCAAGGACGAAGGTAGGCGAGAATCTCACAGAGCCAGTCGGCTAGAACAATTTTGGATGGCTACGCACCAAGATGATATATATATATATAAAAAACTGCTAATACATGGGGGGATCTGAAGGTACAAAATATAGACGTAGATTTAGTTGGTATAGGTGAGACCGTTGAAAAAGATCCCAAATTTAATCAGGTAGTGATACAAATCTTAATAGAGGCAAACCGAAGCTGCGCTTCTTAATTAGGAGAGCTATAAAATTTGTTAACATCTTCAAGTGTGATAAATAACAACTGGGAACCCCCGAAAATATACTCTTGCTTAACACAAGAATACAAAATTGTCAAAGAATAGAACCAAAGTATAGAAACCGCCGGAAGGTAAAAGATAGATTATAAACAAGCCTGTGAAAAACGAGCGAAATTTCAAAAGCCACTTTAACAGAATTTACAGCCTTTTACAAAAGTTCTGTCAAAACAATTCAATAGTGTAAATCAAACCTACAATGTCAGAATTCTCAGGCCTTGGAATAGTAATGGAAGAGAAAGAGGATGAAACGAAAGTAAATACAGAGAAACCAAGCTTAACGGACTCAGAAGTACTTTTACCTCCGTTACCAAATGAGGATGGTTTACGCTCTGCTTTTACTATGGAAAGTAGTACTGTTTCTGAATCTTTTCCAGAAGAAGATGAGCCAGGAATAGGTTCAGAATTTTCTAACTTTATTGAAGAGAGAGCTGGATTTGCGAATTATGAGTTAGGCTCCCCTAGCATACTAGAAAACTTACTGATGTTTCCCTCAACATCGTCAGCTTCCACAAAAGAAAAGGAACCTCTGAAGGATGCATCGCCTTTGAGAAGACTTAAAAGCTTAAAGAACATAATGCGCAAATTATCTGTTTCAAATTCAAACGGAACTCCAGCACCACCTCCAAAGATACGACCACAATTGTGTCCTTTACAAAACCATCATCACAAGATGCCGAGTAATGACTCCACATCTACATCTGATAGCTCCCAATCGAAGTCTATTAGGTCTCGAACTTATTCTGCTCCTCCTTCAGTTTCAGCATCAGTAACTCCGCCATGTTCTTCACCTACTATAATGCTTACCGAAAATGTGTTTGCATCCAAGAAAAACTTGGCAGATATAGAGCAGAATTTCTTCAATAACTTAAGTTTTGAAAGGATCTTCAGTATGAGCGAAGAAAATGTTCCCCAGAAAGTTGCGCACGTCGACGAGTTGAACACTCCTGAAGACCTTATCAAATATATTTCTTACTTAAAGTTTGAAAAGAAATCCATTACTGATGCATATGAGTTAACGAAGTCAAGATTACAGGAATCAGGCTGGTGCTCTGATCATGATTTGCAAAACATCCAGTTGCAACAAGATACTGCTGCGAGTGAAATAAACTCTAAGTTGTTGTACACTGAAGAAAGATTAAACAAAGAATTTAACACATCTTTGATATCTGATGAAAGGAGTATGAAAACTGTATCAAGATCTTCGAGTGTAAAGATATCCTCGAGGTCTTCTTCTACATCGGTATCTAGAGATTCAATAGCTGCTTCGGGCCTTAAGGCTTTGGAATCAAAGTTTTCCTTTGCTGAGCTTTAGTGGCTACATTTTTAATGATTATACGACCATTTATAGAGGGCGACTAGATCGCCAAATACCCTTAACTTCATATCCTCACAGTCTAGTGACTTGATTCTTTTTCTCCATTAAGTATGGTGTTTAGTGGTTTAATTTTATATCCTGGGTTATTTATTAAAAAGAACTTCATTGAAGGGAGACAATAATGTTCGCTCAATTATTCATCATGTAAATATCCGATTTGTTCGTTTCTTGCCTACTAACATAAGAAACATGAGCCCAACTAAAGAGTTATGAAATATTCTCAGACACTGTCTGCCCTAACTAAATCTAGTCTTTATTCTAATTCACACATTTCCTATAGAAATACTAGCAGCCCAGCCACGATACAAGGCTTAGTCTGAGTAAATCTACTGTGTTCAATTTCCAGAATTCGACTCTTAATTCCCGCTTTGATATACAGAACTACCAAACTACTTTACATGTTGTACAAGTGTCTCGAAAACGCAGAATCCAAGAAGGCCATTGTCAAGCTAACCCGGTATGAGGACGTATTTCGTATCCTTCTGGCTTCCTTTTCCCCTCCAGTCACTCACGGATTTGAGTGGTGCAGTGAATAGGAAGCGTTCGTATCAAAGAAAAAAGAATAAAAATTTTTCAAAACTCACTCTGAGCGCACTCCTAAGTAACGATGAAAAAGGGAAGGGCACATTTCCGCCATCCACTTGAGCCTATATGCAGGATACATCTGAGTAATTGCATGCGTAGAATATGAGCGTTCAAGCAGACTGTGTGACTATCTGTGGAATTCTAATGGTAGGAATCTTGAGCTTTTGCAGGACTTTTCTAGGCTATACGTATGCACGGTGCTTTTGGCCACTGAATATGTGCATTCACTTTAAGCTTCCTCCCCCTTCGCTATATGCGTAATTACCTGTCTAAGAGCGGTTAGTTCCGATTCAACAGAAAATTTACTGTCGCTGCTATAGCAACCATGTGATAATATGTAAAGCAAAGCATGAAAAGTACCACAAGATTACTCCATACATTTAACGAGCACGCTGTAACTAAATCTACTGTGTCTTTCATGACTAATTCTACTGCAATATATTGTCTATGTAGGTAACGGTCAAGTGACACCTTTGAAGAATTAGGTGACCTTTACGATATGCGAACACACATTTGAGACGACCTCGACACAGTGTCGAAAAAAGTAAACAAGGGCATGTCTAGATGGTAACAAATTGCATAGGTTGATCTGGGCCCTAGCTGTAGATCTTTTGTAATTTACGTTAGGTCGTAAATTCCTAATATGATGCGGGGCTAAGGGATACGTAACCAAAAGCTTGCACAAAACCCCTTATCCATCTAATTTTTTTCAGTAAAGCTAGTTATCGTGATTTCATATATTGATGTTCTGGTTGTATAATACAATTGTATATGCTACGGTTTCATGTTATCAATGACTATTATGTATCAAAGGTTGCTCTCCCATGTGTATATTGTAAAGTGAAATTTTCAGAGTCCGGGTGTATTAATGGAAGTCCGAACAATGTGAATTCTTTATAGCGTACATCGTAAACCCTATTTCATGTTTATAATGTTTATTCTTATGCATCCTCTGGTAACTTTAAATAATCCCCATGTTTTCGTTTCCTAGTGAGCGCTGAAAGCCCTTTCTTGTGTCTACGACTATTCAAGTGAATGTTCCAATTGTCTAGACCAACAGCAACAAAGGGAGCACCACCTTTATCTCGACATTGAGGACATTCATAATGCTTCCAATTTTGTGACGATTCTAGTCGTTTGTTGCTATTGTAACTTTTTAAAAATTGTTCTGTTGGAAATACTTTTTGCAAGTGAGAAGGGACTTGGGGTTGTGTAACTGCTCTAGAACCCTTAGCTAAGAACTGCTGTGCAATCTCTGTACCAACTTTCTTCACCTCCTCGTCCCATTTGTTTAAATCTGACGCATCCAACAAGTAGAGTTTGCCTCCATACTTGTAGTTAAACCTTGACTCCTTTTGTAATTCTACTGATAAAAGCTTCTTAATCCACTTTACTTGATACTTAGCGTATTGTCTGGTTCTGATTTTCATCCTTTCAATGCAGTCTTCAAACAGAATACCGTCTGTTTTCAGAAGCCAAGGTAAGAACTCTTTAAACCCAATTACTTGCCATATTCCATATGTGCAATCAGGGTATGGGTCCTGTGACAGATATACCAGATATAAGTGTTGTATCTCATCAAATGCACCAGAATTTATCATCTGATCCACACGTTTATCTAACCGAGGTTTTAGTACTTCAGGATCAGAGTAAACCCAAAATAGTAGTGTATTATATATCAAAGATGTATCTTCAAGTTCATTGATCTTTTGTTCATGGTAGATCTCTGACGGTTTTCTTCCTGTAGTCAAACATACTTCCAAAGCTCTTCTGAGTTTCCTTTTGTCCTGTGGATGAAATTTTTCAGATATAACTGGATCTAATGACTGTAAACATTCGTAAATATTTTCAACGGGGCCGTCTAAAAGTTCTTTCTCTTCTTGATTCAATTCACGTTTTGGAATTTCCTCTTCTTGCAGTCCAATTGTTTTGTTATTGAAAAGAAGGTTTTGCAAATAATAATGTGTACCTCCTATTATTATTGGGACTTTTCCTCTTCGATGAATGTCATCTATTGCAGCTTTGGCTTCTTGAGAAAATCTATGTATGTAATAATTTTCAGTCCAATCAATATGATCCATTACATGGTGAGCTATTCCTTCTCTTTCATTCAAAGGATGTTTATTTGTAATAATATCTAATCCCTTGTAAACTTGCATAGAATCTGCGTTAACAATTTCACCATTGACGGTTCTTGCCAAATCTATACTAAACTACAATTGTTAGCACATGCCCGTGAGTTTAAATTATATAAGAATGTTGACAATACATACCTGTGACTTACCCACACCAGTAGTACCAACAATAGCAATAATATTCTTTTTGGGTTTTGTCATTAAGAGATTAAGGGAGTAGCGTAAATAACTTAAGATCATACTGTAGCAAAATAAAATAAATTTCCATAATTGATATAATCTCCATTATTACTGTCAAAAAAAAAAAAAAAAAAAAAAAAAAAATTAAATACTATATATATACAAGGAGAAAGAGAGAGGTCATTATACATTTTGGCAAGTTAAAGTCAGCCAAATCTAATACCTTCATTAGGATTCCAAGTTCTGGTTAATGATGGTTGGGATTCCATGGCACTATTCAGTGACCGAAAGTGTTTTCGCTCATCGTCAAGGCCCTCTTTGGCTTTTTTCTCTTGGAATTCAATATCCTGAAGTTCCTCTTGTAATTGAATATGGTGCTGTTCAATTTCCCTTGCTTCTAGTCTTCGACGACAAAGGAAATCATCACACTCTTTCAAAGCAACTGAACCCTTTTGTAGAAAGTCAGCATAAAATTTAGAACCATCATGCAAATTGGAAATTAATTCGAGATATCTCAGATATGCTATTTCTAATGCTTGCTGTGCTTGTTTATGGTCGTCTTGAGAGGCATTATAGTGACTTTCTACCTCAGATTCAAACTGAGAATGCATTTCAGTAATTCTTTCTTCCAATTCTATTTGCTTTTGCTTCAGACTCTCAAGAAACTTTAGGTCATGGTCAAACATTTTAATATGTGTAGCATACACTATCTCAAAAACTTTGTCATTTATTGAACCATTAGGATTGAAAATTTCGTTTTGCTTTGCTTTGAACTCGCTGAGGACACTTGGTAAGATATTGTTATTTCGTACCTTCACTTCAAGATCATTTAAATGCTTCATGCGTCGATCTTTTATCGACTTGGCTTCATTATGAGCCGTTCTGAGGTCTTTAATTAGTTGATTACTTTTGAGATCGGTGTCTATATGTTGAGCATCAGGAATTACTTCAACTAGCTTTTCATATCCCCCGCAATATAGCTCAAGGTGTGGTTTAATCTCTAAATAACGACCCATGACTATTTCATCCCCTTTCTGTGCCTGGTCTAAATATTCTTTCATTTTCACAGCTTTTGTTTGAAATTCTGAAGCCGCCTGAGTTGATGTTAACCTATCATATCCCAGTAAGTCAATTCGTTGTCTTAGTATATCATCTTCATCAGCTTCAATTCTTAGTCTTTCCAAATATCCATTTAGTAGATCTCTACTTTGATCTGATAATTCTGAAACCTCTTTTTGTGATTTCTCAATGAATTTGATTCCTCCATATCTGATGATCTCATGAGAGTGATGAAGGATTGATTCAGATAAAGACTGTGGTTTCTGTATAGTATCAAGTGATGCAGGTAAGTTTTTATTCGCTAAAAAATGCGAAAGCTGTTTATTCAAAGCAGTTATCGGTTGGATTATTCTCTCTTGGAGGAAATCATCTTGTCTTTCACGATATGCTTGAGCAATTTGGATTACATTAAACGGAATGAGTTCTTTGAACAAAGGTGCTTCTGAATTCTGAGTGAGTTCATCAGGAATTATAAATCTAACCATTGATGCACCAACTATAGGCTTCAAATCTTTCTCATCCGGAACAGTCTTCAAATATACCAAATCATTCTCTTTTACAGCAACCCGATGAGCATCTTTTATTGTTTCGGATAAACCCACCAAGTCATCTAAAAGGACTTTACTACCATACTTTCTATGTTTCGATGCTTGATCACAAGATTTCATTGCCACCTTTAAGTATGCAACCTGTTGCCCATATTTGAAGTTGTCTAAACAAACCAAAGACATTCTATAGTTAGCTGCCGCCTCAAAGTGATATTTTTTCAAAGCTATGTGATTAACCCATTCTAGCCTTATATATTTTGATGCATTAGCATTGTCTAATGCCAGCGAATAAAATTGTGAAATTTGTATGGAAAGCTTAGCAATTGCTGAATCCTTCATACCTGCATTAAGTAATCCCTTTTGCCATACAGTTTCTTGAGCCTGTGCAATCATTAGCCACTTAAGACATTCTAAAGTAGCTATGTCTAAGTCAGGGCAAATCCTTGTTATAATTTTTAGGTTACCATTATTTTCAGATAGTTTGTTAATAAAATACTGAAATGATCCGGCAGCCAATTGAAAACAAGAACATGAATTTTTTAGGCCACTATCAGTATATCTTGACTCGACGAGAGCAAGCTGAGAGTATAGTGCTCCAAGCTGATAAACGACATTTAATTGTTCGAATACAAATGACTTTACTAGTTGCGGGCCAAAGGGTTTGTAACCGAGTGTACCAAACCAGGTAAACTCCACAGAGTCGTCAGAAAATCTTTTTATCAAACTTTTTAGTTGGTGAAAATACTTTGCTAACAGTGAGATATTAGTCTTGCTGACTGTATCATCCAGTAGCTTTACAATATCATGTCTTAAGTTTGATATTATTCGAAGATCAGTTTCAAATGATGACGGTGTCTGAAAAAAGTGTCTTTTTATATTTGTTCTTAGTTCTTCAGACAAATCAATCCCATCAGTCTGACGAAATGAGATATATAATAGATTTGAATTCATAATGATTAGATCATTAGTATTAGAAAGTAACCAAGATCATACTGTGTTTACAAAATATTATCCATTAGAGTGTATATAAATTTGTAAAATCGGCCTGGGCCTACCTGTCTTCAGAGGCCAAAGGCCATATGCAGTTCTTAAATTATCTATAACATTACCTTTATCTAAATACCATATGAAATTCGAATGTCCCTAACTCTGTCTTCTGCAATGCTTTCGGCCCGTTTAATAAAGTCAACCATTTCGTGCAAACGTTTTGACCTTGATATTATCGCCCTATCTTCTTCTTCTAAAGAACGTCTCAACACTTTAAGTTCAATATCAGCGTCAGATAGACTGTAAAAAGCTTCTTGCACTTCTTGCAGAAGAGACTTAATTTTTGTCTCATATGATGAAAATTTGAGTTCAGATTCTATTTTTGACTGTTCATCTATGGATGACGAGTGTAACTCATGCAACTTGGATATTATGGCTCCCGCTATTTCAAATGTAGTGGTCAGAGTTTCAGCTGCAGAATGGTTTGGAACCAGCTTTAGTTCCTGTTGAATTTCTTTGTTAACTTTTGCTAATATATCCTCATCTAAGTCATCTACTAATTTCGCCCTAAACAGAGGATCCACATATTTGTGAAAATCTGATTCAAGAAGTTTTTTGAGTTCGATATAAACTTCATTCTCAATTCCTTCGTATGATACGTCTTTCAATGATTTGGGATGTGGGATGGGGAGACCTTTCTGGACGACTTCCGATCTACGGAGCTTGGCTTTCTCCTCGTCAACTCTCTTTAGGAGCTCTAGGTTACGTAGTCTACTTGGGTCATCCGAGAAAATACCCATATCATTTGCATCAATTTCATTATTATCCAATTCCAAGACAGTGGACTCTGATGTCAATAATGAATCATTTACCGGTTGAGGTACGTTCTCCAAATATGAACCTAAGATTTCGTGAATGCGTTTTTTGGAGAGCTTCTCCTTTGGCTTAGCTATAATCTCCAGCTTCACTGGCAACAGGTGATCGGGTATTAAGCTCGATTTCAACTTCTGTTGAAGAATCAAGTCCTTTGCAGTATTCCTTATTCTATCATCAACATCGTCAACTCTGTAATTGTTATCATCATCCTTGGAGTCATATAAAATTCCTTGCAAATATTGAAGATCCTGACCAACGTCATTTACAGTAGGATTTTCATTGTTAAAAACTTCAGTAGGTGCAGATAAGTCAAGTTTTCTTTTCTTAAGGCTTTCCTGAGATAAAGCATTAGTAAAGTCAGCTGCAGCTTCGATTCCACGTTTGTGTTTCCTTTCTTCTATATTTTTCTCCTTTTTCTCTTTCGCTTTTTGCCTCTTTATTTTCTCGTCGATATCTTGATGGTTTATTCCCGCTTTGGAAACTGATCTATTGAATTCAATCTTTTCCTTCTCATTGGTAGTAGCCTCCTCCGAAACATCATATAATCCTTCGGGTACTTCGTGTTCGTGAGGAATATCAGCATTATAGTCAAACTCTTTTCTTTTCTTCTTGTTTTTGGACACTAGACTAACATTTATACCAGCTGCCTTGAGTTCTCTGCGCTTCTGCAAAAGAGCAATCCTTTTACTTTCTTCAAGCATGCGTTCTCTCTCTTTCCTTTGTGCCTTCTTTCCTTTAGTATTGGCCAACCTAGCTTTAGCTTCAGATAACATCTCCCTCTCTTCATCATCCATCTCATCTTCATCTGGCTTTGCGGCCTTAGATTCTGCATCGATATTGAGGTCGCCGGCTTTACCAGAAGCAGGTAGTGTTTCTATGCCAGGTCCTGAAGTTGAAAGATCCTGTCCAACATCTTCGAGTAACGTATGGTACCGTTCAATACATTGGGCTGCCGTACGTCCAATTATAGGTGCTATACTTCTCCATTGATTGGGTATGAGTCGAGCTAACTTTAACAACTGCTCATCTTCCTCTTTGCTCCATTCTGATCTATTGATGGAAGGGCTCACCCATTCATGCCATCTTGCTTTTGCTTGTTTGGCACTTTTTTTAGTCAAAAGAGATGCAACACGAGACCATTGGTTTAACCCATATTTTGATAC
This sequence comes from Priceomyces medius, assembly GCA_030570455.1. Taxonomy (NCBI): domain Eukaryota; kingdom Fungi; phylum Ascomycota; class Pichiomycetes; order Serinales; family Debaryomycetaceae; genus Priceomyces; species Priceomyces medius. The sequence continues at coordinate 940,278 of JAJLVV010000001.1, read as the reverse complement.
CGCTGCCTTCAAAATTTCATCTTCAACATTTGTCCAGACTCCTCCTTTCACGTATGTTGGCGGCATTAGAAATATGATTTAATGTTTTTCCTATAAGTCTGGATTTTATACAGATAAAGATGTCCTTATTTTTTTAATCAAAATACTGTTACTCTGTGTACAATCCTTACCTCCTTTTGGAAAATCCAATTCAAGTATCTAACTTTGTAGATTTCTTAATTGGGGGCCTTTTTTTGCACAGGTCTGCCCCTCTGTATCTGTCACTCCGCTTTTTCAGCTGAAAAGTCACAGAACAATGTATTTTTTTCTTTGAAGCTGCAAACGCTCTAACTCTGCGATGCAATCTGTCCTTGGTCACCTTTCCACTATAATATAGATATATCTGCTAATAGAATTTGATAATCTTGTAGATATATCTTCGATAGTTTTATTATCTAGTAGTTTCAAAATGATTGTACTACAGGAACTTTGTGTCTCAATTGATTTCCCTGAAGTCCGGGTTCTTTACTAATTTTCATGTTCTTATGTTTTTTTTCTTTTATCCGAGCTAAGGATGATCGCGCATTCTCCGCTTATTTGCACTACTAAGCGATATAGATTATGGATTTGTAGAAGGAATTATTATATATTGCCAATAAAGCTCTTATCCGAAAAACCTTAAGAATTACAAGGGTTTAAAGTTCTAAGTATATTGATTATCACATAAAGCTGTGTGGTCGAAAATAGAGAAGGGAGTAGGAAAAGAGAATGAAGATTCTTCACTCGAAGCATCAAAAGTTAATTTTGCAGTGCTACCCAGCGGGTAAAGCAGTGGATAAGAAACCAAATCCTTCTGAATTGAGTTATTTGTTGTACTATGCACTGACCAGACGTGTTAAGCTTGAAAAGGTAATTACCTTCTTGGACAAAAAGACCTATTCCGATGCTGGGAGAAGCAGAACAGGTAATTTGCAAGTCACCCTCATGATTGTGGAACTGTTGATTGAACGTTGTGCCGACAATTTAAATGTCTTTGCCTCATATGTTTGCTCCATTCTTCAGTCAATCTTGAAAACTCGTGATTTAAGTCTTTCAAAGAGTGTTTTGCGTACTTATGGCACATTTTGCTCCAAATTGGACTCGGGTCTTTTCAGCGGGGATAAGACCTTCGTTGACACGTTCTCTAATTTAACATACAGTTTAGTAGAGATTGGGGATGACAATCTGAAGAAAGAGGGATTGAATCTGTTGGAGTGGAAAATAATATCGATTATGGCATGCAAACATGTTTCTAGTTGTATTGGGTATAATCGAATTTTTGGAAGAAAATTCCTAAACTTCGGTATCCCATTATTGATCAATACCATTCAAGATGATACATCTGCAGATAGGTTATTTGCAAGATTAAAAAGTAATACCAATGCTGAACCAGATCCACACCGTCTCTTCAAAACTGATCTGGCAAAAAATTACATAGTAAGTGAACAGATTGACGAAGACTTGCTCAATGATTCAGTAACCAGTAGCGATATCACAGAAGAAGCATTTTCTGCTCTTAGATGTATATTTGACACTACGCTAACTAGTCAAATTATCGAAGCTACCAGGGCTGTACTCAAGAACAATTATGAAAAGAAAGTAGACCGAAAATGGGGACGTATGCTCCTAGAAATGTGTACCAGTTGGGTTCCTGTTCAATTACGATTCGTTGCTCTCCTGACGTTATTGAGTAAGCTAATTGAACTCACTGAACAACCTTCTTCGAAAAAGTCTGACTATGGCATTCAAAATCTCTATGCTGAGTACCTATTGGGTTTAGTTTCCTCTGATGTCAATATGATTGGTTTATCAATATCAGATATAATTCAGCAGCTTTTGAAACTTCAATCAGAACTTTACTTAAAGCAAGTGGACGTCTTAGAGGAACGTCAAATCAAAAGTCTTTCTGCGCTATACTCAGAATGTATTTCAAATCTTTCAACACACATTTATTATTTCGATCAAATCCCAGACTCCATTCAAGAGATTTTAATAAAGATTAACTCGATTTTAGACTACACTATAATGACAAATGAAGGTAACGGGGATAGAATTCACAGGTTAATCATTACTCTTTTGAATGACATCTCTTTGATATTCAAATCTTTAAAGAAGAAACCTAGCTTGATTACGAGGAACAAAGTTTGCTTAGAACATTGGGAAATGAGCTTAGAAATGTTCTCTCAGGAACTTTGTGATGACTCTCAGGAACTTCCCTTGTCTAAAGATCAAGTGGATTCGATTCAAGTAAAATTCTTAAACGTTTTTTTGCAATTTTTAGAAGATGAGATAATTAATAGCGAGGGATTAGACACTGAAAATCTCGATGGTGATAGCAGACCAGCCTCTCACAAATATCCTGAGCCTGACTACAATCAATACATTACTTCACATGATAATTTTTTCATCCATTTTTTAAGTTCCATTGAATTTTATTTAAATGCTCGCGAGGAACCTAACATTAAAGTCATTTGGATGTTTACAAAGACTTTGAAATTATTGTCTTCTATTTTTGGTATTAACTTTTTTGCAAACTTTATTCCTTTCTTCTATCATTGGCTCTTGCCATTGAATCAAAACAGTTATCCTAACAATGTCAAAGTGAAAGACACTGTGGCCCATGTTGTCATGTACACTATGCTAAATGATTTAGATTCGAAGTATCCTAACGAGCTCGATAGATATTCTAAAAGTTCTTTATTTTATTCCAACTTTTTAGTAGATGTTGAATATCGTCAGGTCAATAATTTGTGGATACATGAGCTCGGAAAAGACCTATCTGAAGGGGTCGTTTTAGAGAACGGTAATCCCCAAAGTCACCAAGAACAAAATGGAACTATCACTTTTAATTCCACTAAAAACTCTTTACAGGATTTCGTTTCAGGTAATAACTTCCTTCAAAGTTGGGTCGATCCCCATAGAAAGTTGTTATTAGATGCCGGTGACCACCATGCACATGCCCAGAAGAGTTCGCGTATTGACAATAATTCAGATTATCATGATGTCTCATCCAGCACTAGTGACTTGGTTGATCTTAATGACATTACAACTCTGCAGCATAGTAATAACGAAAACAACAATCATGGATGGGGACTTAGTGGGGATGTATCTGGTACATCAGAAGTTGCTAATGGAAAAGCTCACAGTACATATGGCCATTCCAATGGTACCGTTATTACATTTGAAAAATCTGGTTCCCTTCCTAGATTTTCACAATTAAAGGAAATTATACTGAATGATGGGCAGAAAAGTAAGACATCTATGCATGATTCTATCCTTAAGAAGCAGTTAGTCACGGGTGATGTGAAGGAAATTCTCAATCAACTCGACAGCGATTATGAAAGTGATTCTTCGCTTACATTTGCCTAAAGCAAAAACGCTTTGCAAAATAATGACCTATATGCTAAAAAATCCATTAGACATGCTAGATCTGATTGTAAAATAAGAAGTTTGGTAGTAGGATAAAAAAATCTGGGCTACCATTATATTTAAGTTTCATTCATTTATTCCTAACTCATTACTAACTTGTATTCATAGTTTTTATTCATAGTTTTTAATATACATTGTAAGCTACCAACTAATCACACAAGTACAAGATATGATATGATAGGCAAAAGATCAATTAGTCCATATCTCTGGAGTGTACTATTTACTCATCACCTCCTTCTTCGTCATCATCCCCCAATGCCTCAAATGCATTGAATGTAATAGTTTGCTTATCAGCGATAGCGTCCCTAGGATCGACTGCTTTTGACGAGCCTAAGTTTTTATTATTTGGCTTAGCCTTAAGACCAGCAGCGGATTCTTTCAATGTCTCCCTAAATTTGGTTTTCTCTTCTTGGGCATCATCGGCGCCAAATGACTTCTTTGACTTGGTTAATGTAGCCCAACCATCTTCATCAACTTGGACACTCTCTCCAACCTTCTTTCTCAATGTAGGTTTGTTATTGCCTTTTGACAATCTCCTTCTGTTCATATGGAAATATGGTCTCTCATTACCATGTTCATCAATGTATGTGTCACCGTTGGTTTTGTTGATGATCTTTCTCTTTTCAAAGTCTTGTGCAGAATGTAACTTGACTTGTTCAATCATCTTATTGAATGCTTCCAAAACAGATGGTTGGGGAACAAATGCAGTTTCTTGGAGCTCGCATAATCTATCCTCGCTATATTTGACCATTTCCACTTACTTAGTTGATTGTTCAAATTATAAATGTGCACCTAATGACCAATTTATATTTTAATATATAGAAGCTCTTAGTTTTTGAATAGAAGTTTGTGAAGAGAAAAAAATCACCAAATTGGTATATATGCACGACTTTTTGAAACCATTTATCTGCAGTATACTGATTCTGGAGTACTTCGTTAGAATGAGATGAGATGAGCATAAGCCTTTATAAAATAGCCATAAAAGACTTAACTGAATATAAAGATAGCCATGCCTATGACAAAAAGCTTGAAAAAGGTATCGAAAAACCTATCCGATTTAAAAGGTTCCATGCACTTGAAAGGACGGAAGTTCAAACAGTTAGAAAGGGCAACCTTAAGAGATAGAAAATTAAGTGCAAAAAAGGCACATTCTCATGAGCATAGACAGAAGGAATTCGCTGTTATAAGATTCCTCCAAAGTAAGATTAAAGATAGTGATCAAGAAATATATTCATTATCCGAAATGAAAGATTTAATGGAGGAATTTGTTTCTCAATTCGAACAAGATGCTAAACAAGCCAAATCAGACAAGAGACCAGGTAGAGCACTAAGCAATAAGGCCCAGCTTCAAGTTGAACTCTCAAAGGAGGAAAGACATAAGTATAAGACAGGTTACAAAATTCCAAACTTAAGTGACAAAAATACGGTTTTGTTTTTAAAAACATGGAATGGTTCTCCTGGAGGGACCACAGCAATGAATTTTTTCTATCTATCTAGTGATATGGACACATTACCTTTGAAAGAAGAAGTTATGAATTGATTTATATAGCTTACATTCGATCTGAGTTGCATAAAACATAAATTTTGCCTAAAAATTTGAATACATTTCTAACGTAAACCAAAAATAAACTAGCGTCAATCGTAACTATGATTTGGGTTATTGAACTCCAACCAGGTGAAAGATAACATACTTACTTACTTATTTACCCAAAAAAAGCTTCTTAAGTATGAAGATTTAGTTCTGAGTGTAATATCCTCAGAAGATAATTTGGGGTCGCGAAGTGTAAATTGAGGTGCGGAATCAAATGATTCTACTGCTTTATCTTCGATAGGATCCTTTTGATCAAAGTCAAAAGTAGCAGCTTTCGACTGTGACGGAGACCCCTCTGACCACCAATTGACACCCAACAAGAAAACAAATACAAGCCCTGTCACAGCGAATATGTTTTTCAACTTGGAGACAAAACCACTACCGGTATTCTTAATTCTTGCAAGTACCAAACGTTTGTTGTTGTCAGATGTTATTTGCGATCCAATTAACCTCCAGTTTCTCTGTTGAAGCTTATTTAACGATTTTTGAACCTTATTGAGCTCTGATTTCTCAAATTGGTCTAAAATTTCGAAAATACTCTCTTTCTCTTGCCCATCAATTGGGTTTTTATTTGTCAAAACTGTTTGACCGTTTAGAGACAATATAATATATTCTCTTTTATGTGAGCTCGGTTTTAACAAGGGAAGTTGACCTTCAGAATGTAATGGGTTGAAAAAGTTACGATCTTCTAAAGACCTGTGAGACAAGCTCATACTCTTACTCCATTCATAAGCTTTCAATTCGCGGAACTTCCTCTCTTTTGCCATTTTCTTGTGTTTTTTCGCATCCTGCAACAATGATTCTAAGGAAGATTTTTTCAAATCTATAGGATCTTTTAATGACTTGGTTCCAGTATATGATTCACCAAGTGTCTTTGATGTATAATTATTTATCATACTTTCTTCCTCAGGCTTGAATTTATATGAACTTTTAGTAGGCTCAATGGAATGCTGTACTTTTTTGGTTTCGTTTGTAGTGTCTCCTCCGGCTTCCTCTTTGAACTCCTTCATATCAAACTTACTTCCCTGGAAATCTTCGAAAGGTATGGATAGACGTTGCTTGAATCCATATTTGGATGCACTAAACTTAACAGACTTGTTGTGAAAACCATATTTTCCATCTTTGTGTTTTGAAGCGAGTTCTTTAGTCAAATTCTTATAAATTTGTTCAACATCCAGTGGACCTAAATCTTTGTGACTTTTCTGGATCAAAAATAAACCTTCTAAAAAACAAGGATAATCCTGGATCTTTTCATTGAACTCCTTTAACATATTAATGAAAAATAATTCATGGGGATAATTACACGAAGATTTGTCAAGTTGAGACTTATATGTATCAAGATATTGAGCAAACTCTGATTCTGCTAAAGATCCGACGGATACCCTATTCTTAACCGAAACATTGAAGAGCAGATTCAATTGGTCAAAATAGTCCAGTAATAGTTTCAGGTTCTCTCCTATTACAGAGAGGGGTTCATTTAAATTAGGCAATTTTTTTAAAGCATTGTCAGTTTCAAATTTCACAAAATTTTCACAGCTGATTATGATATTATCCAAAATAAATGTGTAGTTATTATTCAACTTAAACAAGTTTTCAATGTTTCTAAGAAGTTTACGCAAAGTGATTTTCTTTTTGACATCAATTTCATTTTCTATTTGTTTTTTAAGACTCCTTATAATCATAGAGGCAGAAACGTCTCTGAAATCATGTTTTATTTCATTCCTCAACTGTGCAAGTTCTACCACAAACTCCTCTAAGTTGAATCCGGCTGGGACTTGCTTATATTCGAGATTTATTCGTGTTTCCTTTGATTCTTCAAACTTGTCAAACACTGATTGGCTATTGAGTACAGTATCAAGAACACTAGTGTCGTTGTTATTTAGAGTAAAAAGCTTCCTAAGACAGCTTTGTAATTTGGTGAGACGAAATGCTTCAATTGACTCCCCCGTATTAGAATCAAGCATTTCAATTCTTGATTCTATGAGCAACAAAAGGTCATCGGCATTCACGTTTTTGAATGTTCCCTTTATATCTTCCTTTCGAATTGAAGATAGCTCTTGATAGAATCCATGAATATCTAAATCATCTGGAATTTGAATATAAGGTTTCAGACTAATAGCTTTGTTCTTTTTACCAGTTTCCTCGAATACATTCTGATTATTGATTAGTGCATCTAGAACCTCAACATTTCCACCATTTATTTCGAAAAGCTTTTCCAACCTTCTCCCTAATCTTATGAGCTCGAAAGCCTCCCCTTCAGATACTTTTGGTTCTGTAGATTGGGGGTTTTCAAGTGAAATCCTTACAGTATTATTTAGTACCGATAAGATCTCATCTTTGCTACACTCTTTGAAAGGCTTTTTCAAAAATTTACTTCTAAGTGTATCGAGCTCTTCGGTAAAATCATGTATCTCCAAATCATCCAGAATTTGGTTGTACTCGGTAAACGAATCTGCAATATCATCCAAAACACTGGTGCTGCCACCGCTTGAATTCAAGAAGTCATTAATAAACTTTTCAAAATCTTTATTTGGTTTATTAGTATTGAAGTCATTGAAAATCTCACGAATCAAACCTTTTGAAAAATACGAAAATTTCAAAGGACCAAACTCCTCATTACGAAATTCCTGAAGACATTTTCCATATTTGGTATCAAGTTCCTTCAAAGGTTCGGTTGGAGCAATCGATTCTTGTACCTCTCTGAGATCAATCGTATTAGAAGAAGGATCAGATTTTCTTAGAGCGATTTGCAAAGTTGAGTTACTGATAAAATCATCAAGCGATTCGTATGACCTTACGTACCCTAAGAAAGCTTTGAGCTTTGGTTTCAAATTGTTAAGTAATTCTACTATCCTTGGGTTTCCGGTGAGCTTTTCGGTTAAATCTTCAAGCTTCGATAGTATTCTTTCTTTGCTTAAATTTCCAAAGTTAGTGTTGATGTTGGCCTTCAAAACTGTTAACCCGTCAACATACTCATGTAAGTTAGAATTGTATATCGCTGTCGACTCAAAATTTTTTATCAAGGAATCTGAAACCAAAACCTTTGACTTCCATGATCGGGCTAAAATAGGCTCTATCTTATTGATGGTCAAATATCCATCACTGTAAAGAGGGAGCAACACACGAAGTAACGTATTTGCAGTGTCGTTTAGGGGATTTGGTGTTACACATTTTTCATAAAGTAAAGCTGCAATTTCTGAAAAGTCATTATACACCTTATCCTTGAAATAAAAGTTGAATAAGTAAATCTCTGGTTCATAATCACTTAAAACTTGATTTACTTTGCCGGCTTCATTAATTGCAAAACATGTATATGGGCTAGCATCCTCATCCATAACCCCTAGTAAGTTTTCTAGGTTGAGATCATTATGTTCGTCAATAATTGACTTCAAAGCTTTGTAGCGATTAATCTGAATCAAAACTTTAAAATACTCACTTGAGTATTTTTTATTTGTACTCAAGTACTTATTAAAGTCAGCGAGAGTATTATTTATCTCAAGTGACAATTCATTTGCAGTTATCTTCGTGAAATCGAACTCCTTTGAGAGAGAGCGTAGTTCACTGCGGAATTTTCCAACCCCACTTTCACGTAACTTCTGTATTGTCCGTTTATCCCAGACGGATGGTATTAAATTATTCCCAAGTAAAGAGGGAAATTCTTTGTTATGAAATAGAATTTTAATCATGTTCTCAAACATATAATTGTAAGAAGTGAAATTGTATTTGTTCACGCCTTTGATTTTATTGTTCAAATAGTAGTTTTTGAATATATATAATGAATTTGTCATTTCCGTCGCAGTCAATTGGTCTAAAGTCTTAACTTTTCCTTTGTAAGATTCTTTAACAAAGTCAGAGAAGACATGCAATTCCGTGAAGTATTTCTCAACAAAATCCACATACGATCGAGTACTTTTATCCTCGAATGTACCCTGTTCTAATGGATCCTTAGATTTAAGATTATACTTAATTTTATCTCTTTTCCAAGACTGCTGCTGCTCCAATTTCTGGTCTATGTGCTCTTTTTTCTTGGGGGTCTTCTTCAAAGAAATCAAATCAATCTCATATTCTTCATTGTCAAATTTGGTAGATGTAGCAAACCTTGAAGCGAATACCCTTGTTTTGAGGATCATCATCCTATGGTGCCTCATTAAGCATCTTTGCATCATCTTTGAATGTGACTGTATTTACTTGAGGTCAATCCCAGTATCCAAACAATAGCCGAGAATGTATGCTAAACTTTTTGATGTAAAAATCGTTTAAAGATCAATCAAATACCTTACACTAGTCCTGTTAGCATTTAATCTACCAGTTTGCTGCTCTGTATCCTACTTCCAATTCCTGTGGGTGCTTATTAACTTTTCTTCTCAAATTATATGTCTTAATCTAGCAATGGTTTGCTTATAATGCTGATTATAATCTACAGCGTGTGCCTATGTTTTACTCCCTAAATGATTTGCCTATTCTAAATTACCTATGGCGGCAAAATTCCTCTAATTTCCTCCTGCATATTTTGGTAATATTTTGTGCGGGTGCTCCTTATCAGCAAACAACAGAATTGACTCTCCCTAGCCGATGTTTGAATGAAGATCTGACCAAAACGCCAATCTCGGGTACTAAGCGTGATCAGCTTCCTCCATATTCCTTAAGTTCGCCTAAAACCTTCTTCTAGCCTTGTAGGTGAAAGTCAGCTCTTCCTGTGTACTCGTTCAAAAACCACGGTTCCTGCTGTTTGGGCCGATTAGTGATGCTCTCACGTATTTCCTCCGTATCGGCACCAAAAAGGCATGACCAATGGTGTGTACTTGTAGACTTGGAGAAGTCACGAGATATTTATCTTGTCCTGTGTGTAAATATTTTAGTTCTATCGCAGAGTATTTGATCTAACGTCAATTGGGAAAGAATAAACCTCTGTTCTATTCGAATCTTCGTGTTGGAGCTACGTACACCACTTGCCTCTAAGTTTGTTTCAATGGAGTTTTTCCACGATAAACTGAATGGTAGTTAGTGGTACATATCTACCGCTAGTGCTAACTGAGGTGTATTTAGCCGATCTGCAACATCACGTAACACGCTAGTATTATCTGGAATCATCTTCCTCTACACTCAACAAAACTAAAAACCTTGGGCAACGTAAGCAGTTTTCTGCTTTCTTGCGCTTCAGTAGACTTTATTTCCCGTGAAATGGCGCATTTTTTTCAGCTCTTCGGCTCGTTTATCTGTCTACGTGCATACTGATTGAAACCGGAGCATTTTTTTAAATTAAACGTAACATTCGGCCGAAAAGGGGTGCAGGGTGTCAGTCAGTCCGAAATGAAAAACCGTGAATTGCTGCCCATCGACTCCTCTTATACGCTTGCATATACTCTAGAAGGGTTCAAATAACTTTGTTGGGATTGAAACTATTATCAATTTAACACCCATTAGTCTAAGCTAAAATGATCTCGCTTTAAGTCTCAGACGTAGCCTAAACTGCAGGGACCATCTAGAACTTAATAAAATAATCTCGCACCATGACCTAATCAATTTCTAGGTATAGTTTCGGGTTTATCACTCGCATCATGATAGTATTTGTTTTCCGAGCCGCAAACTAACGGTGCATATCTCACTGTAGTCTCATAAACTTGCAATAAGCCCAACTCACGTCTGCGCAAAAAAAAATTGCATCATTGAAAATTTCTTTTTATTTCTTTTTTTTTAAAAACAGAAAGGTAGGACCCCAGATATATCACTAGGCAGGTGAAACCACACCGAAGAAAAAACATTGGATATATTCAATTTGGCTCTTATTGAATATAGTCACTAGGTAGGTGAATCAAATTTATCTACCCTCCTACTAGTAAATATTTAGGGTAGCTATCTAGAGGTCATCGCAACCATAGACGAGCAGATAGTGTCATTAGCCGAAAAGAGGCTGAGAATCAAGACAGAGAATAAACATTCAATAAACAACACAACATAACAGAAAAGCTAATAAGTGTCCAATACAGCAGTATTCGGACAGAGGACTGACTATCGGACATAAAGAAAACAACTCCAGCAAATCTATGGTGCCGTCATCCTCGAGCTTACCACCTAATGTGCCCGTGCAGGCAAAAAAGGTACAGGAAGCTGAGGAATGTGTCGGTTCACCAAGAAGTACTCACACATCACTGAAAGGAACTTCAGCGGGGTGCCAGGCATTAGAGGACCTAGTTAATGACTGCTTTTTAAAATCAGTAGACTTAATAGCTGACCCTGAAAGATTAAATTCTGTCAAGCAGTTTGAAGACTACGTAAGAAAATTGCATTGTGAGGAGTCACTAAACTTTTTAATAGAGATTTTCAGGTACAATTACATATATGATCAGCTGTTCCAAGAGGAAGATAGAGACTATTTGCAAACAACTACTCCTTCACCTGTTATTTTACCTGTGGATCACGGGAAATCATCACAAGCACCATCTATTAGACTGGAGGACCACGAGCCTACTTCAGCACTTGTTTCTACTATAGATGACTTAGACCCAGAGTGCTTGTCTCAAGTCAATAATACAGTTTGGAGAGATTTGAGAAATGCCAATCTTGAAAGTGATGATGAATGTGAAGATAAAGAAGATCTTGGTATCAACCGAATATCAACTTTTGATGAGACTAAGTTGGAAGATCAGTGGCACTTTATTATTAGGAACTATATACAAAATGATGCTCCTGATCAAATAAATTTATCAGGAAAGGTTTATCATGATATCCTTATGGAAAATGGAATAAAAAGATCACATAATCCAAGAACTTTACTAAAGGCTAAAAATGAAATCATGCAATTGATTAAGGAAAATGTTTATTTATCTTTCCGGAAAAATCACATCGAAAGTCCATCTAACACTAAGCTGAATTCACCTGCCCCTGTTTATTTTAGATTCTACGATGACGATGATGTCGCAAAGGAATCTTTGGTCAATACACCTACAATATCACCCATCAGTTCTGTTTCCAGAACTTCAAAAAATTCATATAAACAGGTAACTAGATCTGCAAATTTAGCACCAAATTCATGTCCAAACAGCCAAATTCACTCCCCATCCCCCAGCAGCTTCTCGCCGTCTTCAATATCAGCATTCTTAGGACACCTAAAAATTAACAATAGTCCGTCCAGTTCAACCACAAGTTCAGCTAGCTCCAGCATTCTGCAAAATCATGAAGATAAGTCACACAGATTTCGACTTTGGAAATCCAAAAGAGTACATGGTTATGATTAATTGCATCAAATTTTATAGAATATAGAGGTCGTAATAGAGTTTTTTCCCCTTTTGTCTTTAGGACATAGGAAAAATAGTTTAATATATAATAAAAAGGTTTTTTTTAGTATAATTGATATTGTAAGCAAACTAATTTCATAGTTCGTACAAAATTGATTGTGGCATTTTGGTGATGGGCCCCTTATCAATTGTAAACGGTAATTTCCACCTCAGGATTTCATCAGATACTTCTAGTAGCTTTATTTGATGCCAATCAAGAAATATATTTCTTTCAACCACATATTCTTGCATCGGAATCCCCACACTCTCGGGTCCTCCTTATCTTGTAGTTCGGTATCAAAAACATATTTGTATATCTATTTGTGGCGTATTACGGATTTGGATTACTGCAAGCCATCTTCTAAAAATATAGTCGCATTAATTTGTACACCCTTTGTAGATCATTTATCTTACTTTATCGCTTAAATATAATATTAATTTGAGATAGAAGGTCTCTGTGACAAATCGCTATTAAAGAGCTAATTCATCTTCTTTTTCAGAAGAACAACTTATCTGTTTTTTATGTAAATTTGGAATGTTCGAAGTTTGGGTGCTAAAATATGTCTGAAGACAGAAATAAGTTCACCAATAACTCAGATCCTCAAACTCCTATCACTCCCAACAGCGGTTCTGTGAGCAACGCTTCTAGTGATTTGACAGCTTTTGGTCCCAGCTTTCAGGTACCTAGTTTCATTTTGAGAAACTTGACACCAGCTAAAAGCCCCCCTTCCCCTCAGAGCCCTACTACTACAAAATATTCTAAACACCATGAGAGAAAGCATGCACAATTACTAGCTAGGTCTATGAAACTAAGGAGAAGACGAAATCTGATAGAAGAAAAAGTTGTGAGTCTAGAACGAAGTAGAAAACTGCTAAATAACAAAAGACTAGATAATTTGAACAGAAGTTTACAACTAGCTAAAAGAAGAAGGAACGAATATTTGGATGCAATACGCCTGAAGGCAAGAACTTTGCAGAAAAATCTTATTATGACAGGTGCTGATGTCCTTGATTTCTATGGGGAACCGATATTGCACCCACATGATGTTTCTGCTATTAGTTTAAGTTCATATCATGAGCAAAGTGTCATTATCATTCAAAAAAGAATCAAGCAGTATTTGTTAAAAACTAATATAAAGAAATTGAAAGCTTCGTGTTTCCTTGAGAATCTATCAAATATGTCTTTTAATGATTGTATTAAAAGTCTTCAAAATAGCTCGATTGAGAATTCAATAGAAACAATTCTAAGATGTGTGGTTGTCGATACTTCTCATAATTCTAACTACAGGTCGTTCCTTTATGCTTTCATATTAGTATGTGATTTACACGATTCTATAAGAAGAGACATTCATCCTGGATTCAATTCGAATGGAGAAGATCGAAATATTAATATGTTAAATAATTTTATTTGGTTGATGTTGAACAAGTTTTCTAATGATCTAATACGTGTTTTCGAAATTATGATCAATGAACATACAAATAAGGATAAAATTTCTCGTTTCGTCAAACTCTGGGAGTATTATAACTTCTTATTTAACATATTCAAAGAAAACCACTTTCAAAATCTTCGACAATTACTTTATCAATCAATTCAGATTGCGAACCAGCATGTTGAAATAACTAACAACCTTGATGAAATTTCCAAAATACGAGATAACCTATGCAATGAGAAACAGTTAATTGAAAAGTATCGGCATTCCCTTGTGGAGTCTAGAGTTGACATCTCAGAACATTTTTTTGTTGATCTGATTAAAGCAGCAGTATCTGTGGCCCAAATTCCTCCTATGTTTCACTATCGAGTATTAACGAATAAGATTATATTTGAAGATAGGAAATTTATATTACCTCCAATCATGAGAACCCATCATTGGAGACAATTTTGGTTTGAAAAGTTCTATGTGGACTTTCGTGAAAAAAAGCAACTACCTACCCGCTTAAGGTCTGGTTATGTTAGGCCCATTTTTGGAGATGTTTTGCAAATAGATGATGTTTTGCAATCTTTGGAGTTGACAACAATGTATGATAAATTCGAAGAACTCCGAAGCTTACCATTATTTGTTTCGGGTAAGAAATTCGTGGGCATTATAAATAATGACTTCATGGTCCTTTCCAGGTATTGTCTTGTCTTTAATACTGAAAAGAGCGAAGTGGATCAATTTATTGAAAAGTTTGATTTTTTGGTGGAAAAGTGGGAAAATGAGTCAATTAGCTTGCAGTACTACCTTAAAGAATTTTTTACACTACTTGGTGACTTCATGAATAGTAATGTGGATTCAAGTTTCAAGTATATGCCTCTGAAATGCTTGTCGAAAATTTCTGTACGAAATCTGTTAAGCAAAAACACTTTTCTTGATATCGCTGGAACTTATCAAGAGTACAGTATACAACTTAAAAACTTGTGGTTAAAGAGGTCTCAATTTGAAGGTTTCTCGAGCTTTAAGGAATTCGAGAATACGTATATATTCATTTCTAATAATGCCGCTTTACGTTTTCCACTTTACACTTACTCACCACATCTCAAATATCCTAAGTTCTACGAATATTTGTTCAAAGCGGGATATTCAGTGAGCCTTCAAAATTACCCCAGTATATTTGAAGCAGCACATAGTCTTCCAAGCCTTCTTAATTATCAATACAATGCCAAGAGCTATAGGTATTTTAGCATGGTGTTCTATAAAACGATAATTGAAGGTATCGAATCTGACCATGAGCTAGGGCAATGCTATCTGTCGCTCTTCCTGCTGCTTCATGAGCTGCTCGTCCGAATTATTGACTGCAACCTGACTGCGATTTTGATTTTGAATTTTTACTCCAATTTTAAAGGACAAGGCAACCAACCTGATTCCTTATCCAGGTTATTCAAGCCTAAAGAGTTGTTTGAGAGGTTAAAGTCAACTGGAACTGATGATATTTCTTCTGCTGTTTTACCTTATATCTCTAAAGCATCTTATGATTGCAATTTGAATGCTTTGAAAATATATCATAGAAAGTCAATTGGAAGTATTAGGTCACTTCTTCTCAGAAAGTTCGCTGTATTGTTGAGTACTGATCAAAACCCTCAAGTATTTGAGACTATTTTGCATGCTAACTTTCATCTTTGTTTTGAAGATATTTCGAAATTGAAAGCTGACATACGTTCTTTGGCATATTACGTCTACAAACTCTATGAACCTCTTCTCAACTGGATATATAAAGATATTGGAGAACCAATGACTATTTAGTTTATGAATTTGAAATTTCCCTATAGATCTCGAACCGCGCTTAGTTCTGTATGTTACTTTAATTGGATGATAATAGATATTAAAAAAAAAAAATTTTCCACCTTTTTTTCTTCTTTATCTGAGTCACTAAACTTAAGTTATCTTCTTAAGAGGGATTATAAGGATATCTAGTTATGATGGTAAAGATTCCTGGTGGATTAACTTCAAGGAAATATTTGGGTGCTTTGAACAGCGGTAAGGTTGGTGTGAAATTACCAAGGACCACTGTTTTCGCAGGAATCATTCCCCCACTGCACAAAAGATATGTCTCAACTAGTGTTTCGAACTCTAAGACGTATCTTTCCAGATCGTACTCTACTAGATCAACCGTTGTTCAATTACTCAATAATATTGGTTCTAAAAGAGAAGTTGAACAGTATTTAAAGTACTTCACTTCGGTTTCTCAACAACAGTTTGCTGTTATCAAGGTGGGTGGAGCAATCATTACCCAAGAATTGGAGGAACTTGCCTCTTCTTTGGCTTTCTTGTATCATGTTGGTTTGTATCCAATTGTTTTACATGGAACTGGACCTCAGATTAATGAATTGTTAGAAAATGAAGGAGTTGAGCCGGAGTACATTGATGGTATTAGGATTACAGATGCTAAAACAATGGAAATTGTCAGAAAATGTTTCTTAGAACAGAACTTACGTCTTGTTACTGCCTTGGAGAAGATGGGTGTTCATGCGCGTCCTATTACTGCTGGTGTCTTTGGTGCCGATTATTTAAACAAGGATAAATACCAATTAGTAGGTAAAATCAATTCAGTTAACAAGTCCCCGGTCGAAGCTGCTATTGAAGCTGGTTATTTGCCTATATTGACATCTTTAGCTGAAACTCCTTCTGGTCAATTATTGAATGTTAATGCAGATGTTGCAGCTGGTGAATTGGCAAGAGAGTTTGAACCTTTGAAAATTGTGTACTTGAATGAAAAGGGTGGTATTATTAACGGTAACACTGGTGAGAAGGTTAGTGTAATTAACTTGAATGAAGAATATGAACTGTTGATGAAAGAAAGTTGGGTTAAATATGGTACTAAGCTCAAGATCAAAGAGATTCATGATTTATTACAGCATTTACCAAGATCATCTTCTGTGGCTATCATTAATGTTAATGACTTACAGAAGGAGTTGTTCACCGATTCTGGTGCTGGTACTCTCATTAGAAGGGGATACAAGTTAATAAGTCACAATTCATTAAAAGAATTTGGTAATCCAGATTTATTGAGAGAAGCTCTTTTAAGAGATCCTGAAATTAAGACTGGTAAATTGTCTGTTGCTGCCTATTTGAAGTTTTTGGAATCAAATGAGTTCAAAAGTTACGGTGATGAACCATTAGAAGTGTTATCAATTGTTGTCAAAGAAAATGGCAAGGTTCCAAAACTTGACAAGTTCTTATCGTCTAAGACTGGCTGGCTCAATAATGTGACTGACAACATTTTCAATGCTGTAAAACTGGATTTCAAATCCTTATTTTGGGTTGTTAATGAAAACGATTCGAACTTGTCCTGGTACTTCTCTAAATCTGATGGATCGTTTGCTAAAAATGGACAAATTTTGTTCTGGTATGGTTTGAACATTGACGAAGCATCCAAGTTAATTAAAGATTTCTCTACGTCACACACCGGTTCATCTTTATCATCCGAAGCAGAGTCTGGTGTCTTCAGTTCTCCTGTACAAAAGAGAGGATTGCACACTTCTCGTTCTTTATCCAAGTCATTTACAAGATTTTATTCAAGTTCCAATCCTCCTTTGCGTGATGGAAAGAACAACAAAAAGGCTAAAGTTGCATTGATCGGTGCAAGAGGCTTCACGGGCCAAAATCTCATTAGTTTGATCGATAAGCATCCTTATTTAGAACTTTCTCATGTCTCTTCTCGTGAATTGAGTGGTCAAAAATTGAGTGGTTACAACAAAGATAACATAGTTTATTCAAATTTGCAAGTTGATGATATCAAGAAGTTAGAAGAAAACAAAGAGGTTGATATGTGGGTAATGGCTTTACCAAATGGTGTTTGTAAGCCATTTGTAGCTGCCATCGAATCTGTTGAAGGTTCAAGTTCAAAAATTATTGACTTGTCTGCTGATTACAGATTTGATCCAACCGGTGAGTGGGTATATGGTTTACCGGAATTGAACGATCGTTCGAAAATTGCTGATGCAAGGAAAATCTCTAATCCTGGTTGTTATGCTACTGCTGCTCAAATTGCCATTGCCCCATTGAAGGACTACATCGATGGTACTCCTCATGTCTTTGGTGTTTCTGGTTATTCTGGAGCTGGTACCAAACCATCTCCTAAGAATGATATTAAGAATTTGACAAACAACTTGATTCCTTACTCTTTGACTGATCACATTCATGAAAAGGAAATTAGCAGTCAACTTGGTTTAGACATTGCTTTTATGCCACATGTTGCACAATGGTTCCAAGGAATTTCACACACTATTTCAATCCCAATTAAAAAGCTGTCCCTTACATCTAGAGAAATCAGAAATATTTATCAGGATAGATATCAAGGTGAACAATTAATTACTGTCAGCGGCGAAGCGCCAGTTGTCAAAGACATCAGTGGTAAGCATGGTGCTGTTATTGGAGCGTTTGCTGTTAATTCAAAAGAAGATAGAGTAGTCATTGTCGCTACTATTGACAATTTATTGAAGGGTGCTGCAACTCAATGTTTACAGAACATCAACTTAGCATTAGGTTACGGTGAATATGAGGGTATCCCTGATGACTTAGTTATTAGAGGTTAGATCATTAGTTATCGAGTATTTAACCATGAATGATATTATTTTTCTGAACTCTGAATGTATTTCATTTTCAATTTAGAACACATTTTTACTTGATGTGTATATATATTCTCTCATATGTTCTTTGTAACTTATATATGTCTCTCTACCTGGTTTGAAAATGGCTGTTAACATCCGTTGTACCATGATTCGCATTGAAAATCTCGTTTAGATAATTTTATATTCAGTACTATATTTAGTAATAGAAAGGTTAATTAATGAGAACCAATATTAAGAGTGTGGAGAAGGAAGAACATTATAGTTAAATGCTAGTTCCACCGGAAAACTTTGGGCTCGTAGAGCCTGGAATTTATAGATGCTCCAAATTGGAGACAGATAATTTTCCATTTTTAGAAACTCTTACATTAAGATCAATAATAGTGTTAGATGCTGAGAAGCCAACAAGAATGTTGAATAATTTCATACGACCTCATGGGATTGAGCTATTCAATCTAGGTGAGATGAAGGTATCTAATCATAATGGAACAGGATTTTCATCACGATCTAGTAAGCATGAAGAGTTGGATAAGGATTCGGAGAAAGAAGAAGGACTTACTATAAGTAAAGTATCAACTTCACTGGATAAAGACGATAATCATACAATTGACCTTATCGGACTCGGTTCGAGTAAAAATAAGAGCGAGGAATGGATGTTAATTGAGGCCAATATCGTTGCAAATGCATTTGAGTTACTTTTGAATGAAACCAAATATAACATTTTATTGATTGATTCTACTTGTACCTTGGTAGGAATTCTTAGAAAAATTCAAAAGTGGAACTTCAGTTCAATCTTAAACGAGTATCGAATCTATAGTGGAAATTCGAGTAAGAGTAATTACTATGCTGAAAATTTCTTAGAACTTATACAAACGGAATTAGTACCTTATGAGCTAGATCAAATGTCACATAATATTAAAGCCATCGAAAAAATGGCTGAACTTGAAAGCGCCCCACTTGAATTGAACGAAATCTCTACTATTGACAGAAGCTCAAATCGTTTCACTCGAAATGATTCTGTTGATGAATCAGACCAAGACGCCCAGAGTATTGATGACGAAGATATGGACGATGATATACTCTCTGCATCTCCTCAGATTCCGGCTAACTTGTTAAAGTTAGTTGAGGAAAAGAAAATGGAGAAATCAAGAAACGATTCTGATGCTTCTGTTGATGTGACTCCAGGAACATCGCCTATGATCCCAAAAGTTCACAGGAATAGTTATGTGGACTCCTCGTTAATATCTGCTAACAGAGCGATATCAGAGAGGCGAAGGTCATCGATAGATTCTAGATACATCAAAATGAGTAACAACAAGTATAGAGCTCAGTCAACGCCTTCGATTTGCCCTACATCCAAGTCTTTTGAGAGCCTTTACTTGAAGAAAAGAAAAGATTCCAAAGACCTCAGCCGCTTATTGAATGAATTCGAAACTTACAAAGGCAAATATTACTTCAATTACTACAAAAACTTGAATAAAAATCCGATAAACTTCGAAAATGTCGATACATTAAAGTTAAAATTACCTCCGTCTCATAAATTACCAAACTGGTTCATTAGAGGGAGGGATTTTTGGGAAGATAACTTCAAGAAGCTCAATAACCTTCCTTAGCATGAATTAAATGGGTAAATGGTATGCCTATATATACATATAGCTAATTCAAATTATTTTTTACCCCAAGTAGCCCTACCATTACCATTCGATGCACTTGATGATGTGTTCGTAGACGACTGGCTGAACTGCGCGGGATTATTAAGAAGCCTTTCTCTCAACTTTGATCCCGTTGTAGAATAGCTATTACTTCTAGAGGGAGATGGCTGATAGGGTTGTGTATTATATCCAGCACCTGGTATCGTTTGCTGCCTTGATTTGTTGTATAAATCTTGTAAACGACTAGATGATCTGGGCTGGTATATTGGTTGCTGTGGGGACTGTGGGGACTGTGAGTTCTGCTCTGGACTTCTAGCCAGTGTCTGCTCTGGCAATGAACGTCTCATCTGAGGCTGATTATAGTTATTGTTGAATTCGTTATTTTGGTACACTGGCTGAAATGAAGATTGGAATTCGTTCGTCAGATTGTATCTTTTTTCACTTCTAGGACGAAGTTTCTCTTCTTCCTTGACACCGAGCCAATCTGGATAATTATCATTAACTTTATCAAAGTATCTAATAAACGCTTTATGAATCAAGGTATCATCCTCTGTGTTTCCATCTTTTTCGGGATGGCTTGCAGTTAATGAGAGATTGGAAAACTTACTGCTGTAATTTTCTCTTATCTTAGAAAAGAACCCAGTCGTTTGACTCATTTGATCTTCCTTTCTAATTGAATATACAAAGGTTTTCAGCTTAACATTAAAGTTCGAGTTCTACCCCGATTTCTTTTTGTTACTCTATCTGGAAAATGTCGCACATGACTGCAACTTTTTGAAGATAGTAGACTTCAACAAGGTACCACCGGTGAAAGCATGCATTAGCTCTCAGTAGTTTTATTTGAAAAGACTCTTTGATTAACCTTGTATCCTATTGATTCATGCCTTAAATTTTGCTATGAGATCATATAAAGGCATCATAGTTTATAAAAATACCACAATTCAAGTTATATTTCGTCATTGTTAATTATAGTTTGAACAAGCCATTCGTTTGTTTACTATTTCTGGGTTGCTATCTCTAATATCTTTTGAAGTTGGCTTTAAAAATTCAAAAAGCTCGTTAACATATGATACTTTCTGTCTTCAATCAAGTTATGGCTAAAAAGATATTTATCTCTCTTCATCTAGGTCATCGATTATGTAATCAGAATATATCAATGCAAGAAATTTTCAGTTGTAATTTAGTATAAATGGCAGTTAGAGTATAGGCTATTTAGAGGTTTCTTAAGTAAAAAGAGAACTTACAGCATATAGATATATCAAATCTATTATGCTTTTATCTGGATTCCTTTTAGGAGCTAAGCCATTACCGGTGGCACTCTCTAAGAGGCTGTTTAAGCTTCTCTTTAATAGAGTCTCGCAGCTGACCAGAAATCTCAGTTCTGTTACTCAGAACCAAGATTCCCCTATTGCTACTGAGGATGTTGCCCCCTTGAATGTCAAGCCTTTGTCGGTATTCGATATTGAAAAGACTGGCAGATTTGATAAGCATATTATCAATGGGATGAAAAATGCAGGCTTCAAGGATTTGACTCTTGTTCAACAAGAAGCACTCTTCCCTATTTTAGATGAAAAAAAGGGAATGGTAGTACGTGCAAAGACTGGTACCGGAAAGACTTTAGCGTTTGTTGTACCTACTTTGCAATCTGCTATTGAAAGTGCAAGTGTTACTGGTAAATCAAAAAAAACCAACACATTGATTATTGCTCCAACAAGAGATTTGGCATTACAGATTCACCAAGAGTATCTTAAGGTGATGAGATCTTTTCCGCGTAAATATACCCAATCAAATATTACCGTGGGTACTATGATTGGGGGTCAAAAGTCTATGTTTCATAAGCGTAGTCCACCTGCAATTGTAATTGCGACGCCTGGAAAACTTGAATCCAAATTAAGGCAATCAGAATTTGCTGCTATGTTTGGAGAATTGAAATACAGAATTTATGATGAAGCAGATAGAATCTTAGATCAGGGTTTTGAGGTTTCCTTATCAAACATAAATCAAAGTTTATTGGATGCAAGAACAGCTCAAGAGCCAATGAGATCAGTATTGTTTAGTGCCACTGTGGATAATGCTGTATCCAATTTCTCTAAGGAAACCATGGGGCTGAACTACAAGTTTATCAATTGTGTTAAAGAAGATGAACCTGAAGCACATGAAAACATTCATCAAATTTGTGTCTCAACAGAGAATATTCATGAGTCCTTCAATGGGGCATTTGGTCACTTAATGGAAAACATGGATAAGGAAAACTTCAAAGCACTTGTATTTTTGCCAACGATTAAGATTACTGACTGGTTTCATGGTATGCTTGAAAAAGCAAAGTACAAGAATATGTATGATAGAAAATTGGCAAAAGAAAGAGATTCCAAAATTGTCAAGCTACACGGAGGAATGACTCAAGTTGCCAGAGATCGTGGTTTGAGAGAATTCCGTCGGGCATCTCATGGAATTCTTGTATGTACTGACGTTGCAGCAAGAGGATTGGATTTAAAGGATGTTACTGAGGTTGTCCAGTTGTGCCCAAGTGTTTCTATTGCTGACTATATCCATAAAATTGGTAGAACTGCAAGAGCAGGTAAAAAGGGAAGAGCAATTATCTTTCTTTCTGGGTATGAGCGGAACTTCAAAAGAGATCTTCAAAGAGAAAGAGACATACAATTTGCAGAAGAGTTGAATTACTCTGATTTTAATGATTCCAAAAGAAATTTCTTTGGTGAATTGGGTGTCGATGAATATGAAATTACAGATGTTATGGATGGTTTCTTAAATTTCCATAAACAACTAAGCAGTATTTATAGGTTTCCAAGAGACCAATACCTTCCACAGGTTGTTGGATTTTATCGGTCGTTGATAGAAGATGATAAGGCTAAGCTAACTGTCTCTAACAGGTTTTTGTCAACAGGGCTTGGTGTTCTGTCTTATGATGCGAGAAACTATTTTGACGTTCCTGGGGGCTTTAAGTTCAAAAGCTCAAATAATCGTCAGGCTAAAAAGACCTTCTTTGATGGAGATAAGAAAGGCTATGACAAATCCAAAAATTGGAAATCAAGAGGCAGCCAATCAAGAGGCGGCCAATCAAGAGGAAGTCATTCCAAGGAATATGGTAGATATTGATGAATTTGGCTACATTTAATTTAACTTGTACATATGATTATCGTGTTTATAACTAGAACTTTAACCATTAATTTGTATATATATTTTTTCTTAATTTATTTTTTCCGTGTTTAATGCGATGTCTGGGCTTCTTGGTAAATCCAACGGAGTACTTGATTACTTTAGTTTGTGTATTCCTTGACTCTTCCTCGATGTACACATCCCTGCTCACGACCACATATGCTAAAAGACAAAGTATAATCAAAGTATTGATTATAGACACTCGTTTTTGAAATTTTAATTCATTGCCCAATAATACAAGCCTACTATTAGATTCACTTAAGGCATTTTTGTGGTGGGATTCCTTAGCCTTGAAAAGTCTATAGTATTCTTTTTGCAAGATAGAATAAGAAGTTTTGAAGCTGATTAAATGATCGGCTATCGTAGAATTGAAAGATTGGAGTAGAGAGTCAAATCTGTTGGTCTGACGTCTCTCTAAGTTGGTGAATGCTGAAGACATTAACTTGCTTTGCTCCTCAATATACAATAAAGACAAACTTGCATTTGACTCAAGTAATGACAACCTTTTCATTATGTTTTTATAAATGGACTCTTGGGTAGTTATTGGTTCGGGATTTTGTGTTATCTCTGGTTCTGTAATACTAGCATGACAAGTATCATTTGTTGAATCAATATCATTCAAGAATTCATTAAGATCTAAATGAGGAAGAATAACTCTGCATTCTTCGACTAATGAAAAGTCTGTAATATTAGAAATGTTTGGAAACGAAGAGCTAATTGCCAATTCTTCCAGCTGTGATTCAATTGTGCTTGATGATTCCGCTTCTTCCTTGAAGTCTTGCATCATGGTTTTTCCGTGCACTCGAATAAGAGAAATTGGACAATAGAATTCATTGCCATAATGACCTATAATTTCGAGCTTCAAATATCGAGCCCAAATCAATGGATTCTCAATCTTAAATGTTTGAATATCTCTTAAATTTTCTGCTTTGAATTCTCCTAGCACTTTCCAATTGTTTGTTGGGAATCTGTCACTTACAGAAACTTTTATATCTTTGAACATAGAACTGAAAAACTCAAAATTTCCAATAACAATACTATCAACAAGAATATCCTGACATAATTCAATCACAACAAACTTGTTCGGTGCACTGCACTCATTAAGTAAGTACGAATCCTTGTTTTCAACTAAAATTGCTGAGGCACCCTTTGCATCACTATTTGTTTTCACTATGGTAGCTGCACAATCCACTGACGCGTAATTGAACTTGTCCTTGTAAACCTTTCCTTGGTCCTCTTCTACCTGAGAAGACTCTACAGCTGATATATTAACCTTCTTTACCGTAGGTACAATTTCTCGTAATGTATCATTTTTAGAAATACTTTCGTTCGCTTTCTTCTTCTGGTTTGTTTCTGCTTCCATCTGCTTTTTCCATTCTTCAAAAGAAAGAAAATAGCACTCGTCATCTTGGAGCTCTTTGGAAGCGTTAGTTAAGTTCGCATTTTCCTTAGTTGTCAAATTGTAAACTCCATGTTGTTCCTTGATAGAATCATTGTTAATAGAATTTGGAGTTATTTGAAAATGAGCCACAGCAGATGGTACCGAGTCTACGTTGTAATTTGATATCACTGGAGTTTCTGTGGGAGTCAATGAAGTGGTATCCGTTGCCCCCTCTCTATGATTCAGTGCTTTTGTTTCGCTTTCATAATTATTGATTTCAAATACAGAAGAAAATGTCAGCAGGCATTCCCCAATGTTCTGACAAATGTCGATAGACCGCTCTTTAGTTGCTTCTGCAAATGTAAGCCCCTGTAATATGAGCCAGAATGTTAAATGAAGGGATATTCGATCAATATTAAAAACTATATGCATTTCATTGGAATTGTTTCCATTAAGGAAAGTACATTTGAGGTTTATTCTAAATCGCAGGTCAATATTAATTTTCGTATTTATCTTACAGGAAGATAAACTACTATTATTAATAAGTTAAGTAAAACAAAGGTCATTACTTATATCTCAAAATTAGACTATTAATACATTAAATAGAAAGAGGAAAACGATGAAGTAGCAATAATATTAACAAAACCAGAGTAACCATATCAATATATGAAATGACTGCAAGATTATTATTATTACTTATCATCTTCTTGAAGACAATGTATACTTCTGGAATGATCTCTGTAATTGCTTACGAACAGATATCTTTTGAGCACCAACAAAACTGTCAATACTGACCTTAATTGCCCTATTCAAATCACTTTGACTAACAAAATCGCTGAGTCTCATTTTGGCAAATGCTTCAGCAATTCTTAAAATACTTTCTAAATGACGCACAGTAATAGGAAATGAACCTGTAGAAATGGATTCCCTTCTTAAATCAGCATAGACTTTGGAAACTTTATCCATATCCATCTGGTGAAGCTTTGGGTGCACTTTTTGTCTAGCATAATTTATGTATTTCATAAGTAATTCCTGAGGTATTGGTGAAATTTCACTTTCCTTTTGTTTGTTCAATCGATCAATCTTTTGATTTCTAGTCTGTCGAGTGGGTGTATCCCTAATCGTATCATTCTCATCATGGTCTATATCTTCTTCCTGTAACTCCTCTTCTTGGGAGGGGTGTGATCTCATGTGTGAATCTACGACGAAGCTTGCTAATCTTTCATCCAGCTCAGGATCGACTAAATCTCTGACAACACATAATATATCAAATCTTGACAAAATAGGTTCAGTCAAATCTACATTTTGAGAAAGAGGTAAAGTCGAGTTATATCTTCCTCCGTTTGGATTAGCTGCGGCAATAATCGCACATCTTGCTTGTAAACTCGTCACAATACCTGCTTTTGAGATGGAAATAGACTGTTGTTCCATTGCTTCGTGAATTGATGTACGATCCTGATCGTTCATTTTGTCGAACTCATCAATTAAACAGGTTCCCTTATCTGCCAAAACCAAAGCCCCGCCTTCAAGGGTCCACTCTCTCGTTATTGGGTCTCTCCTAACGGAGGCTGTTAAACCAACCGCAGATGCACCTTGACCAGTTGCGAAAACCGCTCTATTGGCAGTCTTTTCAGCATATTTTAAAATCTGCGACTTTGCGGTACCAGGATCACCTAGCAATAAAACATTGATGTCACCCCTGATAGAGTGTTTGCCATTAACATTCTTTGGGACTCCTCCAAATAAAGAACATGCAAGTGCGGTTTTGATATCCTTGTGTCCATAAATAGACGGAGCCATGGATGCAATGATTTTTTCAATAATACCCTTTTCGTAAGAAAGCTTTCTGAATTCTCTTTCTTCTTCTTCAGTCCAGCTATTGGAATGGTTTTCATCGTTTGCTAAACTGCTTTCCTTTCGTCTAATTAAGTTTGCTTCTATAATAGTTGCAAACACCGGGAATCCATTCTTAGCATTCAATTGGCCATCATAATTATTCCTGTAAACACCAGTTACTTCTATCTCCTCACCCGGCTTAGCTATATCAACTAAATCCCAAAGTAATATAACCTCCCTATGTCTTGGGAGTCTACCCGCTGGGACAGTTCCAGGTGATTCTTGAATTGTTAATCTTTGATAGTTACGGTACAATGTCTTACCAGAATTGACTCTAAATGGCCCCTTAGAGTGACAGTTGGTACAGAATGATATTTTCACTTCGGAGTTTGAGTCTTGAATAAAAGGACCTAATACTACACCGCACTTAAGACAGTCAAATTTCACATATTTTAATTGAGGGAAAACACCAGTTCTTCTTGTCACCACTCCACTGATTTTGATCATTTGGTTTAAATTATTCTCTCTCAAATCTCTCATACTTAAATAATTAGGGAAATTTGAAATACGAACATGAATTTCTTGGTGAATTTGTGAATAATTTGGATAGTGCAATTCTGTAGCCTCCATGGCAACAATATCAAATATTTTCAACATTTCAATAGGGGATGTGGCCAAAAACAAGGCAAGGATAGCCTTTGATTCAGCCAAGTGGTCATATGAAACCTCTAGCGACTCTGCATTCACTTCACCTAAAGTTCTGATTCTTGCTCCATAAACAGATCTACCTTTTTCATCTGTATATTCCAATAAGAAAGATTTAAGTTCTCTAGCAATTGACCTGGATATTGTTGGTTGTAATATCCAATCTGTTATTGATGGTGCTTTAACGTCAGACAAGCCTTCTAAAGAGACTTCTTCGCTGAAAGGGTCTATTTCATCATCATCCATAACATTATCTTCCTCATCTTCGTACTGTCTTCTTCTTCTTCTTTGAATAGGTAAGCCATATTGATCTGTTTCGTCCACATTATCAAAGTCGTCAGCTTCGTCATCTAAGAATGCCTGACTACGCGATCGATTACCAGATTCTCTATTAAATAAAGTATCACGTCTGTTAAGCTGTTCATCGATTCTTCTTCTAGTTGCCGCGTCCATTTCTTCGTATTCCTCATCATCAATATTTCCATCACCTATATCATAGTGGTCTTGTGTTTCGTTACTTCTGTAATCATTTTCCATGTTCTCCATTAAATCCTCACCTTCTTCTTCGTCTGAAGGGTTCAAGTCCTCCACATCATTGTGAATCTCATCATCTTCCTCGTCTTCTCTGTTATCAAAGGGTATAGCTGGAGACGAAGGAGGTAACTGTGGGCTTGAAGCTATAGATGGTGATGAAGGACGAGTAGCATCTTCATCATCCGAGGCCAATCTTTTCCTAGAATTATGAGAAGGACTGGACATGCTCTTTATATTGAATTGGATAGTAATTTACTGAATGCTAGTTCAGGTCTCATCTACTTTTTCTGTTTTCAAAATATAAGAGCCACCTCTAATTTTATAAATCGAGTAAAGCTTTTTTTCTAACGCGTATTTAATTGAATTTCCTAATTGAGATAAATTGAGATGCTGCTTTTTTTTTCAAAATGATCGCAAAGGGTTCGTTAATTAACTGTTAAAACTTGATATAGTTTATTTTATATAAGGGTGTAATTGGAAGGCTGTCGACATCTTCAGTAGTGTTCTCCAAAAAAAAAAAACTCAAATGGAAGAAGAATCAAGTATATACAAAAAAACAAATTAAACCATTTGAGCTGAATAGTTATCTCTAGTTTGCATTAACGTTTCTTTTGTGGTATCTCAAATTGTACAGAGTTAGAGCTACAATATATTGCAAGATTAGAAAACTATGTTTTTTATTACCTAAAATCTAGTGCTACCCTTACTGGCAGTTTTACCATCTATTCCAGTTTATCCTTACTAATAAAACAATTTAACTTTTGAAATGAATCAATGAACTTGCCCCTTTTTTTTTTCATTTTGCTTAACTTCCTGAAAACTTAATATTCCTTGCCGTTAATCCGGACCTCTGAGTAAAGGTTGCTTGGAGAATCCATATGCTTTGATGTCGTCGTGATGGCCTTGGTCAGGTCCGTGTAAGAAACCACATGAGCAGTAGTCGCTTCTAAAATGCATTCTCGACGTTAAGTTCCATGTCGTATCCACTTCCATACTGTTAGATTCTCTGATTGGAGTTACCATACCATTCTCGGTGATTACAGTACCATTTTTTGTGAGAATAAGGTCCTTCTCGACTTTTCTTCTTTTTATGTCATTCTTATCACTTATGTATGCATCTGATGTCATGTCAGATTGTGCAGTAGGTATCTTAATATATATTATATATCTCAAACCTAGTGGATACCTATTTTGTTATTGCCGAAGAATAAAATTATTGGCTTAACTTTGATATTTCTGAGCCCATCACTTTGTCTGTACTGAAAAAAAAATACAAGGAATGCACTGGTCAAGTGATTGTGCTCGTGCAACATCAGGTGATCCGGTCATCCTTAAAATAGCTTAGCCATTAAATTTCCGAAATTACTTTACAGTATAATCAAGCACGGTGTTGTAAAAGGAAAGGTATCAAGCTGATCCATTCTCACTTACTGTAATACGTATTAAAGGTCGGTTGGACCCGTTACTATCATTTAAAAAAAAAAAAATCCTCTAGTTGGAAATGGGTATTAGGAAAGTATTTCAAAAGAAAGACCCAACAGAGGCGCAGATTAAAGAGGATTTGAATAAAGTAGGAATTGCTACAAAGTCATCAAGAGGCAGAGATGAGAAGTTTGGTGCATTTAAACAGTATGCTCAGGATAGACAACAAATGAAACCAGGCTTAGCGCCAGTTAATCCCTATAAAAGTATGAACAACAATGATGCAGGTGGAAACTCTAACCCTTATGCTGAGCAAGAAAACAATGACTCAGCAAATCCTTATGGGGGAGATGATATTAATGGAGGTAATCCATATGGATCACAAAGAAAATCCAGTCCTTATAGTGACTCGCCATATAGTCGGCCATCTCGAAGCTCGAATCCATATGGTGGAACACAATACCCTAGCTCAAGTCAATCTCAAGCACAATCTAAGAACCCATATAGTTCACAGAGTTCCTCAAGAACAGCTGTAAATTCAAAAATACTGAGTTCTCAAAATACATCAAATTCATCTGTCAAGACTCAACAAAATGATGATTACGATGGACACTCTATTGATCCTTATAGTAAACAAAGTTCAAGGATTTCTAGAGTAAGTACCAAAACCTCTAGAGCATATGATGAGGAGACACTAGACCTTAATGAAATTCCAACAAACCCGATGTTTTCTCTGAAAAAGCCTGTCAAGAGATATCAAGCTAGAGATGATGATACTCTTGACCTTAATGAAGAACTTCAAGAAGAGGATGACTTAAATTTGGAAATTGATGACTTACCAGAGGAAGAGCCTGTTAACTCTGAAGATGAGGAGGTTGAAGCGATCAAACAAGATATTCGGTTTGTTAAACAGGAGTCTTTAGCACTGACTAGAAACACATTAAGAATGGCTCAAGAAGCCGATGGTTCAGGAACTAACACATTAGGAATGCTAGGCTCTCAATCTGAAAGGTTGTATAATGCAGAACAAAACTTACTTTTAGCAGATACGCAGACTCAAATTGCTGATGAGAAGGTTAAGGAGTTGAAGAGATTAAATAGATCAATTTTCATACCTGCCTATGGTAATCCGTTCAACAAGAAATCCAGATTGGCTCAGCAAGAAGAGAAGATAAAGAATTCAAAAGCTCAGGAGAAGTATATGCGTGAAACTAATAGAAAAAATATGTATGAAAGTGAGCAAAGACTTAAACAGGGCATAACTCAGAACGCAACTAGTTCTGATATCCACCAAAAGTATCAGGGAGAAAAGAATTTACAAGCAGCTGAACGGTACCAGTTTGAAAATGACTCTGAAGACGATGAAATTGAAAAGGAGCTTGCAAGTAACTTGGATCAAATTGGATTATATGCGAAGAAATTGAAGAATACCGCCAACACTATGGGTCAAGAAGTTGACAACCAGAATGTAAGATTAAGGAAGATTGAAGAAGATACGGATAGATTAGACATAAATGTCCACATGAATAACACTAGGTTAAGTAATATTCGTTAGTTTTTATCAAGTTACTACTTTAAAAAAGTTTAGAGTGTCTCTTTTATCTTATATGTGTAGCTTTCTCTTTTTTAAGCTAAGCCTTTGGGGCCAAGAATATGGCGCTTGTGTTGTCACAGTTTGTCCTAGTAATTTTACTCCTTTACAATCTACAATACAATACCGTCCTGTCTATGAGACTTCCGTCGCATATTGCGGTCGTGTAGAATGTCTACGTCATAACTTACTACAATCTATCTGAAGATCAAGAATTGACAATGAGATTAAATAGAACTCGGAGTTTATAGGTAGTACTTAAAAGTTCTGAATTGTGAATAGTGCTGCATTGAGACAACATGGAGGTCCATCGCAATGCTCATCACAACATCCGTATGAAGGAAAGTTACCTCGTGGGAAATGCTCTTCTCAATTTTACATCAATATTTGTTTCATTGGGAGTGTTCTTGTTTGGATTTGAGCAAGGTCTTATGTCCTCTTTATTAACCAACAAATACTTCAAGGCATACTATAATAATCCCACACCCTTTGAGGTGGGTAGTATGATTGCTATTTTGGAAATAGGTGCGTTATTTTCATCATTTGCTGCTGGAAAAGCAGGTGATGTGTGGGGAAGAAGAAGAACAATTAGGTATGGTTCTTTTATATTTGTTGTTGGAGGACTAATTCAAGCCACTTCAGTTAATATACTCAACTTGGCATTTGGGCGTCTAATTGGGGGTATTGCAATTGGATTCTTAACTACGATTATTCCTCCTTATCAATCCGAAATAAGTCCTCCTGATGATAGAGGTTTTTACGCCAGTTTAGAATTTACTGGAAACATTGTAGGTTATGCTTCCAGTGTCTGGGTGGATTATGCTTTCTCATTTATTGAGAATGATCTCTCATGGAGATCACCATTATTTGTTCAATGTGTAATGGGATTCCTATTATTTTTGGGTACTTTCGTAATTGTCGAAACTCCTAGGTGGCTCCTTGATCATGATCATGATATCGAGGGTATGATTGTCATCTCAGACTTGTATGCCGATGGTGATGTGGAGGATGAGAATGCTAAATCAGAATATAGAAACATCAAAGAAAGTGTATTGATAGCCAGAGTAGAAGGCGGAGAACGTTCTTATACTTATTTATTTACTCAGTATACGAAAAGGTTGTCAGTAGCTTGTTTTTCTCAAATGTTTGCACAATTGAATGGTATCAATATTATATCTTACTATGCCCCTATGATTTTTGAATCCGCTGGATGGATCGGAAGGCAGGCTATTTTAATGACTGGTATCAATGCAATAATTTATGTATTGAGTACTATACCCCCTTGGTACTTGGTTGATCTGTGGGGTAGGAAACCATTATTGATGTCTGGTGCAATTTTCATGTTCGTTCCTTTGCTTACCATTGCCTATTCGTTGTATTTAGATAATGATCATACTCCAGGAATTGTCGTGGCATGTGTTATCATTACAAATGCAGCCTTTGGGTATAGTTGGGGACCTATTCCTTGGATGATGAGTGAAATTTTTCCGAATTCAGTCAGATCTAAAGGTGCAGCTATGTCTACGGCTACTAATTGGCTCTTCAATTTCATTGTGGGTGAAATGACACCAATTCTCTTAGATTTAATAAAATGGAAGACTTATTTAATTCCTGCTGCATCTTGCTTTTTTTCCTTTCTATGTGTTCATTTCCTCTTCCCTGAAACTAAGGGTTTGACTTTGGAAGATATGGGCTCCGTATTTGATGATAAATCTTCAATATTTTCTTTCCATTCTCAAGGAAACTATGGATCCACTGAAAATAGTAGTGAGTCAAGGAGAACTAGTGTATCTCTCGATCAATCTGGAAGCGATGCATTCCTAACAGCTGCTGCAAGAGCCAGGGATCCAGCTTTGATGAGACCTGAAATGGATGGTATAATCATGGGCAATCATTCCACTTCAAGTCAGCAGTTAAAGCCTATCAAATCTGATACATCTTCTTTATCTAATGATCAGATAGGTCCCATTGAAAACGTTTCACCGAGAGAAATTGAACCTCCTAGTTTTGATGAAGTTTATCAATGGAAGTTAGACCGGATAGAAAATACTGGAATCATTCAATTCTTCGCTTCCATATTTGTTAAGAAAAGGAATAATACAAAGTCAGTTGATGAAGAAACTCATTTGTTAAATAGAAATTAATAATTTTTGTTGTCTTCATCTGATTTTTTTATTTTCATTATCTAGTTCATAAAGTAAAGTTCATATGTATTAAATGCATATAAATCATAAAGTGCTTTACATGTACAAAATCTAATCATCTTTTTAAGTGAATATCCATTTCAATATCTGCATTTTCTAAGTCTTCGTCTCTTACAGAACCTCCTGACTCTTTTTCCTTGAATAGCTTGTTCAACTCTCGTTCTACTTCCCCAATCAATTCATCATAACCGCAGTTTCTAGATCTTACCCTTGATTCCCTTAATAACCTTTCGGCCTTTTCATAGTTAGATAAGTGAAGCTGAACAACACCCAAGCCGTATGTTGCTAACGCTACTGTTTCGCTAATAGTTTTATCTTTGTTAGATATATTCAGAGGTAAGTTCCTCGCAAATTCTAAAACAGATTCAAATGATTTAATGGATAAGTCAATACATTTTTCCTTGTTCAAAACGGCAAGCTCGTAGTCATTTCGATCATTTTCCGGGACCTTTTCTATGAGGGTATTAATAAGGGCTCTGTTTTTATTCAAGTTATCCTCATTTTTTACGTCTTTGTAATCCACACCTATTGCTTCACTGAATTTTCTTCTTAAAACAATCTCTTCGGATTCATACTGCTCTGCTTGCAAATACAATAAAGAACCTAAATTACACTGAGATAATAGAATCTGATTTGGTTCGACGTCAGCCAAGAGCATCCACTCTGTCATAGAAATTTTCACCTTCGATGCCATATTCAAATCTCCAGTAGATATACACAATGCAGTTAGCAAATCCATAGCATTGAAGAATTCATCACTAAAAGGTTCCCAGGCGCTGGGATTCTTTAAAGGGGACACTACACCTTCACTGTTAATCTCAATGGTAATGGTCTCGTCTAAACCCGGATTCTCTTCACTTGAATTTCCATTGGGGGGAGTGTTTTGTTGAATTAATTCCCGTAAGGATTTTAATGGTCCTAACTTTTTGTGAACTTCATCTTGTGCAATTATTAAATGGGTCATAAGAATTGCTTTTGCTAATTGAGGACTATTGCCATTTAACTCTACTAACTTAACAGCAATTCTAAGATCCTTTTGGATGATGTGGGCTCTATGCTCTGAATTTTTTATTCTTTTCCCATCAGCCGAATTAGGTTTAGCTGTTAATACCTTTAAATAAAGGGTAGCTATCTCATTATAGACAAAAGCTGCATCTTCCATCATATTAAGCCTTTCAAACATCTCTGCGATCTTCAATTGAATTCCAGTATATTCATCACTCAAAGTATCCAATCCAATTTCGTTGCAATGTTCAATTGCTTCGATGTAGAATTTTAATGCTAGTTGGTAATCATTCTCTCCCTTATCGCTTTCAGCCCAAAGTCCCTTTCTTAAGATTGTAGCCACAGAACTAGGAAATGTATGCTTTGGCCAAAACATATAATAAGTATATGCCACAGCAACTACGCCTATTCCAGCTGCATAGAGCAATTTTCTAGCGAACGATGTCCCAGCGTTATATTGAGTGTATGGATTATTATAGTTGTATTGGCTAAAAAATCGATGGTTCAAAGAGTTTGGTACTCTCTGTGTCTTCCTGAGAGGAAACCTTTTTCCTATTCCTTTGTATATTCTAAATCCCCTCAACATTTGTGTGTAGATCAGTTTAAGTTGGTGTTTAGTAGTAACCGGTAGAAAATCTACAAATTTATCATATGATTTCGAGCACTCGTACTCTGCGATCTAATAGATGGCAAAGTGAAAATATTGACCTGAATTAATTAAAGTGATAAGGGTGCTATTAATACAGCTTCTTTGGATAGTGTATTTGTTATATAAAAGGCTACGATTTGGTAACATTGTTAATTGTAGGAAATAGGAGCTTATGTCCAATATTTTATCAGTTTTCAACCCTCCTCCATCCCGTCAGCTTCCAGACAAAAATTGTTTGCCCTGCACAGCTGTCCAGTCAGTGATCTGTCTAGGTGGTGGCACCTATCTAAGTTCATCACTACCATTCAAGGATTCTAAGACAGGACGCGTAGACCTTGTTAAGAACCCGCTTTGGTGGCAAAAGACAGTAAAAGGAATTGGAATCTTAATTGTTGGATTAGGTGCTTACAGAGCAGGAGAAATTGGCCAAATGTTTTTGCAGGACAGATTTGAGTAAAATTTGAAGACTTTCTACTTCATATGTGCCTCTGTTGATGTCGTCATCTGTGCTTGTTGTGTCATGTAAATCGCCTACATTCTAAAACCTTGTATATATAATAAGTAGGTACTGAGACTAACGTACAGTACTTTAATACATATAATTATGTTTATCTTGTTCAGTTTCTTCATCTCATGACTACAACATAATGGACCCCACTCCAACGGATCCACGTACGGCGCATCGAGTCAATTATCTTTATGACGGGTCCAGGGTTGTCGAGGGAGGGACCTACGGAAGTGGGATGCAGTTTTTTTCAGGCCATCTGGTCAATTTCTGCTCTACGCTTAAGTAGAAGTTGAAACTACAATAGGTCGATTTACCGTCTTTTCCACCGGAAGCTCTAGCATAGTAGCCCTCATTATGCTTTGATCTCGAAAACTGTAGTTAGCTTCTCCCGTAATCATAGGAGGGCTCGCTTGCTTAGGATCAAGATCCTTAAAGTCTCTTGATGCCAACCAAAAAATACTTAAATTATGCTGTCAGAGCGTTCTGACGGCGCCATCGCACCAACACCGCGCAGAACATAAGCCTCAGGGTCCGTAGCAAACTTGCCGAATACACTGTTTGCGGCGCAATTCTCAGTTTGTGCGCCGGGTGATGATAGTAACGAAACCAAAACAGCGTCTACACACATTTACCGAGTCCCGCAACCACGCGCAATTTAATCGCTCGCGTACGACAAACCTGTTACGGCATTTCCCACAAATATGAAGACGTAAGCCGGGCTGTGACCGTTGACGATCTAACAGCGGGTAAAACGGAATGATTATTGGCTGCTCACGAATGCAGCCGAAAAAGTTTGCCGGCCCACCAACAAAATTCATAGCCATCATCTCAGGATTCTATTGTGGGATAGATGAGATAATAAGTACTGCGTATAATGGTGGTGCTCTGGTGGTGCAATCGGCAGGTCTTCTGTATCATCTTCAAAGATGCATGAAGCAAGCAACAGTAATAACAATAGGTCGGTTCACGCATAGTAGCTCAGGAGAGAGGGTCAGATTTTTTTATGTAGCATCTGACTAGATTTTGGCTGGAAGATTCATAGTCAAGGAGTCATAATTACCTCAGCAAAGCTACACACCCAGAGTATAACGATCTCCTGAAACGTCTAAACGGAAAAACATAGGTAAGAATCAACGCTGGAATTCGAGACAATAAAGTTAGGGCTATGACGTACTCTGGCTGACAGTTATCCTGCGTGCGTAGTCATCACGATGCAGGAGAAGGCGGCACACTCACCGACCGTAGGGTGAGTGTGCTTTGTCCTAGCTGTTCGTTTAGTACCGATTTTTCTGCTGTTCCTGAGGTCGCATCGCCTATTATGTGTTAATGCTGCCTAAACAGAGTTACGCTTGCTATGTTGCTATACATGCCGTCATTGATTGTCATCGTGACCTTACTAAGCTTGGATTGTCAATGTTGATTTCATGCTTATTGCAATCTCATATGACACTCCTTCTAAAATTGCCACATCGCCTCATCCTGATAAACGCGGTTTCATTTACCACTCTTCTTGCCTATTGATCTCTTATTACTATGTCTTGTCCGGTGACGTCCTGCTTTGTTCTTCTTTTTCTCCGCCACTACTCAATTTCACGGCCGTGTTCCTGTATGACTGTTAGTTTCTTTTTAGCCGCTCTCTTTTTTGAGGCTTTTATAAAAAAGCTCAAAACCACCCCATTTTTTTTTATTCCGGTGTCAGAATTTTTGATACAGGTTCAGCGAATTTACCCCTGGAATTGAGTATAAGAAGTCACTCATAACCGTAGTGGGACAGAATAGAGGATAAGAAAAAGAGCAAAGTGAACATAAAATCAACGACGATACAAACAATCGTTCTTTTTGATTAAGCATAGAACTCTTGCAAGCGAAATCGAGGGTAAACATACACTGTGAGTTCCAGTATACTTAGGCGATCAAGCTATATAAAAATAACCGAAATTTGTTATATAGGTGTAAACTGAGAAGGAAAAATAGGCTGTGACAGGGCATCAACATCAATTAAAAAGTTGCAGAAAAAAATAACACTGGCTACGAAACACCTAGTATAAGCAAAACATTGAAAACTTGATAACGTGAACAAACAGTGGAGTTGATACAGATAAGATATGGATCAGCAGTTTTTAAGCGTAGATTCTTCGCTAGACCCTCAGTTGCACACTGACGGTGGTCCAAGAGTGTTGAATTCTAATGGACATAAAGATTTTGACTTAACTGGATCCTCCAATGCTGGCATGAGTACAGCACAAGCGTTGTTACAGGGACATGATCAACGATTCAACCAGTCTGGAGGCTTTCAGTTACCACAGAATCTGTTGGGGCAAATGCAACCATTGCAACAGCAGGTTCTTCACCAAGACTTG
Source organism: Priceomyces medius (assembly GCA_030570455.1). Lineage (NCBI taxonomy): Eukaryota > Fungi > Ascomycota > Pichiomycetes > Serinales > Debaryomycetaceae > Priceomyces > Priceomyces medius. The sequence continues at coordinate 902,896 of JAJLVV010000001.1, read as the reverse complement.
CACCAACCAATGCAACAGCTGCAGTTGCATCAAGATCTACATCAACCAATTCAGCAGCAAGTGTTGCAGCTGGACTTACATCTGTCAATTCAACCGCAACTGCATCCACATCACACGCAAAATCAACAACAAGCCGGTCAGCATCCACAAAATGCTAATGGTCAGCAACAGGATGATTCTGGCTCTCATAGTCTGGTTGGAACTGATACAAAGTATGAGTTGGATGAAAAAGGTTTAGTTGCACCCATCCCACCTTTGCATATTCAACAGCAAATTGTGAATAACCAAGGTGTAGATGGAGAACCTACAATCAAGGAAACGGGAATTGATGGTACCGTGGACCAAATGTTGAGGTCTTCATGTTCGAGATGTAAGAAGGAGTTTGATCAGCCTATCATCATTCCACAGTCTACTGATATGCAAGGGCCAAAGCCCCTTGCAGAGCCTAAGATCTATAAGCTCTGTCAACATTGTCGTGACTTGCAAAGACAAAGATCAAGAAGATGGCAGAAGAAAACTAAGGACAAGCATGGTGCTTGTAGAAGATGTGGATCAGAGATTCCGCCAGATCAGCAAAAATTTGTATTATGTCCTGCTTGTAGGCAGAACTTACGAACGCGTAAAGCCAATAGAGCAGCCCAGGGTAAATGTGTCCATTGTTCTGGGCCTTTGGATGCTTCTATTATCACAGGCGATGAAAATGATGGTAAAGACAAGGATAAGAATAGGTCTGGCAAGTATAAAGTTTGTCAGAGATGTAGGGAAAATGATAAAATCAGGAGAACAAACTTAGAAAGAATGGGAAATTGTAACAGATGTGCTAAATCTTTGGATTCAGTTGATATTGGTAAGCACAAAGTTTGCTCTAACTGTCGGAACAGGAAGAAGAACTTAAATCAAAGTGGAAATAACACACCTTCTTCAAACTCGAACTCGGGCCCTTCTTCCTCTACCATACCTCATCCAATACCTCATCTGAATCCAATGGGGATGGTTCCAGCAGACCAGTCTGCAATTGCTATCTTGTCCAACCCGGGAACTTTTGGTCCTGTGCAAATTCCTCAACTGTACGCTCAACCCCAGCTGTTCGTTGCTCAACAACAACAGTATAACCAGGTTGTTGCACAGCAACATGCTTTCAATCAAGCTATTGCTCAAGCTCAAGCTCAAGCCCAGGCTCAAGCTCAGGCTCAGGCTCAGGCTCAGGTTCAGGCTCAGGCGCAAGCTCAAGCTCAAGCCCAAGCTCAAGCTCAGGGTTATGCCAAAGCCTTAGCGGATGCTCAAGCACAGTACCAGGGAAGACAGTCACATCCACATCCACATCCACAAGCTCAGTTTGTTCAACCCCAACAACATCAACAGCAGCAACAACAACAACAACAACAACAACAACATGCTGCCTCAAATAGAGCCAGTGTTGCGGACTTTCATAACGTAATGGCTGCTGCCGCAGCCCAGCAACCGAATTTAACATCTGGTACTGGAGGAAACTAAAGGAATGCGATAGAGTGAACGGGATTAAGTCGAATCCATGTACATTAGTTGACTTGGTTATTGTGTATGTATTATATAAAGGGTAAATTTGATTAAAAGATAAATGCATTGTTTTCTGGCCAACGTTCTGTACTTTAGGCAGCAGTTGCTGCTACTAGACCGTCTTAAAATGCTTAATTAGTTGATATAGTCTATTTCAATCGTTCTATTTCATTAATACTATACTTTCTTTACTCATTGTTTATTCATCGACAACTTTCTCCCAGTAGATTAAATTTGGAATTCTTCTCTATTAGAGTTACATCCTAACTTTATAAAACTTCTTGTACTTGTTATAGTCATATTTTGCTCTTTTAGTCTTAACCTGCGAATAGCGCATCATTCCGGTATAGTGCTCAGATCTTTAGTCGATCTTTATTTGTATTTTCCGGCCTTCAGATATGAGCCCCCCCTCCCTGGTCGGTACAGGTATCATTTTCTTAATCAAAGCCCTTACATTTGTTGTCTCCATAGAAAGTTGGCCAATAAATATTTGAAGTTCTAAGCTGTAAGATATTTCAATTAAAACATTAAAAGAACTATAGATAGATTGATAATATAGCTTTTACCAGAAGTTTAAAGCTCAGAGAGGTAAAATAAATAAGACACTAGGGTGGTTTGGTAAAGTTGTGAAGAACAAGTGACGTGAAGGGCCAAATAGAAATTTGTGCAATAGATAAAACATAATCTAAGAATCCAAAGCACTTTCTCACCTTCAGGCACCAAGCATTCTAATTCTTATTCTGACTCTGATTCTGATTCTGATTCTGAATCTGAGGCTCATCATGATCCCTTTGAATAACAACTCAGAGGTTTCTTTGGGGTCTAATAAGGACAAGGATCTACCTCCTATTCCATCGCCTATGCCTTCCCCTGCTTCTACGGTTTCAGATAACAACAATAGGGAAGACCAATCAGTTGAGCTTCTACTGGCCAAGACTCTCAAGAGAAAGAACTTCAAAAAGCTATCCTTGGAAGCACCGCCTCCTAAGAAGTTGGATGATGAAGATGATTCCCACCTTAAGCTAGAATTACCCCGTTCTCCAAGGAATAAAGTGCGGCCAGCCCCATTGCTTAATTTAGATAGAAATTCTACTGGACCTGCAGTTGGAGGACCTAAGAACAGCCAAGTTATTTTGGAACAAATTTCGAAGTTGGAACTTTCACATCTGAAAGAGAATGGAAATTTGGGGCAAAATAGGAGGAGACAACAAGTCATATCATCCATTTCTCCTACGAAGTCTACTTCTAACTCACCCGCAACTGATGCAAGCGCAACAACGGAGTTAGATTTATCTAAAAAGTCTTCACCATTATCTACCACCTCATCGATTAAGTTGGACAATAAGGATTTATTGACATTGAAAAATTTAGGATCAGGAAATTCTGGAACGGTGTCTAAGATTTTGCATATACCAACACAGAAAACTATGGCTAAAAAGGTAATTCACATCGAATCAAAAAGTGTAATACAAACACATATAATCAGAGAGTTGAAAATCTTACATGAATGTCGGTCACCATACATTATAGAATTCTATGGTGCGTTCGTTAATAACAATAACACGATAGTCATTTGCATGGAATACTGCAACTGCGGTTCATTGGACAAGATATTACAATTGTGTACACCAAAAGTTTTTCCTCTATTTGTCTTGAAGAAAGTTGTATATTCTATTTTGAGTGGTTTGAATTATTTGTATACAACGCATAAAATAATTCATAGAGATATCAAACCAAGCAATGTTTTGATGACACATAAAGGGGAATTTAAACTCTGTGACTTTGGTGTATCTAGAGAATTGACTAATTCTCTTGCAATGGCAGATACTTTTGTTGGAACATCTACGTATATGTCTCCCGAGAGAATCCAAGGGTTGAGGTATGGAGTCAAATCTGATATTTGGTCAATGGGATTAATGCTCATAGAGCTCGCTACTGGTTTGCCAGTGTGGTATGATGATAAGGACAGTCCAGCTGGACCAGAAGGAATATTGGACTTACTTCAAAGAATAGTCAACGAAACTCCACCAACATTAACCCACAAAACTAACCCATTGACAGATGCTCCTTATGATAAGCATTTGTGTGCCTTCATAGACTCTTGTCTCGTCAAGGAAGAAATGAAAAGATTGTCTCCTTTAGAGTTGCTTCAAGACAAGACTGGTTTTCTTGTTGGTGTCGAAGAAGGCGTATTCGAAAAAGATGTCAGAAAGTGGGCAAAGGAAATTAGAAAATTGCATAAAGAGAAAAATTAAGTATAACGACTGGTTTTCTTCTCTATATAACAAATACAGTTTACCTACGTGCATTATTACATGTTATCTTTTATATTAGTTATTTTGTTCTAGCGTGTGGTTGCACAAATATAATTGGCGCAAATATGTAAGTTTGTTGCACCAACGCAACCTATTTTAAATGTAGAATGTCAAGCTGATCATGTTATATTCTATAAGAGACTTAGACATATTCAAGTCCTACCAGAAAAAAGTTGAGGAAGAAGAGGAAAGAAATCTGCTTCCAAATTACAAAATTCCTTCAACTAATCAGGTATTTGGGTTAAAAGAATCAGATTTCTGTAAGAGAAATAGATATATTATTTCGAAGTTTTCGAACAGTTGGATATTTACTCCTGTTATAAAAGTTTTCAAAGATTCTAATGATTTCCAGGAGTTTAAAGAACACATCTCTTTCAATGATATCCTAAAAATGGAGGCTGTGCCTTCTAAAACTTCATTCAAATTTCTGAGGAAATATGCAATTATTTACAAAAAGGTTCAAGGTCCAGACGGGAACAAAAAAAGATATGCCTTTTGTAAGGTGAAAGCAAGATGGCTATTGGGTTTAGGAGTCAGAAGATTTTTGCTAAAATTCAACCCTGACCCTCAAAATCCATCCAAAAAGTTCAACGTAGTGATGTTTGTGAACAATTATGCAACTTTCGCAGATACAATTTACAAAGGAACAAAAATGAGATGGTGTGGAATTACCCCCATCAACATACCTAGAAAATCCAAAAACTTCAAATTGGTGTTACTAACTAGTGACGAGCCATGTTTGGCAAATCCCGATGATATTTCTTATCCCAATAGCGATCTAACAAAATGCCAGGGTTTCTTTACCGGTAGAGCTAAGCTAAATCCAGGAAACCCCAAAAGATTGAACCAGCCGTTTGCAATATACCACGAGTATACGAGTATGTATCAAAGTCCTTTTGAAATCTTCTCTGAAATCAGAAAAGATTCATTCTTTGAAGTTAAGGAGTTAGCAAATGATGGCAGTTATGAGGATTCACTCGTACTCCTTTCTATGGCCCTTGTGTTGAAGGCTCTGGAGACTGAGAAACCTCAACAATTAGATCCTACACTTATTAGGAAAGAAACGAAGGAGAAGAAAAAGATAAGACCGGCTACTGTTCCAGTCATGTAGCTGCTTATTGAGAAGAATTGATTTGCCGGGTGCAAAAATTGAAAATCTCATTCGTACCAATAGTTTTGCATATAACGATAAGCCAAAATAAGTGTCAATTTACCTGCGCGTGTCGAAAGGTCAAACAGAACAAATGAAGCATCGATAAGTGTACTTGCCGATTTAGGTTCAGAATTATCTGAGTGACATTCAAGGGAAGTTGAGATGATGAATTTGGACCTGTAAGTATTAGTAAATTCCAAAAAGGGAAGATTAATAAATTGAGTTCAGATTAAAAATAAGAACATTTAGAAAGAATACGTACTAACACCCTCAAAGGATGATAGAAGCCATTAAGGCATGCCAGCATATACCTGAAGAGGATGTGGAGGAGCTATGCACCAAGGCCATTGAATTATTTGTACAGGAGGCCAATATCCAAAACGTTGATACCCCGGTGATTATTTGTGGTGATATACATGGCCAGCTACATGACTTAATAACCTTGTTTAAGACTGGAGGGGAATGCCCTTCGAAAAGATACTTATTTTTAGGAGATTTTGTGGATCGAGGGTTTTACTCAGTTGAAAGTTTTCTTTTACTTTTGGCTCTAAAAGTACGATATCCTGATAGAATTACCTTAATAAGAGGCAACCATGAATCACGCCAAATAACGACAGTTTATGGTTTTTATGATGAGTGCGTTAGGAAATATGGTTCAGTAAATGTCTGGAGATATTGTTGTGAAGTATTTGACTATCTTTCGTTAGGAGCTATTGTGGGTGGAGAAGGTGGTGTCTTTTGTATTCATGGCGGTTTGAGTCCAGATATTGAAACAATTGACCAAATTCGAATACTTGATAGAAAACAGGAAGTCCCTCATGAAGGTGGAATGTGTGATTTGTTGTGGTCTGATCCAGAAAATGTCCCAGGTTGGTCTATTTCGCCAAGAGGAGCTGGGTTTTTGTTTGGTGAAAATGAAGTAAGTAAATTTCTTCAAACAAACAACATCTCTTTAATTGCTCGTGCTCATCAACTAGTAATGGAAGGATATAAAGAAATGTTTAATCTGGAGCTCGTAACTGTGTGGTCAGCTCCAAATTACTGCTACAGATGTGGAAATATTGCCTCTGTCCTTGCCATAGATGATAATCTTAATAGAGAATACAAAGTTTTTGAGGCCACAACACAGAACGTGAGTTCCATGCCATCTAAGAAACCAGCAATAGAGTATTTTATATGACCTGGCGCTCAAAAAAAAAAAACGCATGGGGAGGCTGCTCGCGGTGGTGGTGGCTTACCCACAACATAAAATTTCTAAATGCATAACTACCTGTACTCATAATTGCGTGACTTTCAAAAAAAGAGAAGTTTCGATATTAGAATGTAGACATGTGGAGTTTGGGTGCAAATGCCGATACGTCTTTGAGATATGTATTACCGATTCAACTCAGGTTCTTCAAAGGTCATCGCAAATTGAAGCACTGGTCTACTTGACTTATAAAATGAGTAGAGTAGTCCCCTCGTGAAAAGGGCGCTGGGTTCGCCTATGCAATCCGTGCTTACTTAGCTCCAAGAGCACACAACCTTTACGAGCTTTTTGGTAGATAGAAATAAATTTTCGAGGAAGTACACATGTTTCCCACTCTCTGTTTACAATAAATAGAAAGACGAATGGTCAAATGATAACACGCGAAATATGTCATGTAAGATAATGCAAAACGTGTCTCGAATAGAGTATATACTTTGCTATAAAAGGTGCTCCATTACTTTTTTTTTGTTTATCCACGCGTCAGAAGCTCTGCCCACGCCTCATAGTCGACAAATGTATTCTCGAAATCTACGGGGCGTCATCGTATCCAAACCCATTGTGGACCAACAGAAGTAGGACTTCAACGTGGACCCTTGGAGAGCATTGAATTGTAAACACTTCCATCGCTTCTACTTCTTAATGTCTTATCTGTACAATTTTATACTACCATTACAACTTCGGGCCTACCTACTCCTCTTCTCAAAATGACTTCCAATTAGGAAGTTTGGCCTAGCCAGGGTGGCCGCTAAACTCCGCTGTCACCAACCCTTTTTATTAAAACTTTGCAGGAGCCGAGGCGAATAATGGCGCCGGAAGGCTGTCATACCCGTTTTAGAATTCTTTCTTTAGCAAAAAAAAAAACCGCACTCGCTCGAGTTGCTCTACGTAACCTGCTGAATATGGACTCGAGATTTTCGGTTGCAGGTAGTGATACACCTTACTCATTGATTTTGGCAGATTCTCCAGAAGTGTTCTAGTTTTGGACCAAATAGACAGTTGCTAAAATACAACATAACTACAGCCGATAATATAGGTGAAATCAAACAAAAAAAAATCACGCATATCATTGATTTGTTAAGGCCTGCACCTTTTTACTTATGCAGTTAAATGGAACCTCAATTTAGTTAGTGTCAGAGTGAAACGCATCTTTACTTGAAACTTTGTATGGCCTATTTAACTTATGCCAGAACGCGGCAGTACGATGACAAAAATGTATAGGCCGAGACCGCTAGCTGTTATCAAGCTTGTTTATTAACTTAGCATATACACGGTCAGATGCATACAATAAGTTGACAAGTTCCGACGTACGTCTCTAAATACTGTTGGGATTCTGACAGCTTTAATCTTAGCAATCGGCTTTGCTTGGCCCCCAAGCATCATTTGTATTTTAGTTTAAGTTTAACCTTTTAAGATTTGCCGTCTCCGGAAAACTAGGATTGGTATCCTGGTGTAGTACCCTCCTGCAAAATTTTTTTGTCTATTATGCAAGCTCTGCTTCTGTGACCACAGATAAGTCGCAAAAATATAATTAGAAATCAAAAATATACAAATAGTGAAATGAATGATACGACATGCGCCATGCATCCTTATGATGAGCGAGTTTGAAATCCGCTCGCAGTAACTTATAAGTGAAACGATCCCGTAAAATTTTTAACATTCGTAATTGTCTTAGAGTGGTTTTTGGTCGCAAAATCAGAGGTTTGCAAAAGCCCTTAAGGAAGGAAAGAAAATTTGTACTCGTTCCTTAGGCTCATAATATAGATAGACAGAGAGCAAGAAGCAGTTGATAGAACTTAGTTGACAATCAAGGAAATAGAGACGAGAGAGTACCTAGCACTCTGAAAAGGGAAACTAATACCAAAATTTAAAATAGACTTAAGATTGCACGTAGAAGAAAGGACTTTTACTTGTGACAAAATTCTCTAGTCCACAAACATCAGACTAGAACTAATCAATTTACCAAACCGTATAGTATTTTGTTTGATTAAATTTAAGATCAGTTTTGCATTAAAAACCAGTATTACAACGATATATTGATTTCAACATGAATTTTAGCATATTATACTTGGCAATAGCTTTGTTATTCTTGGCTGACTACACAATTGCAGCAACCACAACAGTTAAACCGACTTCGGTATGGGCAACTGGAACCAATTCAGACGGTGTTCTTGTGACTACTTTATCGCGCTTCTCCCAGACTTTCTCTGATGTGTTTACAGAGGCTTCTTCAGTTCCAACTGGTGCAATTGGTTTAGGCAGTATCTCAGGTGAAGTGGGCAGCATCAGAAGCTACGAAAGAGTTACAATATCACAACTGAATGCTGGTTTCTCTCTTTTAGGGCCAAGTTCACCAAATGGATTGTACTCTGCTATTAGCAAGTCTACTGCATTGATTGCTGCATTACCATTGTGTATCACATTCCTCATTTTCCTCATTTAAAGAGCAATCACTACCAATCTTGCGATTTCCAAGTGAACAAAAGCATAAAGCTCATATCAACCTTATTGACCAGATGTTATATTGTACTGACATTAATTGAATAGACAAATTAGAAATAATAGCATTAGTATTTTGTTGAACATTTCAGTAGAAAAGTAAAAGACAAGAAAGAACTTAAAGAATTCATCGCTTAGTTGTACCTGTAGTTTTCAAAAGAGTTGAAATGTATTTCAATTAGTCTGTGTATCGTGATTTTGAAGAATGTTAGTCACGAGTGAGCGAATCACTGATTTAAAAAGTAGTGGCATAACTATATAAATAATAAATAAGGCAGAAGTTTACTGCTGTGGCAAGAAGGAGTTATGGCTCGAGAAATAGCAACGTCCACAGGCAGAGAATTGAATCAGCTAACGGATTCTTCACCTGTAACCACAGAAAGACCGTCTTCAAACCCAGCAGATGAGGAACCAGTTGTACCTTCGAGATTATCTGCAAAGGGACTTTTAAATCCTCTTAATTATAAATCTATATCATTAGAGAATAAGGGATCAGTCGCAAGGGATCATGTAAGTATAACCCAGTATATTTTAAAGTCATTGAATCCTTTTCTAACCTATACAGCTAGCCAACGAAAGAACATTTCTTGCTTGGCTCAGAACATCTCTTTCGTTTATTACCCTTGGTATTGGCGTTACTCAGCTTTTCAGATTAGAGCAGAAATCTTCAAAAATACAAACCTCTGATAATTGGATATCATTGGCCAATAATGAAGATTCTGGAAATCTTGCAATAAAGAAATATGGGAAGGCATTAGGGTCAATGTTTATAATAATGGGTATAATTACTTTACTTTTTGGATTGGTACGTTTTACCCAAGTCCAAGCAATGTTGACCAAAAACTACTACCCTGCTACCAGGCTTTCTCTCGTTTTACTCATCCTGATCATACTTACTACTATCGTAATAACATTCATAATGGTACTTAAGACTAGTATATAATTGAGATTAAAATTCCATAGCAAGTGCTCAAACCCTATAGATCAGAAGTACAAATTGGCAAAAACGGAGTTTCCAAACATATGTACGAATTAGACGAATTATTACAAACTTCAATGTAGTTAATGTGATGTTTAAATCACAGTTTTATTTTATAACAGTCAGAGAATATGAGAACGAAGAATACATTTCATGACTTAAGGAGCTAGGTTTTCAAAAGAAATTCTCTTTTGTTTGATTATGAATACTACTTGTTACTCGTTATATTCTAGAAACGGACTGACTTCAAAATAGTGGATGTGTTCTTGGCTTCAAGATGACTAAACGCCATTAGAAATCAAATAATTCAAAGTTGTATTTCATTTATATCAACAAGGTCTTGACTACGAATGTTTCTTTTCCCCAATAGAGGTTCGAAATGAAAGTAAGTTGCAACCACAAAAGCCCTAATAATTAATCACGCGAAAGTCATTAATTTATCAGGTGAAATTTGGTCGTGTATTTCTTTTATGATGATATGACGAAAAAAATCACGCCCTTTGGCGGGCAAAAATTTGAGAAAATTACTTCGTAATATCTTGAAGTATTCTTCTTTCATTAAGATATCTTTAATTTTTATAGTATAGATACAAAATGGTATGTGTGGTTGAAAAATGGTTTGAATTCAGAACGTACATTTTCATGGGCAGGACCAGGGGAACAGGTTGATAGATTTGAAGAAGGAGCGTTCAATCATGGAATAAGGATAACACGTACTTTTTACGGTACGAAGTACGGAATCAGAAAACAGGAGAGAAATCTATAATAGCAATAGTAAATTCATTTGTGTCCATGTTGAAATGTTTAAGCTGTGGTTTTAACTCTATTTGAAAGTGATTCAATCAAGTGTCTAAATATATGTTATCCAATACCTTTATAATGAAGGTTAACTCTATCTATTGAAAGTTTCTCCTCTGGTCAAAGGGTAGAGTGTTTCAATCTATATAAGCTACAGAATGCCCAACGTTCTACATTCCTAATCATTTCATATTTGCATTAGCAAGAATTAGTTACTAACTATTATATAGGGTAAAGTCCACGGTTCCTTAGCTCGTGCTGGTAAGGTTAAATCTCAAACACCAAAGGTTGACAAGCAAGAAAAGCCAAAGCAACCAAAGGGTAGAGCATACAAGCGTTTGTTGTACACCAGAAGATTCGTTAACGTTACTTTGACTAACGGTAAGAGAAAGTTCAACTCCAACTCCGCCTAATTACCGAACACATTTAATATGCTAGTTTCTGTTAACATGGGGTTTATTGAATATTTTTAAACATATATCTAAACAATGAAAATATACATTTTATGTACATTCTGAAGATCAATTTTACTTGAACATGTAGAATTTAGTCCCATTCTGGAATCAAGAAGAATGAATAAACTCTCGATCTTACTTCGATGGTTTCATCATCTTCTTCAAACATAGGATTCCAAACGACCAAGTCAATCGGTTGACTCTTGAAACCAAATTTTTTAGACGTTTCGAAAAATTCCAAGTCTTTATGCAATAACTTAGGTCTATGAGGCGAGAACACAACTAAAACTTTCCCTGTTTTTTTAACCAACTCTCTACAATTCTTTAATAACTTCAAGTGCTCTGTGTGGTTGAAAATAAGATCAGACAAGATTACCAAGTCAAATTTCTTATCTTCTTGAGGTTCATTATCTTCAATAATTTCTTTGACATCATTTCCCCAAATTAGCCCCTTGACATCATAGTTATCTAGATGCTTGTAGAGTTGAAAGTTATACTCAATATTCTGTATCAAATCTGGGTCTGGGTAATCCGTTGCAACCACTCTTTCAGCTCCATTAAGAGCGCATAAAACAGAGGGTAGAGCAGCAGCAGCGCCCAACTCGAGGACACGCTTACCTTTAATTAACGAATCTGCATGTTTATCAAGATAATCAGCAGTGAAAATACCAGCATTCCACAAAAGATGACCCCATAAAGGTGACTTTCCTACCAATCTTAACTTAATTTCTTTAGGCTCTTTATTCACTTTTCTTTGATAGGCAGCAAAATGAGGTTCCGGAGGAGGAGGTAAGAAGTCCTCGGGTTCTTCAAAAAGGCCCAACAGACCTAAATCAATCTCGTCTTTAGACATGATGTAACTAAAATTTATCACGAAATGTCAAAAATCATCCATCAATTACAGTTCAATGCTCGCATCATAAAGTCACGTGATTTGATATACAGATGTCACAAATTGGTTGTTGCCCCATACTCTTCGGTGAATTTCAAAGCTTGCAAGGGACTATAGTTAAAAGGTGAGAGTATTTTCAGTTCATCGCATATCAAATCTTCTTCCTTGTCTACACAGAAACTATCGGGAAGCTTCTCCAAATCAAAAAAAACGGCCCCCAATGACTTAAATTCTGGCTCAGAATTTGATATGCTTTCCCAATTACTTGCTGTAAAATCTTTATGACCTTTCGTAAACGAGACAGATCTTTTCCTAGCATAGGGAAAAGCAACATAATGAAAAGAACTGAAAACCTGAACTCTCTTTCCTGGATCAGCATTGCAGGTGATACTTCCAGTATTAGAAAGGGTAACTGTTAAAAGGTCTGATCCCAATGTGACACTTAAGCCCAACTGCATGAGGTTCACGGAAACTGATGGGCTTATTGAAATAGCAAGTTCTTTTGACCAAGAATAACTTTGTGTATATCCAGCACCACTTGAACTGAGCCTTGATGAAATGCAACTTGATATAGGGACCCTTGAAACACTTATATTCTTCAGAGTTCCATATTGGACTTCAAGTAATCTAATATTTCTCTTCAGATTCCATAACTTTGAAAACTTTGAGGGGTTTTCTTCTTCATGCTCTGAACTATCAAAATAAAACGAAGAGCCAGTGTCTTTGAGATATATAACAGTGGAAGCAGCTATGTTGGGAATTTTTTTCTTTTCAAGCTGTTTCCAAAACTGAGATTGAAAAAGCTCACTCTTAGTATTAAATTCTTTTAAAACAGGCTTCATGTTTTCGATATCTAGTTTTGTGATTTTCTGCAGAGTAGTGTTAGATAAAGGTAAAGCAACACATAGAGCCCCGAAGAGCAAAACAGCCAATAGCAAACGCATCATATCTAGAATAAATAGCTATTGAACTATGTACGATTAATTCAAATTTGGAGTAAAGCTACTAGTTATGTACCGTTAAAAATTTAAGTATGCTCATATTTCGTGTTTATGTATTGCGATGTCAGCAGAACTTTTTTAAAAAAAGTAATTATGGTCATATTGCCAATTGTATACACAGTAACGGGTGAAGTTTTCTTTATATGCTGTTTTTTTCATAGCTCATCAAGTTGGTACTCTAAGCACCGAATTTTAAGGATTATTCCTTCATTTGAAATTTGGCTGCGAAATCCTCTTAATCTGTCAATTAAAAAAGGAGTCAGGAGACTGATATCCAGAAAAAGCTTGAGATGACTTATCAACATAACATTATATCCTACCAAATGCTTTGTCATGTCATCTTGTTTTCTCTTGCACACTTTTTGCATAAGTGAAATATTATCTTCTATTATATCTAAACCAATCATTACGCTCTTATATTCTAGGTGATTTATTAGAAATCCCAATGAAAGCAACGTAAGATTCTTCCTTAAGTCATCTAATTCTTCTGAGAGAAGTATTTTAAGACAGATGTTTATGAACCTCATCAACTTCGTGAAATGTGTCTTCTTATAAATAACATCAAAACAATCCTCCATCTTATGAATATTGGTCGAAACAATAACACCGATTTTCAAAATATTTAGATCGAGAATACTATAGCTTCCCGAAGCTAAGTTCGCAATTGTATTATCGAATAATTCCCATACTTGTTCGATATTTTCAAATACATCGCTCGATTCAAAATAGGATTCAAGATACATTAGTATAGTTAACATGTCCTCTGTATCATTTGTCAACTTGTACAATCTGGTTGCAGAATTCATGGCTTGCCAGTTGTTGTTCATTTTCATCTTATTTAAGAGTTTTACCTTAATTTTGTTCAGTTTTGGAACCTTTTCTTTGATGTTTTGCAAACTTACTTTCAATAGATTCAGTAACCCTTGGATCTTGAAATCATCATGTACCATGCAAAAAACAGCGTATTCAAAATGCTTGTTTATTTTATACAGATCAAGCTGTGGGTTACTTGACTTGATTAACAAATAATAATTCACTGAAACAAGCCATTCAATAACTTTCTTACCTTCGTCGTTTACTTTACGTGTTTGATCGTACAAGCATTCTAGCTTTTTGACCACAAGGACACGGTTGATTGAAAGCTGTTCTACTGACATAATCTTTTCAGCTAAATCTATGAGAGACGATATTAAAACTGAATTTTTGGATTGTATTCTTTTTCCATTAGTGAAGGTCAATCCTTCCAATAAAAATTCGAGCTCTTCATTCTCTATTTTTCTTTTTCTCTTATGTCTCAAATCATCATACGTAGTTAAGGAATCTCCTTTTATACTGTCGCCATCCAAATCAAAATTGAATTCATCTGTTGATTCGACTCTCAAATCTTTTTCTGATTGACGCCTTTCCATCAAGAATGATCTCTCGTGTCCATATACTCGGGAATTCAACAGTTGAGCAATTGGTGTGGGATCAGTCTGAGGAATTACTTCATGATGAATATTTGTTTGCTTGGACTCAATTTCCTTGAATACGGTCTCGAGATTAATTGCGAAGTGTGGTTTGAGCCCACTAGGTACATTGTTCGAGTTATTGGTTATGTCAGAAACATCCTCAGTGGAGTGGGATTGCGGTTCATAGGGGAGAAACGCAGGAGAGAACAGGTCATAGTCTATATTATTGAATAAGTTTTTCCATGCTCTTTTTTCTGCCGGGGTTGCTGGCTTTCTAATTGGGGAGTTATCTGATATAGGTGTCTCCGATAGCTTTGAGGTAAGTCCACTTGTAGGAGAGGATGGAGAATCCAGATACACAATTTGGTTTGAATTATGAAATTCTTTGGATTTCTTGGTCACCCTTTTCCTCTTTTTACCTCTACCAAGGGTCTCATTGGGCTGATTTTCTATCCCAATATGATTCATAAATCGCGTATACTTTGAAGGTGAAGTAGTCAAGGGGTCATTTAATAGGTCTAAATCTTTTTCTTCATTAGTCAGTGTAATTCTTAGATGTGCATTACCAATTACGGGAGAAGATTTTAGTTGGAGTATGTTATGCCCAGATTTAGACTTTATCGTTTCGTTATCGTATAGGACGTCCGCAGCAAATTCGAATGTATCTGGTGATCTTTTCTCTTGACTCTCCATTATATCTTCATCCTCACTCGAGAATACACTCTCAGAGCTTGCTCTAGCATTGCGTTTCAATAAACGGCTCTTTTTACCGTATCCTATCATAGGAAAGTTATGTCGTTACTTAACATCAATTCTAAGATCTACGCTGTGATCAAGACTGTATCAGAATATGCTTATACCTGCATATTAAGTGTCGATGAAATGTAGACGCCGATATGAAAGATTTGACAACAACACTATTACAAATATTCAACATATTACTCAAAATAGAGGAACATGTCACTAGAAGCAAGGATCCGAAAGTTTTTGAATGGACCCAAAAAGGGAGAGACATTCGAATTGAAGAATGGTCTCGTATCTCAGTACAAGCACGAAAGAAAAGATGCGATTCAAAGGGTAATCCAGGCTATGACAGTAGGAAAAGATGTGTCTTCCTTATTTCCTGACGTGTTAAAGAACATTGCAACGTATGACATTGAGCAAAAGAAATTGGTATACTTGTATTTGATGAACTACGCCAAAACCCATCCTGAGCTTACCATTTTGGCAGTTAATACATTTGTTCAGGATACGGAAGATCCGAATCCATTGGTCAGAGCGTTAGCAATCAGGACAATGGGGTGTATTAGGGTCTCCAAGATGATAGACTACATGGAAATACCTTTACGTAGAACCTTGAAGGATGATAACCCCTACGTTAGAAAGACTGCAGCTATTTGTGTTGCAAAGCTTTTTGACCTTGATCCTGAAATGTGTGTTGAATTTGGATTTTTGGACGAGTTAAAGAAAATGATCAATGATCCCAATCCAATGGTGGTGGCAAATTCATTAAATGCCTTGTTTGAAATCAAAGACATGAATAATGATCCGAGCTTGGAGGTTCTTACCTTGACTGGTGAAATTGTTAGGAATTTGTTGACTTGTCTTAACGAATGTACAGAATGGGGAAGAATCACAATATTATCTGAGATTGCAACATATTCGAGCACAAATCACGATGAAGCGAACCATATTATTGAAAGAGTAACCCCCCAGCTTCAACATGCAAATCCTTCTGTTGTCTTGAGCTCCATTAAAGCAATTCTACATCATTTAGATACTATTTCAATCACTGCTCAGAGAGCATCTATCTTGAAAAAGCTATCTGCCCCTCTAGTTTCTTTGGTTACAACTTCAATCCCAGAAGCCCAATATGTTGGGTTGAAGAACATCAGAGTCATCTTAGAAAAATACCCGCTGATTTTATCAAAGGAATTACGAGTCTTCTTTATTAAGTATTCTGATCCTTTATACTTAAAGCTTGAAAAACTCGAAATTATGGTGAGACTTGCTTCAGACAACAACAGTGCTTTATTAATGGGTGAATTAAAAGAATATGCTATGGAGTTTGAACCGGCTTTAGTTTCCAAAGCGATCAAGTCTATTGGATCTGTTGCTATTAAACTTGCAGGTAGCGTTGTCAAATCTGTAAACTTATTGAACAATTTGATAGAACAAAGAGGCGGCGAGCTTATTATTAATGACTCCATTATCGTTTTGATTAATATTTTAAGACGCTATCCCAATAAAAATGATTTATTGACATTGGTTATACCAGTTATTTCAGAGCACATTTCAGACTTAGATAACAACGACGCATTGGCAGGCTACATATGGTTACTTGGTGAATATCCAAAGTACTTTTCAAACCTTGGTGAGAAATTGAATTCTCTAGTGGAAGGATTTCTAGAATACGACTCAATGTTGCAGTTGAATATTTTAACATCCGTCGTAAAGATAAACCTATCCCAATCTGAAGCCCATTCATCTATTCTTCAAAAAGTCTTAGAAATGGCAACGAAGGACTGTGAAAATGCAGATGTTAGAGATAAAGCGTTCATTTATTGGCGTCTTTTATCTTCCTCTTCTAAGGATGCTCAGAAAAAAGCAATACTAACTAAACTCCCACCGATCAAGAGCACTATCTCATCTTTTAGTCCAAGTGTTTTAGATGTTTTGGTGCAGGAACTTTCCACGCTATCATCAGTATATCACAAACCATCATCCACCTTTATAAAGGCCAGTATTCAACAACGCATTAATGTTGTTAAGAAATCTGAGTCAAGTAATCACAAGAAGGAAAACATAGACGATTTAGCAAAATTAGCAAAGCAAGAAATCATCAACAACTCGAAAAATGAGAACTTGTTAGATTTCGATGACGATGATGAGTCTAATTCTGAAACGCCAGCTGGGGGTTCATCATTACTAGATGAATTAGATAGTATTTTTTTTACTCCTTCAGCTCAACCACAAATCAATGACAATAATAATGGCACTCCAGCATCAAATAATGATATATTAAGTCTATTCAATACAACTGCTCAGCAGGCTAATGTGAGAGAATTCAACGGCCTTCAAAACTTATCTCTAGGTAACAGCGGACCGACATCCTCTAAAACCGGTGCACTGCAAGGAGGAAAAGTCAACGACGACCTATTGGACCTCTTTTAAGCATAATTTAGTAATTTTTTTAGCGAATCTTAAGTAGCTACATTTAGTTTAACATCATTATTGGTCATACCCATTATTAAGCTATTTTATTTTTTCAGTTTGCAATTTTTAAGAACCGGATTACATACTCTATTAGATTAATTATATTACAAGTTTTTCAAAAGTTTGTCTATAAGCTCCAACTTCTTGGCTTCTGCATTAAATGGCTCATTTACCGCTTTAACTTCGTCTGATTTCATTTGTTCTTGTCTGTCATTAAGAGGCTTCAAAATTTTACCTTTGATGTCCAGCATCACACGATCAATCTCTTTTATTTCTGACTTTTTGATATTTATTTGTTTTCTTAAAAGCGTTATCAAACTTTCCCTAGATTGATGTGGTCTGTATGTGTTAATAAGGTGATTGATGTTAATCAAAAGCAACTTAATATCTTCGACTTTAGTATGAAACTGTTGAGGCTCAATCGAAACAAGACCAATTAACTCAAGAAAATTCAAAAGCAAGGAATCCATTAACTTGTGCAACTCATCAATCTTTGTCTTCGATGTGATTTCTTGGTCGCTGTCCTTGTAGAGTTGTTTCCATCCAGAATCACTCAAACTAGGCAATTTGTCTTCAAAAGACCATATATTCCCATAGCCTCTATAATGTTCACCCTGAGGGGCATTTGGAGGAATCAAGAGCTTCAATTCTCCTGGGGGGGCGGAAGTTCTTTCATTTGCTGGCCCCTCGTCTTCGCCTCCGTCGATATCCATTGCATTATTATCTTGTTCTCTCTTCCAAGCTTCAAGTTTCTTCAAGTTTTCATTAGTGAAAAATCTAGCAAAGGGAGGAGGGGGTGGATACAAAGATGATATAATATCCCCATTGTTATTATCTGACATTTTAATCCTATTATCCGCTGTTGACTTGTTTTCAAATGTGAGTAACGAGTTTTGATAATGAGAATGCATAATTGTTCAATGTCGTGCAAACAAGAATTTTAGCACTACTATTAAATCGATTAGGGTTTGGGATTTGGATAAATAAACAAATTTTATAGAGACTTGCTGACATGAGTGAAGAGCATGATCATATGGATATTGATAGCGGTAAGTAGTCCCAGCAGCTATGATAATTAATTTATGGTTACTAACGTTATGGAGTAGCAGGATCAGAGCAAACTGTCAAACCGAAGATACCAAAACAAAGATTCGAGGTGAAGAAGTGGACAGCTGTTGCATTTTGGTCGTGGGGTAAGTATTTGAAGAATTGTTTTTAACGGTTATATCCTACTAACACTACTCTAGATATTCAAGTTGAAAACTGTGCTATTTGCAGAAACCATTTAATGGAGCCATGTATTGAATGTCAACCAAATACAATTAATAATAATCAAGAAGATTGTATAGCCGCATGGGGTGCTTGTAATCATGCTTTTCATATGCACTGTATCCAAAGATGGTTGAAATCCAGAAATGTTTGTCCTTTGGATAATAGAGAATGGACATTCCAGAAATTTGGAAATTAATGTGGCAATTATGCTTCTGGTAATGCATGACACCAATACATGCTAACTAATTCTTTCATTTATCACTCAAGAAATTATACTACGCTTATCGATCTAGTAAGGGCTATATTAAACGATAGCTACGGTTATGTATTTTCTTAATGATTATACGCTTGCATTTTTTTGATATTTCTAATTATTTTTTAACAATTATATTCAACGGCCTCCATTGAATATGCCACTTATAGGTAAATAATGTTATTTCAATGGATATTAGTTCGTTTCCCAATAACCCCAAGATCTTTTATATGAACCTAGAGTAACAACATCTTCGCAGCTTTTTTTAAGATCCTCAATGCTATTTTTTATGCTATTGTCATTAGCGACACTGCCGATTAGCTCCACAAAGAAAACGTACTGCCAATGGTTATTATGAGATGGTCTCGAATTTATGGAAGTTAAATTAACCTCATATCTTTGAAAGACATCTAGCGCTTCTCTGAGAGCTCCTGGCTTATTAAGGGGCAAAGTGAAAATAATAGATGTAATATGTAAGTTTTTTGCATCTTCATTTGTGTCTTCCTTGTTATCCGGTAAGTCATTATACCCAAGAATTAAAAAGCGAGTGGTGTTCCGTGAATTGTCTTCAATATTTTCACAGAGAATAGGTAGATCAAAAACAACAGAGCTCATCTTTGATGAAATACACGCAACGTCCTCAGAACTTTCTTGCTTCACAATCTCAGCAGCTCTTGCAGTTGATGGAGTATCGATCTTTTGTATTCCCAGACTGAAATTCTTCGTCAAAAATGACGATACTTGAGTCCACACTTGTGGGTGAGAATATATCGTTTTAATGTTTGATAATGAATTGGCTTTAGTCAATAAGCTGTGATGTACAGAAACAAACTGTTCTGCCACAATTTTGAAAGATGGTCGGGTTGAACTCGATGACGGAGGGGAAGGTAATGGTTTTGACATTTCTTGTAGTTGATTTAAAGGCATGTACCAATCTCTAATCAAATCATATGTGAACACAACTTGGCCATTTGTGGAGTTTTCAAATGGAACCACAGCGTAATCAACTTCTCTGTTATCTAAAGCTTTAAAGCAGTCAGGGATTCCTTCTTGTGGATATAGCTCAACCTTATCACAACTACCTTGAAACTGTTGAACCACAGCCTTTTCATATAGTTAGTAAAATTATTTACAGTCAAGGGCACTTTAACAAATCTACTTACTTGATGGGTATATGTACCTTCCGGTCCTAGAAATCCAACCTTGAATCCCATTCCACCACTTGAAATAGTCTTCAGTTCTCTACTTACGAAAATATGCTCTTCGTTCTTAGTCGGTGTCAAGTTTATGTTGGCTACTGTATATAATAAATTTGAAAAAAACTAAAATGAGGTGTCTATAGAAGAAGTCACTAGGATGTTATCTTCAGTGTTAGATCACACAGTTGTACTGTAATGTAGTGTAATGTAGTGTACGAACTGTTGGCGAACTTACTCTACTCGAAAAAAGTGATATGTATCACACACTCTAAAGCCTTTCAGAGTATATTACACTTATCTGTTCTTTTCTTCTCATGGGCTCACTGGCTTATACACTTATACATCAGAAACGATGTTTGGAGTGAAAACCTCTACGGCGTACTACGTGTGGTCCGTTGGTGGCTCTTTATTTTTAAAGCACTATAACGAAACCACTTCTAAATTTTGTCTCAACTATTAGTAACCACTTTCACTATAAAAATGTTAAATGACTTATAAACAAAGCTTGTTGTATTGATACAAGATATGTCGAGATATTTTGAATGATCCAGTTCAAAAGTAGTTTAAATCAGAGATCTTCTTCAATGACACCACGCTCAGAGACGTAAATACCATCCAAGAACTTACGGATATCCTTGTTTCTGACACGGCAAATTTGTTGGATATCAGCAGCATTTTGAGAGACATCTTCTAAGGAGTTTCCACTCAAAATCAATTCATCCTTCTGGGATGAAGATTGTTCAACAGCGACACCATCGAAAACCTTGATTTGTCTAACTCTCTTTTCACCCAAGAAATTTCTGATTTCGACATATTTTTGACCATCGACTTCAATAACGTTAACGTTGATAGGAAAATGCGCATAAACATATCTCATCTTGTACTTGTAACCCTTAGTGACACCAGTGATCAAGTTAGAAATCAAAGATTTCACAGTTCTTAAAGCAGCAACTTGTTTTCTTTCACCGCTGAAGACAGAAATCTTAATAGCTCTGTTGCTGACCTTTTTGAAGGAAACATCAATGTGCTTCAAGTTCTTCTTCAATTCACCTCTTGGTCCAGTAACCTTGATGCTTCTAGCGTTGATTTCAACGGTAACACCTTCTGGAATCTCTAAGGTTTGATCAGTTTGGATGTATTTCATTTTGGGTCTATGTTGGAAATATTCAAGAACAGTCGTAGGAAAATTTTTCAGTAAAATATTTAATTCAATTGTGAGGCTAAACACTGAAAAATTAGAAAAATTTTCGGTCGTGTATAAAGGCAAATACTTGGATAAAAAATCTGGCATGATCAAAATTACCTCAGACCTAAGCATACTCGGGACAAATACTTGTAGTTATATGCAAAACATAATTACATTAATATTGCTAAGAGATAAAATATACTGAAATTTTTATAGAGCTATAAACTAGCGTTTATGATACTGACTGAAATTTCTCTTCTAATCCTCATCCTGATCTTCTAAAGTGAGAAATTCCCATCTTTCTTGGGTTTTTGGAAAGGTTATACCCAATTCAAGCATAGTGCTGAATGCCTTAGAGAAATCTGCAAAGAAGAGATCTTGGTCTGCTGCATATTCTTTTACATATTTAAGAAAGTAAGACTCTTCCTTCAATGCCATATCAGTTGGTAACATCATGAAAGAATTGGTTTCATCGTCTTCATATTGCTTTTTACCATCCCATTTCTTGATATGCCAGTCGCCTAACAACCTAACAAAGAAATCGTTGGTAAACATGTTATAGGATGGGCCCCAAGTACCAGTATAACCCGAGTAGTGAGAATGGCATTGACCTAAGACATGAGCACCTAATAGTGCCACTGTTTCCCGTTCATTGAATCCCATTCTAGCAAAAAGGTTTTTTACATATTTTCCATCCTTGGATGCATCTGGTAATCTGCCATTTGGAGGAATCTTGTTGGGATCTGTAGCGTCGTCTCTACCTGGCCTCCATGGGATCTTTGGTCCCCCTGATTCCTGGACAGCAACGACACCTCCTAATGTCCACAAATCACCTCTAGAAACCCATGGATGTTTTACACTGAATTCATATAAGAAATCACGTCCAACTTCTAAACCTGCGTTTTCACCATCGGTAGATTCTGGAGCGTAGATCATAGTTCCATTATACGATCCACCGGTGTTGGTCTTTTTATCATAGGTACCAGAGTTGTGCCATGCAAGTCTAAGCAACAAGCCATAGCGCCCAATTCCTCCATCAGCATCCTCTTGATCGTGTACTTTTTCTGCAATATCGTTGTACAATTTCTGGTAATCCTCAAATTTTTTTCCTTTCGGAACCTGTGCAAGGTTTACAACAGCAGAACCTGCAATCAATGGTCCGGTGAGCCCGTTGGGTTTTCTATTCTTGTTCTGATTATGGTTGATGTAATAAATTAAAGCCCCCGAGCCAATTACCCCTCCAATGACAGCACCGAAAGCTCTTGGTCCTTTACTTGAGAATACTCTGCCAAATGAATTGGCTGAACCCTTAATTGTTGTTGTAGACATCTTAGTTACCGTATTATTACAAGTGCACTAACACTTTTGCCATTCTCCTAGCTTTTATAATTCAATTCTAATCTACTGAGACAATTCCCGAAGGGGTAATGATTTGAAATGCCCCCATTGACTGGACTATCTAGAACGAATAATATCTGACACAGTGACTAATGCTATGCTTATGCATGAACAAATGATACTCCATATACACAATGAGCCTGATTAAGACATACAATAGTTCTTTTTATTTGTTACATGACTAATGACTTATGTACTGGTGTTTGTTAGCGGGTGGAGGGGCCACTTAAAAGGACTCGGGTCAGCCTTATTAGCGCACTAATATTTTGCAGCTACTGTTCTCGAACAAGCCTCTTTGTAATACAAAATTCGAGCGCGTTAATTGGGTAGTTTTCTAGCCATGATCCGTGGCACTGGCTGCGGAGAAGTTAAAATACCCAAGATTTCCTACAATTATATATGCAATTAACTAAAATTAAAAGACTGAGGTTTATATACACATTGTTTAATCTTTAAGTTTACTATCAAGTAATTCCTCAATAGCTTCAGCGTCTTGGTAAATCCAGGAACCTTCTTCATTGTAAATCTTTGCATTAGCACACATTATCTTAAGTTCGTCAATAAAAGCTTCAAAGGTTTCGAATTTATCTTGCTTAAGATTTTTCTTCACCTGGTTAATCGATACGGGCTGTTTGATAACTTGGTAATAATCAGGGTACAACTTACGAGATGGTAGAGCCATAAAAACCTCTGAAATATTATGACCATCCGATTCTGCAGTCATTTCTAAAATAGCATCAAGAACTGTTTCACATCTTTCCAAAAGGCTATCATCTCTTTCCAACGCAAGATCATCGCCGTAACCATCGGTTTGGGGTGTTTGTGAAGCATTTCTTCGAGGTCTCCTGAACGAATCATCGGATTCTGGTGTTTGTTCTGGCTCATCTGTACTATCTCTAGCAAATCTCTTCCTTCTTTTCGCAGCTCTTTCTTCTTTTCTTTTCATAGCATCTTCAACTGTATCTTCATCATCATCCATTGCAGCCAACCATTGCTCTTCAGTCAAGCCATCATCATATTTGACTCTTTTTTTCTCCCTCATCCTTGCTAATTCCTTTACATCTTTTTCAAAATGACGGGAAACATCTTCAGTAAACACAGTAGGCAATTCAGCTGTTTCGATCAACCTTGTCCTATAACCTTCTTTCTTTCCTTGCATTCTATCGTGTAATATACGATCATCATCAATCTGACCGAATAGCACTTTTTCGTCTTCGGATCTTGCAAGGATTTCATTCAATTCTTCATCATCCAAAGTGTAGTTTTCTTCGTTATCATCTCTCTTGGCTTCAGACTCAAGCAATCTCTTCAAAAATTCCTCTTGTTCTTCGGCTGTAGACTTGTTATCAAATTTACCTGCTTGGATAACCTTTCCATCAATATCAAGCTTTTGATGAGCTCTCTCTAAGATGACTTCTTCAACGGAGTCATTACTAATTAATCTTAATATTCTGACCTCATTTTTTTGACCAATTCTATGCGCTCTGTCCTGAGCTTGTAAATCTTGGTGAGGATTCCAATCAGTATCGAAAATAATGACTGTATCTGCTGTTTGTAAGTTTAACCCCAAACCACCCGCTCTGGTTGATAACAAGAAGCAAAAATATTCGGAATTGGGTGCATTGAAATCTTTCAACATATCTTGTCTATCTTCAGCCTTGGTGCTACCATCTAATCTGAGGTACCTCATATCACGCCATTTCAAAAAATCTTCCATAATATCCATAACTTGGGTCATCTGAAAAAACATCAAAACCCTATGTCCAGTAGCCTTGAATTTTGGTAAAATCCTGTCTAATAGTTCAAATTTACCACTAACTCTCCATATATAGTCGTTTGTGAGTCTTGAAGAGTTAAGTACATCTTCAACTTCCTCAAAGACGAAGGGATGGTTACAGATCTTTCTCAATTGCATGATTTTATTATTCATACCCTTAATTCCAGATTTTGTAGAGCCCACCTCCGTACCAACAAAAAGAGCATTATGCTTAATCATCTGCTGATAAAGAATAGATTGTAACCCAGATAGGTTACATTTAAGGACTTTCTCTATCTTGTCAGGCAAATCCTTTTCTACGTCCTTCTTTAATCTTCTTAAAAGAAATGGTCTCAAAACTTTGTGTAATCTTCTAATAACCAATAAAGACTCTTCTTCAGTTAGTTCAATCCTTTCTTGAGAGCCTGTGTTTGCAAAAGGGGTGTTGAACCATTCATCAAATGATTTAACGGAATTGAAAATTCTGGGCAAAACAAAATTCAATAGAGCCCATAATTCAGGTAGATTGTTTTGCAATGGAGTACCTGTTAAAATCAACCTGTTTTTAGCTTTATAGTGACTTTTCAAGGTTAGAGATAATTTGGAATTCGCATTCTTCAATCTGTGACCTTCATCAATAATTAAATGTGAATAATTAAATTTTGCTAGCAAATTTTTCTCTCTGATAACATATTCGTATGTAGTCAACATAACCTGAAAATGGCCTGCTCTTATGTCATACTGTAAAGACTTACGCTGTTGAGGAGATCCTTTGTAAACAATGAGGTTAACTGTGGGAGCCCATTTTTCAAACTCCATGGTCCAGTTCGTGATTGTTGATAATGGGACAAGAACTAAGAACTTTTCTTCATGTTTCTTTTCAATTAAATAGGTTATCAAGGATATCGATTGAATGGTTTTTCCTAGACCCATCTCATCTGCCAAAATACCATTTAATTTATTATTATAGAGGGATACCATCCATTGTAAACCTTTAACCTGATATTCTTTAAGCTTACCACCGACCAAAATGCCTGGCTGCTCTTTAACCTCTTCCTTGACTCTGTGGGCTACTTGATAGTAGTCAATTTTTTCTCGGAGCTCATCGACAGACTCTTCTTTCACGCTTTCATCTAGAACTTCGGCACCTTGTTCATCTTGTTGTGCTTTTACTTGCTGAGCCAATGTATCCAAAAATTGGTTGGTTTGTTTTAACAAATGGGTGATCCTATAGTCTTTGGTTTCATCTAATAATTTAATATATGCTTCTTCGTCATTAGCTTTTAAAGCTTGCAAACGTTGTCTGGCAGTTCTCTCATATTTTTTAGATTCATCCTTCTCTGTTGTTGAATGGTAATTTCCGACAGCCCTAGCGATTACACTTCTCTTATTTTGCTTGTTAGATTTTGAATTGAAAATTGAGACTGAACTTTCTAAGATTTGACGAACTTTTTCAACATGTAATGCATGTTGCTTCCTCTTAGCCTCCAATTTTCTTTTCTCTTCCAATTGAACTGCTAACATATGAGGATTGGTTTGAATAATCTTTGGTCTAACATAAACAGATCGTTTTGCTTGCGAAGTAAGTGGAATTTTGCTTAAATCTGTGATGTTACTGTGTGCATTACTGGCATCATCAATAATCAACATTTTCTTTAGTTGTTTCTGTTTAGCTAACACGCGTAACGATTTCAATTCAATCAAAGAGTTTATTTTTAATGAGTCCAAATTATCTTGTTCGGTTAATAAACTATCCACGTTAAACGTCCCCAAGTTTGCAGGTAAATTTTCAAGATCTTTCAATCTGTTAGCTATTTTAGATGAAATCATTTGCTCCGTGTAGTAATTGCCTAAAGGAGCACGAAGTGGCTCGACAGACCCAACAGATGGTGAAGACTTTATTCCTAGAGCTTTCGCTCTATCCAAAAAATCTCCTAGGTTTGACTTTCCAAAGATTAATGACCTAAGTGCTTCTGCATTTGCTTGGATATCTTTGGCTGATTCGTTCTTGACGCTTTCATATTCAAATTGCAATGATTCTGGCAAATCTAAATCCTTAGAAAGTAGCTGTAATCCGGCAATTTGCTTAGACAAGAGATCAGAATCGAACAGAGATGTATTGAGGTTAATGTTTTCAACTTCGTTGAAAAATTTTCTTTCATCTTCCAAGTGAGCCTCATACTCTTGCGATACTTTGTATAGCACCTCTTCGATAGCTAACCTTTCTGCCTTTGTTGGATCCTTGAACTCTTGCTTATCGACCTCATGAAACTGCTTGACCCCTGAACCATCAAAATCGCGATGATCAAGATATTTGGCTAATTGTTCTTGCTTCTCTGAATGTTCTCTTGAAACTTGCGTCAATTGTTGATATCGAGATATTAAGTTGTATAATTGTTTTTTTGTCTCAGGAAATCTAGCTTCGGGTACATCGTCACGAAGTACTGAGTCTCCTCCTAATCCATTATTTTGAGTTGTATTTGGTACCTCACTGAGCCCGTTGGAACTATAATTTCTTGTAAGCGAAGCACCATTCATTTCCGACCTGTCTTTTTAAGTACTTTAGCGTAATCTTCTACCCTAATATCTATAACTTTTTACTCCTTGATATTTTCTGCTTATGCTTCTATATGTCTCGACGTGCTAGTAAGACTATTAAAGTTGTGTTGTATACTCTATGCCTTCAATTTTAACAACTGTAAGATGGATTGGATACTAATCGCCAATATTTAACTGGTGATCTTTCGATGGTAGAATAACACTCACTCCAAATCTTCGACTCTGTCCATTGAAAGCACCAACCCGGCCGCGTTTTTGTGTTTCGGTTGGGGCACTATTTATTTTATGAAGTTCAAGTCTTCATTCATTTTGGTATAAGAGTTTAGAAGGAAATTGACAATTGCTACGCAGTAATGTGTTGTTAGTAATAGAAGATTATCTACGCATCATCATGGGTTCTTGACTGACTTCTCTCTGTGGTGTCTTATAATCCTTAGTCTGCACTATGTCAATCAGTTACACAAAATTGAATTTTCTCGATTTCTTCCCAGGCACGTCAAATAAATGATAATATCGTTGCTAATAAACCGCATTCAATCACATAGAAACTATTCGTACCTACCTTTTAGATTAATAAAACCATACAATTGATAAAATTAGTAGGTATTATATCTCACATTTGTTAATAATTAGAATACTGTGATGATATTAAACAGCATCGGTATTGGAAAGCGCATTTTTGTGCAAGCTATCAAAGGCAGAAGATTTAACTCATCTTCCAGTAGTGGAAAATTGCTCAACTGGGTTGAGTATCTTCTGTTAAAAAAAGAAAACAGAAGAATCAACATAGCAGCTTCTTCTATTACTGGTCTTGGTGGTGCCTTTTTGACCTTGGCCTATTTGGGAAACATTGAAATCGATGCTGAATCTAAAATTATGGGCTTTGACCCCTTCATGGTGTTTGCTCTTACGGTTATTATTGGTGGCGGTCTTGGTTATCAGCTTGGGCCCTTCATCGGGAATCCCTTATTCCACATGAGACATAAGGCTATTTTAAAACAATTTAGACTCAAAGATCAAACATTTTTACAAAAAATTCAAGCGAAGAGAGTTGATCCAACTTCTCAGTCTTTTGCCAATCCTGTCCCTGATTACTATGGTGAGAAGATATATTCTTTGAAAGACTACAAACAATGGTTACGTGATAACAATGCTTTCAGAAGAAAGACAAAGGAATTCCTTTAGTGCAATTTGACATCTCGCACTTATGTACATATTCATATAATGAAAGATCTCATAGTAAAAGAGTTTGTAATGTTGTAGAATCTGGATCAAAAAACGACCTAAAAGAAGTACATTATCTATAAGTCTACATCGGGTTACAATTCACAAATCAGACGTTTCAGTATCCTTTTTCCCTATTTGTATCTACATCTCTTGAAGTAAGTGGCAAAGTATTGGTTTCAATGTATTAATCCACACAATTATACAACTAAGGGACGTATGTCAGTTCTTCAGATACAGCCAATGGCGATGAAGGAAATATTCATTGGCGGCTCCGAGCACCGACTTCGTCTCCAGACCCCGTCGTTACGTTTACGATTGTAAGAGTGATCATCCAGGCTAGCTCGGACAAACAGGAGTTTATGCTATAATTTTACCGATTTAACTTGCCCCGTTTGATCTACTTCTTATTGCTGAAAACTTAAAAATATGAACTGCTTCATTCAAGGAATTAGTAGCAAGTCAGACAACAGCATATAACATATCGAGCAAGCCATTTGATGGTTGTAAACATCAATTTACTCTACAAAGCCATCTAGGTAAAAAAAAATACATTGACCCCAGAAAACATTTTGGCCTATGCCCTTCAAGTCATTCAAATGCACAATTGTTTAGTTGTGTTTACGCAACATAGTAGAGATGGTTGTTTATGAACTTATATACAAATCCGAGGCACCATTCAAATTTTTTGATTTTTGAATTTCTAACTATAGCCATAAAAATAAACAGAAACATTGCCTTAAAGTCTTACATATCCTTAAAAATGATGCTTTCTTCTCGGTAGATGAGAATACCTTGTGTTCTTCTTTCTTGATTTTATCATTTTAATGTAGCTCATCGGAGTCACAGTATTCTACCCGGAAGTTATTTCGAAAAAAAACCGAGCTCCGGGGTCACCGGAATCTGTGGACAAATAAAAATGCCTTAGACTGGACACTAGCTCATGGAGTGTCGCTCATTTAAACTAACTTTATTTCGAAGAGTTTAGTCAAATAAGGGTTATACTAATTACAGTAGTAGAAACCAAAACAACTAACAAAACATGCTTAGGGCTTTTAAAAGTGCAGTGCCCAAGGCACAGATATTAAAAGCTCAAGTTAGACCCTTGCTAACAAGGTCATTGGCTACTGACTCGTTTTTGCAAGGTAATAACAGCAATTACATTGATGAAATGTATGATGCTTGGAGAAAAGATCCAAACAGTGTTCATGTTTCATGGAATGCGTACTTCAAGAATGTGGAGTCTGGTAAGGTATCAACTGCTCAAGCTTTCTATGCTCCTCCTACTATTGTCCCAAACCCAGCAGACGGTGCTGCCGGTTTTGTTCCAGGAGTTGATCCATCGAGCGAAGATGTTGTCACACACTTGAAAGTTCA
This sequence comes from Priceomyces medius, assembly GCA_030570455.1. Classification (NCBI taxonomy): domain Eukaryota; kingdom Fungi; phylum Ascomycota; class Pichiomycetes; order Serinales; family Debaryomycetaceae; genus Priceomyces; species Priceomyces medius. The sequence continues at coordinate 873,131 of JAJLVV010000001.1, read as the reverse complement.
ACTTTTGGTTCGTGCTTACCAAGTCAGAGGTCATCAAAAGGCTAAGATTGATCCATTGGGTATCTCTTATGGGGATAATTCTGATGTTCCTAAAGAGTTAACTTTATCCCACTATGGATTTACTGATGCTGACTTAAACAAGGAGATTACCTTAGGTCCAGGTATCTTGCCTAGATTTGCAGATGCTGGTAAGAAGTCAATGACCTTGAAGGAAATTGTTGCAAATTGTGAAAAGTTGTACTGTCTGTCTTACGGTGTCGAATATATTCACATTCCGTCAAAGGAACAATGTGACTGGTTACGTGATAGACTTGAAATCCCTCAACCTTATAAATACACCAGTGATCAAAAGAGACAAATTTTAGATCGTTTGATTTGGTCTACTTCTTTCGAATCTTTCTTGGCCTCCAAGTTCCCTAACGATAAAAGATTTGGTTTAGAAGGTTTAGAAGCAGTTGTTCCAGGTTTAAAGGCCATCATTGATACATCAGTTGAATTTGGGGTCGAAGATATTGTTATTGGTATGCCCCACAGAGGTCGTTTGAATATGTTGTCTAATGTTGTCCGTAAACCAAACGAGTCTATTTTCTCTGAGTTCACTGGATCTAAAGAATTTGATGAAGGTTCCGGTGATGTTAAGTATCATTTGGGTATGAACTACGCTAGACCAACCACGTCAGGTAAGCACGTCAATTTATCTATTGTTGCTAACCCTTCACACTTGGAAGCTGAAGATGGTGTCGTTTTGGGTAAGACCAGAGCCATTCAACATTACAAGAACAATATTGGTAAATTCGATAAAGCTATGCCAATTTTGATGCATGGTGATGCTGCTTTCTCTGCTCAGGGTGTTGTTTACGAAACAATGGGCTTCAGTCAGTTACCTGCCTACTCTACTGGTGGTACTATACATATTATTGTTGATAATCAAATTGGATTCACCACTGACCCAAGATTTGCTAGATCTACTTTATATCCTTCAGATATTGCCAAGTCCATCAATGCACCAATTTTCCACGTTAATGCTGATGATGTCGAAGCTATTGTTTTCGTTTTTAACTTGGCTGCCGAATGGAGATCTAAATACCATTCTGATGTTATTATCGATGTTGTTGGTTACCGTAAGCATGGTCATAATGAAACTGATCAGCCAGCTTTCACCCAACCTCTTATGTATCAAAGGATATCTCAGAAGAGATCTGTTATTGATTACTACACTGATCAATTGTTGAAGGAAGGTGCTTTTACAAAGGAAGATATCGATGAACATAAAGCTTGGGTTTGGAACACTTTAGACGAATCCTTCAATAAGTCTAAGGAATATCAACCAACATCTAGAGAATGGTTGACTACCCCATGGGAAGATTTTAAGTCTCCAAAGGAATTAGCCACTGAGGTTTTGCCACATTTGCCTACTGCTGTTGATGAAAATATTCTTAAAGAAATCGGTGCCAAGACTACTGAGACCCCAGAAGGTTTTGAAATCCACAGAAACTTGAAGCGTATTTTAAATACCAGAAAGAAGACTATTGAAACTGGTGAAGGTATTGATTGGGCAACTGGAGAAGCTTTAGCTTTTGGTTCATTGGTTTTAGAAGGATACCATGTTAGAGTTTCAGGTCAAGATGTTGAAAGGGGTACTTTCTCTCAACGTCATGCAGTTTTACATGACCAAAATTCTGAAACAACACATACCCCATTGAACAAATTATCTGAAGACCAAGGGGCTTTTGATATCTCAAACTCATCTTTATCTGAATATGGTGTTATGGGTTTTGAATACGGTTACTCTTTGACTTCTCCTGATGCATTTGTTATGTGGGAAGCTCAATTTGGTGATTTTGCTAACACTGCTCAAGTTATTGTTGATCAGTTTGTCTCAGCAGCTGAATCTAAGTGGAAGCAACGTTCTGGTTTAGTTTTATCTTTACCTCATGGTTATGATGGCCAAGGTCCTGAACATTCTTCTGGTCGTCTTGAAAGATATTTGCAATTATGTAACGAAGACTACCGTTTCTTCCCTGCTCCAGAAAAATTGGAACGTCAACATCAAGACTGCAACATGCAAGTTGCTTACCCAACAACACCAGCTAATCTCTTCCATTTGTTACGTCGTCAAATGCACAGGCAGTTCAGGAAGCCATTGGCTCTTTTATTTTCCAAGTCTTTGTTACGTCATCCTTTGGCTAGATCTAGTTTGTCTGAATTTACTGGTGACTCTCATTTCCAATGGGTAATTGATGACACAGCAGTTGGAAATTCTATTGGACAAAGGGAGGATATAAAGCGTCTTGTTTTCTGTACCGGTCAGGTTTTCACTGCTTTGCAAAAGAAGCGTGATGCCATTAAGGATACTACCACTGCATACGTGAGACTTGAGCAATTGCATCCATTCCCATATGCTCAGTTACGTGATATATTAGACTCTTATCCAAACGTGGATGACTTAGTATGGTGCCAAGAAGAACCTTTGAACATGGGTTCTTTCGCTTACGTCAGCCCACGTATCAAGACCACCATAGCTGAGACTGAAAAGCATAAAGATTTGACTTTACGTTATGCTGGTCGTGATCCATCTGCCTCTGTTGCAGCTGGTTCAAAAGCTATGCATAATGCTGAAGAGGAAGCTTTCCTTAATGAAGTCTTTCAAGACGCATAAGTAAAGTAGTATTTATTTAGAAGATACTTCTTTGAATTTTTACACTTGAAAGTTGTGTTTTTTAATTATTATTATTAATAATACTAAAGCTATTGGGATCTTAATTTATGAGCCTATAGCTTAACCGAATCTAGTTATTTATATAGCCAAAAAAAATAAATACCATATTGTTTAAATCATCTCTCGGTGATATCTGTGTGACATTATATACAGGTGTATACCAGAGGGTCTATATTACTTTCAGCACAAGACATTTTTAATTTTATATTTATGACTATTTTGATGTCAACAAAACTTACGGGTAATGCAATGCCCCCTCCAGTAAATGATGATTACGGTTTCTTATGGTATAGGGAAAAGGACAGTCTAACTGTAGGTGGAGTTCATCGCTATGTTGTGAATTATACCAATGTTAGCGGTAAACATGAAATATATTTTCGCCTCAAAAATATAGAGAGAACGTCGATAAGGGCTATTCAGCTATTAAATGGTCCTTTCACACTCTATTGTCATGTTATTCCGTATGGATATGATTCTCGTCGTCAGTTTAATCCGGATAATCCGGATGAAAATAAAGAACTAAGATTTATTAATCAATTACAGCCAGGTCAAACTTTTAATGTCCAATTGCTTTTAAATGATAACTCCTTAAAGGAAGTCACAAAACAGGGCTTACGTGTCCACCAATGGGAAATAGATATTATATCACAGGTTGTCATTAATAGAAAGGCCAAAATTATTTATGATTTTATGATTGGTGATGATTTGAAAAGTATGAAGAAACTAAACCACAGGATATTCCATAGCAAACTTTCACAGCTTGCAGTAAGTCCCGTGAAGGCACATATCGAATATTCAAAGTCAACAAATGAGCATTTGTGTGTGGCCAAGAAGACTACCCTAGAGATATGGTCACTGGCGCCTAGAAACCCTGAAAAACCAATTCATTTAATCATCTTAACTCATGGGATATTTTCCAATGTCACTGCGGATATGTTGTATATTAAGGATGTCTTGGACAAAAATGTATCTGAAAACATTGTTGTAAAAGGTTACGAAGGGAATGTTGGAAAATCAGAAAAAGGCATCAAAAAACTTGGAACCTCGGTGGGTAAGTATGTGATAAATATAATCAATGATATTAGTAGGGAATATCGAGTGGACAAGATATCCTTTATTGGGCATTCTTTGGGTGGCTTGACTCAATTATATGCTTTGAAATATATATTACAGGAAGAAGGTACAGACTTCTTTGAAAAGAAGAACATCCAGCCTGTAAACTTTATAACAATGGCTAGTCCTTTGCTCGGTGTACTTAGTGAAATGAGTTTTTGGATATCATGGTTTTTAGATTTAGGGACACTAGGTAAAACTGGAAGAGATTTGACCTTACTGAGAAAGATACCAAGTGTCAAGGAATGGAAGAATGATCCTAGTAAAAATGATTATTTTCTTCCTCTTCTTGAAACATTACCAGACGAACCTCTTCAATCATTTCTAGCTAAATTCGAGAGATTAACGTTATATGCAAATGCGGTAAATGATGGAATTGTTCCTTTGAGAACTAGTGCACTACTCTATTTGGACTACGAAGCCCTCGGTGATGTAAATATTATTAAGAGAAGAAGTGACCACAAGCTTAGTCATATCCATACGCATAATGATAACCATCTGATAGAAACCAATAACAGTGAAAAAACCGTAGGAGAAATCCCTATGGAAAGCTCAGAGGTTGATGAAAGCTATAGAATTAATAAGAGAGTTGATAATTTCCTATCGGTGAATATGAATGGTGATACTAATGGCAAGCAATCCCATAGTAAACTTTTTAAGCTTCGTAAGCTCAAACCAAGTACAGCTCGAAAATACAGATCTATAAGTGCAAAAGGATCGGATTCTCTTGATGCTGAAAGCGTAACCTCGGAATCTGCGGAACTGGAGACTCTGAATCAAGACCAATCAAAGAGTTCAAACTCAAATGAAGAAATCATGGAGCTAGCGACTCCTCCGAAAGCCTCAGCTGTGGAATCTGCCATTAGTGCCATTATCGCCCCTATTCCTTCTAGTAGATACATTATGCAGCCTTCCAGCAGGGAGCCTGTTATATTTCATGATAAGTACTACCATTTCAAAAACCTTCCTATACATGACGATAGTGAGGAACCTAAACAAAGTAAGATTGGAAATGCATTATTCAGTAATTGGAAGTTGCAAAAACAAGTGAAAATTGCTAAAAAGTATCACACATCGCAATTGAACTGGAGAAAAGTTTTGGTTAATCTCCCCCCAGATGCCCACAATAATATTGTTGTACGTCGTCGTTTTTCCAATGGCTATGGTTGGGGAGTTATTGACCATTTTTGTAACGAGCTTTTTGAGACGAACTCAAATGATGACCATATCAGAGCCAAAATTTGATGAATATCTTGCAACTTTGGTGCGTATTTTCATTATACTGAAGCTGAGTTGCTAGTTTACAACTTCAATTTATCAACATGATTGTACTACAGTTTTATCGCGTTATTTCATAATGATATTCACCTATATCAAGTTTAGTTGTATAATAGTCTATAAATTTTGCATCGGTGTAATTAGTCATAGTACATTTATTCCTTCTTTGGATAATTTTCATTTCATGTGAAACTTTTCTTATATCTAATGTGTGGTTGATTCTTAATTTTTCTAATTTCAATAGGTGGTATTCCATTTTGCAGCCCAGAGTTTCATAGCTGAGCTTCCACGTGTTTGTTCTTCTTATCAACGTTCTACAAAATCTATCAAATTAGCTAAACGCGCTGGCTGAAGAGTTGTATGACGGATTTCAGGGGGCTCCTTACTCGATTAGGGGCCAAAATGCATGTATTCTCTAAAATGCGCTTATTTCCTAAATCTTCTTTTGTTTTTTTTCGATGTTGCCTTATCTCGGATATCCTTATCTTATCAGCATGATTATGAAATCTCAAACACACCGTGACCAAGAATACTTGAATTGGAGATTGCAATTGGTTACTGTTACCTTCGTGTCTGTGTCTTTTTCTTGACAATTTTGTTGACTAAAGTGATTCTTGATCCTATTTATTGCGCCTATTTCAGAGACACCTGATTCCCTTATATAAACATAAAAATCTACGTTCGTTTCAGGAACTCTAAAACATAGGAAAAGGAGGTGCTACTAGCATATTACAAAGAAATTGAAGTAGTGACTTAGCTGATAGATTAATCTTGGTGCCAGATCTCGATTTAAATAAAGAATTTTGGTTTAAGACAAGGGGATTCCGATAATTCTTTTGTTAATTTACGGATAACAGTTCAATAAGGTACTCCCATTTAGCGATACATAGTATAATGTTCAGTTACTCAAATACCCATGATGTTACAAATTCCAAGAAGCTTTCATTTATTATTATTGGTGCTGGTTTGATAGGTCCTAGACATGCTAACCATGTGAGGGCGCGTTCGGATTGTGAAATATTTGCAATAGTCGATCATTCTGCAAAAGGTCCTATGATCGCAAAAGAGTTTAACACTCTCCTATTTAAAACAGTAGATGATTTATTCGAGTACTGTGAAGTCAGTAACCATATGGTGTATCCAGACGCTGCAATTATCGCTACTCCCAATGTAAGTCATGTTCCTCTAGGCTTGAAGTTAGCCAACAGAGGTATTCATTTGTTGGTGGAAAAGCCATTGGCTCCTAGTGCCCCGGATTGTAAAACCTTAATTGATTTCTGCTATGAAAAAGGAGTCAAACTCTTGGTAGGACATCACAGAAGATTCAATCCTTATATTGTCGCTACCAAGGAAAACCTCGGCAATCTAGGCAGGTTGGTTGCAATTCAAGGTACGTGGGCACTCTCGAAGCCCGATTCATATTTTGAAGAAAAACCTTGGAGATCTTCAATGGAATTAGGAGGTGGTACTCTCCTAATTAATCTAATCCACGATTTAGATTTATTACAGTATTTGCTCGGTCCAATTGAAAAGGTTTATGCTGAGCTATTAAACAAACATAGAGCTATTCCTGGAAAGTCTTACAATGAATTAGTTGATGAAGGTGCCGCCTTGACTCTTAAATTTGCAAATGGGTGTTGTGGAACATTCATTTGCTCCGATAATGTAACTTCACCTTTCCTGTTTGAAACAGGAACGGGAGAAAACCCTACAATTCCTTTTAACGATTCTGTTGCTGGTGTATATAGAATATTTGGAGATAGAGGAACCTTGTCTGTGCCAGACTTGAATTTGTATCACCAAATGAATTTAGAGCCTGAAGACAGGTCATGGTTGCAGCCAGTCTCATGTTACAAAATTAAAATGAAACACGAGATGCTTGAGGCAAACCCGATGCTGAATGATCTAGGAATACTTTCTCCTACGCCATCTCCTGACTTTAAAGATAGTCCTATATATCATATGTCTCGAGGCGAAAAGCCCAAACCTTTTGATCTACAAATAGATCACTTTGTTAATGTTATAAATGGCTCGGAGGCAGTGAAATGTCCGGGAGAAGATGCACTTAGAGCATTGTTATGTATTGAGGCTGTATTAAAGTCTATTGAGACAGGACTTCCTCAATTTGTTGAAGACTATACTAATATTGCCCCGAACTACGATTTATTAGAGCATTTAGAATAACTCATTTCAGTTAATAAAAACATAAATACAACTGTGTAAATCAAGTCAAGTTAATCATTCTTAGTCTTTTCAACATATTTCTTCTTCAACACTTGGAAAATGTTAACTAGCTTGAATTTTTTGATAAGCACGGCTTCCAAAATAAATCTAGGTATCAACAATGAAACATATGACAAAAAGGTTGCCTTGGCGCCTCTATATACGTTAAAACCACGAGCCTTTTCAAAGTCGTTTACGACTCTTCGAGCATAAATTTCTGGATCCATTGGTGCGTTTCTCACTGCCATTTGTCTTCTTTGTGCAATTGCATCTTCAATTCCATCAACATTAAATAAGGATGAGCTGGGAAAAGACCTCTTATCTTCTATATTAGTTTTCACACCTCCAGTAACCACATTAATAACCTTAACCCCAAAAGGCTTCATCTCCAAACTCAAAGTTGATGCATAATGATGGATTGCGGCTTTCGTCGAATTGTAAATACTAGAAAATGGAAATGGAATAAGTCCAGTTACTGATCCTGTGAATCCAATCGTTCCGTTTGCTTTTATAAGCAAAGGTGAGAACTCTCTAACTGTTCTAATAGGGCCAAAAACGTTAACTTCATAACACTGTTTGAACCATTCATCTTTGACATCAATTGCAGGGAAGGTACATGATTGCCCCGCATTATTGAACAAAATATCTAAATACCCATCTGTCTGGTCCTCAATGAACTTTTTGGCATCCTTAACGCTTTCTAATGAGGAAACGTCTAATTTAAAGGTGATTATTCCGTAGTCTTTGAGTTTCTCCATTGGTTCTAGTCTTCTTGCACAAGCAAACACCTTGTAACCTCTTTTAGCAAATTCAATTGCGGTAGCATAACCGATACCTGATGAAGCACCTGTCACAAGGGCCGTTTTTTGTCTTTGTTCTCCCATACTGATTCAAGACAATTTTCTCACTAACTGTGTAATTGTATAATATATTTGTATTGCTCAGTGAGTGAGGGGAATTGCTTTTAATGATAAGACTTGAAAAAGTGAGGTACATATTATAGTGTTTGCATATGATTTACGCACCAACTTACAGTAGTAATCATAAAATACACAGCCTTATAAATGTACTATATTATAAATGAGGACTTGATAGGATTAAAGCCTTGTATTAAGATACGGTAAATTGTAACTCGTCTTAAATAGTGTATATTTTCTGAGATTAAGAGGAATCTGGATTTTATTTGAAAGTGCCATCTTTTGAGTTTCGCTTTCAATTAAGGACTAACTCACTATGTAAATAATTAAGTTTAATTATTCGTTTTGTATAGTCGGAGAATTTGTTGTAAATTTAAGTAATTTTAACAAGTTGCAAATGTCTAAATTTTACGTGTACAATTGATGATACTTGTCATAATAGTTAATTTCGATAATTATTTGCAAAGTTTCGCATCCACTAAACAATTTATGAACAATTTAAATTTTTATTATAAATATATATGCTTGTAAAATCATATTAGATGTATAATTGCCTATCTAATACACTTGAGATCATTCAGAAGATCCTTAATTCGCTTTTGATTTTCAGAAGAAAAAAATTTATACACAACCAATCATAACGACGAACGAAATTTCCAAACGCTGATAACTTCCATAGAATGTAAGAAATACAAGCAAATGATAATAGGACTTATAGAAGGTATAAGGAAAATTGAATTTCGTCATTTGGCCATCTCTTCAAGCAATTTATCTTCGTAAAAGTAATGCATAAATTTAACTGACTTTTCCTGGCCCGGCTTATCAACGTGTAAGACTGGAACATCATAGCAATAGACATCAAACCACTTCGAATTTTCAGGTTTCATTATGTCAATAATTTCCAATTTTATATTCTTGTCTTTCAACAAGTCATGTTGCAAAGTTTTATGTAGAATATCTTTGGCATTTGTGCATAGCATGCAAGTATCTTTTGTGAAAAAGGTTAAGTTTTGGTTCTTAACACAGCTATAAACACTAAATGACCTTATTCCCGAATTACTTTTACCTATTGACTTCAATTGCTGTGAACGCAACATGTTTGGATATGAAATAATGTGTGGTTTTCCTCTTCAAATTAATGAAGTATCTAATTAGTGGAAGTCTGTAGTGTGTCTAGCAATAGTTTAATATCCCACTCGGTTGTGTATATTTTTATATAAAGGACAGTTTGACTGATTGATTTGTAAGTTGAACAGTTTATGGTTGTCTAAAGAACACAAGCATATCTCAATATGAAAATAGGAGCAAAATTTACTGCCATTTGGCTCTTCTTGTTACTGCTTGTTTCTGGATCGAGCTTGGTTCAAGTTACTGATAAGAATTTCCAAGAAATAGTTATAGACTCAGGAAAGTTCACGTTAGTGGACTTCTATGCCGACTGGTGTAGACATTGTCAAAATCTAATGCCAGAATATGAAAAAGTGGCCACATTGTTTGAAGAAGTACCAAATGTTCAAGTTGTTAAAATAAATGGCGATCTTGATGGAAAAAAGATGGTGAAAAAATACAACATTCCAGGATTTCCAGCTGTTTTATTCTTTCATGGTGATAAAGAGCCTATTGAGTTTGAAGGATCTAGAGACGCAGATTCCATAAGTAACTTCCTTCAGCAGCTTTCGGGTATTCGATTGAGTAGTGGGAAGTCGCACTACAAGCTGGAGCTTGAATCCGAGTCTTCAAGTCTATCAGATGTTCTAAAACTAGATGATTCCAATTTTCAGAAATTTGTACTTGAGTCTACAAAGAAATCTGCAGTAGCATTCACAGCGCTGTGGTGTGGAAACTCCCAATTATTATATCCCATATGGGAGAGGTTAGCTAGTGTTGTGTTCAAAAGCGAAGATCAGCAAATTCAATTTGGTAGAGTTCAAACTGACCAACTGAACGCTGATTTACTAACTAGCGAGTTTGGCGTATCATCATTTCCAACTATCTTGTTCTTTGACCCATCCGAACCTGGATATGAAAAGGCTAACCCAAAAGTATATACTGGGAAACGCTCTTTAGAGGATTTAGTAGCTTTCTTCAATGATAAGTCAGGTTTAGATCGCCAGCCAGACGGTAAATTGTCGGCTTCTGCAGGTAAGATACATCAAATTGATGATTTAATTAGAAACAAATTAAAGAACACGGATAGGAAGAATGGCGCATCTGATATTCTAGCCGATTTAAAACAATTTCTGATATTAAATGGCTATTCTCCAATTGTAAAACAAGAGGAAAAATCAGCTCCCGATGCTTTCAATATGGAGCCATATTATAGAAAACTCTTCACTAAGATCGTTGACGGCGAGGAAATGTATTTCGCACAAGAGTATTCGCGTTTGAACAAACTTCTTACGTTGCTGAAAGATAATTTGCACCCATCTGCTGTCGACTCAATACTGAAGAGAATAAACATATTAAAACAATTTTTGAATTGAATTGAATTGAATTGAATTGTATATACCAAAGAAATAATTAAACCTCACCAATCTATAGACTTGAATTTTTGTACCAATCTGATATGCTCTGGCCAAACTCTACCATTGTTCAAAATACATTCATCAATAATAGGTCTCACATTTCTTGGAGTACACCTTGCGAGCCAAATATTTTTACCAGACTCCTTAAGATAGATTATAACATTTGCCGCAAACTTATGACCTCCTACGTGGTTTATGTACACCACATTAACACCATCGGGCCTCTTATCTCCTGAATCTCTTATCAAGCCAAGATCTCTCAAATAAATATCCATTTCCTTCTTCATAATGGGGGCCGTAACGCCACATCTCTTATCTCTAGTTCTATGAGAGCATAAGAATATATAAGACCTGTTGGTGTCTATCTCTAATTTCAAGTCTGGAAACTCTTTATAAGTGACATTTGGTGCTCGATGATTATCTCTCGCATCTATTAAATCAGCTACTACATTAGTGAGGACTGCGTCAACATCATTAACCGAAACGTTCCTAACCCAAAAGAAAAAGGGAAGCAATAAGATATCACCTTTTCTGAGTTCAATGTAATCGTCATCGATTGAGTGTAAGTCTGAGGAAAGAGAGCTGACACCCACTTTAGAGCCCTCGAAACCAAATTTCTCTGCGTGTCCTGACGCCCACGTCGACACAGCATACGGAAGTTGGTTATGGGTACTTGTGGGATCGTGCTCCCAGTCTGTCTTTCCAGTCGAAATCACAAAGTGAATATCATAAGGTTTAGTAGAGTCCCATAATGGATTACTGGACTCTACTTTCACCGAACTTGGAAATTTCGTCAGACAACTTTGGCATTCAAAATCACAATCAGATAATTCAAAACCTTTCTTTACTACCTCGTTCAGAGGATCCTTACCAGCAAATAAATTCAAGAGCCTCATGGTGATTTAAATATTATGATATCCTTCCCAGGCACCGATTATGGCAACACAGCTTTGTTATATTTAACTTTCAATATTTTGCGGTTTCAAATAAATTCCGATAAAGTCCGCGAGTTACCACGATCTTTAGTGCCTTCCAAGATTTCTTAGCCTAGGTTAAGCAAAGTTGTCCGTTGACAATAAGATCCTGTGATATAGTTTTCTAGTTGATAGGCAGAGAGTCTCCCTTTTATATATATCCATTACTAATAGCGGATAATCAAGTTATCAACTGTTTATATCGGTTACAAGAGCCGCTCACCGGAACGAGAATCTGTACTGTAAGGGAGAAATTTTACACGACATTGTACTACCACAAATATGAAATATTAACTGGCTTTACTCACCAATGGCGCTTCGAAAGAGAGCTACAAAAAAAATTAAAGAACCAAAGGTGGCATATTATAGCTAAGCAACTTGGCGAAATTCGACAGAGAATATTTTGGGGAGTGAAACGGAGTAGGTGTATTGACTAACAAAATTATTACGAGACACGAGGAAGGACCAGAAAACTAAAGAGAGAAGAAACGACGCGAGTAAGTTGCAGCTATGATTCAAGCAGTTGACGCACCCTTAGCAGATTTGAAGAAGTCTAGAAGCTTTATGATACTTGATAGAAGGATGGAGTCTCTGCCTGAAAGAGAGGGCATCAGCTTGGTAAATGGTAAGCACACTGGTGTTGGTAATAACTCACCATCAACTCCAACTTCGTTCAAGGGTTCAAGATCAGATACATCAGATCTAACGAAGGATACCTCTCCTTCATCTATCGAAGAAGATAAATCTAACGGCTCCAATAATACCTTGACTAAAAGTAACTTCCAGGATATTGACCCTTTGCATGTTTCGGAGTCATCGAACTCTACTATAAGTCCTCGCACAGATAAAAATCCATTGATATCAAATAGCATTTCAAATCCAAAACCTAATCAAGTTTCATCGAATGGAACTTTATTCACTGTTACAGAGACAACGTCACAAGGAGGCAGAAGGCATACAAGTCCTCAGGGAATAACTACTATCGTGCCCAAAGATCCTATAGAACTATCCGACGTACAGCATAACCCTACTAAACCTATTACGAGAAGCACATTTCCATCTTATAATTTGGATTCCAAAACAGGGAACAATCAAATAAAACCAGATTTGTCCAGAGCTGAAATGACAAGAATGAGAAATTCAATTATTGCTAGAAGAGGAAGCAAAATGAAGAAAAAGGATTTGGTCGAAGAAGAGAAAGTTTTAGTTGGAAATAAGATTAGTGAAGGCCATGAAAATTTCGTGATGGCATACAATATGTTGACTGGGATCAGAGTAGCAGTTTCTAGATGCGCAGGTGTTATGAAAAAGTTGAATGATGAAGACTTCAAGACGACCAAAAAGCTTTCTTTCAACTTAGACGGAAATGATTCAACCCCATCTTCTAAATATGACTTTAAATTTAAGGATTATAGTCCTGGAGTTTTTAGAGAATTGAGGTCAACATTTGGTTTAGATCCAGCCGATTACTTAGTTTCGATTACAGGAAAATACATTTTATCTGAGCTTGGTTCCCCTGGTAAAAGTGGCTCTTTCTTTTATTATTCCAGAGATTATAGATTCATCATCAAAACTATTCATCACTCTGAGCATAAACAATTGAGGAAGATATTAAAGGATTATTATAACTATGTTAAACAAAATCCAAATACCTTAATATGTCAATTCTACGGCTTGCATAGATTGAAGATGCCATTTACAACGGATGGAACCAGGAAGGTACATTTTATAGTTATGAATAACTTATTTCCACCTCACAGGGATATTCATTTAAAGTACGATTTGAAAGGCTCACTTTGGGGAAGAAGTACGAAAATAGATTCGAGGAGGGATATATCTGATATAACGCTTAAGGATAATAATTTCCTTTCGAGAAAAGAAAAGATTAAATTTGGTCCAAGTAAAAGAGATATTTTTTTCAAGCAGCTCGAGAAAGATGTTGCATTTTTGAAAAAGATCAATGTAATGGACTACTCTTTACTATTAGGAATTCATGATGTAAAAAGAGGTAACAGCTCAGATTTTTCTCATAAATTGTCAGTTTTTGATCCTAAATCTGCTGATAAGAAAGATTTAATTAAAACTAACCCAAGAGATATAGACCGCGAAATGGATTTACCTTCTGGAGTTTACCCAGGTAGATTGAAGTACGTGTTCTATGGTCATGATGGAGGTATTAGATCAACCAACGAAGATAATGACCCATTATCTGAAATATACTACATGGGAATTATTGATTGCTTAACTAATTATTCCCTTAAAAAGAGGTTAGAGACTATTTGGAGATCAATTGGTCATTCAAGGAGTACCATATCCTCAGTCCCAGCCAATGAGTATGGTGATAGGTTCTTCAAGTTCATTTCAAATGGTACCACTAAAACTAAAAGGAAACCTCATTAGTTAATCATTTTTCAATTCTATTTATGACTAGTTTGAGCCTAGTTTGGCTCAAAATAAACTTTTAATTATTATATACTTGTACAAGAATTTCTGTAATGGTCTCCGATAATCCTACATGCACTAAGAAATGTAGATTGCGTTGGTAAATAGCCATCGACCAGAGTGGATTCTAAAGGTTGATATATAAACTTTAGCTAAACTAGGAAATAAACTCAGTATAAAAATCCATGTGAAGTGATGCAAGATCTTGATTTAGGGGGGCATCATATTTATATGTATCTATCTTGGTACTTAATATGTAATTATATAGAAGTGTTTATTTCTTCAACTTATAGAATGAAATCCGTTGCAAAACACTTCTTTGTGTGTTTTGTTTCTTAAAATATTGCGGCAACAGAGATTAATTTGCTCATGAAACATTCAAAGCTCACAACTTTTCGCTTCTGCTGGTAATATGTTGCGCTGAAATGGTTATAAATCTGCTAAGGTTTTGCTTTCACTTTTGTGAAGTTGTTTCACGGTTTCAAGAATGCTGGTCTCGAACTCAAGCTCCCTAGTTGAGGAATTATCGTAAAAAATATAACCACTCAATTCTTGTTTCTCTGGATCGCATCGCCTGCTGCAATCTGACCTTTTAACTACGAGAAATACTTGTTAATTTATGGTGTTTTACTGCATTTAGGCTTCAATTTAGGCTTCGTTACATCTCTAACGTCAATCTAACATGATTGTATTCCCTGATTTCGGTATCGGCCTTTCAATGCAAAATGCTTTACTAAAGAAACTGATAAACCTAATCTTCAATATCTTCCGAATCGAAGGCTAGTGGCCCCAAAAACGAGTGCTAGGAGGGTTGTTGATAACGAAATTCGGGTCCTTCTCTTTCATGTCATCCCAAGGTCCCTTTTGGCAAAATAGTTGGAGCCGAGGTATACTGAAAACGGGTCTCTTAAATAGCCTTTTCCTGTTATGTCATTCCAAGATTCTTCTCGTAAGAGTCAATCATTTAAATGTTAGTTTCAGCAGAAAGGAGTTCAGCAGATGAACATGTAACAACCCACTCAATATTATTACCATGTAACTTAATTGATTTAAATGCATCTTTTGTACCCTATAAAACTGGTATAAAGGAACTTTCTCCACATCTGGAACATCAAAACGGAAATGTGACGTAGTATGCAAAGATAATTTAGAACCCTTATTCTTGTCCAAAGCCTTGTTATGGCACCCCCTTATTTAATTGAATCTGTAGTCTTGCAATCGACGTTGTTGAAATTGATTAGTGTAATGTCTTCAAAAATTATCATTTAACCTCGTACTTACCGCTAAGCAATTGCTTGATAATATACAATCACCAATGACTAAGTAAGCAACAAATAAACACAATCCTGTCATTTCCCTTGGATCAATTGAAAAAGGATGAAAATATGCCTATCAACTCTACAAGAAATTCACGAGAAAAACTGTAGTTATTCTAAGCTGCAATATCTTATGGCTATAACCATTGAGAGTAAGCTACCCACGAGCCATACAAACCAAAAAGTATCATATCTACCAATGTAGCAGGAATAATCAAGGTGTTGTCAAGAATACTTTAATCAGAGTACATACTAATTAATGGAGCAAATTATTAATGGAGCAAATTATAAGGAGGCTCCATCTGTAGTGCCAAAGTTGAAGCAAAACGAATGCTAAAAAAAGAGTAAATGTTCCAGGAGGGGTTCGAACCCACGACCGTCGCGTTCCTCACACGACCGTGACTTATGGTATAACCAAATTGTCGTAACACGGCTATAAGCACGAAGCGCTAACCTCTGCGCCACTGGAACAACATCTACCCCAGGATCGAACTCTTGTCGCGAAAGAAACTTAAAGTTTCCAATACGCCACAGAGCCAGAATCTTGCCTAATTTGTCTTCCATAAAGATATACCTTCACTTGTTAATATTAACATTTCGAGTAATTATGTAGAGTATTTTATTTACTTTATTCAATTTACTATAGTTATTGCTTGCTCTTTCCGTGTAACGTTTCTATGTTTGCTACAATTCATCTTAACAATTTTCCAGGGTATGGTTGGTTGGCGTTTTTTTTTATAAATGAAGATACATTACTCTTTTGTGTCTATTGTCTCAAATTCGTGAACAATATAATTTCTTGAGTGTGGACCGTGTGCACTAACTAATCATTTAAATTCTTTTAGCTACTTTTGTGTCTTCTCGTTCCTTATTGTACCTGAATCTTACGTCATATTTTGACTCCCCTTGCATTGTAAATAAGTTACGGTCCGGCATATTATCCAGAGATGCCTCCGAAAGAGCGTTGACGACAACAAAAGTTTTAATCTTGCCGACATTGCGACAATAGATTAAATCGTCATGTAAAACACGCCCATTTCTAATATATAGATGGAAATTCTAGGAAATGTAAAACGAAATCTATATATTAATCATAATCATCTTAAGAGTGGGCGACTAGAAGTTGTATTGATAAAAGCAGGGTTATCAAACTGTATCTATAACACCCCTGTCAGTACCGAAATCAATAAGTTGCATTTGACATAAAACTTGTCAGAATTGTTATTACTCAAATCACAAAAACCTATATTAAAAGTTCACATATATCATGGGTCTCCTCCTCGACTCGCTGAAAGCTAATGTTCCAGCCGCTACCCTGAACTCTGTCCTTAGTGACTTACAGATAGTTACTCCTACTACAACGCATTTAAATAGAGCTGCTCAGTCTGCTATTTACAACACTCAATCTGGTGTTTCTAACGCAGCAGAAAACCTACTTTCCGATACGGACGCATCAACTGCCATGACAGTGACAAATGCTGAGAGTCTCTCGACATCTGGTGCTGGCCATTCATCCTCTTCCATAAGTGCTTCTTCAAAAGCTGAAGGTCTGCATAGTGGAAATGGTAAGGTGACATGGGCATTGGCGTCCTTTATAACCCTTTCTGCATTCCTTGGCGTCTTTTGATGCCATAAAGTTCATCTTGCTACGAGTCAAATTTGATTTGGTAATGTGATATTTTTAATGAAATTTATGTATGTTAGAGCTATTTCCTATGTATGTCATGAATAATCAAGCATGTTATATTCATTTCTCCAATCATTAAAAAAGCTATGAAAAGTTTTCACACCCAAACCTACCTCTTTATATCCGCATGATGCTCTAATTGAATGCATAGAAAGCTGTCCTAATCCCACGTCAATTACCCTCGCCCCAGTTGCTGTTGCAATTATCGGCCCTATTGTACCACCAGAGCGTGAATCATTTCTGATGTGAAATTGTTGTAGCTGAAGATCATTTTTAGCTGCAATTCTATTCATAAGAGTAACCCCAAATGAATCTGTAGCAACATGTTGGTTTGAATCTATCTTTATAGTCAACCCAATATTTGGGAGGGGATAATTATGTGCTAAGTAAGCATCTGAAAAGTTTGGATTTAATAGATGTGTTACATCAGCTGAAATAATGACAGAGTTTGCGAAAACTGTATTTAAATCATTAATTTGTTTGGCTTCCAAAACTCTCTCTACTACAGAATTAAAGAATCCACCATGTGCACCTGATCTAGACATAGACCCTATCTCCTCGTTGTCAGTTAACCAAACTGCATTAAATCCCTCGTAGTCTTTAAAAGGGTATTTTTTATCTGCATTAAGGTTTGTGAAGAATCCTTGGGAAAATTCCACCAACCCATATATAGCACTGAAAGAACACAACCTATCATCAATCCTTGGTGCAAAGAGAAATTCATTTGATAATCCGCCTCTGCTCGCAGGTTGAACATCAAAGAGTTCTAAATCTAAGGCAACTATTTCTTCCAAGGGAGATTCTGATAAACGACTTATGTATCTCAAAAGTTCAATTGGGTGTTTGCCATATAGAGGACACTTCAATTCCTTATCTGTGACATATGATTCATCAGAATTATAACCAATAACAGGAACCATTTCAGTTTCCTTATTATATATCTTGTTTGCTACTGAACCAAAATGAGGAGCAAGTGATGGAATTTTAGCTATAGGGTGGGGATAAGAGCTGATTGTCTTTCTTTTAACTCTGCCATTCTCTTCCTTGATCAAAACAGAGCCTCCGATTCCCAAATCTCTATCTTGCCATAACGTTTTTAATGCTCCAGAGTACGGTGCTACTCCTAATAAATTGTATCCCTCTTTTTTATCTTTGATTGATGAAGGTTTTAGCTTGACACTCAATGCATCTAAATGGGAACCAATTGCACCAATCCCAAACTCTTTCTTCCATTTTCCTCCAATGACAAAAGCCACCAAAGTCAAATTTGAACGTATACTGAAATATAACCCCCCATTATATGCAATATCTGCTCTTTGGATATCTTCAATGGACTTTGTATCGGGGAGATATGTGAAACCATTGTTCTCGAGGACACTTTTGAAAAATTCAACTACATGATATGATGTAGGGTTTGAATTTGTAAAAGACATGTATTGATCACAATATGTTTGGAGTTTGTCATTGAAATGTATTCCTTCTATCTCCTCGTCCTCGGAAGATTCTGTATCCACATCACTATCAGTTAACGGTTCTTTGTATGAATTGAAGTCTCTAGAATCCATCAGAGCCAAAAGCATGCTTTTAATGGCTTCCTTGTTCATTTATCTTTTAATTTTTATGGTCCACTTACTTATTCCTCAAGTTAGCTTATCTAAAGTTATTGATGATATATTATTCTCGTATACACGACCACCAATGACTTTCATCAAAACGCGTTCACCAGCTTGATTTCTCTATAAAAATATCTATGATAGAGCATGAACTCAAATACTATAACGGTGCATTGGCATGACGATAGCCAGCCGGTTTATTCAGTTGATTTCCAACCTGTTGGAGGTTTGATAAAAAAGTCAGAAAGGTTAGCAACAGGGGGAGGTGACAATAATATAAGAATATGGAAGTTATTGTATAATAAAGCTAAAGGTAATAGCGTTTCCATTGAGCATTTATCGACACTAAGGAAACATACACAGGCTGTAAATGTTGTAAGATTCGACCCTAAGGGTGAAGTTCTAGCAAGCGCCGGTGACGATGGTGCCTTAATATTATGGAACCTTTCCGATAACATAGTGAAAGATTTTGGAACCACAGAGGATGAAGAAGTAAAGGAAAGTTGGATTGCAAAAAACGTTATAAGAAGTTCATCATCTGAAATATATGACTTGTGTTGGTCGCCTGACTCTAAATTCATAGCAACTGGTTCTATGGATAACGTCACCAGAATCTATGAAATCGAGTCAGGCCAGCAAGTATTCCAACTATCAGAGCATTCACATTATGTCCAGGGAGTTTCTTGGGATCCTAGATGTGAGTTTTTGGCTACACAGTCTGCGGATAGAGCTGTTCATGTTTACTCCCTCCCCGACAAAAACATCAAGCAATCTCCTTCTTTATATTTCAAGATTTCGAGATGTGACTTACCCACCGCAAAATTACCTGCAGAAGCGGGCGACGATATCGAAGATACTTCGGTCGACATCGAACTTTGGTCTAGTAAGAGAAATGTTTACTTGTACCATTCAGAAACATTACAATCGTTCTTCAGACGATTAACATTCTCTCCAGATGGATCTCTATTGTTAACTCCTCTGGGTATTTTCAAAGGCTCAGATGATAAAACTAATCTGACTCTGCATGAAGACCAAGTTGATATCAATACTCAGATAAATGACCGAACTCTGGTCGATAACGAGCATACTCTGAAGATAGAAGAATATTCTAATGAAGACCTGAAAAATACAGTTTACATATATATCAGGTCAGGCTTAAATAAAGCACCTGTGTGCCATCTACCAGGCCTACGTAAACCAGCCATTGCTATACGGTTTTCTCCTATCATTTATAAATTGCCTGATCTTAAATCACAAGTGTTTGATCTTCCTTACAAAATGGTTTTTGCAGTTGCTACTCAAGACTCTGTGGTAATATATGATACTTCAAAGTTGGAACCATTAGGGTTATCTTCTAATTTGCATTATTCTGTTATCACGGACTTAGTGTGGAATAAAGATGGTCAGAGTATAATCATAAGTTCTGCTGATGGCTTTTGTTCAACCATTACTTTTGAAGACCATATCTTTGGTGAAGCACTCTATTCGGTCGGCGAAAAGAGGTCTTTTTGGGATATTGCAGATAAAGAGAGTATAGCCAAGAATATAGAGAGATCTGAAGCTTTTTCTAAAGAGGATGATCATGCGACACACGTAAATGAGAACAATGCAAGTGGAGTTCATTCAGGGAAGACACCAAAGCAAAACATAAAAGTTGATAACAAGGCTACGTCGATCACAGAACTCGTAGGAAGGAAAAAAACTTCGGCGAAAGCTGTAATAGATCTATCTGGTGAAAACGAATCTAGTAATGATGATGTAATTAGGGATGACAAGTCCAAGGTGCTCAATGAAGGAAGATCTGAGGTTAAAAAGTTGCCCCAGCAACTCGAGCAGCAAAGTATAATAAATAGTTTCATAGCTGAGCCCGTACCTTCAGCTGAATTTAAAGAAGAAGTACAGAAATCTGATGAGTGCCTTCATGCAAAAGCAGACGCCACAGATAACGTACATTCCAAAAAGCGAAGGATTGTACCTACATTAGTGAAGAAATAATAGTCACATTCAATATATTCAAACTCTGTTATTTAGCGTAGTACAAAAGAATGAAACCTATAAAGGAATATCATTTTGTAATTGAGAGGCCAACCTTCGTCTAGCTTTTAAAATCATGTCCTCTCTTCTTTTGTTTAACAATTCGGCTCGTTCCTTCTTATCTGAGCCCCATCTGTTTTCATCTGGAGTTTCGAATTTACCTGCCTCTTCCTCGTTAAGTTTATTACTGAGGCCATATCTATCAATAAGAGTTTCTGGTTCCTGTTCCGAAACTCTTTGGTTAGCTTTATCCAACAGCTGTTGGGATTCAGGAGATTCGCCTGGTGGGTATGGTAATCCGCCTTCTTCCATATACCTCTCTATGGTCAATTCAACTGATCCACTTCTCTCTAAATCCAATCTGACCTGCCCAGCAGTCAATTGTGGTGCTATGGCTTGAACTACTTCAATCATTGAGTCTGTGACCTCTCTTCTCCTGCGGGGCCTTGACACGAAGTCTGAATCTCTTGTACTTGAATTTTCTCTAATGCTTTCCACTTCTTGCCACTCGCTACTTGAATTTGGGATGGGTGTAATAAACCATTTTAGAAAAAGAAATGTTACCGCTAATACAGCGATGAATACTATAGTAGAATTATCCATGGCCAACAAGTTCTGTCTGTAACTAATAAGTCATAAAAAAATGAGAGTCTAAAATATGAGAGATCTCTTCATAGTTCCATTACACAAAAAGTTTCTCATAATACTTCGAATTAAGGTCTGGGAGAAAAAAAGTTCATTAAATACTATTAACGTATAAGAAGCCATAGGAGACATGACATTAGATATTTATGCAAAACCAGAAAACAAATCTTCATCGTATCATTATCTCAACTAAACGTTAATTTGAAATTTGCATCCTTATTCTTAACTGTATACATAAAGTTGGTAATAATTTCATTTTCCCTACTAGGTAAATTCATGAAGTGCTTTTTAATGTTATTTGATTGCTCTAATTTACTAATTTTGCCTTTACTGCCATTTTTATAACTGAATGTTTTCTTACCAATTTCACTCTGTAATATATCCTTTGTGAGGGTCATGGTTGGTGGTAAATTTAAGCCATACTTTCTCGAGTACTTATCCAAAGATTTGCTGTCAAGAGAGTAAAAGTCTAATGGGTGCACCTTCGGTTTATCTTGAGGACCATTTGAGTTTATGTGTTTGGATAAGAACTCCTGCTGAGCTTGCTGCGCGGCAGCATTTTTTGCTTTCGTGAAAGCTCTAGAGCTAGTCAACTGTTTACTCTCCGTTTCAGATGTATTTTCCCTTAAGTTTCGTGGTGCCATAATGTAGTTTCTTATTAAGGTTAGATTATTAACGCTCAAATAGAGTTAAATTGATTTCCGATAAAGACTTTCGAGTGATTAAAGAAAACTAAATATTTGCCTGCATTTAGTCGTGGCAACTTCTGGATTTGATGCTCTGAACGAATTTGATGTGAGATCTTCTTTATTGTAAGAGCTGCCAGTTAAGCTATCTACTAACAAAATACCAGGTTTTGCTATCGAATATATATATGCATACCTCTTACGTATATTGGAAAATGTGTATGTACACTAGCGGGCAGCTCTAAATTTCAAATTCTTCTCAATCGCATACTGAAACGATTTAACTGCTCCAGCTGTAAGAACCCCTTTGAGCATCTGTACTATGGATGGCTTTCTGACAATCCTCTTGACTGTCTTATTCAAACTTTGACTCAAATTAGCATCTCTTGAAATTTCTCTAATTGATTTGTCAGTATATAATTGGTATAGATTTCTTCGAAACTGAACAGGCATCTTGCTAATCAAAAGACTCTTAGAATCAAAATTTAATTCTTTATAAAACAATCTCACCCCATTTTCTTCTCGCTGTATCGTAATGATCTTCTTATTAATGAAATATGCCAAAATTGGCTTATATAATATTTTAAAATTATCAAATTGTTTGTTTACTATGTTTTTGACTTTGTTAGGGTTTTCTCCTCCAACCACATTTCTAAAGTCACCCAAGTATGATATATTTGTAATGGCTTCATATAGTTCAATTTCGTTAAATTTATCTCTTTTGATGAGTAAAATTGCCAAGCTCATAGCATTTTTTAAATTAAATTGATTCAAAAACTTCAATAGTGTGTGAGTTTCATTCTCGTTATCGGCAAGATATTTTATGGGCTTCTGCAATCTTCCAGCAATATAAAGAGATGACCACTCGCATAAGTCGAGTAATGTTTTATCAACACTTATGATACCGTATTTTATAACTCTATTATCAATGACAGAAAACGGATTAAAGTAGAGGCCCACGCCTATACCCTGGATATAAGATATCATTCCACTTCCAGTAAATTTAAGGAAGGAGTAATGCTGTGGGAACTGCTTTAGGTTTGATTCATGAAAGGCACGAGAATCCTCTACTATGTTAATAATGTCAATTTGAGACTTTGGCTGTTTTCTTCCTTGGTATCCTGCTTGTTCAAACACTCCTGATCCATACCCGTACGTTAGTAGCATTGGAGCTTCAAAAGACTGAACTATATTTTTTAATTCATCGTCCTTTTCTGATGAGATAACTTGATTGGAAAAATCAGCATTCTTTGGAATTACCACCTTAGAAAGACCTTTAAATCCTTCACTGATGAGTGGTTGATAAGGTTTATCTGAGTAAATTGAAGTCGTTAAAAATCTCACATGTCGGTACTTCGTAAAAGGTTTCCTGATCATCATCCCTCTCATGTTCTTTCCAATGTGTTGAAGATGTTACCTAGTAAAAGACAATATTAAATAAAAACATAAATGTGACACAAATTTAACGTTTGCAGCTGGACGACTATGATTCATCATTTTCGACAGACTCAAAATTTAGCAAAATTCGATTTTAGCTCTGAAAGTTTGAAAATAAAACATAATGTCTCCTTCTCAGTCGTATAGATCTACGAGATCAAGTGAAGATAAGAACTTATCCTTCGAAGAAGTTGTCCTCACCGGTTTAGCTAAAGATGGAGGCTTGTTCTTACCATCCACTATTCCGAAGGTGAATAATGATTTTCTTTCAAGTCTTAAGGATTTGACTTTTGAAGAGATAGCCTTTAAGCTCATGAGGTTATATGTCTCTGGCTCTGAGATATCTGATACTGAATTGAAAAGTTTGGTTGATAAATCTTATTCGACATTCAGAAGTAAAGAGGTTACTCCAATTAGACCAATCGATGAGGACAACGATTTATTTTTATTGGAACTTTTCCATGGTCCAACATATGCTTTCAAAGATGTTGCCCTACAATTTCTTGGTAACCTTTTTGAGTTCTTTTTAACTAGAAAGAATGCAAATGCTACTAGAATCGAAGATAGAGAGACTATGACCATCGTTGGGGCAACATCGGGAGATACTGGTTCTGCTGCTATTTATGGTTTGAGAGGCAAGAAGGATGTTTCAGTCTTTATTTTGTATCCAACTGGAAGAATATCACCAATTCAAGAGGAGCAAATGGCTACTGTCGAAGATAAAAATGTCCACACGTTATCAGTAAATGGGACTTTTGACAATTGTCAGGATATTGTCAAGCAGATATTTGGAGATAAAGAATTCAACGATAAGTATCATGTCGGTGCTGTCAATTCGATTAACTGGGCCCGGATATTAGCACAGATCACATACTATTTCTACTCTTATTTCCAGTTGATTAAAAAGATAGGTTCTGAGAAAAAGGTACGCTTTGTTGTTCCATCAGGAAATTTCGGTGATATCTTAGCTGGCTATTACGCAAAAGAAATGGGCTTACCGATCGATAAGTTAGTAATTGCAACAAATGAAAATGATATTCTTGATAGATTCATGAAGACTGGACGTTACGAGAAGGCTGAAGATCCTTCACAACAATCTTCTGTCAAGGCAACTTACTCACCTGCTATGGATATTTTGATTTCTTCTAACTTTGAAAGATTGCTTTGGTACTTGATCAGATCTCAGTTGACCAAGAATGATGACAAGGCAGCAGGAAAGATCTTAAACGATTGGATGATCCAGTTGAAAGAAACTGGCTCTATTGTTGTTCCTCGATCCGTTGTTGAAGCGGCTCGTGTTGATTTTTCTTCAGAAAGAGTCGACGATGATCAAACAGTTCAAACCATTAAGAGCGTTTACTCGGCAAGCCTGGAAAAATATGTAATGGATCCACATACTGCTGTTGGTATCACTGCATCTTACAGAAATATTGAAGCCGACAAAAAAGAAAATATCAAAAATGTGTCATATATTTCATTGTCAACTGCTCACCCTGCCAAATTTTCAGAGGTAGTTAATAAAGCTTTACACGGATTTAGTGATTACTCCTTTGACAGGGACGTATTGCCAGAAGAGCTTAAAGCTCTTAGCAAAAAAGAAAAGAGAATCAAATTAATCGATGAAGCTTCCTTGGAGAAGGTCAAATCGGTCATTATTCAAGAGTTGAATAAGTAAGAGGTATAACAGTTACGTTAATAAGTAAAAATGTTATTAGACGGTATTAATAAATAATAGTTCACTTTTTAGCTTGTTTGAGCTTTACTTTTCCATCTTCTATATATGCTTCATATCCCATTTCGTCGAGAACTTCCTTGTCATACACCTTTTTCGCTTCTAAAGACGCTACTAGCTCCTGGTTCTTTGGGTTATTGGCAAGTAGAATCTTGAGACACATTATGGCTCTTTCTTTGATGAATGGCTCATTGTCGTCAATAATACAATTAGATAACACTGTCTCAATCCCATGTGATTCTCTAATTTTTTCCTGGTTTTCAAAAGAATCGTGTGCCAAGTATGCCAATATTTCTATTATTAATGATTTGACCTCAGGGAATTCTTTCTTATTAGTGATATCTACAATTCTTTCTCTCTTTAGTGTCCTTTTTTCGACTCTCTCGTGAACTGTGCGTAGCAAGTTTACCATAGTAGGTATACTGTCATAGTACGTTAAGAATTCCTTTCCTGGATTAAACCTCCCTACGTGACTTATGACATCCAATAATGCAATGGTAATAGAGTGGTTAAACAGTAGAGCTTCAGTATCGGTCACTTCTTCACTTAATGAACAGATAGACAATGACGTAAATTCTTTCAAAAGCTGAAATGCCCATGAAAGTATTGCAACTATTTCAAAGTTATCCCAGTACTCATTTGATGTTACAACTATTTGACTTATTCGAATTACTCGCTTAAAAATTGCAGAGTTTTGTTGAATTCTAGACAAGAATTTACTAAAAGTTTCATGACATACCATCAATTTGAAGATACTCAATAGCATTTTATCTTTTTGAGAAGGTGTTTGCTCCAAATCAATTGTATCAAACTCTGCAATTAAATAGTCAATAATCTTTTCATATTCCTCTATCCGTAGCAAAGTATAAACGGCATCCGAGTCATTCAACACACAATGGAGATATATCATGAATGGAAATGACAAGTCTTCGTTGGGAAATATTACTTCAAGTATTGGTTTTTTTTGTTTTCCACCTTCTAACATTGTTTCTTTGAGTAGATTCATAGTGCCTTTGAGATTCGTTTTATTGGTCTGGCTCTCATTAGCTAGTGTCTGAAAATATGCAGCTAAAGTCTTTAAATAAAACTCATGATCTCTAGGAACGATAGTATCAAACAACTTCAAGCTCTGCAATAGTGATTTCTGATTTGAAGCCTGACGTTCATTCAGTATTAAGTTCCTACGAAGTAGTAAAATGCCTCTCAACAATCTAACGTGTCGAGTTAAATAAGGCTCAGTTGAGGGCTTCTTGAATGCAACATCAATAGAGTTGGAAATTATAGCATGAATCTCCTCCTTGCTTGAAAGATCTTTTCTATATTCTGAAAGTTGAGTGGTTTGCGATATAATATAACCTAATTCTCCTAGTATTTCATTTAGTTGTTCTTCTTCGAGATTCTCATTCAAGGCTTCATTAATTCTAGAGAGTAATTCGAGCACTATACCGGTATCTGTTGCCATTACTACCTGTTAGCGATATATAATGGATAATTAGTTATTTCAAAGCTGATGTGATGCGATCGTCAAAATATATATTGTCTGCACTGGTTTTATTTCACAAGGATTCCTGATAATTACCAGATTGTTGGTGCTTACAAAATAAGAAATGTACATATATATATGATAAAGCTGGTTTGTGGTAGGTGGTGAATTAAATCATAGAGAGAGCCTACTAATATTGGTTATAAATGCTTTGGTTGCGGTTAAGGTCACAAGCGTGAGGATTCTGGGCACAGAATGTTGGGGCCAATGGCGTGACCTCATGGCTTAAAGCCACCAAATACTCCCTAAAATTTAGTATTCTTTGAGTCAACTGATCTGTTCTGAGGAACCCTGTACTTGGGTCTCTATTTCCACTCCAAAGTGACTCCGCGAAAGCTGCTGTTCTTGGCCATATCGCCTGTGTGATAGTTGAGCTATCTTGTTGTTCAGCCCAAAGAGCAGCTTCGCCACCTTTGACTAGCGATCTATCCTTTGCTGTCAAGTTGGCTAAGAAATCGTAATCGTACATCCGCTGCCATGTTTTGTAAGGACCGCAAGAGTTGCCTCCAGATTCATTATTGAACTCATTATTCTCGGGTGTATCGACATATCCGATATCATTCGTTAACCAAGAGCTATGACCACAATCCAAGTATACATGGGACTGGGAAGACACAATCACCTGATGTCCTTGGGAAGTCAAGTTCTTGATGCTTGCGTTGTCTTCCAGCCATGATTGCAAAATAATATCTTTGGGAAGAGAATGTACGTGATTAGCGTCTATTAGAACATCCTCCCACATCACAAGTTGCATTGTATCCGTATTATTAAATATCTTCAAGGTCTTATCTACCCAATACTGTAACAAATCATCAAATGTTCGCTTAGAGTCTTCTTTAAACCACTTCGAAATATACGGTGAGAACTCGAAGCACTTTGTCTGTATTTCATCTAGTCCTACATGAAAATAGTCATCTTTGAATAAACTGCTAACCTCGTCATATACAGTTTCTATTACTTCATAGGTGCCGTTGTACATTATATCAAGTTGACCAGGAGGTGCCTCAAATGCGGTCAATTTCGACGTATCGTCATTCGAATACCAACTGTTACCACACGCGATCATTTTCTCGTCAACTCGTTTCCACCCTGCCCTTGCATGTCCAGGCATGTCGATTTCAGGAATAATTCTAACGCCTCTATGGAATGCATAATCTATTATATCTTTAACATCTTCGTGAGTATATATTTTGTTGTTGGCATAAGCATCTTCGGTCATTTGTGGATAAGCTTTAATTTCCATTGGCCACGACTGTGAATCCTCAAAGTGCCAATGCAATACATTCATTTTCGCTATAGCCATGATATCGATTTGCTCCAATAATTTTTTTTTTGGTCATAAAGTTTCTTGCAGAATCTACAAGAATACCCCTATGATTGAAAAGAGGCATATCTTTTATTGTAACAGGCTGTTCGATAAAATACCCTTTCTTGTCGTAGAGAATTATCTGTTGCAATGTAGTAAAAGCGTGGAGTCCGCCCTAAATTGTACAGGCAGATATTATAATTACCGTTGAATTGGTATCTATTTCAATAGAGTAACTTTCATCTACATCATGTTGCAAATCAGCATTCCAATCTTCAATTGTTACGATAATCTTTCTTACTTTCTCTTTTCTGGCAATCACATCATCTCTTTTGAAATTAGTTGGAAAAGGTTGATAAGTTGAAATAGGAGCTTCTGTTGCTGCTGGGGTCCATTTGAGATCTGTAATTGCACGTAATGATCTGTCAAAAGCCTTTTTCAATACCACGCTTTCACAATTTGCTTCCAATGATAGATTTGACGAGACTAGTACAGGACCACTATTTCCCCAAGTTACGTTCTGAGGGATCGGTAATGGGTTTACCTTCACTGCTTCTACCAAGTAGCAGAAGTATACAAAAATAAGTTAAGTGTAGCAAACTTTATTCATTTTGAGTTATAGATTCTGCACTGGGTTACCATAAAGTCTATCTCAAGGCCTTTAAATAATTGCTTGATATCATTTCCCCACAGGTGATCTTATCTTATCTTTATTATTGGTTTCTGCTTACTGGTTACACTTTGGAAATTCACAGTTACATTATCTTGTTAAGTAAGTATTAGTCGCCAAAATTATTGTTACCTCTGCATATAGTTGGATCACGTTAATTGCTTGATGTATATATAATCAAAATGATGTCGTATATAAAAAATGTAACGTATAGTAACTGTCCACATGAATAACGTTACATAGACCCGGATATTGCTCGATTGAATGGCTTGAAATATTAAGTATCTCCTTACGTTGTGCCACATTCAGTTTTACAACCGAAATTGGAGAAGCCATTTACAATAGGGGAAACGACGTGAAAGTATTTCTATATTTTGTATGTACTATTTGATGGTAAACGTATTACATGTATATCTACTCCTAGAAATGAATTCCGTGAAATAAAAAATTCAGAACGAACCAACCTTAGTCTATATCTTATAATAACGAATATTAGTAATTGAAGGCTAGAAGACCCAATATAGTGTCTCCTAGCCATATCGGAAACATGTGTCTAACGTTTCAGCAATTACAGCTAGATACTAGTCGTAGATATGAATCGTAATTTATGTTATTCTCTTCTAGATATTTAGACGTAAAGTCGTTGTTAGTTGTCACTGCATATACGGCAACGAATATTGATTAAGAGTCACTCCGATAACTAGGTAACTACACCATTATTATTTCGACTAAATACAAATGGAAGGCATATTAAATCTCCCTGAAGATGTATTAAATCAAATTCTTACTTATTTGTGTCAACTTGACTTGATAAATTTGAATTTAACTTGCAAGGAGCTTTATAATATCTGTAAAGGGCGCATTTACTCCCGTATTTACATCACAAATAAAGATAAAAAGTTAAAGGGAATCTTCTCTGAAAGAAATGAACCCTATAAGTACAGGTTTTCCATTCTTAAGAATACTTTGGCTTCTAAAGATAATCGCTTGAGAAAGTTTGAAGCAGCTTTGAATTCTAATAAAGATCTTTCGAGATTCATTCATCACATAATTACAGATGATGTAACCTTCGTCTTATTTAAATTGAAGTTCTGGTATAAACATTTTGGACTAAACAACAACCTTAGAGAAGTTTATCTTGGAAGTGTTCCTTTGAATCACTTAAATATAGCGTATGAAGACCTATTCAAATTTTATCAGCTTCCAGGTATTAATCTTACCTCATTACAGTTAAAGAGTTTAAACGATTTAATAGCCTTGAGTAGGAGTGTGGCTTCATTGAAGTTAAAAAGTCTCAGCTTCCATCTCATAGATATAGAGGATGTTGATAATAGCCTGCTAGTCCTACTGCAGCAAGAGAAAGCTAAGCTTAGAGCTGCTATACAGAATTTACAAGATCTCCAAATAACCTCAGTTCATAACCTAGGCTTGAGGTTTTTGAGATTCTTACATTCGGTCATGGGAAAGGAACGTTATTTGTTTGATAATTTGCAAAGCTTGTGTCTCAATCATAATCACGGTGAAATGAATAATGAATTCAATTTTAGTTCAATATATCTGATGGAGAAAGAATTGAAATTAGATTTCGACTACATTCGACAAGTTATAGATATTTCTAAGATAAAATCATTAGACTTGAGTATTGATTGCAACCATGTCTTTTCTCCTGATGTGGATGATGATATGGATTTTTCCCTTTCAGATAATATGGAGTGTTGCAATTGTTTGAGACGTTTTTTCGACGGTCTCAGGCATGCTGACCTCTCTTCGATTAAAAGATTAAGCATCACGAGATCAGGACAGTCATCAATTCATAATCCTTTCAGCATATATTATTTCAAAGCTAATTTGATTGACTTTGTAAGCTCATTGAGCCAGATTAGTAACTTGACTATAGACACAGGAGCACAATTGTATCCATTACATCAGATCAAAAATGATGAATGGTTCCGAAAAATGAAGAGAGGCTTTAAATATCAAAACAACAAGCTCTCTCGGATATTGAAGAAGATTAGAATACAGCATTTAACTATAAAGGACTACATAGAGTCATTTTACATGTGGGACATGGAATTGAAATCTGCTGCTTTTACTGAAGAGAATCTCAATCAAAATTGCGCATGTATTCAATGTAATCAGACTCGAAAAAATATTGTAAGCTTTCTTAAAACCAACAGAAAGATTCAGTTCTATCTAAATCCAATAACTACCAAGTCATTTCCAGAATTTTATTTTGATCTTCTTCAATCGATGCTATTTTTCTACCGGAATTCCACTATGCCTGAGTCAAATCGCTCAAGGTCGTCCGGTTCAAACCAAAAAGCTGAAAAGTTGCAAATGTTCACGAATATAATTCCATCGGCTACACCGACTATGGAGCTAATGCATCAAACTGCCTTGGATTTACATGAATGCTTCAAACACAGTAATTATAAAGACCTTATAAACTACAAGTATGTCAAGTCATTGCTTAGCTCTAGCGACAAGAATTTCGAAATCATGTGCGAGTGCGATGGTTTAGAGTTCACAAACTATCTGAATTTCCTAATTCACCAAATCCGTTCAACTGTGGATGCCAGATTTACTTCCAATCCCGGGAACGTTATTGAGATAAACCTAAACAATTTCTACTCCTCTCAGCTCGGCACGCGCGCATCAGGGGATATTTTATCGGACACATAGATTATATGCATATTAGATCCTCAAATAGGAGCAACGATGATCTCATAAGCGAGGAAATGACATTGCTTCTTTATTTTATCCAGTAGTCATTATCATGTAGTCTCTACCGTATGACGTACGAAATAATCTTTTATCATCTCTGCTGTATGTTTTGCTAAGACTACTAATTGCTTCCGGGTATTAGACATCCCTACTTGCTCTTCTATCCCGGGAAGATCCCTTTATTTTTTGCTGCCAGAGGCTATTGTTTGATCCGTTGCTACTTTCAATTAATTTTGCGCTATAGTCCCGATAAGCCGGTGATGACAAAATCACTTCGAGTAAAAAAGAAATGCGTGTGCCGCAATTTCAGAATTCTCCTATATCTGTAAGTCTTATCGTGGCACAGTATTTATTAAAACCTGTGGAGGTAAGCATCAAGGGTTCTTCATTATTGATTTCTAGACAAGAAGTTAGTCTATTCTTTTCGTCAGAGAGTTCATAAGTAGTTGATGGCTAAGCAGTAATCGAACTGAATTTTCAAATCAGCTGTTGCTAGAGATCAAAGCGCAAGTAGTTACTCAGTAGTTACTCGGCAGTATCGGCACTTTGAAAAGTGAAATTACAAGCCATACTACCAGCCTAAAGGACCAAATCAAATACCATGTTCAAAATAAAGGACGAGTTGGGTCATCCTTTGGATATCCCGTCAAGAAAGTGCAAAATATACTCACCTCTAGAGGGTGAAGAATGTTCAGAAGAGATCTTGGAAGTTGAGTCTGTAGAAGGTACAGATCGCTCCTCTTCGGATGTTTCACAGGTATCTAGCAGATCTGGAAGTCCATCCAAGGTACAGAGGATAGATACTCCTTCCACATCGAGCTCATTTAGTGATGATCAATGCAACCCTGAGGCAGGTCCTTTTAAAGGGTACAGTGAATCTAAATCTAAACCTTTATTTCATAGTAAGCAAGATGAGTTTCTACAGATCATGGAGCCTAATCCGGTATCTCCACCAGGATATGAAACATTACCCCCTGGTGGATGTCCAAAGTTTCCAATACATTACGATTCTTATCCTGAGAGTTTACCATGCTACGCTTCGGCGGCTTACAAGGTCGGTGTAGTCGCGAGAAAAGTTGAATGGTTGACGCCACATGAGCCATCCCCCAATAGATCCTGGAAATATGCAATTATTGAACTTAATTCAACCCAATTGAACTTCTACAGAATACCAAGCACTCTTGAAAGTAATGTTTTATGTTTCAAGCCTGGTAGTAATAGCACTGAAAACATTAGGAGTGACTTCGAAACTTCGGAGTTAAACAATATTAACTCCTCTGTGACTCTGGATAATGATCTAAGCTATTTAAAACTATTCCAAAAATTGAATTTAGTAGATCGATCTTCTCAAGGACTTTCCAGTAACTTTCTAGCAACGAATGAAGACAACGCAAAACTGATAAAGTCTAAAAATAAAAGGTTGATTAGATCTTACTCCTTACAGCATGCAAGAATGGGTTTGGCCTCTGACTATAAGAAGAGAGCCAACGTACTAAGAATTAGAGTGGAGAGTGAACAATTGTTAATAAGTTTTTTCACAATTCAAGAGTTAATAGACTGGAATTTCGCTTTAGGTATAGGTAAGGATGTTTCTTTGGATTTAGAGGAGCGTGATTTGCCCAAATACAGAACTGTTCCAAGAAGAAGGAGAAGAAGGGCAGGGGGAGAAATGACTAGGTTTCGTTCACAGTCAGATCCAAGTGGTGATTCTAGGAGATTCAGAGGAACACTCTCAAGGTTGAAATTTAGACTCATGGCACTGTCGACTGATGGTCAGAGTGAGAAGAATAACAGTAGATTTGACAGATCCCACTCAGTTCCTACATTTGCGATAGGGGATGACTCTGTCAATTTGAGAAGTGGCCCCGTTGACACTGTTGACGCAGTCGCTGAAAGGGATATTAATCTCCCACTGTCATTTGTGGATGAGTCTGAGACAAATAATTTTGATGATGATGATGATGTTCAGAATTTGGCTGACTTGAACCCATCAGATGAGGATGATGAAGAATACGACGATGAATTCCTTGAAAGATCTAGGCTTAGGCATATGCGAAATTCATCGTATCCCAGTGATGAGGATTATAAAAAATCTCTACTGACTACGAAGACTAGTCAAAAGAAGTTTTACAGAAACTGTCTCCGGTGTATCAAGCCTTTAGTATCAGATGAGGTTTGGGTCAATAAGACAGTAGTTAAACCCACTACGTTTTCCTATTTTAATTCTAAACTTTTGAAGACTTCGAAATTCATAAATGTTCCTGATAACTTGAATTCGTTGTCAAGTAGCTCCTCAAGTCTCATTAGTTTGAATTCACAGCATATGAATGCTGGTGGTTACTATCAGAGACCTAGAAGTTATTCCGTTAAAGATTTAAGTGGATTGAACTTACCAGATACTGCTTTAACAAAAGTTCCGAATCACTTTGTGAAAGAGTTTATCGTAGGAAGTCACTCGTTGATCCCTAAAGGGATATATTAGTTGAGTATAAAAAATTTTGCATGAGATCGAATCTTCTAAAGCCATATTTATGTACTATATTCATCAGTTTTGTCTACTGTTTTTTTGACGTATCTTAATTTCAAATCACATATGTAAATTGGTGTAATAAATATAGAAAAGAATAGGTTGCATTCATTCATATATAAGCACTTCTTGTTTCTGTAAGATCTTTACACCTTTCTAACTTTTGTTTTCTTAGCTCTGCTTTCAAATGCTTCGATCATAATATTCGTAATTTGGTCAGAAAACAACGAGCTAACTGCATTATAAACAGGATTTTTAAAGTTAAACTCTAAAGTCAAATCAACCTTACAGGAAGTTCCGTTTAATGACTTAATCTCTGTGAATGTCCATTTAGTATGTAATTGCTCAAAGAGTGTAGTCGTCAATGATTCAGCCGAAACACTTTCATTGGGAGTACAACTTATTTTACAAACAAACTCTTCATCAAATTCTTTCCAGCCAACTCTTATCTCCGCTGACGTGGGTTGATTATTTATCTCGTCTCTTGATAGTACCAAAGACTTTTCTACGAATGGAACAAATTCTGAGTATTTATCAACTTTAGATACTATATCATACATTTGCTCCGCAGTAGCATTGACCTTTCTGCTGATTTTATGGGTTTGTAATTTTGCTGCCGCTCCACTGAATGGAGAAGGAAAACTAAAGAAGTTTCTTTTACAGCTTCCCCTAAAGACGACAAAAGAATTAGGACTTAAAAGTGCATTTCTATACATACTTTTAAATGAGCCATTTACGAGCTAGTTTCTAAGCACTTTTCTTGAGCTTGCTTTTTTCCCGAATAATGTTCAATAATTATGTCGGTCACATCAAACCTTAATTTAATTACGCCCATTTTCATATACAGAATTAATACAAAGATGATTCACAACTAGATTATTTATATATTGATTTATTGATCCTTCAGTCCTAATTTTCAAGTTACAGTTACATATATATAATGAAATAAGTTTCAGAAATCAAATTAGTTTGCACGAACGTAAATGGATTGCTTGGAGTGCTTCAAAACTGGAATGATAATACCATCGCTTTCCAATTGTCTCAAAATAACTCTAGCGAGAGAACCACCGACCTTTAATCTGTCAACCAAAACAGAGACAGAAACAAATCTGTAAGTTGGAACTTCCTTCATGATTCTGTCATACTTCTCTTGATCTAAGACAATAACGTGTTGGGCCTTGTCCTTAACCTTACCCTTATTCCACTTCTTCTTACCCTTCTTACCACCAGCTAAAGCGGCGGCGGCCTTAGCGGCCTTGGTTTGTTGAATTTTTGGAGCCATTCTATAGAAATGTTAGTAAATAAACTATCAATAAGGGTCAGAGATTGAAAATTTCAGATTATTCGAAAATCAAGGCCTTTTCAACTAAATTCAAAATGATTTGACAACATCTTTCAGGCCTTAGTTTGATGGATGATAAACAGAAGCGTCATGTACAATAATATTCTAGTAAAGTTCTGCTTCCTTTTTAATTCAAATCTTGTGACAAGTGCTGATTAGCTCGTGGTTTTAATGGACTTGACCTTCATTCGTTTCTCATGCAATTAAAAAATAATTTTACAATGAAGTTACTCTTTCAAAAGAGCACTGGGGAAGTTCTTGCAAGTTTCAATTCTCTGGTGCCTTTTAAGCATCGGTCGTAGATGCTATCAATACATACTTTGCCTATTGTTTTAGCTTCAAAAGAATACTTGATTTATTTTCAAAAAGACAGTTGAGCTACCAAATAAATTTTTTCGAAGGGAGGAGGAGACTTCATTCTAATTCTGCATGTAGTGTCCGATTTAGAGTCAAAAAGAAAAAGTTTCTTATCAGCTGATCTTTTGACTTGTTCATGTGACTTTGTAGGGCTTCTTTTGAGAAAGGAAACCACTGAGCTATAATAATGGGTAGCGCTTCGTGACCATCTACTTTACACTTAGTGAACGAAACACTGTCAGACGTAAAAATAGCTGAGGACGTGGATATCTTGATATTTTATATTTAAGACATTTTCAAAGGTCCATTTGAACGGAAAGAATCCTTTCATTAATTTATTGAAGTAATAAAAATGTCTAAAAGAGCTGCTGTTGGTCAAATCACAAGAGACAACTTCGGTAATGAAGACGGCAGTGAAGATGAAGGCTTGAAAAGTTCAAAGGCTTCCGCGGATGTTATGGCAAAAAGAAAGATTTTAAAACCGAGAGGTAAAACAAATGGCTTTCAGTCAACACCTGTATCTTTTGAAAGAATAGGTCATAAAGGTTCGTCTAACGGTATATTAGGAACTACGGCTACTCTGGCAGCAGCTAATTCAACATCCCCAGTTCCGACGGATCGAAATGAAAAAATTAGAGCCTTGAATGAAAATTTTGTTAATGTTATTAATAGTAATAATAAACCAGGAATCGTCGTGAATTTCACCACTATTGCCAGCAAATACATAGAGTATTATGGCAAGATAAATTCTGAACTGGAGATTCCCTCCCAGTTTCCTGAAAAGGTTATTGGTAGTAAGGAAATTCGAGCCACAGATACTAATGTCTCTAAGACAATAGATTCTTCTGACTCTGATTCTGAGCCTGAATCAGATCCTGTTGTCATTGGGGGGCCTAAGTTTCAACTCAACAAAGTGCCAATTTCTAAAGATTCGCCGTTTTCTTTTGGGTCCAAGGTTGTAAACGATACTGCAGGTTCAGACTCTGAGTCAGAAGTAGAAATAAAGGGGCCAACATTTGAATTCAACAAACCAATAAAGGATTCGATCTTCAAGCTAGATACAAATGGAAATTCTTCCAAGCCTACTTTTTCATTTGGAATTGATGCAAAATCAGATGCAAATGAGACTCATAAGGTTGCTGCCTTTTCTTT
The DNA here is from genome assembly GCA_030570455.1 of Priceomyces medius. Classification (NCBI taxonomy): domain Eukaryota; kingdom Fungi; phylum Ascomycota; class Pichiomycetes; order Serinales; family Debaryomycetaceae; genus Priceomyces; species Priceomyces medius. The sequence continues at coordinate 836,169 of JAJLVV010000001.1, read as the reverse complement.
TGGGGCTGTCAGTAATAAAACAAAGGAGAATAAACATCAACCTTCTAATAACACAAACATTTTTAATTCAGAGAAACGTAATGGAGACTTATCATCCAAACCAAGCTCTGAAAAAGATAAAAAGGATGTATCTGAATCTACCTTTCCTTTTAAAATAGGTACGTCAAGTTCTTTCACTCCCTCTAATCAACCTGCTTCCCTGTTTAAATTTGATTCATCAAAGACAAATTTTGGTAATGCTAATTCGGAGATGCCTTTAGAAGACACGGTGTCTGAGTCTGGTAAGAATGCCCTGGTAACTTTGGAACCTTCTGGCCAACTGAAAAATTCCTTATTTTCTTTTGACAAGGACTCTAAGTTCAAGGCACCCGAGCCTTCATTTTCGGTTGGATCTGGGAACACACCCCAGCCAGCCTTCTCTTTTCTCTCGGGGAATAGTGATAACAGTAAAAAGGATTCGAAAAATGTCAGCATTGATACTTCGAAGCCTGGCTTCTTATTTGGTGCGGAGAAAATTGATGACAAATCTGGTGGCATCTTTAGTCTGTCAAGTGTGAAGGCAGATGGTGATGGTCAATCCACATCTGGATTCTCTTTCGGTTTAGATAAGAAAGTTGCATCGAAACCTGCATTTTCGTTTGGTAGCTCGTCTACAAATTCTACATTTTCCTTTGGATCTAAAAAAGATGATGATTTCTCCGAGAACAAGGCTAACCCATTCACATTCGATTCATCAAAAGAAAGTAGCAAGCCGGCTTTTCTGTTTTCATTTGGACCATCTAAGAGTGAACGACCATCTGATTCTGTCAGTGAAACTGTTCCCAAATCTAATGATCCCATAACCACTCATGAGGAAGAAAGTGAAGCACATTTCGATCCTGTTGTTAAGCTCTCTGACAAATCGTTATCAGTTGAAACTGGTGAAGAAGGAGAAGACGTTTTATATACAAGAAGAGCTAAGTTGATGTATTTTGATCCTTCAAACAAAACTGATCCTTATGCAAACAAAGGAGTAGGTGATTTGAAAGTATTGAAGTCCAGAGATAATATGAAATCAAGAATTTTGATTAGAGCTGATGGAGGATTAAGGGTCTTGTTGAATACATTGGTTTCAAGCGAATTGGCGTATACGACAATAGGTAATGGATCTATGGTTAGAGTTCCTACAGTCAATTCTGATACGAAGGCCATCGAAACATATGTGGTTAAAGTCAAAACCCCCGAAGATGGTGCGGAGCTTCTCAAAACATTAAACGAATCCAAAAAGTAATTATCCGAATTCTTGTATTATATAAATATTGCATTAAAATTATTAAAGGTATATACATGAAATTATCTATGTATTATATGTAGATGATTATCTTTAATTGAGTAAGTTGTTAATATGCTCAAATAGTTCATGTTCAAACTCAATCCCATAAGAAAGTGCCGACTTTTCCGAACACCTGTAATTAGCAGTGTGTTCTTCAGGTATAAAATTGCCCAATATTGTATGCAATACCTCATCTTTAGTTCCATATAACCTATAGGAAATTTGTTTAAATATTCCTAATAAACATGGTATCAAGAGCCGATCGCCCTGAAAGATATAAAGGTCCAACAAATGTGAAGTTAAATCAAAATTAAAAATGCCAGAAAACAAACTTAAGCATGTACAAGGAACAAAAAGTGATGGCGATATGCCAATAACTCTGAAGTGAGTGTAGATCCTGTTGAGACTTGATTTAAAGTTCGAGTTGAACTCTTTCATTAAGTTGTCAAGCCTATTCGATTCTGATTTGTGTAGTAGTGAACAATTGTACCTCAATAAAAGGGTAAGGATTTCATTTTCATATAAATTGCAAATACTAACAAATGTTCTATTCATACTTCTGTAGTAAAAGTATATGATGGCTATCACTCGACTTAATCCTTTGAAATATAATGCGTCGAGTGTGATGTCAAAATCTTTCTTTTTTGAAAATTCATCTCTTTTATAAAGCAAGAAGCCGAAGACTAATTTGCTTATCTTGGATTTTATGTTATAATCATGTAGGAGTTGTACTTCAGGGTAAAGTTCGACCATATCATTTTGTATCCTATCATAAAGCAATGACAAGGGACTAGATTGCCTTTTACCCCACTTAGAATCTTTATTTGAAGTGAAAAACGCAGAACTGTCTTTATTTCCAAAAATTAATTCATCATATAAATTAAAATAACGAGAACAACAATTTTCGTTTATACGTAAACCGTTTCCAATTTTAGACCACCATACGAAAGCTCTGCAATCGTTGGGAATTCCTCTAATGCACATATTTCTTATCTCACAATCATTGACTTCACGAAATTTATTTTCAATGATGCTATTCCACTTTAACTGGTCCTCCTCTTTCTCTCGTTTTAGAGATTCATATTTCTTAATTTTGGCAGCTTGGTTTTTTGATTCGTTTAAAACAGCTGAATCTATAATCCTTTTCGATGCTCGATGATGTTTCCGTATTTCTTGGGATGATTTAGGGGGCAACCAAGATGGCCTTGTGAAGGAAAAGTATTGGCTTGATTGTGTTGCAGATTCTTCTATATCCAACGGTAACTCTTGTAACGATTGCGGCCCTTGGCTTTGGCTTCGTGCAGGTACCTTTACCATTCCTGATGACCCAAAATATCCACGCTTCAGGATCAGATCAAATTCTGCCTGTTCGGGAGGATTCGATACCTTTTTAAACTCCGATAAGAGTTTCTTCCTTTGTCTAAATTCGTCATACATCGTGTCAACGTTATTTTCCTTTATAAGACTTAATTCATAAGCATCATCAGAAAGACCTAAACTTTCCAAGCTATTAAGAAACATAGTAGCCTGGTTTACCTCATTCCCAGGGTCAACTGAGTTTTCATTGTTTAAGCTAGTAGTTGATGAAGTGTTACTTATGCTATTAGAGCTCATAATCGACGAAGCTCTAGTGGAATCCAAGGTAGTCAGAGTTGACCCCGTATATCTTTTAGTCTTTCCAAATACGAAGCTTTGTCTCTGGGATTCATTTATCAAATTTTGATATACTGGTACATTGTAGGCACAATCTTCATCATTTATTTCTTCCTCTTCATCATGAATTAGTTCGATAGTTTGTCTTTTGTGGTTAGCACCCTTTAATTTGAAAATACTGTTACTTAACTGTGTTCTTCTTAATTTTAGTCTTTGCGAAGGCGTTAGGTTTGGTGGCGTTCTATTGACCAGAATTATATACTGTGAGCAATCTTTATCGCCAGACGACAATGAATAATTCTTGACAAGTGAATTGTCACCTCCATGCCGACAAGTTCTTATTGACTTGCACGAGCAATTAAGATGATAGTTGTTTTGCATCTTCAACTCCAGCAAAGGTGGTGGTTGGAACCGTTTATGATGTACTTGGCTGCCAATATCTATCTCCTCAAGATTATCAATTTTTAAAACGAGAGGTAGCTTGGGCAAATCTTTATCCACGTTTGTAGCCACTGACATTGTTGATTCTCCAGTAAGGTAAGCCTAATTTTAAGCAGCAAAATGATTTAGATTTCCAGTTTATCGATCAGGCTGGATTGACCAGTTTCCCATTTTACAACATTTGAAAGAAATAAAATTTTGAGAAGGAATCTATATATATCATCAAATGCCTTCGATTCAGTTCCTTGATGTGAAATTTACCAACTGCTTTGCAATCTAGAATTTTTAAATGTCATGTATGCATAAGTATTTCGCGTATCGACCCTTGAAGAACTAACAATGATGCGAAATTTTAGATTCTGTAAACATATTTTGTCTTTAAGCAGAAGAATACTTTTAGATGCGCGTTGATTTTTCAGTCGCGCTCAAAATTTCAAACATAAATATTTAGTGTGTCAATATCTGATGACCTATGTACTGTATGTTGGGTGGATTATATACACGATTTATATAGAGGACTTAATTCATATACTAGAGTGCTAATGCTTAGAATCATCCTTCAAATTGAAGAAGTTATTCAAAAACTTGCCAATTCTTTTCAACTTTGAAGGGTGTAGATCCTTCTCATCATATGTCTCACCTATTTTACTATCATCTTCATCTAAATCTAACTTCCAATGAGCATCTGTCCTCTTTGCATTTTTGTCATTGAAAGCGTCCGCTAATGCCTCTAGCAAAGCTGTTTGAATTGGTGTTTCAGGTACCAAGGTTTTCACGTTGAGGATAACTTCCATATCGCCCCTATTATTAATATTTCTATTTATTGGAACTCCTTTTTCAGGAATAGTAAGAGTCCTTCCATTCTGTACGCCGGGCCTAATCTTAAGCTTAAGACTTGGGCCATCGATAGTCGGAACCACTATTTCACCTCCTAATGCAGCAGTAGTCATGAGAAGATCATGGTTCACAATTATCTTGTTGTCTTTACGTGTAAATATTGGATCTTTTGATACGTGTACTCTTATTATTAAATCACCATGTCTAATTTGAGTGTAAGGATCCCTAGTAATAAAAGGAGCATCACCGGCTCCTGGGATCCTTAGTCTCGTACCATCAGCAATTCCACAAGGTAAGTCAACACTAGTTGATTTTGGAGTCTCTTCTACCCCAGCACCATGACAAGTGCCGCACTGATCACTCTTAGGAATCACAACCCCACTCCCATGACAAGAAGAGCAAGTTGATGCCATATGAAAACCACCCATTACATGAGTCATTTGACCAGTGCCATGACAAGTTGAGCAAGTAGACTTTTTCTTCCCGTCTTTCAAGCCAGTCCCTTTACAAGTACTGCATGAATCGACAGCCTTGTAGTTAACCAGAACCTTGGTACCAAAAATTGCATCTTTAAATGAAATGCTTTTAAAAACTTCAATATTATCACCTATATGCTCGGTAGTGAATCCATTTCTACCTGCACCATTAGAGCCTCCGGTAAAAGCTTGTTTGAATAAGTCTTCGAAGTCAAAACCCATTCCACCAAATGGACTACCTTGTCCACCGAATGGATTGCCCCCTTGAGATCCACCAAAAGGATTTCCACCTGCATAAGAATTAGCATTACCGTTTGCATCAAATGCACTAGCACCAAACTGATCATACTGTGCTCTTTTATCCTTATCACTTAAGAGTTCATAAGATTCTTGGATCTTGTGGAATCTTTTTTCGGCATCCTTTTCTTTATTGACATCAGGATGGAACTTTTTGACTAGCTTGTAGTATGCGCCTTTGATATCTTTAGCGCTTGAGTTCCTCTCGACACCTAAAGTCTTATAGGGGTCAAAATCAATTGATGTCCTAGTGGAATGATGAAATTCTCTTATTCTTTGTCGAGATGTGAGATAAAGTGCACAACGAGATGATCTAATGTGATGAATGGAAAAGCTTGGCTTCCCAGTCAGAAGTGAGCGTTTGATATTGCAAATCAAAGATGAACTAAATCTTGTCCCTACCATAGTTGAGTAATATTCTTCTTCCTTTCTTTTGGTTTTAGCTACAGTTAATTTCACTTAAGTAATTTTGTCTTCTACCACCTTCTAGAAAAAAAAAATCACGTGATGTGTGATAGACATCTAATAACGGTAGTTGATTTACTAGTGTTGCAACAATTAGAGCAATTATACACTGAAGTATCTTGAATGGATTTAGGATAAGAAATTATTCAGGGTTGACTTACGTTACGTTAGATGGAATTATTTTTTTTTAATATTTTTCATATATTTCCAAAATCTCTGTAAATTTCGATTCTCGAAAATTTATTAATTGAAGAAAATACATACTCGACCTAATAAATAAGCTATCTAGCAAACTTCAATAGACAATCATATTTAAAACTTCTTGTCCCACGAATCCAACTTCATGGTACCATTTTCTTGGAAGTTAATATGCATCTTGAAAGCATCTTTCAAAATATGAGGTTCATGCAAGGTTCTGGATTTTTTAGCATAAAATGAGGCTCTGTCAAAATAATCTCTCAATTGATCCTTGTAATCCGGATGTGCTGTCTTATTTATAATTTCTAATGCTCTCTCTTTAGGCGAGAGTCCTCTTAAATCAGCTAAACCTTGCTCTGTGACGATAACATCCAAGTCATGCTCCGTTTGGTCAACATGTGTGGCGAACGGAACAATACAGGAAAGTCCAGTTGGATCAGTCTTGGATGGTCTTGCAGAAGGGGTATGCATTATGGATACCTTCGCATTTCTCAAGAAGTCACCAGAACCACCTAAACCATTCAACATTCTCGAACCCATAACATTTGTTGAATTAGCATGTCCATACATGTCAACCTCTACTGGGGTATTCATAGCAATTGTTCCCAATCTTCTAATAATTTCAGGTGAATTTGAAGTGACTTGAGATCTCAAGCAAAGCTTCTTACTAAATAAATCCCAATTATCGTAAAATCTCTCAAAGCCTGCTTCAGTCAATCTGATGGAAGTAGCTGTAGCATAATCCAATGAGCCTGATTCAAAGAAATCTAAAAAGGAATCTTGTAAAACCTCTGTCCAAACAGTCAAATTTTTGAAATTTGACGAAGCTAATCCCTCAACTACGGCGTTAGCAATGTTTCCAATCCCTGACTGTATTGGATGCAAATTTTCAGGCATTCTACCTTGCTTGACTTCATTTTCAAGGAACTCAAGTAAATGACCAGCTATGTTTTTGGAAGTTTCATCAGCAGGTGCATTTGGGGGAACCTTGTCACCTGTAGTAGACTCAACTATAGCAACAACTTTTGATGGATCAACTGGAATTGCAGTCAAGCCAGTTTTATAGTCCGCTGATGTGTGTGGTAAAGGCTGTCTGTAGGGCGGGTTAACTGGCATGTCAATATCATGAATACCCTCAAAAGAAGGTGTTTTAGTGTTCACTTCTATTATAATCTTATCTGCCACAGAAACCATTTCAGGAGTACCACCAACAGCAGGTCCTGGAACTATTGAACCATCTTCTGTTATAGCCGTGGCCTCAATTATAGTATAATCCAACAAATCATTCTCTTTGTTTCTTGTGTAAAATCCATAAGTCAAATCCTGAGGGAACATAGACAAATGCTTATCAAAGAATTGTGTTCTTCCATCATTTATTGCAGCAGCAATCGGCTTACCTACTTGATGAGGTGATCTTCTCAAGATCATATTATTTTCAGCCCATCTGCTCTCCTCAGGACCGGCAGAAGCTCCAACGAACAAATTGAAAGCCAATTCACCTTGCAATTTATTCTTTTCAACGTGATCAGCCAATGCGGTTGGCACTGCTTTAGGTGCACCAACACCAGTGAACCCAGACCATCCAAGATATTGACCTGGTTTGAAGAGTTCCACACAATCTTCTGCCTTTCTTAATTTCTGCAAATACGGTGCGTATCTGACTCTTTGTTTCAAGATTGATGACATATTTACGAATCCTATACCTTATGCTGAGGGAAGTTTAACTAGATTTGAAAGTTTATACCTATCTCAATAAACTCTTATACTGCCTTGACAATTTTCCTGAGCCCCAATATTTACTTCAAGTTTATTAATGAATTTGGCTGTAATACTTATAGTTTGGGCGCCTGTGCTGTATAGAAAATTTTGGCTGTTTACTCAAAAAAATGTTTTCTCAACAAAATTAGTGTCTATTGAATGTGGGCTGAACAACCTCAATAAATATGAGGGGAGAAGAGAAGGACATTTCAAGCAAGAGGTCTATCTATATTTATATACTAGAGGTCTTCTAAACAGAATTTCTGAGTAATTGAACAGCCTATTGGAATGTAAATGCATAGTAGCTTTAACTCCGATGACCGTTGTCCTGTTTGTGACATATTTCATGTGCTCATTATCCGATAGCGCTATTAATAATGTCTCGGTTCGGTGATTTGTGTATTTGGTGATTGCGTTAATCCGAGCAAGGATGTCAGTCGTCTCCCAGGAGCTCTGGACGGAATGATACTTCTTCGATATCAATTGTTAGAGTGTTTAATTCGAAGGTGCTTCTAGAGACAAAGGAAATGAAGGATTCTCTCACTTGATTGATCGAAAACTGATATGGGGTCCTAAGCTCAAGCAATTCCCTCAAGAGCCAAGTTCGGTTCAAAACACCGAATGAACAATTGTAGAATGACAAAAGGAATATCCCTGAAATACCGAAAGTTTCGAGCGGATTGCAGCCATGCGAATACTAGATTCTAACTAAATACCGGAAATCATAATTGAATATTCCTAATGAGGATTTAAGTCTATCAATACTAGCCGCGCTATTTAGCCTCGAACATTTTGAACCGTAAGGTGAATTACAAATTTGGTGAAGCCTGGGGGTAGATCCATGACAATGGTATCAAAAAATTCAGAACTATCTAATATGACTAACTACGATGAATATTTGATCTCATGGATCTAAACCTACTCATTTTTCTGGGGTTACCATCCTCATCAATAGGCTCAAACTCTGCATCTTGCAGTGACTTCCGAAAATCGAAATTTTCATCAAAAGCAAGCTTTTGTTTTAATCTATGATAATCAGAAATTACCTCTTGCCTGATTACATTAGCTTCAAACCCTAAATTTTCTGGGTATTCTGTTTCGTCCATACTATCAGAGTCATTCTCAACGATTTCATCAAGCAAGACTGGGCCGTCATCACTATCTCCATCGCTATCGCTATCAGCTTCATCCTGAATATTCTGATTTTCCTCAAGTTCAGATGTTATTTCTTTGATATTTGAGCTTTGGGAAAACTCAATGGCTCTATTCAAAATTTCAAAATCATCAACTTTTTCAATTACTATACCATTATCTTTGCTGTTCAGTTCGGCAATATATTCCTTGGCTAAAGTATCAGTATCGTTAAGACCTATGATCAATGATACCGACCCTTCACTAGTAGCTTTATCGTAACTAATAGAATTCGGATCTTTCGCTTTCTTGAACCTATGCTGATTGCTATCTACTGACTCGGAATTATCGTTATGCATAGTGAGTAAACCATAAGCATCGCGTGTCTCTGTATGCTGTTCCACAGGGTCTCTTTCCACGATGTTTTCTTCAACTGGGTTTTGAGTTCTTCCACCTGTAACTTTAGTTGCATTTGGCTTACTCCAAGTCACAGCTATATCCCCGCCATTGTGATCATACATATGCTTCTGACTTGAAGGTTTTTCTCTCTTCTTGATAATGTCCGTGCCTGTCAACGAATTCATGAAATCTTTAGAGCTTTGGGTATTTTCGTTAGATGATCTTCCCAATATTTTATTTTGTTTAAATCTTGATATATTTGGAGAAGCTTGCTCTCCCTCTTTCAAACTCTGGCTTATATCCTCTATTTCATTGATATCCAAAGAATTTGCAAAGGCAACCGATTTGTTTTTATCAGATTTCAGTTTGCTTCCTTTCAAAATGGATTTGCCTGAGTATTGGTTGTGATCTTTCTTTACGTCATTTACGACCTTTTTCCTTTCTTGTCTCAAACGCGTAACCTCAGACCATAACATTTCATTGGCAGTATCATTAGCATGATTGAAGAAGGACGATTTAGAATCGCCATAAAGAAAGTCATAGTTTTCAAGATCATCGTCATCTTCGTCAAAGTCATCTTCATTGTCACAGTAACTAATATCATCACCACCTTTCCCATTACTACTGAATTCCCAATCTTCACTATCAATGCCATTTATCTCGCTTCTATCATTCAAGCCATCCGCCAAAAGTTCAAGTTCCAATAGGTAATTAGTATCAATATGCATTTGCTCATGACTTTTATCAAAGCTCTTATGATTTGATGATTTAACTGCATTCAACTTTTGATTACTGATCACGGAATTTTTCAAGTGAAATTTATGATCCGGGGCTATCTTTAGATCATCAATCTTGTCCAAGACTTCGTCCAAGTTTCCGTCATCGAGATCTTTCACATTTCCTATAACTTCCATATCTTCTAATAGGTCTAAATACTGTCCATTTTCCTTAGAAGAAGCATCCAACAAATTCTGCTCGTGAACAAGAGGCATACTATGCTCATCACTAATAGTATTTACAGGCATTTTTTCATCTTCAAAAAGTTTCGGGTGTTTGCTCTTTGTTTGCAGAGGTTCTTCTTGAGTTGGGTGAGCAAAACTTTTATTATCATCTCTCTGAATGACAGGGCATATTTCGGTCTCATGTGTTTTCAAACTCGAATCTGTCACTTTACTATTAACCGTGGCCTTCAAAACATTCCCATCTTCATCTAATTGTTCCTGTATATCCATAAATGGCAACCCTTCTTCGTTGATACTATCAGATTTATCTTCGGAGCTAACTTCCTTGAGCCTTTTAATATTATTTAAAGTTTGTTTAGATTGGTGAATTTTAAGATCAAACTCCTTAGAAATGCTTTCTGTTAAATGAATTTTTCTATTTAAAAACTCAGATGCCTTATCCCCTGTTAATTCAACGAAATAGCCACCACCTAACTTTATCATAACGTTACTTTCTCGTATGACATACTTTTTTAAATCAAGGAATTCTTTAAGCTGGGAAGATAAATCTCTCTTCTTTGTTTGTAAACTTTGAAGAGTTTCCTCAACGATTTCTTGTAGCCCCTCCGTATATTCACTATCCATTCTCCTAATCATATGCCTTCAAATTCTTCTTTAATTATATTTTCTTGTACGATGATCCCGTATCAAACCATATCATTTCACACACCTGCACACAATATAAAGATCAAATTCGTGAAAATGATTTGTGTGAACAATTTGACGGTTTTTACTTAAGATATCGCCATGTCTCCTTCAATTTTACAGATTAAAGTCAATGCCATAGAGAAACTCTCAGAAGAAAGAAAGAATCTTGAAAAGGGAGATAAAAACCAACAAGCAATTGTTGAACAATGGAAAGCTGACAAATATCCATTAGAAAACATTAATGACATTTCAGAAGGCCCTAAGATTACTTCAGAAATAGATAAATTAATAGTAAAACATAAGAATGCTTTGAAAGACTACTTAGAAAATTATAATGGCGATGAAGATCTTACGAAAGCTAAAAAGTTACTTAATGATATACAAATATGAATTGCTTATATACAAATATACTCGATAGACAGAAATTACCTATCAGCGGAGTAAATTTCACCATGTGTAGACTCCCATTCTTTCAATGCAAAATCCCATTCTTCTTCCTGAGACGGTTTAGTTACCGATTCCGATCCAAATTTTCTCAATAGTTCTTCTTTCTTTTTATTCTCTTCATTGTCATAATCAGATTTATGTTCAACCCACCTTTCGTGAATGTCAATTGTTTCATAGCCAGGGGTAGTTCCTTGTCTTGTTGCCTCACTCCAGATCGTATCAGCACCTATTTCACTAGTACCAAAACTATACCCATTTGCCTTATCAATTACAGATAATAAATTTATCATGCTCTGCTTATCTTCGACAGACAAAACCTCAAATGCAACTAGATTAAAATCTTCGACAATTTCAGCTATCATTTCACTTAATCTAATATAATTTTGACCTAGAACCGAATTTGACTCCTTCTCCAACTCGGGAGTTAAATACTTCAAGTCTTGAACTTCAGTATAGTAATTGAGACGAAATGGGAGTTTGCCATAATTATTAAGCATGTCAATTTTTGAAATCACGTTGACATGAGGCAAGTCTAACTGTAGCATGGACCTAAGGCTTAAAAGGAGTATAGATATGTATTGTGAAGGACTCGTTAAATAGATAGAATCAACAAGTGACACAATACATAATCTTAGCTTCTTCAGAGATACTAGTCTTCGTAGAACTTTATACAATGAGTTATGATGTGTGAATAATTCTACTTGACCTGGACAGTCAAAGATCAAATAATTATGCTCCTTAACAAGATCTTCCACCTTATTCAAAAATGTTTCTATGCCTTCATTATCCAAGCTTTCTATTGCATACATCAAAGCACCATTAGGACCCAAACCAAGTTCCTCCATTATTTCTTCAAGGCTGATAAAGTCCCTTATATCCAAGTCACAGCGTGGATACGGCGTCCTGTCGTTCGCAGGATCTAAATTAATGATGCTGACTTTCCTTCCTATAGCCGACAAAAACTGATACATACCGTAACAATACGTGGATTTACCTGACCCAGGAGGGCCTATAACAACTTGACCAAACATTTAATCCTAGAGTAGAATTAAATATCTCAAACACCATCAGTAAATATACATATCCTATTAAATGTGCAGGATCCACGACCATATTATCGATTCAACTTGTCATGAAGGCAAAACCGAACTGCCCAATTTAAGTCATAAAAATATCATCTATTTCACTGAAAAGGAATAGAAATTCAATTGTAGAGGGTGACACTGATTATTTATTTCACTCATCACAATAATTTAAGACAAATAAAGCTAGCATGCCTTCCGCAACAAACGAGTCTACTTTTTTAAGCAAAACTGTGACAGTGTCTCCTCTTGTTCTTTTATCGGTCGTTGATCATTACAATAGGATTGCAAAAGACACAAAGAAAAGAGTTGTTGGAGTTTTATTAGGAGAGAATTCTCCAGATGTCATTAGGGCAACTAACTGCTATGCAATTCCATTCGAAGAGGACGAGAAGAACCCTAGTGTTTGGTTTCTAGATCACAACTTTATAGAATCTATGGGCGAGATGTTTAAGAAAATTAATGCAAAAGAGAAACTTATTGGATGGTATCACTCAGGTCCAAGGTTGAAACCGTCTGACTTGAAAATCAACGATGTGTTCAAGAAATACACTACAAATCCATTGTTATTAATTGTTGATGTTGAACCAAGAGAGGTGGGAATTCCAACTGACGCATACTATGCAGTTGACGATATCAAAAATGATGGATCAGCAGCGGAGAGAACATTTGTTCATGTTCCATCCCTCATAGAAGCAGAGGAGGCAGAAGAAATTGGAGTTGAGCATCTTTTAAGAGATATCAGGGATCAAGCTGCGGGAAGCTTGTCTTTAAAAGTTACTGAAACTTACAAATCTTTACTTGGACTTCATCAGAAACTAGGAGAGATTGCAAACTATCTTGATAAAGTTCACCAAAAGAAGTTGCCAATTAATCATACTATTCTAGGTAAGCTACAAAATGTCTTTAACTTGTTGCCTAATTTAAATAGTTCTAATGGTCCAATCAAACCAGATACATTTGGAGAATCTTCCACAGTACAACCAAAAAGTCTGCTAGCAACGGCTTTTACAGTTAAAACTAATGATGAACTTATGATCGTTTACATCAGCACCTTGGTAAGAGCTATTATTGCATTCCACGATTTGATCGAAAACAAGTTAGAGAATAAGCTGATCAATGAGAAAAATAATGGAGATACCGTTTCCTCAAGCAATGAAAGTGGAATAAGCGAGCTTCCAGATGAAGAATTGGTAAATTCTAGGACGAAAGAATAAGCATTTCCATATATATACTTTCATATAATTCTAATGTAATTTCTCGGCTCTATGATATATTCAGGTAGTGCATTGTACAAAACGCATATATCAAATTAGAAGGAAGTTTAATCAAATTCAACTTTAACCACCAACAAAGAAAATTAAGAGGTGTCGTGAATCCAAGTTATCTAATATGACAAATAGGATACTAAAATTACCACGGTTGAACCATGCCTCAAATTTCAACTTTTTTTTTGCAAATACAAAAAAAAATTTCATAATTGATCAAAATTTTATTGGGAATCAATATCTAGCAAGAACATATAGAAACTTTATTGCCAATACATCTAGACAGAACAATGAACGTTCATTTATATCCCAAGTAAAGTCAACGAGTGATGATAAGATATATTCCAAATCGGAGTTGGTTTTAGAAAATGTTGCATCAAAGGTACTTAATTGTCAGGAACCTGAGGCCATCCTGTCTCAAAAAATGCATCAAATAGAGGAGAACTTGCACATCCCATTTCACGTTAACAGGAAAGCACCAGGAAAGCCCAAGGAAAAGTCTAAGGCAGTCTCCCAATCGAATCTTAATGATCTCATAAGACCATATATGAAGTTAACCAAACCTAATTTGACTGTTCTAGTTACGCTAAGCTCAATTTGTTCGTATGCAATATCACCTTATGCGGTGTCTCTTCCTGAGCTCATGTACTTAACTTTAGGAACAGCGCTATGCTCAGGAGCTGCCAATGCAATCAATATGGGCAGAGAACCAGAATTTGATGTGAAGATGTCACGCACAGCAGGAAGGCCAGTAGTAAGAGGGATCATCTCGCCTACCCAAGCATACAAATTTGCTGCTATTACCGGGATAATAGGGTGTTCAATGCTTTTTTTTGGTGTGAACTCTACCGTTGCTTTTTTAGGTTTCCTAAATATAATTCTTTACTCCTGGATTTACACGTCATTGAAGAGAAAATCAATAGTTAATACTTGGGTCGGGGCTATTGTTGGAGCAATACCACCGCTAATGGGTTGGGTTGCGTCCTCACCCATAACTCATCCTGGCGCATGGTGTTTGGCTGGTTTGTTATTTGCGTGGCAATTTCCACATTTCAATTCATTATCTCATAACATAGCTGAACAGTATAAAAATGCTGGATATGTAATGACGGCCGCAGAAAACCCTAAATTGAATGCAAGAGTGGCATTGCGTTATTCGCTCCTCATGTTTCCATTATGCTTCGGTTTAAGTTATTTTGGAACCACTGACTGGGTTTTCCCCTTTGATTCAGCTATTCCAAATGGATGGCTAACTTATTTAGCGTACACCTTCTGGAAACAGCAGAAATTAAATTACAACGGATCAGGTATACCTAGTAAAGAAGGCCTTGCGAAAGCAGGCATATCAGCCAAAAAGTTATTTTGGTGCTCAGTGTGGCAGTTACCGGCAATTCTAATACTTGCAATGCTTCATAAGAAAAATCAGTGGGACAAACTCTTCACCTACCTAGACAGTGAAACTAAATAAAATTTAACTCTTGTACATATAAAACACACATTAAACTAAATTTACAAACCTTAAAACAACAAATAATATATAAACCAAAAATATATAAATATATTTAACAGATTCAAACATAGCAATTTATGAAAAACAAAAATACACCAACATAAACAATAACTTGTCAAGATAATTGAGTGCCAAATATTAAATATTTATGATAAAATAAATATTACAACAAAATCCACGACCCTAAAACAGATTATACTATATACAAATTTTATTTAGATATACAAAGCAGGTTTAAATAAAAATCTCATAAAAATCAAAACTAGAGAGAAATAACCAAGAAATGAAAAAAAAAACTAATGTAGAAAATCAAACTGATAACTGAACAAATAAATAATAGAAAATGTCATACCATGGACTACTTGTAAACAAAAATATACACAAGTAACATAGAGAATCAAACAATACATCACAATATATTGCCAAATTACACCCCCATAATAATATAATTTAAATCTATTATTTCAATATAAAAACATAGTAGTAATGAACTAACAAAGTATATTAGAAAAATAGTTAAAATTTAAAAGTCTTTCAAACCAATACTGTTTTGAATATTTCAAAACCTAAAGATATTTAAATATTATTATACCTAAGTGGTTTGATAATTACACACAGTAAGAACAATTCACTATAGATTTTTCAAATCTTAACGGCGATAACTCTACCAAATACAATAAAATATACACTTAAGTTTGATTGTACTATCAATCCAATTATTATTTCAATTATGTATTCTAAATAATTCTTACAACATGATTTATAAAAGCTATGCATTAACTTAATTTTCACAACATCTACATTTAAAAACGGAGTTCAATAATGAAATTCTGTATACATCCTTTAACAATTTATTACTTAAAAATTTAGTGTTAATAAATTACAAATTAATAGATTACTGAGAATAAGAATATAGTCAAATATATATATTAATGTTGTATTGTTTCCAATTTATAGTTCTTTTACATTACTAAATATCAGAAAGAGTATATATATTACGCAAACAATAAATGTATAGAGTATAATCTGCAATGAGTATTATAAATATTTCCTATCTATTCGTTCTTTCAATTATTACCATATTAAAAATTGTCTAATATTAATTATTATAATATTCGCATGTACGTATCGTTTTCTATAATTAATGCAATTTCACTCATAGCGGTTCATATATTTGAGGTAACAATTAAATAACTAATCTTGAACATTTATGTATACTTGGCTTTATCTGACATCCTCCTATGAAATTTAATGGTCTGTCTATCTACAATTTATATAGTGTAATGATTAATTTTATTGTCTAATAAATCATTTGTTTATGTTTAGCTGTTTTATTTCTTTTATTTATAGATGTAGTCATTACCACAAGGTTTAGAAGGCAAATGATTTTTTTGACGTTGGAAGTTCTTTTGATATTGTGAATTTGTATTATTATATATTTATTTACTTCTTGTTGTTCGAAGATATTAGTTTTGTAAAATATAAACATTTTTCTACTGTATTCAATTAAGATCTTAATTAGTTGTTGCAAGAATGATTTTATGAAATATCTATTTTGTCTTTAATTTGGGATTTTGGTGTATTGATTACACTGTTTAAATCTGATTGAATACAGTTATTGTTGTAAATGCTCATTGATCGGTTTTATGAATATTTCTATAGATGTATATAGTGGGTTCATATTTTGAGATAAGATTATAGACCGCTTACTTTGTATATTCTATTTTGGGTATTTATACTCTCTTGTTATAAATTGAACTTACTTTGTATTGTTGCATCTACATTGTGTTATATTCGTTCTTTTATTAGGTTTTAAGATGTGTGGAGAAAGCTATTTTATTTTTTGAAATTATTGTGATGATTGGGACGGGGCAGATTACATGTTTAGGTGGATATATTACTTTGAGATAAGTTCATACTTGTTACATGAATTATGTATTTGATCTGGTCTGCTCTTTAATTGAATTTGTTTTTACCGATATTTATTCATAATATACAATTGTTTTAGTCTACAATCAAACTAAATAATACAGAAGTGAAATAGACTGATTTAGTTTAGTTAGCAGCAGATGAATATTTTGTAACTGATCTGGTACCTTCGGAAACAGCATGTTTGGCTAATTCTCCTGGTAATATTAATCTCACTGCAGTTTGAATTTCCCTTGCTGAGATAGTGGACTTTTTGTTGTAGGCGGCTAATTTGGAAGCTTCTCCTGCAATTCTTTCGAAAATGTCATTAACGAAGGAATTCATAATTGACATAGCTTTTTGTGAAATACCAGTATCTGGATGTGTTTGTTTCAAGACTTTATAGATATATGATGAGTAAGTTTCCTTTCTTGTTTTAGTCTTCTTTTTTGGTTCTGAAGATGAAGTCTTTTTAGCGGCTGGTTTCTTCTCTGCTGGAGCTTTGGAGGCTGGTTTCTTTTCTGCTTTTGGTGCCATTTTATTCGATTCGTTGAAAAAATTGTAATGGTAGATAATGAAGATTGTATATTTGTATGGAATTTCTCCTTTAAATATACCTGATTAATATTTGTTTGTTTAGCCGTTTTGAAAGACCCGCGCCAGAATTCTTGTATGATGATGTTTACGCTACCATTCTGATATTAACTCTAGTCTGAAGTGTTCCCATATATACTCCTTATGTGCGTATAAGGGATCATATTTCTGTACCAGAATCTTGATGACATCGAGGTGGTAATATATAAGGATCCTTTCCTTAGATTGTTGTAGTTATTGGATAAATTGTCATAAAATTGAAATTAATTACAATGTCTGGAGGAAAGGGTAAAGCAGATACTACAGAAAAAGCATCTACATCAAGATCAGCTAAGGCCGGTTTAACTTTCCCTGTTGGTAGGGTTCATAGATTGTTGAGAAAGGGAAATTACGCACAAAGAGTTGGTTCTGGAGCTCCTGTTTATTTGACTTCAGTGTTGGAATATTTGACAGCTGAAATTTTGGAATTGGCCGGTAATGCTGCAAGAGATAATAAGAAGTCGAGAATAATCCCAAGACATTTGCAGTTGGCAATCAGAAATGATGAAGAATTGAACAAGTTGTTGGGTCATGTTACTATAGCTCAAGGTGGTGTTTTACCAAACATCCATCAAAACTTGTTACCAAAGAAGTCTGGTAAAGGAAAAGCTTCTCAAGAGTTGTAAGTTTAATTCTATGTGTGTTATATATATATTGAATAATAGGTTCATTTGTGTATTGATTTGATTTAGTGTAAGTATGAAGTGTTATCTTCACGTGCAAAATTTATAATTGAATGGCAAAATATAGACTCCGCTTATAAGTAGTGAAGCTTATCCCAAATTCTTGAATTTCGGTAGATTGTGATTGATGATATTAGAATGGCATTACAGCTCAAACAAAGCAGAAAAGGCTACAAGTTAGGTATAGTTTCTGGGTCTGTCATCCTTGGTGCTACTTATCTATTTTTTAAAACTTTTCCTCATTTGCGAACTGCTCTTTCTACATATGTTCTTGGAAAACAAGGCCAGAAGGACCATGATGAAATAGAGTCTGACTCAGTTAAT
Source organism: Priceomyces medius (assembly GCA_030570455.1). Taxonomy (NCBI): domain Eukaryota; kingdom Fungi; phylum Ascomycota; class Pichiomycetes; order Serinales; family Debaryomycetaceae; genus Priceomyces; species Priceomyces medius. The sequence goes on along the minus strand of JAJLVV010000001.1, from coordinate 817,698 downwards.
AATGAGGAACATGAGAGTAAAAATAATTCATTTTCTCTGGTTGAGAGTTCGGATAGTGATAGTAGCTTGGTTGATGTTGCCAAATGGTCTGATGATAATTTGAAGAGTTGGTTGAATGAGGTATGTATATTTCAAAGAATTTATGGCAGATCAGTAATTATGAAACTAAATGTTATAATATGAACTTCTCAACTGCTTAACAATTTTTTTACATTTGTGAAATACTAACTGGTCAAGAAAGAAATTAGTCCTCCACCGAATGCTTCTCATAGTAACCTTGTATCCCTTGTTAAGTCAATTCAGGAAAATCCTTATGAATAGCTACAAAATGTTCTTGCATTTGAATATCATTCAATTGATTATCAGAATTTTCATTTCAATTCAAGATTTAATTGTAAAAAAATAGCTTTGCTTTTGCTCAATTTAGTCCGTGACTCTCATTGGAAAGCTTGGTCTTATTTAGCTGTTTAAATAATACTTTTTATATAATTCTTACATATTTCGACGTTTCCCAATCTTTAGAAGTCTCCATTTGGCTAATTCATTTTTGAAGATTTCACTAGTCAACCCTTTCATTTCGTCTTTGATATAGGCAAATCTGCAACCAATTGACTCTACGTCTCTATTTCTCCATTCGTCATCAAATAAGATAAAATTTCCTTTACTGAGTTCTTTATCTAGCTGTAGCTGCTTAGCAGCTCTTTTAATATGGGACACCTTAGAGCCTTGTCCCCATTGCAAAGAATCGAAATACTCAATAGCTGGTCTACCATTAATCTTTAAAAGCGATAGAAGTTCTTTAGCTACAATTGGAGTTGCAGTTCGGCTAGCAGCTATTATGGGCACTTTATTCTCATATAATTCTAATATAATTTGTTCAACGTCCTTGTAGAATGAGACTTCTGTGCCATATCTATCCACTACTATAGTTCTAGATAGAAGCTTTAAAGGTAGAGAAATGTGAGTATCACACCATAAGGGCCACAAAGTGTAGTCTAAATCAAAAACTATTGCAGAAGGATAACCAGAGTTACTACTCATCTAAATACTGATCATATGTAATCATATGTTAGTTTTATGCTCATTTTTTATTTAGTGACTCTTAATAACAGATAAGTTGTAGGCACGCATTTCCTGCAGCCATACCAAACATGTACCTCTTTTAAGGAGAGGCACCGAAGGCAAAATCACATTTTACTTTTACAACCATTTGTATATTAACGATGAATTCGAATGGTAGAGTTATCAACATAAAAGTCTCGTACAAGGGGCCGCATCCAGTCTCTGAGGAACTTTCTGATAAGCTAATCTCAGTTGAGCACGAGCAATTTAAGGATATTATTGATAAGGAGTCTTTAATCAAATTGCTTAGTCGCTACGACATGAAGTTTCCTAATGATATTTCAAATATCAACTTGAAAAGAAAGTCTAAAAAGAACAAAAGTTATATCAGTTTAGAATCTGAGAAGGACTTTAAATCTTTGGCAAGGAGCTTGAAGGTTAAGAATTATATAAAGTTAATTGTTGAGGATAATACCCCAGATTCAAAATGGAGCAGTAATCAACAAGACTTCAAAAAGCCAAAGACTCTAGATATTGCTGGCTTAGGGGATGCTCTATTCGATGTAGCTATTGACCATTTTAAGGATATTCTACTAGATTTTAAAAAGCCGGAGAAGAGGAAAGCAACTATCAATTCAGAGAAATCGGGAACCGATTCGAACTTCCCCAGAAATGATATTATTCACACCAATGTATGCTGTGATAGGTGTTGTCCTGAGCTGTTTTCCCCTTTGAAGGGAGTTAGGTATAGTTGTTTAATATGCCCAGATTTTGATTTGTGTGAATCTTGTGAGAAAGAACTTAATGAAACCAATCAAGATTATAAGGATCATTCGGTTAAGCACCCAATGGCCAAAATTTATCTGGAATTACCCAATTTTAATGCAACAAAGTTTTCTTCAGATCATAGAGAGGTGTTGGGTTCCTTACCTTACCTGCCCCCTTATAACATTGTTGGGTCCGATATATTATATGATGTCCCTTTAAACGAATGCTCGGTAGAAAATAGGAAGTTAATTGAGAACTTGATAAATGATTCTGGGTTCCTTAAATTCACAAACAATGTTAATCTGTACATTACAAATTCAGACAGATATGTCTCTTTACTCTCTATGCTAGACAATTCCGATGCTAACGATCACGAAAAGTTTGAGCTTATCAAGTCTTTAGTAGAGAGTGGATTGTGTAAGAACTCAAAATCATCAAATGAAATTGACGGCACTGCTATATTGTCCACTAAAAAGTGGGATACTAATTCGGAACTCATTTCACTCACGTTATTCAATCGCTCAGCCAATGTAATTGAAGGCGGAAACATGAGATTCGAATTTGTTGATGATGATGAGAATGAGGTTATTGTGGTTAAGAATTCCAGTACTCTTTATCCTGGTCAACAAAGAACCTATAATGTTAGATTATCTGATTTAAAGCTTCGCACTCTAGAAGGTAAAACATTGAAAGTCTCGACTGATAACTCTCAAGTGGTTTTGGAAGGAATTTATAATTCTAAGACGTCTTCCGAGTTGAAAGTTTTCAAGAAATTGAGCAATCGTGTTAGTAAAGATGAGAAGCTAAAGGATAATAAGGATGTCGCAATATTCAGCGATGACGATGAAGTCAATGTTACGTTAGTACCAAAATCTCCTTCATTGGCGCAAATAATTATTTACAATAAATCGAACAAAAAGATTGACTGCTCTGACCTAAAGTTGGAAGTGATTAACTGCTTCGAGAACACTGTTCTGAAGGTATTAGTCCATAAAAGCCATGGTATTTTACCTTACAAAGTTGCTAAGTTTAACATTTCTTTGAGTAATTATCACCTCAAGTATCCATTTAAAGTGGTGATGAAGAATGAGTTTATTGAAGGTAAATGTGATTTGAACATGAATGATTTGTCTGGTAGGTTAAAGTTTGACGGTAATATTCATGTTCCAAATTCTAATAATATGATGAATTCAGAGAGATGTGTAAACGTAGAGAACTCGGCTTTATCATCTACTGATGACATGGAGGAACAGCTTCAAGAATTTACTCATAGCGATGACAGTTCTACGTGTGATACTATTCCACAACCATCTCATGAAAATAGTTCGTGTCCTTCAAATTCGTCGTCTTTGATGAAATCGGAGACAGGCTCCTTGCATTCTATGGTTTTGCCGTCATTACCTAAAGAATCTGCAACGGACTCGAAGTTCTCAGATTTAAGACATATTGATGCCACTTCTTCAGTTCATGATAAACCCATTTCTGATGAAATCGAAGATTATGACATAATCAGTGTAGAGGGTGAAGCTAACGATAGCGAATATCAAGAAGAGGAATTATCAGATTTTGAGGTCTTGTCTCCAGTTAATAGCAAGCACCAATGATTAACGTCGGTGATTATTTTTTGTTCAAATTTTGCAAAAGAGATATCTTGTTTTCTAACTTTTTTTCATTGTTTGTTTTGGATAGGCACTCTTTTAAATGGTTTAGCAGTACATGTTACTTTTTTTGATTATCCATGTAGTCGTGTTATTATATGCAGTCGTGTTATTTAAATGCTGAAGGCAATCGATTAATTTATTTAATCTCAACTTGAGGTTTGACGTATAAAAGTGAATACCGTGAGAATGAAACCTCAGAATACCAAAGCAGCAGTCTTGAAGGATGCAGCCCCCGAGAGTGAAGGTACGCATTTAATACAATTTTATTGATAGAAAATAAAGTATAATTACTAACTGCTTGCATTTAGAACAGAAGTTCAAGCAAAAGTGTAAAGAACTAAAGAAAAGAATAACAGAAGTAGAGGAAAGTAATGAGATTGCATCAATAGCATTATCACGAACTAAGGCAGCAATTCGCAGATTGAGACTCGAATACGCAATTCTCTTGGAAAGGCTCGAAGAACGTGCGATAGTCATACCTAATGGCAATTCAGAAGATGAAGAGATGACGCCCCCGCCATCACCCACAATATTGGACGAGTCCTTAAATAACTCGAATACTAAACTCACCCGTAATGGTTTATCCAAGAAAGGAAAAAGAGGTAAAGCCGGGCCCAACCAAACTCCAGGTAATGGAAGCGGCCAAGGACGTGTTCAAAAAATCAGAGATCCTGATTTACCGAAAAGACCCACTAACGCTTACTTAATATTCTGTGAAATGGAGAAGGATCGTATACGGAGGGAGCTTGAAGAAAGAAACTCAGGTGCTGTTACCGATCTTTCAAAAACGTTAACGGAAGCTTGGAAAAACTTGAATGATGATGAGAGAAAACCGTACTATAAATTATATGAAGATGACAGAGACCGTTATCAAAGAGAAATGATTGTCTATAACCAAAAGAAGCAAATTGACGGTGATGAAAGGAAAACAAATAAAAGGCAAAAGATTGGGCAAGAGATGCTCGGAGATGAGGTTGTTGATGACGACCCAGAATTGAAAAATGATGTTTCCAATATAAAGGATGACAAGAATGTAAGCATTATCGATGGTGCCAGTGATACAAAGCAAATAAATGATGCTAATGCTGTTCTGAATTCTGAGGAGGGTAGTAAAGATAGGGCTGACTCTAGTTCTGTTAAGTTAGTGAACCAATCTGTAAATGATGCTACTGAAGAAAGTGACCATGAAAAAACACCATCAAATTAGTGAATCTTATTTAGTATAGAACGCGTAAAGGAGATATTCAGTGTACAAATTGTATATTAATATATAGACTATGCTATGTAAGTCTTTTTTTCTTGTTGTGATAATATCCATTCTCATCTTTAACGTGCTTTCTTTTTTCTCGCGACCTCACATGTTTTTTCATTTTCCTCCTTGCTGCAACATCTGGCGCATTAACAGCTACTTGAGCTCTTTTCGATTTTCTTTCCTGTCTTCTGTGGACAACTACTTGTTTGACTTTCGTATATACCTCGGTATACTTCGTTATTCCTAATTTGCTCTCTAGCAATTGCATGCACTCAACTGATAAATTTGATAGTTCTGCTTCTTGCTCACTATTTTTTGCATCTAATTCTGTAAAATTGTATAAACTTAACAAAATTAATTCAGAGAATTCCACAAGTCTATCTAAGGAAAGTAATTGTACCGTCATAGCACAGTATTGAACAGCAGACCTAACACTTAAGAATGACTCTTTGGAGACTTTCTGTTGTCTCATTAAAGTACAGGCTCTAGTAACAATATAGTCAGTAGCAAATTTGTATTTGGAATGAGGATCACTTCCTATCACTTCTTGCTCCTTTACATAGAACGCAGTATTGCTTTCTTCCCATCTTATTGTCAAAAGGATTAAATTCTTCACTGCTTGGGTACCTAACTCCTGGCTAATTGACGGGGCCCCTATTTGTCGTAATAATCTCGAACCTATAGTTTGAATGTCATATTCTTCTAACTTGAATTGAATTTTATCTAAATTTGTCAAAAGCATTCCAGTTAGACGACAAGAAATCATACGCACCCAGGAATGGGGGAATAACAAACTATCAACAACCAAATTCCAAGTTACTTCGTATTTTTCATCAAACACCCCTTGTTTTAAGACTCCAGCTATAGTTGAAAAGACAGTTAAAGACAAATAAACCAACTCCCACTCAATATCATTAGTTCCATCTTTAGATGATGACCGGAGAACATCTTCGACGACTTTCAGAACTAAGTTGTCCAATGCTACGCTATAACCTAAACCCTTCTCAGAGATGAAGATTTTGTACACAGAAAATCCACATCTTCTTAGCAACAGACTTTGAGATTGATTTAGCCAGTTATAACAGAATTTCTCTATGTCTTTTATTTCAGAAAGATCAAGTTTACTAAAAATTCTCGAGATTAGAGCAGTTGCCATCTCTCTGCATCTTGCGGAATCATCGTTAACCAAGAGGCTTGCCAATCCAACGAAGAAGGACGAAGCCAACTTTTTAAGTAAAGATGGTCCAGATTTGATAATAATAGAATTTATCAACTCCATAACCGATTGCCTACCTTCTTGAGTAGGGTATGTTAAGTTGTCCACCAAAAACTTAAATTGCTTATCAAGCCTTCCCCTACTTTGGTCATACTCCATTAAAAAGGTAAAGTACAAACTTCTAGCCATGTCTCGAATCTCCTTTGAATGGTTGACAATCATGATTTGTGAAACTTTATCCATAACATCATAAACCTCTGGGATTAAAATGTGCTGAGTAATAACAGACTTCAAAAACCTGAACGCCACACCTTGTCTATTGGGTTCCTCCAAATCTGGCTGAATACGTTCCAAGACATAACTAATAGCATTATCTTTTAGCATAACATCAGAGCTGTTTTTAAGCATAACCGATAAGAATCTCAAGCTTGCTTGACAGAGTTCTGAATTAGTTGACGGACTGTCTTTTACAATCGTCAAACTCTTTCTTGTGCATGTCTTAAAAATAGCTTGCGATTTCTCAGAAAACTGCAATCTTACAATTAGTGACAATATTCGTAAAGCAGAAATAATCACACCTTCATTGTCTGAATTCAAATCGTTTTCTAATAATGGTAAAAACCCTTCAAGATACTCAACTGAGAGTAAATCGTCATGTCTTGAAATAGCGGTTCGTAACAACTCTAAAGAAAACTTTTTCAATACAGAAGCATATTGAGAAAATTCCACATCGATTTTCGAAGATTTTGAATTCAATCTAACGAGAAAATGCTCTTCCTGTTCATTGATGACTGACTTTTTCACACGGTTTTCAAAGAAGCCCAAAGACTGCTGGTGTATTTCATAACTAAGAAGAAGGATATCTTGGGATGATGACTCAGGATTTCGACTCAAACCTAGAGCAAATCTTCTAAGTAACTCGTCTAATTTGTTCTGAACTCTCAAAGATATATTTTCTCGTAATAAAAGCTTCACGGGGTTCACGACAAGATGAAATGAAGAAAGAGATACGTTAGATGTCAACACTTCTCCTGAATCAAAACTCTTTTTGAATTTAACTTCTTTCATTTTACTGTGATACCCTTCAGCATCCTTCTCTTGGCCAGCAGCACCAAATATGTCTTCCATTATGATTTCGATGATCAAATCCGAAGCTTCATCCAAGTCACCATGACTTAGAGTATCTTCTATAGAGCATAGTAAAGAATGAACAGTGAAACTGAGGACATGAATTTGTGAACCTCTAGAGAGTGCGGATTTCAACTCCTTCAAAATGAACTTGAAATACTTCGCACCTAATAATCTTGTGACTTTACTTAAGGTCTTCCTTACAGCATCTCTTAGCTCTTCAGATCGAGAACGCAAAACTTGACAGGTGCTAGTAAGAAGTCCTGCTAAATGTGATTCAATCAAATTCTCTGAAATTCCCATAATCAAAGAAATCAAGGCTTCAGCTAAAGGAGTACGAGAAACAATTGTTTCATCGTTTCTAACATTTAAGACACGTAATATCGGAGGAAATAACTCTTCTATGACAAAATTATCAATATCGGCTTGATCTGAAGGTAAGTTCTCAAAAATATCAAACCCACTAGAATCTCTATTTGATTTGATAACTACCATGAACGCATTTGAAATAGCAACGAGCAATTGAACGTTGTCTCTCAAAAATTCCTCCTTCTTCAAGTTAGATATATATCTCTTGCACATTGATTTAAAGCTGTTCCATGTTACACATCTAGAAAACATTCCTATTGCACTGATAGCTTCATTTGATAAATTTCTAAATTTTTCATCAGTGCAAACAGCATACCTCTCGATCATTGGCAATAAATAATTGGAAATATTTGAAGCCTTTAGCTCATTTCTTGAATCGCTAGCACGTTTGATTGCTCTTTGACGGCGATGAAGCTGAATGTGATTAATATTGCTAAAAAAATTTGCTTCATCATCATTATTAAATAACAAAAATTTCATATCATCAAAATCAGAAACATAGCGAGCATGCTTTATAATATACGCTAAAATCTCAACAAATTCATTTTGAACGATTTCATTAGCATGTCTCAAACCGAGTCTTATTTGGGGTAAAAGAATACTCTTGAGCATGTGAACATAAGGCTCAGCCATTAAAGTTGTTTCTTTATTGGATAATGAATCAACAAAACGTTTTAGAACATAAGTTGAGTTCGACCTAATTGCCAACTCATCTTCATCTTCAACATAATATAAGCAGCAATTAATGAGTGGAAGCCACTGAGATGTCGTTAAAGTTTGATAAAGCAGCTCGTTTATAGTCTTGAAAGATGTTAGTCTTGCTTCAAAGTCGTATTCATTCATACGCTTTCCAGAGTAAGCGTTCAACCCTTCCACTAACTGTGCAACTTGATACATCTCCGGAGAATGCTTCCCAAAGCTTTTAAATAGTAGTACCAAGTTTTCACGTAGATTACGATCTTTAGCATGTCTTAACAACTTAGAAGCTAAGTTATAAATGGGTTCAACTTTGTCTAAAGAAAAGTCACCAGATTCAATCAATGCAGTCAAAGCCTTTAAAACTTGAGTTTTAACAGAGAGGTCAGATCGACTACTTTTATCTAAAACCTTGATCAAGGAGTTAACAAGGATTAATTTGGTGTGTTCATCATCGATGAAGTTACCTTGAATCAATAAAAGTAGCAAACTTGCTGCCTTATTAATTACTTCATGATCATGAGATGTGTCCAAGATAGAAGGCAAACCATCTAACAAGGCCTGGACCAAGATGCCCAAGAATGTATAGAATTTATCATTAATGTCTTCTCTTTTAAGTGATTTTAATGAAAATTCCAACACACAGTTTATAACGGAATCTTTAGGTTTATTTGTAATTAACAGGACCATAGCCTTGGTACATGAAAAATCATCAGTATACAAAAATTCTATGGTGCTTGGTAGCAGTACCCAGGTAAGCATAATTTTTGTCAAAGATGAAGGTTGTTGCAAATTTTCAACAGAGAAGTTTGGTAGTCTTGGCTTAATGACTGAATCATATATCCACTTTAAGTACTTGTCCCAGTTGAAATTTATACCTAGAAGTTCGAAAAGTTCAGATAAGTTCCTCATACCAATCTGCCTGATATTCTTACAACTCTTTTCCACAACAACGTCACTGTGTTTCTCAGATAATACGTTTTGAGCAACAGCTAACGAATAAACTAATGGCTTTATAGTTGCTTCTAAAGCTTTCTTATAATTACGCCCCAAAATTGCATAGACATCACTAACAAGATTAACATAACCGCTAAGTTTTCTCAACAAGTTTTCATTTATTTCTCCTAACGTATGCTCATTGAAAAATTTAGAGTAATCGGTAAAACTGGAGCCTATATGAATAAATTCAATAATGTGATCTTCCAGGAATGCAGGTAAAACATTTATAGCAGCGAATTTCTTTCCAGATTTACTCTTACTATTACTAGATCCCTGCGATTTTCCGAAAAGGATCCGTAACACAATAGGCATAACATGATTAACATCTGCTTCTTCGATTATATGAGTCGAATCGCTTGCAGCAAACTTAGCTATTTCATCTTTGAATAAAGTGTCATCAAGCAAATTTGTTAGATTGTCTCTGTACTTATTAAGAGGAGATTTAGACCAATTGATTAATATTTCTAGAGACAATTTTTGGATTTCCGATCTTCTGTTAGATAATAAATACAAAAAATGCTCATGCAATGAATCGCTCTTCTCTATTTTCCTCAAAGATTTAAGCTTTGTGAAAACTGTTATCAATTTTATTCTTTCTTTCAAATTCCAAGTAGTATTTTCTGATTCATGTTCGTTCAATGTTTCACCTAAAAGCAAATTAACTAATTTTGATGAGTTATCTTCAACCAAAGAGGGAGCTGCAATTAAAACATCCAATGTCTGAATACGCATAAGCCTACTATATTCATTATCACGTTCTCGTGATAACATATGTGATTTAAATGAATCAAGAGGTGATTCGTATGCTGCAAAAATATTTTTCGTAATATGACCTAAGTTATCTCTAAGCTTGCCTTCAATGATTTGCCAATCTAACACGGAACTCAGTTTTACTGTAGAATGCGACTCAAAGGAGTCAAGAAAAGAAGTGGCATAATTCAAACTTAAAAGGTAATTAGATAAGCCCCACAATTCTACTGAACAGCTGCCGCTTATTGCTGATAATATGTCAAAAGCTGCAGTCCAAGAAGGTTGGAACTTATTACCTAGAAGCCCATATACATAATGCGCCAACATTTTTCTCTCATATATAGGCAAAATTGTAGTAGATTTGATATGTGAGCTCAAACCACGGCCTCTTAAAATGATATCTCGTCCAGTCTCAATAGACAATGGAATATCCTCTAAAATGTGTATCTGAGATAAAATCAACAGATCATTAATGTTTGATTTTTTGCAAATTGTCTCAATGAGAATAATGGACTCTACTCGACAAGAGTGATCTGGAAGTGACAAATTCTGAATTATTTCACCCAATAAAAGCTCATGATTTTCAATCAACAAACACTCGACTGATGAATATGAAGACATAAATCTATTAATCGCCTTAAGGAAATTAACTGATGTCTTAAATTTATGCAAATTTGTTAAAACTATTGAGAAAGATCTGAGTGAAGAGACTTCATCGACTGGATTGGAAGACAAAATCATTAGAATAGTAGCAACAACTTCTTTAGTTATGTACACATTTTCAGCACTAAGACAAAAATTCAAAACATCTTCCAAAAAATCGCTATCTTTCATATTTATAAGACAACAGTTTGATAGGAGAATTAGTCTCCAATGTATTTCATGCAAAATATCCATATATGATGAATCGGATAAATTGGTTAAATATTCAACAATTGCAACATAAAGCAGTGACGGTAATGTAAAAGTTTTCGAGTCAAAATGTCCTGCTCTCATCATTCTATCTAAGAAGAGTGCTAAGTTCTTTGATTTGATATCACTTGAAATTGAATGGTTGATAAACTTCTGTACGTATTTTCCAATCCCGAAGCTCATTAACTTGGGTCTAGCGAGCTCCAAGCCTGTCTCGACAAACATCAAAAAATATTCTCCATCGTGGAGATCTATCATAGATTCAAAGAGATTAACATGATGTTTGGCTAGTTCTTGTACAGATCCATTTCTGAACAATATCGAGACCAAATATACCAATGAATCCATTAGACTTTTAAAGTACCTGCTTTTCTCATCAATTATACCGGAAACCTTCTCTAATAGTAATTTGACCGTAGAAACCAAATTATCAAAACTTGAAACTTTTTTACCCGATTCTGCAAACGATAAAACTATCAAAATTTGATTGATAGCTAGAATAGAGTTCAATAATAATTCACCATCTAGCTGAGAGCATAGCTCTTCCAAAACCAAATTGTAGACTTTTTTAGTATGTTCAGTATTGCCGTGATTTAATATATCTAGCAAAATACTTGAAATGACTGAAATTGGTTCAGGTTCACCATGAGATACAGTAACAGATAATATCTGAGATATTATATGTATTGATTTCGAATGAAATGTACCCTTTGTATTCTTGAGTGCTTCACTAAAGAGGACCACTAAAGATTCACGAAATTGTCTGTTCTCTTTTAGTATTTCTATATTGTCATTAAAGCAAAATGTTACGACCTTTTGAAGCTCTTCAGGCTTTAGCCCTCTAACCAAAAAAGAAAGCGCCTCAGCACAAAACCTGGAAATGTATGTCTTTTTAGTAATGCCTAATAAAGGAAATAACAGCTTTAATGTTGGAAGAAGATCTTGTATTAGTGTCTTCGCAAGATATTTAAATGCAAATGCTAAGCAGTTGAAACACCATTCTAGAGTATTGGATGAATTTCTTGAATTTTGAAGATCATTGGGATTCACAGATAAAGCGACATCTGTCATCAAAGATAAAAATTTGGGATAGAATACCATAAAATCTGGGCCAAGATCATGTATGAGTTGGGCTAATAGTTCCAACAAGGGTTGAATAGAGTTTATGTCACACTTCTCAATATGATTATACAAGGCATCGAATAACTTATCTTGATGATGCAATATTTGAGGCAAAGTTTGACAAAATGGTTCAACTCTTTCTGAAAAATTAGTGAAATTTTCACTTAAGTTAACTTCTTTCCAGTGTTCTAATGTAGTCAAAAAATGAGATGATTCAGCATAGTCATGTACTCTTTTAGTTAACAGTAAGCTGGGCTCAATTTTCAAAGAATCGACTCTTTCTCTAAACGAGACAAATGCATGTCTCTTAGAAGACTGCGTTGTCTTAACCTTACTGATTTTCTTCATTCAGGCTCAAGCTCGGATCCCTTTAGACTGGTTGAAATATCTAAAATTGATATAACAAATTTAATCTCATCTCTAAAAATCTTGAGTGCGCGCCATAGCTACAAACCAAGAAAAGGATGCTCCAAAGTTTATTATTTTAAAGAGAAGTGAACTGCTCAGCAATAGACCATTTTAAAATATGGCTGTTAGGAATACAGATAAGACCCCCTTATTGAATAAGGATCTTCCCGAGAGCCCTATAGTTACTGAAACGAGCAATTTGAATGGATCACAGGCTACCCATTCTCAAAGGCCTACGAAGCCAGCATCCAATTACATATCACAATCTAAAATTGGACTTCAAAGAACAAGTAGAACCTCACAGAAGTTAAAGCTTTTACCAGAAGATCCACCTAACTTAGAGGATGATGCTGCAGGTAGTGGTGGGGTTTACTCACAGGTGACGAGGATCAAAGACACACCTGCTAGAAAGGATGCTGAGATTTTGGGCAAGCTGCACAGAGATCTTTTACCTCGTGTAACTGCCTATTGTACTAGCGGGTCATATAAGATGAAGGACTTATTAAGATGGCTAAAGGATAGAAAACGGATACACAATACAAGTCCAAAATTGTTCGACGAGTGTCTTTATACCCCGTTTACATATAAAGATTGGAGAGGTGAGCAGGAGAACCAACATCAGCTTATCAGATTGGCAGATGAAGGTGGTGAGATCGATATTGGAAGAAAGAATGATTTATTTATCTTTGAGTATGGGGTTATTGTAATGTGGGGGTATACCTTGAAAGAAGAATCCGCTTTCTTAGAAGATTTAGCAAAGTTTGAAAGTGAAAAACTCTCCCCAGAGGATGTACAAATTGAAGAGTTCAATTACTACATAACGACTTCCTACCAACCAAGAATTTATAATGATTTTATTTCCTTAAGAGATGATAATAACTACATGTTGAAGCTTTCTATATCACATGCGCTCTCTCAGTCGGTGAAAATTTCACTTTTCGAAGAGCTTGTTGATAATACGATCGAAGACACTCAAGATATTCCACACCAAGTTGCACAGACTGGTAAAGTTGAGATGAACAGGGACGAAATAATGAAGTCAATTGGCGAATTATTCATCTTGCGAATTAATATCAATTTGCATGGTTCAGTTCTTGACTCACCTGAATTGATGTGGGCAGAGCCTCATCTAGAACCTATCTACCAAGCTACAAGAGGATATCTAGAGATCAATCAACGCGTGGAGTTGTTGAATCAGCGCCTTGAAGTCATATCTGATCTTTTACAGATGCTTAAAGAGCAATTGGGTCATTCCCACGAGGAAAACCTTGAGTTTGTCGTGGTACTTTTGGTGGGAGTTGAAGTGCTTGTTAGTGTTGTCAATATGATCATAGATATCTTGACTTACAAATAGTCAATCAGTTCCATTTTTTCGCATTCGTGAATGGTGTACTATCATAAGAGTGATGGCTTCACTACACGTTTATCCTACCTATGCAATTTTGTATATTATATAAGGCAAATTATCGTATATTTGCACAAGCATATAATCAATAACATATTACTGAATGTCATACCGCTATTTTTCAAACGTTTCTAATTTGTCTTATGTCTCACTTCTGGTCTATTGTTTTAAGCCTGCTGAACAAAATTTCTGTTCTCATAATTTTGCTGCGTCGCTTTGTAGTCAAAAATGGAATTAATTAAGTAATTGTTTTTGGAGTACTTAGAGTGGCACATAGTCAATAGGTATATCTTTAGCCTATACAGATCTAAAAATTAATCTCAATATAGTTTACTCTCCCTCAATTTTACGGACTGTTTCTTTGAAGTCTGGTGTACTAACAAAGGAAGGCGCATTATTTTTGACAGTTACGTAATTCAAATAGTCAATAGCCGATGCTTCCTTTGATGTTGAGGATTTAAAGTCTGGAGCCAGCGAATTTATCGAATATGCTGTTGATGTTTTAGATTGTAAAAGCAAACTTCTTGGGCCCAATATTTTGATATAGTCTTTGTCTTCTAAAGCAACCTTCCTAAAAATGTGCCCTAATGTAGTCAAAGATCTAGTTAAATACATCCTACCGATGTTCCAATATGTAATTAGTTTCCTTATTGGTGAATTACCATCCAAATTTGGATTGACTTTTTCGACTTTGTTTTTAGTTTTATTATTGTTTCCAGAGGAAGAGTGTGATACAACACAATTCAGAAGATCATGTGGACCGTTGACTTCTACTGCAAGTAAGTTCCTTTTGCTAATGATAATTTCTTCATTTGCTGCAATATCAATGTGATAAATCGAACCACTTCCTACTATACCGACATCTCCTCTACCACTTAACAAAGTGTAGCCTGAACTATACCATTTGAATAAACCTGTTGAAGTCTTTCCTGAAACTTTCAACGACTTTGACAAGCTAGAAGATATGGTTCGAGGTAATCGAAGCAAGTTAATATGTAATGAGTTGCCAGCATAAGCTTGTATTGCATCCTTATTTAATACCGCCCAATCTTTAAACCCATTCAACTGCAATGCAGCGAAAGTTTTATCCTCTGGTGTCTTGAATATCAGATATCTTCTTGGAGTGGACGTAATTAGAATAGAAAACGGTGCAACAGATAGTAAGCGTTGATAACTTGAAGCAAAGCCTCCATAAATATAGCGTTTAATTGGGTCTATAATTTCTAACGATGACACTATGTTTGGAATTGATGACAGTCTGTACCCATGAATAGACAAAAGAGAGCCTCTTCTTACATGAACAGGAACAGAAGGAGGTGATTTGATTGATAAGATAGATGCGGGTGCCCCTAAAGTACTGAAAACAGTGGAATTTAAAATTGATTCATTCTCTATAGTTTCAATGTTTTCGATTTTTTTAGTTTCTGATTGCTGCTTAATACTTGCATTTCTAGGGACAATTGAGGACAGAGAAATGCTTATAGATCTTATTGCATAGAAGTGCCTTATAGATCGCATACTTATAAACTAAATTCTTAAAATAAGAATTGGGTTTATATTCTTTTTACGGTTCAATTTCAATTTCGGCATTGATCGAGAAATTATTCGAAGTATATCTAAAATTACAACGACTCTCAGACAGGAACTAAACTAGAAGCGAAATAACATAGAAACGAACATGATATTTCATGAAACGTGCTTTTCCAACATGTTTATAGTATAATGTTATAATACTGTTTTCTTTCGATTTATTAGTTATCCATTGAGTGGAAAGGGTTCAGGGAAAAAATAAGAGCTGTGAAATAATCCATTCAAGAGTAAGTAGTGTACAAGAGGAAAGCCCTGTAATCTAAAGAGTATAGGTGGCAATAAAACAATTGTTAGAATATAGCTAATATAATTTAAGCTTTAAACGTTTGAACATCTATTTTTTTCAAGGGTGATGCGGTGGCTCAATGGTAGAGCTTTCGACTCCAGATCGAAGGGTTGCAGGTTCAATTCCTGTCCGTGTCAATTCCTTTTTTTTTCAATGTATTTTTTAACACGTAAAATATTTCATATTTTCGTTTTCATTTTCAGTATTTGAAGAATTGTTATGTCCAACAGTCCCAGAGTCATAAGAATGTCTAATTTCTCATCATAAGCAGTAAAGTTATGTAGGCGAACCTCTCAGTAATCATCCGTAAAGTAGTACTAAAGTGGATTGTTTTTGAACTAGGTTTCGGGCGTCGTACACTACCGCGAACGGGTGAGATTTTAGTTGACACGAATCAACGTAATACTTGTTTTCCTTCAGTTGATCAATTGATACATTTAACGAAGCATCTATATCCTCTCACATCGGAATAGAGTTGCTCAGAAGACTGCTAACTTGTACATTACTATATAAAGAATCATAAATAATGGTTGTGTTAGCTGCTTCAATATGTACTCGTGGTGGTAAACCATTATTAT
Source organism: Priceomyces medius (assembly GCA_030570455.1). NCBI lineage: Eukaryota > Fungi > Ascomycota > Pichiomycetes > Serinales > Debaryomycetaceae > Priceomyces > Priceomyces medius. The sequence continues at coordinate 801,496 of JAJLVV010000001.1, read as the reverse complement.
CGAGACAATTCAGAGATTTAAAAAAAGATAGAATCACAGCTCTATTGTCTGATTTTCCCAGCTTAATATCTAATTCTAGTTCTCAACATACAACTGTTGAAAATGAGAGTGTTAGATATGTTTATCAACCCTTAGAAGAATTCTATATTGTTCTTTTGACAAATAAGACGTCGAACATTTTACAAGACATTGATACCTTACATTTGTTTGCTTCAACTGTAAGCAACATGTTGAGATCAGTAGATGAAAGGGAAATATTTGACAGTGCTTTTGAGATTTTGAGTGCGTTTGATGAAATCATTAATTTGGGCTTCAAAGAGAATTTGACGTTATCTCAAGTACAAACATTCTTGGAAATGGATTCCCATGAAGAGAAAATACAAGAAATAATTGAGAAGAATAAGGAATTGGAGGCAACTGAAGAAAGGAAGAGGAGAGCAAAAGAGATTCAAAGAAAAGAATTGGCAAGAAAAGTTCAAGATCAAATGGCTGCAGCCAATTCAGTCGGGTATGATTCTTATCAAAGCCAATTAACCCAGTCATATCAACCAACTTATCAACCGTCTCCTCTTATTGAGGAGTCTTCACCAGCTCCACAGTCGTCATTATCCACTAAGCCCTCAGGACCAAGAGGTGGAGGTTTACAACTTGGTAAAAAGGCACCTAAAGTTACAGATCATACTCAGCCCTTACTCAGTTCAAATGCTGTTAACTTTCAGCACGGAAATAGCAACATTTCAAACAGTCCTTCGATCAACACCGTTTCTAGCCAGCCCGAGCCTGTTGAAAGAGCTTCTCAAAGTATATCCCCAGCTCCTACATCTCAACCAAAGTACTTCAATAATGGTATTTTAATAACTGTAAACGAAAAGGTTTCTGCTCAATTGAGCCGTGAAGGATCTGTTATTCAATCTGAAATTAAGGGCGACCTTCAACTTAGAATCAATGATAAAGACTTATCAAACTCAAAGATTTTATTGAAAGCAATCGATAAATCTCCAAGCATTCAATATAAAACTCATCCTAACGTTGACCGTAACCTATTTACATCTCAAAGTGTCATTGGCTTGAAGGATAAATCCAAATCATTTCCTTCGAACGATCAAGCTTTAGGAGTATTGAGATGGAGAGGAGTTGGAAAGGCAGACGAGCAAGCCTTTTTACCACTTTTAATTACTGCATGGGTCAACGTTGACAATGGGGTTGGATCTGTGACATTAGAATATGAATTAACTTCAGAATTTTTGGAAATAAATGAAGCGAAGGATTCAAATCAAGCCTTGATTAAAGACTTCCAAATCATCGTTCCTGTTACTTCACACAGTGTGGACTTAACCAATGATTCTTCTGATGTGTCGTATGAGGTGACACAGGAAGGAGTTGTTTTTAATATACCGGAGATCTCCATCGATGCATCACAGGGATCATTTGAGTTTTCTATCCCTGTAAATGATGAAGATTCTTTGTTCCCTCTTGAGCTCAAATTCTGTGTGACAAATACTGAAGCTAATGACAGTGACGTATCTTTAGGAAAAGTTCAAGTTTTGGATGTTGTCCAAAACAACGAGGGCGAGGACTCACTTCCATTTGACTTACATTTTAATGTTAGCTCTGAAAAGTACTTGGTAAATTAGCCAATTCACAACAGACCTGTTATAAATAAAGGAAAAGTTTTAGTGAGGTATTGACTTCCTCCGATTTATATGTGCACCTAGAGCCATCTATATAAACTTATAAAATAAAGTGACTTGAAATCAAAATGTAATGCATAAAATATATGGATATATCTTTATATAGGTCTTCATGCATATGTCTTTTATATCTCTATGCATATGTCAGTCTAAGCATAGATGACTGCGCATCTATGTCTAATGGTGTATGGCATCGTCCCTCTAAGGTTCCTAAATAACTAGAGATACACCACTAAGTGCAATTGAAAAATTTAAACCCAATCCCATTAGTTCATTGATTTCATTTAATTCACGTAGTATTATCTTTCTAGGATCGTTAAGACTATCACAAGGTTCTTTAACGTGATTGATGATAACATTCAAACCATGTAAAGGGCTGGTGTTTGAACAATTCAACTTTAAGCACTCATTATATAATACTTTGAGCTCATACATAATATGTTCTGGGGTCATATGTCCATATAAATCTTTAGGATGCGCCATGGACATCGAACACTCAAGAACTATTGCTCGCAAGGGCCTGGTAGGCTGAATAATTAATGGCGCTATATGCGTCCACAACTTCAAGTTCTTGGATTCTTTAGAAGTAATGTCACTCTCAAAGTCACCAAAAGTTAGTAAGTATTCATCAGTTAGATTTTGTTTTATCAAGAAGCCGGAGCTGGCGTAGTTACCACTACACTCTTCTGATGAGTGTTGCATTTTTCCGTGGGATAATTCAAACATTAGAATCGTAAAATTATTTACCAAAAACGGCTTCCAAAAGTCCTGACTAATGAGCCTCAAAACTTTATAGTTTGTTAAGTCTGGCCAAATTATGCCGTTGAATATGTTTTTATGTAAAGCCTCTATTGTGAATTGAGACCCGTATACGTTTCTTGGGGTAGTGAACCCTGCAGAATTGACAACGAGGCCACTAATGTGGTCCATATGTGGATGGGTAATAAGATAAGCGTCAGCAAGTTTCATTATATCCTGTGAATGTTTGATGGGAGAAACATCCTTTGACAAACTCATAAAGGGCATAGTTATATCAACATTTACGTAGTTTGAAACAGGCAAAGCGTCATTATAAAAGTTAAGTAGTTTGCTATCAGGTTGCTTTACTCTCAGTTCTCTATGTACTATTTCACTTAATGCAGCCAATCCTGAGCCACCGTCAATGAATAATAATTGGCGCTGTTTTCCATCCAGAAGGATCTCACGGTATGTGGTATTTGAAGGTTTCACTAAAATCGAACTATTGGACCCTTCTATTGGACCCCCTGATGAGCCTAAAAAAGTTACTTCGAAACCCATTTATTATCCTGTAATGCATTAATTGTAACCTTATCTTTTATTAAGGTCGTCCCAACACCCCTACAGTGTATACTGCTATATTATGAGGAGAGATGGAGAGAGTAATTTAAGTCGTTGACGAGATTGTATCTCTCCACTTCAAGGTGACACAAACTTCACCAAAATTCTTATCTGGCCCTGAGCATGATATACATCTTGGCGAAAAAAATAAAAATAACCGAACTGATATTATGACGTACGCATTAAATGAATAAGGTTTATATAGTAAGAAATTCTATCTATCCATAGTACTACAATTGCTTACTTCCATAACCTCTAATATCCTTAGCAAATCTCCAACTTTGATCCTCAACCTTCAAATCTTTTTCAAACTTGAGAGGTTCGCTCTTTTTGATCGTAACCAATGAAAACTTATCAGATGATCTTGCATCTCTGTAAAACAAAACTCTCAAACAATCCAAAACACTCTTTCTTGCTTCCTCTTCAGTCACTTTCTCGTACTCGGGGTCACTTGGAATCAATTGTCTTAGAAGTGGAATCGCAAGATAACTTCCAAATCCGGTGGCAATTGTGGATGAGCCGTAAGTCGAGCCTAAGAGATCAATGTACCTCAAAAAGGGACTGCCATCATCATTGAAGCCTCCAACAATAATAGAGTTCCACAAGGGGTTCATCTTAGACCTTCTGTTGTACATAACCTTGGAAAGATATTCGTGAACTTGAGGTGCCCTCAACTTATGCCCGCCATCGCTATCATAAACTTCTTCTTCTGTCTCCAACTCTTCTAAAATCCTCTCAAGTTGTTGCAAATCAGAAATGTCACCAGATACGCCGACAATTGTTTCAGATCCTACTCTGATCAATCTCTCAATATCGTTGAATCTTAAAAGAGATCCATAGGATCCCAAATTATCCGCTGCCATAATGATGCCGTCTTTGAATTTGACAGCTATAACAGAAGTACCAGTGATAATCGGCTGTTGTGTATTCATTTTTGGAAAGTCTGACTTATTCGACTCTTCAGTAATGACAGATGCATTGGCTATTTTATAGTTATACTGACCGTAAGTTTCATTGCTTGGTCTACCCCAAGAGGTAGGTACATGATTCATTGTTTAATACCTTAAGTCTATGCCCTCAATTCTAGCTCAAATATAGTTCCACTCCAAATGATTGATAAGAAAAACTCAAGTTCAATGCCAATTCTAGGAATGTTTGATCTTATAATACTAAGTTATTAGTGAAAGTCGAGTACTCATTTAGTTTAATCTAGAGTGGCGAACATACTCACAGAAATATGTCGATTACGTAATCAGATTATACATTCTACTGGTATGAACGAAGATAGGTACTTTGGGTACGTACGGTAATAGGCAATTTTAAAAGCGACAACGTTATGAATTACTTAGAACAGAACGCATTGAAACAAATGGTGCTATATTTGGGATCATAGATACTTAATATATAAAAAAATGGAAAGTTCATGCTAACCCTATAACTCTGAAGTAGAATTAGTTTGAACTTGTCCCGAAAAATGCGTCTATGTAGTGGACTTATAAATATATCATTGTAGACTAATAACACCTACGACTTCCATAATTAAATCCAAGTTTTAAAATTGCAATGGAGGTCAAATGAACATCACTGACTAGTTAGGTTAAACTATATTTTTGTTAAAATATGAAATTAGTAGACTAATTCTGCACCTCCTTGATCTACATTTTCAATTTCCAGTTCTTTTATTGGCTTGTATCTAAACCTTGCTGGCAATTCTGATCTAGAAAAGTATTCTCCATTATTTGGTTCAATAGAGCCCAAATTAACGTTAGATCCTGAACCTGACCCCGAACCTGATACGGCAGAGCTGCTATTTCCTGGAACCAAACCCTCTGGAGCCATAGGGTGTTGTCTTGGTGTATGGCTTAATTCCTCTGTTATTCATTAGTATTTTGGTTTGAAAAATGTCCTACCCGGAGGTACGATATTTGTATAACTTACTTGGAGCAACATGGGGTCCTCCTACAAATTTTATTAGCGGAGTATGTTTCAATAGCCTCAATGAAAATTTCATATTAAACTCAGACCCTACCTATTAACTTGAATATATATTTGTTCAAGACGTTAAACCTTTTAAGCAGTTTTCATCCTATTCTCTCCGATGTCAATTCATTTTCACGGTACTGCATATAAACTCTAAGATGTATAACTATAGATTGAAGGTTGTAACCACAAATAGATGATACGAACAGACAATAGAGAAAGGTATAATTCACTTCAAGGACAGGTAAAAAAATTCTGAGTGCTACTTGTATATGTTTTTCATGAAGAGACAAGTAAATAGGCCTTCTGAAAAACACTTTTTAAATGCTGCAAAATTCATGACTGACGAATATGATCATAAAGAAAACAGTCTAAATTCTAGGAGGATATGCCTATTCCTCAGATTACCAGAGGAGATAATTACCAGAATACTATATTATGTCTTCATTGGAACTGTTCCTAAGAGAAGAGAGACTTTTGCATTGCATGATTTGTTATCTATTCTCTATACTTGCAAGTCATTGTACAACAGGTTCCAATACATGATATACGTACTAAAACCGATCACGATAGTAAATGAATATAAAGGTGGACACAACCTAAAAGGATTTTTGAAACTAAACAACTTAAGACAAATAGTTGAGACCTCCCTAATTCAAGAAAAAATCAAAATAATGAATGTCATAGATCAGCCTTTACGAATGAGATACGTTACACATCTATTACTAAAAGGGAGCATATTTGAAGACTTATTCTTAGCAAACCTATCAAGCTTCAAGACATTAAAGGTATTGAATGTCTTTACAGACTCTGCTGATATTTTGAAATATTTGATAAATGCTCCGAATTCGTTGGTAAGTTTCCAATATAATCTTGATGTAAAATCAAATTTGATTTCCTGTAGAAGGAATACCAGGAAGACAAAGCTTAATATTATAAATAAACAAATCGAAACTTTGAACCAGATACAAGGTTTTGAATTCAAACTAAAATACTTTAAGATTGTGGTCTCTAAGCCAATGATGAAATCTAAGATTCACAGTTTTTTTTTACTTGGAGAGTTCAATATTTCAAGTGATTACGACCAATTTGTTCAAAGTTATTTTAACATTAGACTGGTGAAAAAGTTTGAGCGAGTAGTAACATACAAAAAGCAGCATATGTTTAATTTTGGAGAACTAGTTTATAAAATTTTATCCTTAACAAAATCTTCATTGCAGTCAATTGAATGCAGTCAGATTGATTTTGCACTAATTTTTAATAAAGACTTTCCTTTTGATTTGAAATATTCATTTCCATCTCTAAGACTACTTTTGGTTGACAATACATCGTCTCTTAGGTTAGACTCATGGCTAACTGACTTTCAATCAAAAAACTTATCACTCAGAAATGGCCGCCCACTTTTCTTTGTTATTAACAATACAATAAGCGGAAATTTGTTGACAAGAACAGCACCGTCAGTTCTCACAGATTATCTAAACAACGGTCTTTGGTCGTCTATAATAAACCCTGAAAAAGCCTTAAGTGAGATAAAGGTAGAATTGGATTTGTTATATTGATATGTATGCGCGCAGTTTTCGATTTTCAATAATCAAAGAAAACGGGGAATCATTATTGGGATAACTACTACTACAATCACTGAATTTAAGTACCATGTCCAATTCAAAGCTTGAAAGAACCATTCTTCGTTTCAAATCTAAGATTGAAACAGGTGAATACTACGAAGCACACCAAACCTTGAGAACGATAACGAATAGGTATGTGAAATCAGGTCAGTATTCCGATGCGATTGACCTTTTGTATCATGGTTCGTCTGAACTAGCTGCAAAGAAGGAATACGCCTCCTCTGGCGACCTCATAAGCTATTTGATACATGTCTTTAATGAAGCAGGTATTAGAATCGACAGTAATGATAGTAGAGAGTACAAATTGAAGTTGATCGAGTTGATTAATTATCTCCCCGATTCTGATCCAAACTTAGTGGACCTTTCTAAACAAAGCATCTCATGGTCACAAAAGGGAAATATTTCAAAGTTTGGTGATTCAGATCTATATCATGTGTTCGGGGTTAAATTCTTGAATGGCGTGAAGTCAAATGAAAATATTACGGAGGAAGAACGTCAAAAGCTTTTTTCATTGGCAGAGTTTCATTTGATTTTAGGAACTCCAGAATCGTTGCCAGATTATGTTGGCTTCTTGTATGAATGGTTTAAGTCTACAAATGATGGAAATATCGATCCTGGAATTTTTTTGGGGAGAGCAGTGATAAATTATGCTTATTTAAAGAACATACAGTTAGTGAGGGAATCTGTTGTTGTATTTATGAAAAAGCTTTCAAAAGATTATTCTTCTTTCGAAACCATTGAAAAAGGCGATCAAAAAATCAACTTTTATGCTAATTCGTCTTTCAGTCTAGTAAACTTTTTCCAATTGTTGGAAATAACTTTGACTAAGGAAAACTCAGGTCAAAAATTTCTAAAGCTATACAATCACTACAACTCCCAACTCAAAAAGTATGAATTGATGAACGCAGTTGAGTATTTGGGTAGATTTCACTTTGGTTTAAAGTTGGGAAACCCCCAGGGTGGACAGAATATGTTGGCGAATCTTATGGGAGGTTTATTTAAGTAAATAAATATCATTGATGACTATTATACAGATACAATCGCACACGGTGCCCCCTTTATATACCAAATAAAGTTAATAAGAATCACCTTCAACATCTCCATCTTTTATTATACAACTTATATCTAGAACCGTTATCAATTCGGGCCTCTTAGCTTTTATCAATTCATGCTTTGCTTCTGAGTACGTACACCACCTTCTCTGTCTTTGATCTTTTTCTGGCCAATTGGTGCTTAACTCATTAACAATCATCTCATAGAAATGAAATTCAGACTTAGGAATTAGTTTTAGCGGATCAAAGTCTTCACCTTGCTTTAGAAGTGGGGCGGATTTCCTTGAGTCAAGGACTACTGGCAATTTATTCAATACTCTTCCCTCTACTCCAGCTTCTTCCCAAGTCTCTCGAACAGCGGTGACAACAAAATCATCACCTTCATCCAATTCAATTCCTCCCTTTGGAAAGACCCATCTATCTTTGTGTTGACTTGACAGAATCATAATAACTTTCAGTTTGGAAGAGTCTAAACATATGCATCCTGCAACCAACCTAGCGCCAGTTTCAGGGTTATAGCGTTGGCTTTCCCTTCCAACTCTCGAACTGTTTGATTTCACTTTCAAATTTGGATTAATCATAGTAGCCAACCTGTGTCAATTCAGTGCTATTAGAAGAAGCTAGGGGCCATGTTAAGGACATTTGCTTCTATTCCAAAACTAACGTGATTACATTTGAGCCTGAGGACATATGCTTTCGGTACATTATATACAGGCCAAAAAATCGGGGAAGGTTCTTCAGAGGATTTATGGATGGGAGCTATAATTCGTTATCTACCAAAGATAATCTAAATGAAAATGCATATATGTTACCTCTTCTGGGCAACTATCATAGTGGGAGTATTTGCTGATGGTGCTCACAATGAAGTAAAGAGAAGACCAGAAGGATTGAGCTGGCAGAACTGGCATATGATAGAGGAGCATCAGTTGGATTCCTATGATTCTGACTCCTTTTTCAAACTTCACGACTTACAAAATGAAGGGAAGTGGTCCAAGAAGGATATTTTAAATATATATGGTTTACTCGAACATGCGGTTGGCGATGGTTCTGGAATGGGTCAACATTCTCCAGAACATGAAGTTGTTTCAGATCAAAAGAAAAATGAAGTAGTGAATACTATTCTCAAGTTAATGGACACAGATCATGATGGCGAGGTATCATTAAAAGAGTGGAAAGATTTCATTGACGCCGACAAGTCTCTTCCTGATTTTGGATACGGCCCAGGGCACCATTTGGATTTTGAAGCTGAATACGAAGAACATCACTGGAACCAATATCATAGAGATAATGATCCTGACGTTGTTATAAAGCATGCCGAAGATATTGAGCACGAACTCTTACACCATGATCATGAGGTTGAGGAGAGTCATAAATTGTCACCAGAGATCAGAAAACTTACAAACAAGTACTGGTCTGAAACAAGAAAACAAAACATCCCTTCCAAATACTCCAAGGCTTAAAGGTTTCAACTATTTTTATTTTTTTTTGTATATTTGAATCTATATACTAATGCAATCTATATAAATAAAATAACTGTTTTATAGGACAAGAAGGTCATTTCTCAATGCTACTAAAGGCACAATCTCTTAAACTTTGAAGATCATCTGAACATTTATCCAAGTTATTGTTTGATATTCTCAAACATGCTTCATATGCCTGTAATTTCCCAGCACAAACTCCTTGTATCTTTCTAAATGAAGGGACCGAGGTCTTGATACACCCCGCTAGGTGGAATTGTTCTGTAGCACAAGCATTGGGATCTTCATCTGGTTTCGTCATGCATTGATGAAATGCCAAAAATTGCAGTGGGCAATGGCGTGCAATATCTTCTAATAAGATCTGGTCTAGTAACCCACTTTTCTGGTTTGCCATGTTTTGGGTAGATCTGTTCTTTTCTCTTAAGAAGCAATCTTGTTCGTCACTGAAAAATTCAGTTCAATACTTTTATCTAATGTTACTGTATATAAAATAACCAAAATTTGATTGATGCAAGATTTGTAAATCACTTAGTTTATGTGTAGTTCAAAGAGCTGTGATAAATAAAGCATCATTAGCTGAATATGGCTACATACATAAAAATACCAACTGGAGTACGAACAGCTTTCTTGACAGTATCTTGGCTTCCTGTTGTGTATGTATTTTTAAATCATGTGTACCAGCCATGCCATATAGAAGGCGTCTCAATGTCACCTGCTATAAATCCAGGAGTAAGTTCGAAAACAAATGATATAGCATTGGTTCAGAAGTTTGGATTAAAGAAATCTCAGTCAATACACAGAGGAGATGTTGTGATGATACGGTCACCTACTGATCCAGAACGTTTAATAACCAAGAGAGTTGTCGGTTTACAGGGTGAAACGGTACAGACTAAACAGCCGCCATATCCCAAACCTGAAGCAAAGATACCTCGTAATCATTTGTGGATAGAAGGTGATAATACATTCCATTCAATTGACTCAAATAATTTTGGGCCTGTTAGTCAAGCTTTGGTAGTTGGAAAAGTAGTTGGAATACTTTGGCCCCCGCATAGAATAAGGCTAGGTATTGCCGGAGGGGGGAGAGACGCAAGGAAGAGCGTTGCCAAAGAGGCAAGTTAATAGTACAAATGTTGTAATGGAATTGTAAATATTTATCCAATGATTTAAGTTATTCAAGTATACACCAGAAGTAAATTTTGAATCATCATCTTTCTATTAATGAACCAAGGTTCAAGTCTAATAGGCGCAAATTCTTTCAATTCTCCATAGGGTGTCTGCTTCCTATAGTTCATTTCATTTTTATGGTACGAGACAAGGGGTTTTGTATATTCGGCTTCTAAAAGTGTTTCCTTGTCAAAGCATTCATTTCCAATTTGATCCTTTTTACAAATGTCATTTGGAACCCAAATACCTAAAATGGGCCTGAAAGTAAAACCTCCGTACGTTTTAAGTAGCGTGCTGTGTTTGTATTCTCTCTCAAGGATAGTTTTATATTTTTTAGGAACTAATGCGATGGTACCCTCGAACAAAGTAGGTACTAAAGGCGATACTTCGTCTAATGAATAGAAGTGATTATTTTTACAATTTAGTAAGCCCTTAGATTTCAACAAGCTATTTCTTCTGCTCAACAAGTCCTTATAAATATCATCTAGTCTTTCAGTATGCGAGAGTTCTCTAGTAGGGAATTCAGAATCCAATACCTGAGCAAACTCTCTGAAATTTTTGTGTTTTATAGTTATATCTTTTGCAGAATCTGTAAATGCCAACGCAGTTATATCAACATAAAAGCCTGTCTCAGTATCAATAAAGCGTGCATCTATTATATTAGATGCATCTGCTTTTGTTCTACTGAAGAAGCTCGGACTCACATCAACTAAATAGGAACTAGTACCTAAATTATAGTCTTTGTTGTCAAGATTCAAATCAACGACAAGAGTTTGATTATAGTTCCTAGCTAATCTTAGAAGCGACTCCATTGTGATCTGAACATCTATATCCTGATCCCAAGGCAAATTCATCCCATTCCAATACCATCCAAGCATTGAACCATGAGCTATAAAAGTTTTAAGACCAATAGTTTGCGAAAACCTCAACCACGCTCTTGTCATACGATGAAGAATAGCTTGGCGTTCGTATTTACTGTAGTGAATTTTTTTGAAGAATCGCCAATCAAAATGAGCACCTTTATCAGATCCAATAACTAAAGCCTCATGAAAATACTTCGGAAAGATACTCTGATGATTTCCAGAGCGAATAAGCAGTAGCAACCGTTTATCAAAGTCATTAACTATTGAATTTTTTAAAGAATTTGACATTCTATTTTCTAACAGTAAAGTATAATTTCTAATATCAAAAAGAAACTCTGAATTTTGCAAATGTAATTTTTCATCTTTATTTTTATTGATAATTCTGAATATATCATAATTCAAATTTTTGTCTTCAATACTTGAAAACTTGAATTGAAAAGAATTCCAAACGGATTGTAATTTCAAAATTTGTTCAGATAGATTAATAAAGTTGTTAAACATCTTCGAGTCGGTTTCATTATCCAGAATTAGTGATCTCATGTATAAATCAATTAAATATTTGAGATCGTTTCTATTGTATAGATTCTCTGAACTAATAGATGTTGTTGGAACAATCACTCCAGTTTTATCAGGCCCAATTCCAAGAAAACATACTCGTTCTGGAATTGCCGCCGAGTGCAAGAGGTATGTTGAGCCAACATATTGTCTTGTAGATTCAGGCATTGGATCATTTTTATGTTTACTAAAACTTACTTTAGGATAATTAGCTGGTGCTTGATGTAAATCATGACAGCTCCTTGTTAAACCCGAGCACTCTACTCTAGATGTCATTTGAAAATTACCACACGTATGCTTCCTGAGAGGTAAATCAACTGAATTTTCAATAAAGCGATCTCTCAAGTTTAACCAACTTTCCCAACTGAAAGGTAATGTAAATTTAGAGTTCAATGTGTTGACCAGAAGACTTTCTGTAATGGCGTGAACCCATAGTGCCGGAAGTAATCTTGGATCATACATTTCATTTAACTGTTCAAATAGCATGTGTTCAACTGTATCTTCACCAGTTTTAATGCTATCATCTATTCTATGATTCTGTAGATTATCAATATAAAACTCTTTAGGCAAATATGTCTTGCTGATATGTGGGGACGTTAATAGTAATGAAGACTGTGCTTTTTCCATATCTGTTACCGTGAGTTTATCAGATTGCTGATATTCTGACTTAAATGCTAAATAAAATGCTGTAATCAAGGCAAGGAATAATAAAACGAAAAATACACTCCTTAGTTTTAAGTCTTGAGGTGGTTTAGAAGACTCGTACTTTGATTTTTGTTGATCTTCAATGTGAATCGAAAATTTGATGGAATCTTCATCGTCATTCGATTTTAAAGAGTAATAGGTTTGAACCATAACTGTGCTTTAAAACTGTAGCCTTTTGTTTTTAGATTTTCGTTAAAAGCTTAACCCCCTTTTCTTGTCAAAGTGCAACAGCTACTTCTCTTCAAAACCACAAATACATCAAAATACTAAAATGCCAGGCATAAAAAAACATTCAATTGACCATGTGCTACAGCTATAGTCTTTCACTTGTTTTGATATGAATAGTGATCAGATGGAAATCATATCAGCGTAATTTAATTGTTGATCAAATTGATATCTTAAAGTTTTATATAAATATTCATTATCCGTGCTAAAAACCTCAACATTAGATTTTTTTGAAAATGGTGTTTGTAGGCCACAATAAATATCAATTAGATTTAGAATAGAGAATGTATAAAGTAGATGATATCGTCGTCTATTCGTTAGTTAGAGAAATTAATTAACGCTCTATAATGCCTTAAGTAGTCTATATCTGATTTGAAAAACCTTTTCTAATGGGTATATATATATAGTCACACCTATTTCTTTAGATCCTTTAGCAATTCGACTGCCCACAAATGAAACTTAACAAATATTTGAGAGTCCCCTGCCAATTCTACTAAAGATCGGGGTCTCACTAAAGATCTTCTTAAATAATGCTCATTATCAAGCATTATACCTCCTTTACACGATTTAGAGGCTTTCTCTTTCAATGTGTTTTCAATTGTTCTATCCACCTGATCTTGAATTATGGAAATAATTTCCCCTAGATATATGCTTACGATTTCCCAGTCCATTATTAGTTCGTTTTCATCGTCACAAATGACCATCAATGCATATTTTCTTTCGGAACCTCTAGCGTTCATGTCTTTCGTCTTGAAGATCTTGTTGATGCAGTAGCCATTTATAGCATCTCCAAAGAATATGGGAGATTTTGTGTTCCCGGATGTTTCCACGGACAAGGACTTCATCACTAACTTTGTTAGAGAACTATACCTTTTCTGGGAAGTAGGATATTGGCTAGAGATAAGTACAGACTTTTCGTCATAATATGTGTCTTTTCCATCTTTAGTATTATCACTGAATGGTGTAACAATATTTCCTGAATTATCTGGTAAGATCAACTTACAAGAAGCACATGTCTGCAACTTTGAGCTGGCCGGTAATAAAGATTGCGCTTGAAGTGACGATGGTACGATCTGTGTACATATTATTATAGATGGACCATGTAGTTCACAGAAATGAGCAAGGCAAACAATATAATTCACCATGATTGAATAGTTTGTTGCTCTTACTTTTGCTTCTTATCTTATCTTTCCTTTGTTAAACTATAATCAAAAATAAATTTGTGAAAGTTCGGAATCTCAATATGTTTATCGTCATTTTTATCAATTTATCAAATTTAAAACGATCACCATATAAAATATTTCAGTTACAGAAAGATAAACACAAACATTTTTATTAAAGCATGCATAGGTGAACGTTACAGGTCGGTAACATGAATAATAATGATAAGAAGTTGAGAAATTTGAAGTCTATTTCGCTACGAAACATTTCATATCCATTTTCTAATGATACATTGACTTCACAAGACCAAAATGAGACCAGAAGAAACAGTATTATAGCATCCAACAATTCAGACGAACTCATGAAGCGCAATGCTGAAAAGTTGCTCGACACATTTTTCTCAATTCATGGGTTTGAGGAAAGTGACGAGAAATCACCACGAATCATATACCTAAGTGAAGTCATGAAGGAAAATATGGATCCAGATTTCAATTCCATTTCTGTGCCACTGTTTGTCAATAGCAATGATCTGAAATTTGTTTTGAAAGTGTGGGCGAGGTCTGCCTTCATAAAAAAAGATGATATGATTAATCCTTGGGTTTTACTTAATCTAGTTAACATTGATTTGAAAAACACTGTCTTCTTAGGAAAAGAACTAAAGGGCGTTGAAAATTACCTTTTGGATAATTCGGTTATATTAAACCTCCGTGATAGATACTATACATTGGCAAGTTGTTTAAACACAGATTCTTTTAATCGAACAGATGTAGAGAACAATGGCATAAAAGCGAAGAGCCGATCATATTCTATAGATTCTTTGAGAGCGTTGACGAGCTTCACTACATCCGTCAAAGAATTATCGACATCGAAGTACAGGCTATCGCATCAAATAAATCATCACATTGGGTCTTTGACAGATGTATCAAATGTTAACAACGTTCTGATCAATATTCCCCGCATAAAATCTGGAAATCAAATACTAGAGAGCTGTATTTCCGCACAGACTGCTATGAATGAGAAATTGAGAACGCAGATCGAATCAATAAGCTCCTTTATAGAAAAGAGGAAAGAATTGAAGGAGAGAACTCTCGGTCCTATTTTTGAGCAATATACAACAAAAATCGAGATAACAAAGTCACTTATAGCTCCGATCAAAGAAGAAATGGATCACAGCATCTTCCCAACACTTTCAAAATGGCTTCTGGAAATAACACTTACACTCAATGATATCATATCGATAACCAATGTAAATAATTCCATCCATTTTAGTATCATGGGCCTTGAATTCCCTCCAACGATAAAAGAGCTCCTTGACATTTGCTACTATAATACTACCAAGTTGGAAAACTTCAACATATACACTGAAGACAAGGAAGCCTCTCACGAAAGCCCTTGGGAAATTCATAAAAGCAATATTCATCAAATCAATGCGGGACTTTTGTATATTTCACAGCTTTTGATCACTTTGGCTTTTATCACAGATTCCCATTTGAAATACAAAATGGATGTGGATGAAAATGGGTTCTATATTATAGAGACAGTAAACGCCGTTGAGAACAATGCCGCATCCCAATCACAACAGAAAAATTCTCCTACGGACGCAGTAGTGAAATGCCCCCTCTACTTTGACTTGTCACATGTCGAAAAAGTCCCGCTTACAGATACATCTAACGGTAATCACCAAAGACTCCTCAATGCCGAATTTGAAAGAGGTTTACGACTCTTAAATCGAAACATAATGTCAACAATAAACGACGTAACTGACATCTACAATTCAGCTATCCCAGACCCTAAAAGTCGTCAACAAATATCAAAAAACATTCCTGCTGATTATTTAGATAACTTTCTCTGGAATTTGCAGTACCTAGTACTTTTTGTCACGGCTCCAGCAAGTAACAAGCAATAAGCAGAAAAAGGCGATAATTTATACTTTAGTCTAGAACTGTTTAAAAATAGCTCAAATAAACGTTAATAATAGCACCAAATAAAAGCATACACGTAAACTTAAAAAGCATAATAGACACATACTAAGAAAATATGAATAGTAGAAGAAACTGAGAAGAGAAGTAGAAAAATTCTACGTGACTCGGTTAACAGTTCTCGCTAAATACAATTCGGAAGGCTCAAAATTAGTTGCAAAATTGACGTTTTCTTATCGCGAACAACCCTGCGAGGGGGCCCACCAACAAAACGATTACAGACTTGGAAGCTTTTGATTGAAAATGTTCATATGTAATCAATTGTACGAATTTAAGTTATGACTATCTAATGGATTCTCATATATATTAGGTTCCAGTGTTATTAGCAGTTTTAAGCTTACAAGAGCAAAGCGCCAATCAAGACACCAACACCACCTAAACCGTAGGCAGCTACGCTGTTAGCTCCACCAGTTGCGGAAGATGAGGACGAACCACCAGAACTACTAGAGCTAGAACCGGATGATTTAGAAGAGCCAGAAGACTTTGACTTTGCAGCTCCAGAAGCAGAGCCACTGGCATCAGAACCACCAGAAGACTTTGCAGCAGCAGAAGATGCACCACCAGAAGACTTAGCAGCAGCGGAGGACTTAGCAGCAGCAGAAGACTTACCACCAGAAGCTTTAGCAGAACCAGAGGACTCTGCTACTGCAGAAGACGAGCCAGCTCTTTCAGCAAGCTTTGGATTAGCAGCAATAACGGCGTTAATAGCAGTAGCAGCAATTATAAAAGATTGTAACTTCATTTTTATAGTAAAAAGTATGGAGAATAAAGGAAATAATAATAAACTTTTAGCTCCTATAGGATACTGAACCCCTTATATAGTCCAATTCTTCTTTAAATTGCTCTTGGTGTGAATAAAAAAAGGGGAAATCACCATATAAGCCCCTCCACAAACTTCCTCTCACGTCACGGAACCGTACTTGTCCCAAAATTAACATTTACTGTTAAACTGAAAACAGGACTGGGCTATGAATTGACCACGAGCGAAACGATTGAGGTAAATATTTCATTCTCTAACCGGAGCTCTCTTTTAATTGATCAAAGCAACCTTATTATAGACCGTACTGTTTATGTGAGCCACATGCTATGCGCTTGTTATCCATAATGGGATGTCAAAAATCGTATAGAAGATATTTTATTGTCGCAAGTCACACCCTCGTCGTTTTTGTACATTTAAGCAACGTGTCTTAGAAACACACAAAGTGTTGCGATCATACAATACTGGAAAATATAAAGTTTGCTTCAAGAATCCCTAATTAGGTGACCGTCCACAGGAAGGCCATTCCAGAATGATATCCCATTCGTCAACTAGAATACATTTATTAATTACGAACAAATTGAGGGTAGTGGAGGTAAAAGTGTAATTGGAAGTGGCGTAAATGGTAGTGATGGTTGTGGCTGTAAAATGGCTAATTATAGAAATAGTTGGGGGTAGTGGAGGCAATGGAGGATACTTCTTGTAGCAGCAGTAGAAGCAGTAGCAGAAGTCATGGAAATAGCGATTTGAGGTTGAGATACAAGAAAAGACATTAGTGGTAGTGGTAGTGGTAGTGGAAATATTAATAACAGCAACAGCGACAGTACCAGTAACAGTAGTGGTAACAGCATCAATAATAGTAACAGCAGCAGTTACTGGAAAAGCCTCACTATAGTGGGCGGTGCAAAGCCGTGGCTAGTGAGAAACTCACCTTGCGAGTCTTTGCAGCCGTGCGCGAATTATTATTTAGCTCTATCCATTAAACGCTCCGCCCGCAAGACAGAGGTTCCTTCTAGTAAAATGAACCTTATACACTGGTGTCTTTTTAGTGAAGTATGCGGTTACGTGGTCACTGGTTGCTATTATTTCCTTACGGCTTACTTTTTCATTCATTTTGGTGTTTGATGATCCTTCTTCAGTGGAAGTACCATTGGCTGCTGAGGACTCCAAATTAAATGCCTCTGGCTCTGGGCCCGCGTCATTAGTGTTCTTTTTCACGTTCCATACACGAACCGTATTGTCAGCACCACCACTCACAAGAACATCACCCTCTCTGGAGAAGTCTAGTGAGTAAATTGACGAACGACCGTGGCCCCGCATTGTTTTCAACCGCCTACCCGAGCCTACATCCCAAATATTCACCACGCTATCCTCTCCAGCGCTAGCTAGCCATCTCCCATCTGGTGATACTGCCATACAATTAACAGGTCCGGTATGTCCCATAAATACGCGGACAGATGAACCGGAATGCACATCCCACATACGACAGGTTTTGTCTGAAGATCCCGTAAAGACATAATTAGAATTTGGATGAAATTCAACACAGTCGACATCATTGATATGACCTGCGAACATTCTCAATGGATAGATATGATCAGTTGCCCACAATCTTGCCGTCTGATCATGAGACGCAGTTGCGAAATAATGTCCGAGGGGAGAAAATTTGACATCCCACACGGGATTATTGTGACCTTTGTACGATACCAATGCGGAGTACGAATCAAGTGACCAAAGTCTGACGGTCTTATCCTCTGAACCTGACAATAGATACCTGTTGTCAGGAGAGAATGATAAACTGTAAACTGGACCGCTGTGTCCGATTAACTTTCTCGTGTTATCGTTATTATAGCGGTCCTTCTTGAATGCTGACCGAAGTGGTTTTCCATCGAGACTCCAGAGCTTGATGAAACTATCTTCAAAACCTGCTCCCACCATTGTCGAGTCATCGTTGAAACTAACACATGTCATATTCTTGTTAGTATTATGGAAAGTGTACATACAGACTGAGGGGGCACTAGCTTGAATAGTGTCGAGCTTGATCTTCGAACGAGAGTCCTCAACTGCTAATATCTGTCTCTTAATATCCGAAGCATCTGTCATTGGCAATGGGAGAGATTCTCTCACAGGAGCATCATCGTCAGGCTCTGTCATTTTTTGAAACTCTTCACTGAGTGTGACACCATTAACGACATCTGATTTTTCATCCTTCACTTTGAGCTCTGCTTCTATCTCCTTTTGGGCTTCAGGATCCAATGGCAACTTACCTAACTTTACAGGTTGTTCATTGAACTTGTCGATCTCTTTGGCTTCTGTGATGTATCCAGCGATACCCTCATCTGGATTAGCTTCTCCTGCCAGTGTTACTTTGTCGGGCCTAGTTGTAGATATCACTGGATTCAAGTATTGGTTAATAATGCGGATTAATACAGCTCCTCCAACGGCTTCGTTTTCATGAAGGAAATATAAAAGAAGGTTCATGGTGGTTTTGGACACGATGATTCTGTATCTACCGTTTCTGTAAGCTTGAGCTAACTCGTTATCCTTAAGGTGTTCTGACAAGGAGAGCCCAGCAAGTTTAGTGACCTCTAAGCCATGAAGCAAGACATGATCGTCCTTAAACTTGTCGAGAAATTCTTTAGCATGGGAAGGGAAGTTTTTAGATATGAGCTCCAAAAAGCAGTGTATAAAGATTGGGTACAAAAGACGGGATAATTCAGGTTTGTAAAGATCCAAGGATGTTTCTACCCAGTTCCTAAGGATTGAATATGCTCTGTAGTAGATATTTGGGTCATTTTCTATTCTCTTCTTCTCTTCGAGTTCCTTTAAGTTTCTCAATTCTCTTTCTTCTGCTAATCTTGCTTCTCTGTCCTTGGAGTCTCTGAGCTCACGTTCCATCGCAATCTGTCTATCTCTGAGTTCCTTTAATTCTCTATCATTCTTTGATAAAGGGCCCCTTTTACTGATTTCCAGAGGACTAGCTAAGCTTGTCGTCGATGGGTTTGGAAGTTGCACGCCAGGTGTTGGCGTATTGGAACTTTCAAGACGGAGCATGGATTCGCTTCTATGATAACCTTTTTTATTGAGATATTCCAAGACAATTCTATTTAAGTCTTGCTGAGAATACAGAGGTTGTTGAGCTCTTCCTTGAGGTCCAGGCTTCTGGGCTCCCTGTGGTGGTCTACCCTGTGTTTGAGGGGTTGGCTGTACAGACAGACTAGCCAGTCTGGGGTTCGGGTCGCTTGATTGATTCCTTTCTCCTGACATGTTCTTTGATTGCCTGAACAACTAGTTATACTGTCTCCATAGATTTTAAGTATTTGATATTTTCATTGTCGAAACGCGACATGTCTTGATGTCGCGACTACTCACGACATTGCAGCCAGAGTAGAGTAGTTTTGACTCTACGAGTACAATTGACAGTAAGAGAGAAGGAAGGATGGGGAGATCCTCAAGGAATGAGGAGAAGGTAAACAAAAGAGTGGTCCAAAAGACATTTATGTTTAACCTGAAAGAAAACATTGGAGCTAAAAAGAGGAAATTACCATGGAAACTGACACGATACACGATAACGATAACGATAATGATAATGATAATGATATAATTACAGATACACATACAGATACAGATAGGTTATGACGATTATAATTAAAATGCTTATGACTATAAAAATGTCAGCAGTTTGACCATTTCTTGTAAAGTGTAACAGCCGAGTTGGCCATCAATACTATGCTATTTTGTACAATCTCGGTGTACCATGAAAAACACCGGTTTAAATGCCCTCAAAGTGTGATCCACGACGCAGTTTATTCTTTTTATCTCCTTCTAATTCTCTTTCAATCATTAGTTTGAGCGTATAATGGGCTTTGCTGAGTCCCAAGGGCCTTGGATCTCGTTTTTGTATCTCTGGAGAAACAAAAAGTACAATGGCATTATGACTGCAATACAAATCTGTATGCTAACCAACACATAAAGCCATTTACGGCCCCAAAGAAGATTTATCAACCAGTATACCACGAAAAGGAGTGATACACCTAAAACCTTGTGGTATACAATACCACTATACTTTCTAATGTTGAAATCGAATATAGGAAGTAAGATGTTAGCCTGTATTGCAAACAAGATGAACGAGAAAACCTCCACTGTGGATGTCAACCTTGATGCTAATACTATGGAATTGGATAATGCAATGTTGGTGGAAAGGATTGGCTTGTAGACTTCCACAGAGAGATCAAATGCGTAATCGTGAAAAAGTGTATTGGCCAAATATAAGATGAATGAAAGAGCCCAGATCGAATCAGATGCTGTGGAGCGAGTCAAGGATTTGAGAACAGGTGCAGCCACAAGAAGTATAAATATTATCCTTAAAAAAGCTTTAAAGTTCGGATTCTCGCTTGACGACAGATAGGGATTCGATTTCTTTAGGTAATCTGTGGCAGTTTCGTGATTTATGTTTGGTACAATTGCCCGCAATATGATGAACCCAATGAGCGAAACTACGCTGCTGATAAGTGTTGGCAAAAGAGAGTTCCATTTTCTTAAGTAAATCCCATTGAATATGAGCACTACTAACAAAATATTAGACATATGGAACACAATATTGGAAAAATCATTGAACAACTTCCAGTAGGAGTACTTGGTAACAGTAGTGTTACGTTTTAGTTGTTCTAGAAAAGATACATCAGTGTAATTATCTGGATAAGGTTGTTTCAAATATAGTAACTTCTTCCATTGTGGTATCTTCTTTATTTCACGAATCCGCCTTTTGTCAGGCAGTCGATTACTAGATGAATAACTTCCCTTAAACTGGTATTCCAGTATATTTTCGTTCATTTATCACGTTAAATGGTAGTTTTGTGAAAGTATTAAAGAAATACAAGTGTTAGTTATCTTAACAGATTACCTAAATGTGTATTGGAGATGGTGGGGAGGTTATGTCATTTTTGTGTCATTTGTCAAATCAAAAATGTTTGATAAAGTAGCTTAAACATATTAAACGAAATGGGTTATACGAAGAATTGAATTTCGTTTCATTCACTATAAAAACATTGAAATAGATAAAGTAATGACAGATAAAACTAAACAGAACCTTTCAATACCTCGACATTCATTCAATTCGTCCTTTTCTACGTCTACTTATGGGCCAAGCTACAAGGGGCGCTCAGGGTCTTCTGCACTGAGACTTTCCAAGGTTTCTGGTACAACATCGAATATGGGTTCAGACCACCCGACTGCTTCGATAGATGAATCCCTGAATAGGCTTACAGACAAGATTGCGACGATTAGACCAAGCGTAACCCACCAAGATAAGTTGTGGTCACAAATTGACATGTTAGACGATGTAAGAGTGATGTCAAACAGAGTAAAATCAGATGGATCATTCTTTAACGAAGAGTTTGAGAGAGAGCTTTCAAAGCTTAAGCAGCTGCAGAATACTTTATTGGAAACTTTGGCAAATCAACTCAGAAAGGAAAGCTCCAATGAACAGAAAAGGTGGAGCCAGCAAAATTCATCTCTCAACGAGCCTTTATCCCTGAATAGACCGTCATTCACAGACAGAGAACCCAACGCCACCACAGATGAGAAGGTCTCGAGCTTCTTTGATCATAATTCTAAAGAAAGTTCGGATCTTCTGCTTGATAAGCATAAGTTTGAAGAACTCAAAAGTTACGTAAGCGAAGTTGGCAGCAATTTGGAGACAGTAGCATCATCAATGAAAAACTTTGACCAAACTACGAAGGGCTCTGAAAGTTGATCATGCCAACTGCGAACTAAATAATTATTCCAAAATATAGCTAACTAGCACTGAGGTTGGGATCTCGGGGCCCCACATACTTTCTCGTCTCGGTAAATCCGCGAAGTGTCCCGCGTTCTAATGTGACTTGAAATCATCCAATGGCCTAAGTGAACCTGCACTTGTCGCATATTCTGAGACTTATGGGTCTGGCCAACACGTATCTTTATTGTCATTTTTCTGTTTCATCCGTCTGGAAAAATTTTTAATGCATACGTTCGGATAAACTATTAATGCACCGTTTTACCCCAAACATAGTCCGAGCTTTTTCGTGAAAGTTTTTCCATGGACTTTTACAGAGTCCCGTAAGAATATTTGTAACATAATTAAGAAGACTGTATATTTAGCATAATTTAGACGAGAAATTCATCTATAACAATGAATCCTTCGGCTTTTGTAGTGGTATTATTCTTATGTCTACCAAGCTTTAAAAATAAGTGAAACTGTAAGAAAAAAAATAAGACAGCATCAGGAGCCCGGGTAAGGGTTTTATAGTGTATGTACAGTCCCATTCTTTGTGACCCGCAAAAGATAAAACCTGAAAAAAATATAAAAAATGGTTCAAATATAGGCCTTGGGCAGTGTGTATTTAACGGGCAAACGTAAGTGGGACGAGTATATAGAAACTCGTTTACAGTTTATTAGTTGTTAAAGTTACTTGCGGAAACAAGAAAAAGAAGAAGACAAAAATGGTTAACTTAGGTCCAAAACCACCACAGCACAGAAAGGGCTCACTTAAAGATGTCTCACAAGACGTCTTGAAGGCTTTAGAAACTGTCGAAAAGGACTTGACCTTATCTGCTGACGTTTTAAAGAAAGTCACCGATCACTTCGTAACAGAGTTGGACGAGGGTTTGTCTAAAAAGGGGGGGAATATTCCCATGATTCCTGGTTGGGTTATGGACTACCCAACAGGAAAAGAAAAAGGTTCATACTTGGCCATTGATTTGGGTGGAACCAATTTGAGAGTTGTTTTGGTTAAGTTGACTGGAGATAGAAAGTTTGATACCACACAATCCAAGTTCCCTTTGCCAAAGGGTATGAGAAATGCAAAGAAAGACGAATTGTGGGACTTTATTGCTAAGAGTTTGAAATGTTTTATTGAGGAACTCTATCCAAATGGTGTAGAGAGCGAGTTGCCTTTAGGTTTCACTTTCTCGTATCCAGCCACTCAATTCTCCATCAACACAGGTGTTTTGCAACGATGGACTAAGGGTTGGAATATAGATGACATTGAAGGTCACGATGTCGTCCCCATGTTGCAAGAGGCTATCGAAAAAGTACATGTTCCAAT
This sequence comes from Priceomyces medius, assembly GCA_030570455.1. NCBI lineage: Eukaryota > Fungi > Ascomycota > Pichiomycetes > Serinales > Debaryomycetaceae > Priceomyces > Priceomyces medius. The sequence goes on along the minus strand of JAJLVV010000001.1, from coordinate 777,817 downwards.
CAAGGTCGTCGCCTTGATCAACGATACTACCGGTACTCTCGTTGCTTCAATGTATGCTGATCCAGAAACCAGAATGGGTTTGATTTTTGGTACTGGAGTCAACGGTGCTTACTATGAAGTAATTTCTGATATTCCCAAGTTAGAGGGTAAGATTCCAGGAGACATTTCTCCGGAATCTCCTATGGCAATAAACTGTGAATATGGTGCTTTTGACAACGAGCTTGCTGTTTTACCAAGAACCAAATATGATGACCAAATTGACAAAGAATCCCCTAGACCAGGTCAACAATCTTTTGAGAAGATGATCTCTGGTTATTACTTGGGTGAAGTTTTCAGATTGATTTTATTAGACTTTGCTTCTCAAGGTTTGATTTTTAAGGGTCAAGATTTAACCAAGTTGAAGGAGCCTTTTATTATGGACACTTCTTATCCATCTAGAATTGAGCAAGATCCCTTTGAAAATGCCAGCGACACTCAAGACCTTTTCCAAGAAGCTTTGGGCATCTCTACTACCCTTCCAGAAAGAGAAGTGATTGGTCGTATTGCCGCTTTAGTTGGAGAAAGATCTGCTAGATTGTCAATCTGTGGTGTTGCCGCTGTGTGTAAGAAGAGAGGCTACAAGACTGGTCATATGGCTGCAGATGGTTCTGTTGTCAACAAGTACCCTTACTTCAAGGAGAGAACTGCTGCTGCCTTGAGGGAGATTTTCGATTGGGAAACTGAAGAGGATCCTATCACAATTGTCCCTGCTGAAGATGGTTCAGGTGTTGGAGCTGCTGTGATCGCCGCTCTTACCGAAAAGAGATTGAAAGAGGGTAAATCCGTGGGAGGAGAGAAATACTAGATTGTTATGTGCATTAAAAGTTTTTTTTTTTTTGCTAAATCATTGTATACTTAGTACTTAAATTATAAAGTACCTTTTAAGCTTTTGTAGTCGTTGTTCAGTATAGATTTTGACAGATTTCTATTATATGCACACCCTGGTTATTTCACTATTTTGTGATACTTTATTTCGTACCATGTATTTATTAAAAGTTGAAGAGGTTACTTAATCTACTAAGTAGGTAACCCAAGGATCTTACAAATTGCCATGTCTTCCTATAAAGAAAGTTTACCCAGGGTGGTGTTGGAAGAGTTAAGTGGTGACGATACTACCGCCGATATCTCAACAAGTCAAGATTTTGAAGAAGTGAATCCCGAAGATGCAACCAGTACGCCATATGGGGTAGACGATTATATTTCCGCAAAGGATGCTACAGTTCTCAGCACCCAGGTGTCTTCAAATTATATCGTGTCTGAAAAGGACGTGATAAATGTTGAGCGACTCATCTCCCAAGGAAGAAAGGAAGATTATGAAGAGTCTGGCGCAGTTGTGTACAAAAGCTTGTGGGATATATTGAAAAGAGGATCTATAAACTTGATTTTACCGTTCATCAACGGTATAATGCTTGGATTTGGTGAGATTTTAGCTCATGAGATCGGTTTCAGATACAACTGGATTGGAGCAAGAGTTCATCCACCAAGAAGAGTGGAACGTAAAAATAAATCAAATACTTCCCAATTCTTGTGAGTAGCCTTTTCGGTTACTTGGCTATGTATAAGATAAGTGGTATATGTAAAAGTCCAGGGAAACTTCTTTAAGTTTAAATTTGCTGCTGTGTGTCTGAAAAACAACGAAATTTAAATAATGCATCAATGTATGAATATATTAACATGTAACTTGCTAAGAAACGTCATGCTTGACTCCCTCTCTTTCGTTGAAAACGACGTAGTCTCTATTTTTTCCAACAGGGAACCTTTTCTCTAGTCCACAGTGACTGCATTGATGAACTAGAATGTCATTTTGTTCAGTTTTTGCTCTCGACATATTTTGCACAGAAATTTTCACGTTTATACCGGGAACAAGAAATGCAAAGCACCGTTTGCATAATGATCTCTTCAACGTGGGTGAAAGTTTAGTTACAGTCTTTTTAGAAGCCAAATCTAAGTTTCTCCCAAAACTTCTTGCAAGAGTTTCATATTTTGGATCTAGTCCATACTGAAATGCAGCTTGCGACAAAAATGAGAGCCTACCAAACTGGTCTCTATTTCCTACCGACTTTGATGTTGATTTAAGAGCTTTCTTTGATTTCATGGTCCATATTTATACCCACTATTACACCTCTATATATTGAAGATAATGTTTTAGATGATGCGACATTTATGATGTCGTACATTTCCCTGTTTTTCTTCGACATATGTAGGCAAAATGAATCGGGACTCACTATAACTTATCACCAGTGACTTCAGGCTGTAAAGAAAGGTTCAAACATAAATAAAACAGCATTTTATAATGAGTGGCTACGATAGTGCTTTGTCTATTTTCTCGTAAGTGTTGATCATGAAACCCAATTGGTTTCAAATGGTTTTGATTTGGATGCAATTGATAGTTGCCACCGAGTACAAGAGTATCATACTAACATCTCTTTTTTAGGCCTGATGGACATGTTTTCCGTAAGTTGTTATACAACAGGTATCATTAGAAAGAATCCCATACTAACAATAAGCAGAGGTTGAGTATGCTTCAGAAGCAGTGAAAAGAGGGACTTGTGCAGTAGGCGTAAAAGGGAAGGAAGTGGTTGTGTTAGGATGTGAAAAGAGAACTACTCTCAAATTACAAGATCCACGTATCACACCATCTAAGCTTTGTAAGGTTGATAACCACGCATTGTTGGCATTTGCAGGTCTCAATGCAGATGCTAGAATATTAGTCGATAAAGCCAGAGTGGAAGCACAGTCACACAGACTTACATTGGAAGATGCAGCATCTATTGAATATTTGACTAAATATGTTGCAGGTGTTCAGCAGAAGTATACACAGTCAGGAGGTGTCAGACCTTTTGGTATTGCTACCATAATTGCAGGTTTTGACAGCAATGATACTATCCCAAGATTGTACCAAACTGAACCTTCGGGTGTTTACAACGCTTGGAAAGCACATGCAATTGGAAGGTCATCAAGCACAGTGAAAGAATTCTTAGAAAAGCATTACGAAGAGGGCATGAGTGATGAACAAACTATAAAGTTAACCATAAAGTCTCTTTTGGAGGTAGTTCAAACCGGTGCTAAAAACATAGAAGTTTCTGTTTTGAAGCCTGGAGATAGAATCGAAAAAATGACAGTTGAAGAAATTAAGAAATATGTTGACCAAATTGAAGAAGAAAAGGCAGCTGAAGCTGAGAAGAAAAAGAAGCCAAGATCCAGAGACGCGTAGCTTAGATTAGAAATATTTTCATTTTTTTACACGTTTTCTCATCCTGTAATGCAAGCAATATAATATATAATGCTATTAATGTTGTAAGTTTTGAATTAGCTTTAATTAGGATATTGGACACTATTTACTTTTTGGTTTTAGCCTTTTTGCTCTTAACCGATTTCTGATCAGCTTTCCTCTTGTTCTTGTCTGTTTCTTTTTTGGGTACAACTGAAAAGAAACCATCTAAACGACCTTGAACACCTGATTTCAACCCTTTCTTTAACTTTTCAGCACCACTTTTGATTCTATCTTCACTAAAACCCTTACCTTTGACCATGTACTCTACAAGGCCATCAATATTGGGTTCTTTCCATTTAAGAGCAACATCTTTAATATCAAGAACTTCTGGATTCATAAATAACTCTCTGGCTTCATCATACGGCCAATTTTCTGGGATAGTATACTTTGTTTTATCTGGGTTATTTTTGATGTATTCAACTATGTTATCAAGAGAACCATGCTCCTTAATCAACTTAAAGGCAGTGACTGGACCAACTCCTTTTATTGTCTCACAGTAATCACAACCAAGTAATATACACAAATCAATAAATGTCTTTTTATCCATACCAAGTCCCTCGAGAGCTTTTTCGTACTCAATTTGATCTATGGGCATTTTCCTTGCCTCTGAAAAAGTAAGATGTCTCAACATAAAGGGAGGCTCGTAGCATAATGTATCCATATCTTCTGATGCAGCAGCAAAGACCTTTCCATGCTTAGCTAAATTTGCACACTGTGCTTCAGCTTCACATGGTGCTTCCACATATGGTATACCCATCAACTCCAAAAGTTTTTTAGCTTCGTCGTTCTGCTCTCTTGTTACTCTAACTGTTCTCTTCTCGTATCTCAAGATTTCTTCAACTGTACCTGTATCTTTTATATTCTCTCTCTGCTTAATGGCCTCTTCTTTTCTGATAAGTCTCTTTTCCAATTCCCCTCCCTTTAAAACTGGTGGTTTCCCATCAAATACGTAAACGGGCTTTATGTTATTTTCCACAAGTCTAATTGTCCTATAAAACAATCCCAGTAAATGTGATGTTGTCTCTCCATCCTCATTAGTCAATTGCTGCCCATCTGCCTGTCTGACAGCAATCAAGAATTGATATAAGCACATTGACGCATCAATTGCCACTTTTCTTCCAAAAAGATTCTTTAACTGAAATTCTTTGAATGCATCTGGGGCATGCTCTTTAATAAGCTGGTTAAGCCCTGTAATTTGAATATTGTTAGCATATTTCTAAGAATTCAAATGTCATGTTTTGCTAATACTATAAAACTTACCTTTTACACCCATTTTTACTGTTTGTTTCTCTTTATATTCAGTCTTTTATGAGTAAAAATTCCTTCAATTTGATGCCTATCTAGCTTGGTGATAATTGGATTTTGATACTAACCGCGTCTATTTAAATTCCAAACGCGTGATCATCTAAGAGATGAGACGTCCATTGGATATAAAGATCTATATACTTAACTTAATTAAATCAAGTGGAGTAGAGTAATTTAACAAAAATAAGGAAAGAAATGATAATAGATTACATTGATGATACTTGGAATGTCCAATTACCAGTTGAAGGATCATAAGTGTCAAATGTCATGTCAGGTAAGTCCTTCAACTTGTTAATATGCTGCTTAACTATTTCACTCTTAGGGTCCAATATGGGCAATTTGTCAGCTTTATTGATTGGGTAGCAGCCTTCAAGAGTGATTTTAGCAGAAATGTTTAAACCATCACCTTGTGGAGGTTTGTTGTCATCTGGGTAGACAATGCATGATTTTGAACCGAAAATGACTAGGTTACCCGCAATGTCATCGAGATTGAAAGTGGATAAATCAACAGGTTCCAAGAACTCGATGACACCATAATGCTTACGGCCAATTTTGAGGTTTTTGATTCCACGTAATTCAGACAATGACTTTCTCTTAAGCTCAGATAACAGAGGAGAAATCCAATAACCGTCGTCATCAACTTCAGCCAAGCCATCTGGGCCAGTACTATTGTAATCCAATTGCTTTGGTGTAGATTTCACATCACCATTACTCTCATTATCAATTACAGCAAATGAAACTTGTTTTGAAGGACTTGTAGATTCCTTTTCTGATAATAAGGGAGAGCTGGAATCGTAAGACTTATCCAAGACCAACTTCTTGAAATTAGCTCTAGGTGTGAAAATGTCTGATGTAATAATTGCAGCCTCGGTGTCACTGGTGAAAATATCGTTTGATTTTGATGTTGTCACTATGACATCCTTTATTTGTACATTATCCCTCTTAGGTAATGCTGAGGGTCTGAATAATGGTGAGACCTTATGAGCTGTGCTGAGGGTAACTGGCTTCTTGGTATTCTTCGCAGGTTTTATTGGAATAGCAGTAGGTGTCTCGGAATTAGGGCGTTGTGCGCCAGTAATGCTTTGGAAAAGAGGATTATCACCATATGGGTTTTGGGCCACTATGTTATTCAATGGTTGTTGGTTAGATTGAACCTGTTGGTTCTTGTCCAAGCCAGACTGGAATAAACCTCCGTTTTGGTTATTGTTGTTTAAAGAACCAAGCAATCCACCTGAGTTCTGAGTGGGTGCAGCAGGTTTATTACCGAAGAGTCCCCCTGACGTTGATGATCCAAACGCACCTCCATTGTTGCCAGTACTATTATTGGATCCGAAGAGTCCTCCAGAAGCGTTATTATTGTTATTACTGGAGAAAAGGCCACCAGACGTAGAATTATTAGCCTGGTTATTATTTGAGCCAAAGAGACCACCCAGAGGGTTTGTTCCTGCTGGTTTGTTGCCAAAGATACCACCTGATGTAGTGTTATTTGGAGTTGAGCCAAACCCACCAGTAGTATTATTTTGGTTGGAGGAACCAAACAATCCGCCACCACCAGTGGCTGGTTTGTTAGCACCAAACAATCCTCCATTCTGTGTATTGTTGTTTTGATTGTTTTGATTGTTTTGATTGTTTCCAAAGAGACCCCCACCGGTAGTGGAATTATTTTGAGAATTGCCACCAAATAATCCTCCACTTGTCCCTGCTGGTTTATTACCAAAAATTCCAGAGGGGGTGTTTGTATTAGCATTATTAGAACCAAATATTCCCGAAGGAGCGGTATTGTTTTGATTTCCAAGAAGGCCTCCTGTATTATTCTGGCCCCCAAAGATACCACCACCAGTCGCTGGTTTATTAGCACCAAATGCATTAGAAGTGTTATTTTGATTAGCACCAAATAACCCGCCTCCACCAGTATTATTGGTACCAAAAGTTGATGTATTTGATGAGCCGAATGCATTACCGGTATTATTTGACGATCCAAAGAGCCCACCACCACCACCAGCAGGTTTGTTAGCAGCACCGAAAGGTGAGCTATTGGTGTTGGCGTTGTTGTTACCAAATGCTGAACCTGCGTTAGATGATCCAAATGCAGAATTTCCGGAGTTTGATCCGAATGCATTGTTAGTGTTGCTTGCACCTCCAAATGGAGATGTATTATTACCTCCAAATCCTGATGAAGTTGAACCGAAGCCACCTGGCTTGTTTGCTCCAAAGGCATTTGGGCCACCACCAAATGCACCACCAGTGCCAGCTGGAGCTGCTCCTGATCCAAACGCAGATGTTTGGTTCGTAGAAGCACCAAAAGGAGAGGTGTTCAGTGTAGCACCAAAAGCAGAATTATTGTTACTTGCGCCAAAAGCAGATCCTGTGTTAGAAGCTCCAAAAGGAGAGTTATTGCTTGCCCCGAAGGCAGAAGTAGTATTGGTGTTATTGTTAGCCCCAAAGGGAGAAGTACTGGGAGCTCCAAATGCAGAGGTTGTGTTGTTGGTATTGGTGGTGTTGTTGGCAGTAGCGGAATTACCGAAACCAAACCCTCCACCAGTAGATGCTCCAAAAGCTCCACCACCTGCTGAGCCTGGCGCGTTACCTGTTCCAAATTTTCTGTTTTGTTCGTAATCTTTGAGCCTTAATTCTTCAAAAGAGAAGTTCTTGTATTCTGGCATAGAACAAATATTTTGGAAAACATTGGTACCACTTGTATCCTTTTCTGTGTAAGCTGTAAAGGGCTTTCCTCCAGTTCCATTATTTACATTAGGATCAGATGATGATATTCCACCAAATGCCGTGTTAGTTGGGCCTCCAAATGGAGATGTAGAATTGCTAGTAGGTGTACCAAATCCTCCAGACGTCCCAAAGGCAGGTTTATTGGAAGAACCAAATAACCCTCCACCAGTTCCACTTGAAGTGGCGTTATTAGATCCAAAAGCTGAAGTTCCTGCGGTATTGTTTGAGCTTCCAAACGCTGAATTGGCACCGCCAAATGGAGCACTATTGTTCATCGATGATGAACCAAACAAACCTCCTCCGGTTCCAGATGACCCAAAAGCTGATCCGCTATTGGTAGACGACCCAAATCCGCCTGTTCTGCTTCCAAAGGCACTACCGCTGGTGTTGTTTGCATTATTATTGCTTCCAAAAATACCTCCAGCTGTATTGGTACCACTACTGCCACCGCCGCCGCCGCCAAACGGTGAAGTTCCCGTATTTGTGCTGGCCGCACCAAAGCCAGAATTATTGGTGCCGCTGGATGCTCCAAATCCTCCAAAGCCTGTGTTCGATCCTCCAAACATCTTTGTTAATCAGATTGATCAATGATTTGGATGGTCAGCGTAAAAGTTACTGATCTCATTAGTTAATACTCATTTTATGTTTACTGGCATTATTTTCAATCTTTTGGAAAAACGTAGTGCGTGGATCAATTTAAATTGTACCTGTACATAGTGTGATAGAAGTGGACCACTATCAAAAGCGATGTCGCTATAGTGACTAATTAACGAACTAACTAAGGTTGTTGAAGAATACTAATTGGGGACTCATATATATATAAGGGCAAATATTCACATGAGAATTTGGGCTATGGAAGTAATGGGAGTTATGGATGGTATGGGAAGGATTGTCCTAAAAGGTAGACTGGACTTTTCTTTTCTTGGTGGTAGATGATGTTTCTGATTTTGCAGCCTTCTTTTTCCCTGTCTTTGCTAGCTTATCCTGTTTATCTTCATACTTTTTTAACTGGCTGGCTCTCTCTGCAGCTCCGAGTTTTGAAAGCTGTTCTGATTTGGCTAAAAACTCTTCATCTTTATCTGATCTTCCCTCTAACCATTCCAAGAGCTTTATTTCTTCGCCGTAGATGGAGTCGTCATTTCCTACTGGTGTTTCCAAGATTATAGGTATATCTTGTAGCCTTTCTGAATTTGCAAGTACTCTGAATGGTTCTAATCCGAGGAACCCGTGGCCTAGGCTCTGGTGCAAGTCTCTGTTGGCTCCTAATGGTGCCTTAGAATCATTTAAGTGGATCGCACTGAGATATTCCCATCCAATGATATCTTCAAAGGTTTTCCAAAATATATCAAATTTCTCCTGTGTGGTAATATCATATCCTGCTGCATATGAATGGCATGTATCGATACAGACACCAACTCTTGACTTGTCTTCGACCTTGTCAATGACATCTTTAATATCCTGCAAATCCGAACCAATAAGACTGCCGTGGCCAGCCATATTTTCAATAACAATCTTCACAAATGATGTGGCTTTAATAGCTCTGTTGATATTCTTTGCTAATCTTGCCAACGCCTCCTTGTGGTCGGCATTCAAGCTCGATCCTGGATGAAAATTGTAAAGACCTATATTTAATTTTTCACATCTCTTTAAATCATCCAAGAACGAGTCGTAGGCCTTTTCTTCCTTTTCAGCATCTGGATTTGCCAAATTAATAAAATATGATCCATGCGGTAAGATATCTTTTCTTGGATTGTATCCATGCTGTTTACACAAGCTGGCAAATTTCTGGGCCTCGCTATCTGGGATATCTGGAGAAACCCATTTTCGAGGAGATTTCAAAAACAAAGCAAAACTGTTGGCTCCTATATCCATGGCATTTGTAACAGCCTTGGAAATACCCCCAGCCATACCCACATGGGCACCAAATTTGAATTTGCTGCTATTATTTCTTTGGTACTTAAAGCTGTCTGCCTCTTTCTTTATGGCTTTTGTTGTCGTTTTCACGACCGTTTTCTTGCTTTTTTTGCACAATTAGTATTGGATCCTTAAATAGATGAATCATCATTATACTTACACTTTCGTTGACATTTCTAAGGCACCCTTTTTCGTTTATTTGTGAAGACTATTTCTTTTCATTAATTACCCGATTTTTCAAGATATTAACGCGAATTACATCAACCGAAATATTGAGAATTTACCAGATCTGATACTAATGAAGTTAGTGAGGAAGTTTTATTCCCTTTTATTTATCAACAACTGATAATCTTAAAAACGTTTAATTCATTCTCTAAAGCTACTATTATATATCAAGTACACTTGAGTCTAAAAAAGTCTCTCTCTTATGGAAATATTTCATTGTATAAAGTGTTGGCACTGTTGTAAGATAGAACGGTGGCTCTGTCATAAAATTTCTCCCTTCTCTTAGAGGAGCTACTCATGGCAGAATAATGGCCCAACTCAACAGAGTGGAAGCAATCTAATGAATACTTCATTCTGGTATTTGGATCACAGTAAGCAATTGCTGCTATCAACGTGTAATATGCGTCATTTGCGGCATTATGGAGATATCCGTGAGGAATTTCAACGAGACGAAGAATTCCTCTAAGTGTTCCTCCTGTACTTCTAGTGATCTTGTATAAGTTGGCCGTGTCAACGACGCTGAGATTATCTGGCATTTTTACACCGATACTCTGTAACCACTTTATATCACCAGAAACATTATGCCCTACCAATACTCCCTTTTCTTCTATTAGATACCTTTTCACTACAGATAGAACAAAATCTGTACATTCTTTTAACGATAATTCGTAAGATACGCCCGATAATGCACTGTTCTTGTTATCAGGTACAAAGTTCCCGTTTGTCATTCTTGAGTGGTCCTTTACAACCAAATGAATTGACTTCACATTGGGAAAAATTGAATTGATCAGCTCTTTAGGATCATAAACTCCTATTCCAATCTCTGTTATCTTGTTGTGGTTCCTTTCCCATGCTTCAACATCTACAGATATCAAGGGCCTGTCTCGTAAATATACCTTGTTCATCGCGTCCTTTAAAAATTGAATATTCCTTTTCTGGCGATCTGAATCCCACATAAAGTGATCACTTTTAAAGTATTCGTCGAGTATTTGCTTGTTCATATCCTTAAGTAAATTCATCTGTTGCCATAGAATCGATTTCTGTGGTTTTATTGCATCAACTTTATCCTCATCTTCTATATCCGCATCACCTGTTTCTGGAGGGAAACTCATTAGTATATTCTTCTTTCTATTATCTTTCTTCACTAAGAAAGTACTATAATGACGGTGAGATAAAGCCAAAATCTCTCTAGAGGGCCGTAAACTGTCTTCTGTCGATCTAAGCACCCTTAAAGTACCTTTTAGCATACCACCTTTAAAGGATGTTTTATACTCGAAAAAATCCTTAAGTAAGGTTTCATTTATGAAAAAAATATAGTCTCGATGATGTGTTTATGTCGCTTAATACCTGATAAACTTATTAGCGGCAATTATTGATGAATTAGTGAAGATGGATGATTTTAAGCACTTAGATAAAGATGTGGATAAGCTTAAGACTCAACCAAGCATTTCTGAAATGAAATCAATACTTGATAAGTTCAATAATGTGGCTTCTAGTAAAACTATATATTTAAAGTTGATTCAAGTACTTGTTAATTATACTATCCCAGAAAGCTATCTTCTCTTACCTAAAGAAGTACAGAGTGCCATAAGAGATAAACTAAAGTCATTGACAGGTATTGGAGGTATTTTGGGATGTCTTGAGTCTGCTAGATTAGTATCTAAAAGTGATGAAACAAAGGCGCAAGTACAAGTGATGATAGACATAATTTCAGACATATTTGATGATGATTTAGTACTAACATTGATGAATAAACATAGTAATGAAGCAGAGATAAAGGAGATAGATAGGTTAGTATTTAAAGGAAAGGCGTTTGGTATAATAAGTGAAATTTACAGTAGTTATAGATTAGATTGTCATAAAGAAGCATTCAAAAGTTCAGACCACTATGCTTCTTTCCTATGTTCCAATATCGATCATATATTATTGAAAGTTAATATGAAAACCATCAATTCATTTATAAATTCACTCAAATCATTCACTTCTGCTGGACTTTTACATTACTTTGATATGATGTTTAGAGAAGAAAAATGGCCATTTTTCATCAAATCGTTTAATTCAATGAAGAGATTTGAGAAAAGGAAAATTGCTAGTATTCTTTTACGGGACTTTGTGGGGAAAAGGTTCTTAAAGCCATATAGGGATGATTTGATTAAGGCATTGGCATCAATTCTTGCATTTTTAAGAGATATTATAGACGTTACACTTCTCACAGAAGTAGCTACAGCGCACAATGCTGCGTTAAATAATGTGATAGCTTTGATTGTTTCAGAGTCTCTGGAATCAGAAATCAGTGGTCTTTTCCTGTCTTTATTGGCCATCTGGGCAGATGAGTTTAAAATAAAGTCGGAAGCAATTTCCTTACAGGAACAACAAACCCATATTCTTATCTGTTTAATGAGAGTTAAAAGAGATAATAAACAGTCAGTTGTCAAATTACTTCAAGATAAAACATTCTTGGATGGTATATCAAACAGGCTCAGTTCTTATTCCCACCACGTTAAGTCTTTAGGGGTCATTTTAGCAGATTCAGTGACAGAGATAAGTGGCCAGAAAAAGATCTTTGATATTGAGGTTCCTCAAGAGTATAAATACTTGGGAAATCCTGTAGGTTATGTGGTTTTAGGAGATGAAATACCAAAGCATAGTCCTTGGAATATTATAAACGCTCCAAAAGTGGAAGTAGAAGGTGAAGAAGACAACAAATATGATTATTATGATGAAAATGAAAGAATTTTACTTGAAGAGCGCAGTATTACAGCTTCTTCATCCGCAGTTAATGGGTCTGAAACCCTTTTAGATTCGGATGACGAAAGTGATGACGATGAAGATCCCACAATTTTTCAAAGAGAAGTGGTTGCTCCTCCGATATACATAAGGGACTTGCTTCTGTATTTGAATGAAGATACTCAAGCGCCTCAAGCCTACGAAAAGAGACGTGCGGCATTAACCATGGGACCAACATTAATTCGTCAAAAGAAGAACTTTGGTAATGAATTAATATTTTATTCAGAAGAGTTACTCAAGATCTTAGTGGGACTTAGTAACTCGTATCTGGATAAGCATTTTGAAGATCAGAAGCTAAATTGTATTATAGCTGTGGTTGCAAGTAATGCCAAATCTGTGGTGTATTTGTATAAACTTCTACTTGTGGGCGATTATTCCCTACAGCTGAGAATGATGATACTTACAGCCGCATCTTTAGCTGCTAGGGAGCTTAAAGGGTTCAAAGATGAAGTCGTTGTGAAATCTTATAAGGAAGTTGCTTTCCCCACAAAACTTCTTCCTCCAGAAGTACACCAAAGGTTTATAAATCATCAAAAAACAGACGGAGATACCATACCACTTGTAGGACGTATTCAGCAAGAGATTCAGGATGACTTAATGCACGAAGCTTCCGAAAATGCTAAAGATGAGCTCGCTGGTGGGAAGGTGTTACGAATTTCAAGAACTTTGCGCCAAAAAAGAATACCGCCTGCAAATTCTCCCTTAGTGAAGGACTATTTCAAGATTATTGCAACTTTTTTCTACTTTCCGTTGATACTGGTTTGGCATGAAGCAGGAGGAGTTGAAATGGGCCATTATTCGACTATTTTCATTGCTCATTATGTGAGTACATTGACTCTTTTACTTCATTGTGCTTATCCGTCTGCGCTCTATTTGAAGGAAATGATTAACGAGTATTTTATAATTATAGTTCCTCTTATGAAGACCGCTACTTTGTCTCAGCTACAGTTGGTAGAGAATATTGTCACTGGACTTATGTTGATTCTCGATATATCTGACGAAAAGGAGCTTTTAACCAGGTATCTTAATGAATTGACCCAGATAAGAGAATGGATCTCCATCTCGTGGGAAAGGATTATAGATAACAGAATTAAGGGACTCTGTGCCAACTTGTTGCTACGTCTTACTTCTCTTACAGACGAGTTTGAAAGACTCATAATGGACCAAGTTAACGGTTTGTATTAAAAAAAATAAGAAATGCCTTAATATGAATTTGTAAGTAGCAGAATTAGCAGTATCAGCAGTATTAGCAATTGTAGCAGTAGTTATACTAATAATATTAATGAGTCTATGACGTTTTAGGAAAGTTTGTTTGAAGTACTATATGATGAGGGTTTCTATGATAATTCACATAGCATGCAAAGCAGCAGTTAAGCCCACTAAAGCACCTCCTAATGCAATTTTCTTCCACTTAAAGTCTTTAGTATCGGCAACAAGGCGTAATCTTATAGCACTTGAAGTCTTGTTTCCGTTAACTGAATGCGAGGAGTGAGAACTGGACAGAGAGCTTTCTAATGTAGTAGGTTCCCACTTTGACTGCGAACCAGTAAAGCCCCATTTGTTGAAGGTAGCAGCGCTAGTATGCTTAGTATCAGTTGCGGTGGTTTCAGTGCCAGTAGCGGTGGTTTCAGTATCAGTTGCTGTTTTTGCTGTAGTTGGAGTCCACCATTGGGTAGTTTTGGTCCCGGTTGCAGCAGTATTGGTATTAGCGGTGTTTGTAGCGGTGTTTGTAGCGGTGTTAGCTGTGTTAGCAGCTTTAGCATCGTCTTGATCGTTATTGTTATTTTGCTTGCTGGAGTCATTATTATTGTCCTTATCTTTGGAGCTGCTGCTGCTGCTGCTGTCGCTCTTACCATTTCCATCGCTTTCATCACTTCCATCGGAGTCTAAACTCCCCAAGTCACCACCTGCTCTCACAACACCAGAGAAAACCTGAAAACCAAGAGCAAAGAGAGCTGGTCTTTGGAGTGAGTACTGTTGAAGGGACATGTTGTTGCAAAAAAGTACGTGTATATGCTATTCTAAACGATTTGAAGAAGATGCTAACTTAATTAACCAAGAGGTTCTGGCTTCTGTATATATAGCTCAACATGATCTCCGCGATTTGTAAGACCGTGTTTCAATCATGTAAACATTATGATGATCCAACCAGCCATCAGTTTCGAACTTGACAGTTCGCTTGATGGCTGCAATATTTAATTACATTTCCTAATTGGGAAATTTAAAAACATCACTATTATTTTAAATGATGTAATTACGAAGCATGAAAATAGTCTTGGAAACCTTAAAAAGGATCCAAGTGGGGCATTTTATTGTACTTAATACAATGAGTGGCGTGGGGATCGTTTCATGTTTGTTTTATACTAAGCTGTTGGCCAAGTCCTCGCACATGGCTGCCGTATGTGGCAGGTCACTGGCCAATAATGATGAAACCTGCTCAAACTTATCAATGAGGTAGTCGACGTATTCGCTGTTGTTTGTAAAGAGTCTTGATTTAGAGGGTGACATAATGGTACTCATAGATGAGTCCATTGGTGAATAATCCTCCGAGGAGGAATCGGGTTTAAGTTCTATTGTAGGGTGTTGGAAGGGTGCATGCGATGACAAGTCAGTACATTTTGTCATTCCCACAGCAGTGGCTATTGAGCTCAGGATAATAGCTTTTCTTTCAGATACTGATGCATTTGCTGCTAAACGCAACGATTGAATAAGTGTGAGTTCTGTTTGTCTTCGTGTGAAAGCTTGGTCCCTAGATGGCGTAAGAGGTGGAAGCAACGGCATGTCCACAAAGTAAGAATTCGTTTGTGGTCCTTCTTCTATCGAAGACAGAGGACTGAAAGACCCAAGATTGGTATAGCAGTTGTCGTTTTGTTGACGTGAAATTGTCGTAGAAATCATATGGCGCTCACAGAAGTCAAACCATTGAGATACGTAGTATAAGAACGGCATTTCAGTACATCCGTTGATTCCAATATCACAAGCATCGAGATTAAGGCCCAAGAGATTGAGTTTGACCTTAAGCAACAAGTTCTTCTCGGAGTTAGGATATATATTCCTGATTATAAGCTTGATTTTCGTTGTAGACTCGGAAATCTTGGCCATTTTTCCGTTTGCATCCACCTCGGAAATAGATACCAAACCGGAAGTCTCAGCAGTAGAACCATTGTTTCCAGGAGCCAAATACTCCCCAATTGTTACTTCTACTTGTGGGACACATACTGAATGTAGTTCTGAAATGATATCTGGCACTCTGGATGCAAATTCCTCGAGAGAACTGAATCTCTCTACAATATTATCGTAGTATAGCTTGGATTCATCACCAGAAACAAACTCAGATATAAGTTTATCAGTGAAAAACCTTTCTTGGCTACGTTCATTTCCAATGCTCATCAAGCTTATAGATATCTCAGGGAGCAAGTCTCCCAAAATAGCCAGTATTTTGTCAGGACCATCCCTGAGAGTCTCGTCGTGTATGCAATTGTATGGACTCACAAGAAGTAATTTGTTCAAGCTTGTAGACTTATTAGGGATAAATGGAAGAAGATTCTTACATTTTTCCAAGCTAGTCTGTAACTCTTCAATTCCATCTATGAAGTAGGGTACGGAGGTGACCCCCATTTCCTCAATAATGGCGTCCCATCCGTCCCAAGATGCCTCTACACACCCAGTAAAGGTTCCAGCAGAGGTGTTGGAACCTGATCCATCTATTCCAGTGAAAATCACGCCGAGCTTATCAGAGGGCTTCAATTGGCTCCTAATATTGGTGATAATGTGTGCAAGTGCCTTTTTGTAGTTGGTGTTATCTTCTTTGGACCTGTTTATGAGAGAAATGGCTACTACAAGATTCACCGGAACCGGCTCCGGTAGCGGTACCACCAGGGCAAGTTCTGCAGCATCGACTTCGATACCGTTAGAGATGTCTTGACCAAACTTCTTCACCTCTTGTGAAACTTCTGTAGTTTTTACCAAGTCCCAGGCATTTGTAGTAATCTGCTTCAACAGAACCTCCGGTAAAGGTAACTGTCTAGTAGACCTAGAGAGAAAAGATGTCCATTTGTCCAAAATCACCGGATTTTTTTCTCTTATCAGCAACTCTGGAAGGATCTCGTTAGCCAAATTGAGTGTTATACCTTCATTGAAAGTGTTGATATTGCTTACGTTAGTCTTAAGCAGCACTTGACCAATCAATTGCCAGTCTTTTATTAAAACAAGTAAATTTTCAAAGAAAAAGCACGTTACAAGGTCCCAATCCTCGCCATTAGTGCTGATTTCTAAGTTGTCAAACATAACAAGATCACCAGAGCTTTCCAGTTGTTCAACAATATCGTCCCAATGTTCTACATCGCGAGCTAAACGGAGGTTTATTTCCTGGTAAACTTCTTGCTGTATTTGGCGATATTGCCATGGTTCCTGTCTTTGTGCAAATGCTAACGGAGCTTTTACTGAAAGTAAACAGCTCAAATCGTAGCTGGGTTCATCTAGCACTGTTATTTTGTCAGCATCACTTGCTAACGACACTCTTGGCTTAAATAGTTCGTGGTTTTGCTGTCTCTTCTTCTCTTCAGCTTTAGACTCATTAGGAGAGAGCATTTGGAAATCACTTCTTGGAGTAAAGCCAAAAACTGGCTCGCTGAGATTTGTAGGAGTTCTGGGGAGTTCAGACAAGGAAGAGTTAGTAGGAGAATTAGCGATAATATCTCGTATTATTCTAGTATTGGTCTCCTTATTGTCACATTTAGTGCCTTTTCCACAGACATTGCAAATAAGATCATCTTCATTCTTGATCTGGTCCATTACTGCTATCAAGCAGTCTTTGTGGGCATTGTCTCCACACGTAAGGTTGATTATTTGTTCTCCTGGGAGCACAGTCGACAAATTCTCTTCACAGAAGGAACATTTCTTGTTAATGATGGAGGTTCTGGGATTTGTATTGGACAGTCCAGAGAGCTCCAGACTAGGGAAGTTTTTAGAGCTTGTTCTTGATTTCGTGGTCATTGCGGGCAGTAAGACAGGACTGACTTCCAATACTGGTGATGGAGTCTTTTTCATCATCTTGAAGGGGGAGAAAAGTATACTGTTCCTATTACCGTTGAATTTTTCAAAGACTGATAGCCGTAGCTTTTTTCGGTTGAAACTAGTATTGCTCATTTGTCTGTCTGTCTGATTCTTTTTTTATATCTCTTTGGACTGGTTCAGTATATAAAGTAATGTGTGTACGTCTGAGGTTCTCCCTGTCTATTCCGGTCTAGTTCTGTCTAATCGTATGTAACTCTGTCTAGTTCTGTCTGAAAAAGGGGAGCACTGTAGAATTGCTTGATCTTATTCTGTTGTTTCGGGATCTGTTTGTTTCAAATATGTTTCAGATTGTCTTAATGCTCTTAACTTTTATTATTAGGAGTACCTATCAGGGTCCTTTTCGTTGTCAAGGCACTCTTAGGCTTGGTTAAGGTTGAAAAGTCAAGATCTACAAAAAACGTCACAAGTTAAACATTTTGAAACACTTAAGAGGAATATCGGTTACATTTATTACCGGCGACGTTGTTGAAACAAGATGTGGCCTTGTGCTAAATTCAGTTGAAACTTAGTAGATGATGTCTTGCATAAAATAGGGTAAATCATTTTGAGTGGGGCCATTTGGAAATAATGCCTCATTGGGTGGGTAAGTGTGATGTGTGGGAATTTCTTTTAAAGATGATAAGCCCTCATAACTAAACTTGCCCGGCATGTAGCGAGGTACAGACCCAAAAAAAAAAAAGAAAAATATTCTGGTGAATGACGAAGCTGCTAATTAATAGCCTATAATCATAGAGAAATCATAGTGGCAAGTGGCTATTGATTACCAGAACACATTACATTGCATAACACAGCCAATAGAAGTCTTATAAGTCCAAAATTATTATTCTACCCTTTTGAGCCTATATGTAGCTGAGAGGTTTATTTACTTGCTCGTAGATGCTTAAATATCTTGGGCTACTCCTTTAACTTCATGTGTAAGATCTGTCCGCTGCAGGCACTTCTACTATTCCTGCCAACTACTATGCAAAGGGAAACTACTAAGATTTCATCTGTTTATATGTAGGCTTTAGTAAATGTTGGTCTAGACTAGACAGATTCTAGATGATTTAAGATGCACCAGACATACACATAAATTACCACGGTATGCTTACGCGTGCAGGTCGAGTTCAGGCCAATGGGCAATGCACGTTTAACGGCTACATGCCGTCAATCATTCACCGTTAAACGAAGACCTGTTCCACCAGGAATTATCCGGTGGCGTTTGTTTTTGGGTCGAATTAGCGAAGGAAGGCCCAGAAGCATCTCCAAGGGCTCAGTAGCTTCAACAACAAGCTCTTTGTGTTAGGCAGGCGTTTTGGAATGGTTGCGAAAAAAAAATGTGTAATAGGAGAAAAGAGGAAGTACGATAGAATACATAGAACCAGAACTAGAACTAGAACTAAAACTACAAGATTGTAACTCGGTGTGATGTTGATGGCTTTTAAGTGACTTTTTGTTTATTCGTGGCTTTTTTTTAGCGTAAAGTTATAAATTAAAAAAACATTTGTGAAGAAATGTAGGCTATCGGACAGTATCTTAAGAATAGTAAACTTGGTATTGTTGATCATTGTCTTGGGGTTAACTCATAGGCAGCCACTAAAATCTCCAAACACGATCCACATGTTAATTTTGCTGTGTTTGCTTCTACATGGGCTCTTTTGACATCTTCTCTTTATGGAGTTCTTGCATACTTTATTGCAGCATTGGCTTGGCCTGTAATCTTGTCAATCTTGGACATCTTAAATATTGTCTTCACTTTCGACGTTGCAACTGCTATTGCAGCTAATATTTATGCCCACTCGTGTAACAACAAGTCTTATGTTAAGGACAACAACATTGCATAAAGTAAGGTTGGAAGATGCAGAAAGGCACAAGCTTCTGTTACTTTCCTTTACATTTCTTTCTTTATCTTCTTGGCTTCTGATGTCTTTTCCATTCTTTCCATTTTTAAGGGCGGTTCTTCATTTAAGACCTGCCGCTAGAGTCGGTATTCCAAGTACGGCTCAAGTTTAAATGATTGAAAACAACGAAGAGGATACCCTACCTTAGTCTTCATATCTTAATTAACCCTTGAGACGACAAGAAATGTACATAACTTTCAAATTTACTTTATAAGATGACCCTTTTAAGTCAAGAAAGCTGTTTTTGTTAGTTCATAATGAATTTGGCACCTACCTTACATTACAAACAGTGAAGTTTGGAGTATCACTCTTGGATGCAGGCAACTACATCATCATCCCCCACCATTTGGAGTAAATTGAGATGATGGTAAAGGGTACACTGGGGTGCAATTTCGGTAACCGGAGTTGAGATCGGGTCCAATGAGCATAAACTTGCAGAAGAGCTATGCTATCAAAGAGGAGACACACATAGTATACTGGCAACCTATGCCTTTTTTATTGACTCTCTGCAGAGAGTAAACTACTGAACTACCAATATACATCCTGTATATAATCAACTGTACCAGACATACTATGCAGTCCCATATTTACTCTCTTGATCAAGCAAGGTCATCGCGGAAGTATAATATACAGGCACCAACCTTGCTCATATTGAAAGAAAGAGGCAAAAAAGCTTATCAGCGGATCTTCTTCTTTTGATGCAAGGTCTTCTTCGAGAGGTCCCCAAAGAATATTCGGTTATGTATAGTACCATTTAGAAAATAGAATGGGAGGTATTCTTGACAGCTGCTTTCAGTTTTGAGCGCAGGTTCTTGTACTGTCGAGCAGTAGAGAACAATTGGAATGGTACTCTCTTTTTTGCAACTAAGCTTCACGGTGACTAATGTGAGTATAATAGAATATCTATTTTTGTTCCGCTACCAAAAATAGATAGGCTATTAACAAGCAGTCGCTTGACATCAATGTATAACATCAATGCTGTCGATAGAATGGTTACGGTTATTAGGATGATTTACAATACTCCAAACATTCTAGGAAATTACCAAGGTATATTTCAAGGAGCTTTCTCCTTTTGCGGACGGACGGATGGACGGCATAATAAGGCACACCAGTGTCAGCTAGAAGCCAATTTTACATTTTTACTTCTCTGTGGAAGCTTGTCTTGCTACTAATCATAATGCAGTATATAAGTCGAAATCTGGTGATGCCTAAACTTCCATGTAGGAAAGAATGAAGTTATTACACTTACCTTCTTCATCGTAGAACACCTTGTGAGCCGCACTACAGAGGTAACTTCAATCTCTGAGCGAGTGAACTCTCAAGCGAGACTACTTGAAGAACTCTGCAATATATATCTCCTTGGTAAGTTTTGATAACATCAGGAGAAACAACTCCGAACCAACAAGCAAAGTTCTATTGCATGCCTTACAATTGAAGTTTATTTTGATAAGGTTAGCAGAAAACTTACTTTCTAATGGTCGATGCCAAAGTAACTCCCAGGAAACCTGGATATGGTGGTATCAATTTTAGCAGCACAGGGATAGATATTCATTCGCTTGGTCTATTGGGGTATATTTTTAATCGCTATCTCAGGGTATATTGAGCCTATCGATTAGCCTCGAGAGCCTCGAGAATTTTCATCCATCGCATGGATTGGACAATAAAACGATCTTACATATTAAGGTGATGAGCCCTGATTTCCCGATAACATGCTCTGAAATGCATAAAATTATATCGCGGTGAAGTCCGCTTTTATGATAAGAATGGATAGCTAAGGATGTAGATCGCCCCGTAAAATACTATTTACAGATAAGAAGGAAACAGACCGTTTAACAGTTAGTTAATATTGTGAAGTTTTTCCTCTAGATTTCAATTAATTTATTTATTTTGCTATCCAGTGGTTCTACTTTATTATGGGTTTCACTGAAAAATTGACTACTACAAGCAAGTCCATTATTAAAAAATGGACCACAAGAGAGGGTTTATTTGGTGATTATGACTATGGTTACCTTTTCATGCCAGAAATTCCATTTTCAAGGAAACCTCCAAAAACTCAACCATTTTTCAGTTTAAATTCAGACATGCCAATATTCCTTGGTTTTATCTTGGGGTTCCAACATGCTTTAGCTATGTTGGCGGGTATTGTGTCTCCACCTATTATTATGTCTGGAATCGCTAATTTTCCACCTGAACTTCAAGAATACTTAATCAGTGCCTCGCTTATCAGTTCTGCTATAATGACTACTATTACTGTTTCAAGATTTCGTATTCCTGGCACAAATTATTTTATTGGAACTGGTTTATTAACTGTTATGGGTACATCTTTTGCTAATATTACCGTTGTCAGTAAGCTCTTCCCACTTTTATATAAAAATGGCATTTGTAAGACTATTGATGGGGTTGCTCAAAGTTGTCCTCAAGGTTATGGTTATGTTTTAGCTACCAGTTGTGTGTGTGCTTTACTTGAAATTCTTTTATCATTTGTCCCACCTAAAGTTTTATCAAAAGTTTTTCCTCCTTTAGTTACAGGTCCAGTTGTTTTGCTTATAGGTGGAAGTTTAGTTCAAACAGGTTTCGAAGATTGGGTTGGTGGCTCTGGATGCGTAGGAGAACTATGCGCTGGTGCCAAATCATTAGAATGGGGATCAGCTCAGTTCATTGGTTTAGGTTTCCTTGTTTATGTCACTATCGTTACATGTGAAAAGTGGGGTTCTCCAATCATGAAATCATGTTCTGTTATTATTGGTCTTTTAGTTGGTTGTATTTTCGGTGCTGGATTTGGATATTTCAGCAGTTCTACAATTAATGCTGCACCTTCGGCAACTTTCCTCTGGGTACACACATTCCCATTGAAGGTGTATGGTCCTTTGGTACTTCCCATGCTTGCAGTTTATATAGTCTCCATGATGGAATGTATTGGAGATATCACTGCTACTTCAGATGTTTCAAGATTAGAAGTTAGTGGTCCAGTTTTCCAATCCAGAATTCAAGGTGGTATTTTAGCCGATGGTGTATCTGGTATGTTATCTGGATTATTAACCATGACTTCAATGTCAACCTTTGCTCAAAATAATGGTGTTATTTCAGTTACTAAATGTGCTAACAGAACTGTTGGTTATTGGTGTGCCTTCTTTTTACTTATTATGGGTGTTTTCTCTAAATTTTCGGCTGCTATTGTTTCAATTCCAAATGCCATTTTAGGTGGAATGACTTCATTTTTATTCTGTTCAGTTGCCGTTTCTGGTATTAAAATTATTTCTGGAATTGAGTTCACCAGAAGAGATAGATTTGTTCTTACTGCAGCTCTTCTTCCTGGTCTTGGTGCTATGCTTGTTCCAACTTGGTTTGACAAAGTCTTTGGATATGCCGGTAGTAATAAAAGTTTACAAGGTTTCTTAGAAGCCATTGTACTTGTTATGGAAACAGGTTTTGCCGTCACAGGTTTCCTTGCCGTTATACTAAACTTGATTTTACCACAAGTTGAGGATGAAGTGGAAGAAGTCAATGAATTGATTTTGAGTGTTGTTGGATCCACTGACCAACAGGCTGTCGAAGCTTATAATTCGAAGTACGGTGAAGCTTTAGAATTGGCTAAATCAAAGTAATTATTATTTTACTTCTTGCTTTTCTTCTTTACATAGGTTCATGCTTTTCAGGAATTACTTGGTCTTTGATCTTCCCAAAAAGGTTTTTTTATACGATTGATAATAAAATATTCAATAGAGACAAGTTCTCTAGAAATAAATCCTACAATCTTCTTATCAATTGTTAGAATCTTATTAAAATGCTCTAAGATGACAAAGAGCTGCAAAAGTTGTAAAATTAATTCCAGACGTTTTTGAAAGTCTAGTTTGGAAACCTTTAATTTTTTTTTTTCTAAAGATTTCCAATACAGTAAATTGAAAATCCTACATTCTATATCTCCTACAATCAAACTTAAAAGAGTTTAAATTGTGTGAAAGGATTTGACTGAAGCTATCTCCAAATTTGCATTACTGTTTCTATTTTATAAGATTTTACATTCATCATACTTTCTGCAAAGGTTATAACAAACCGAAGATTACCTTATTTAATCTACGTAATTAATCTTATTAAACAACTGGCCATCTAGGCTCTGGTTCGATTTTTGCACGATGTCTTACTGCTTCGCCATGGACGTTTGCATCTTTAATAAGTTGTTTTTCATCAATGGTTAAAAGTTCACCCTCTTTCACTAAGATTTTGCCATCAACCACAACGGTGCTAACGTCATTTCCAGTGGCAATATAGACAACCATTGACACAGGATCTCTCATTGGTTGTGCATATATCTTATCAGTTAAGTCAATGGCAATAAAATCTGCTTTTTTGCCAATTTCGATAGACCCAATCTCTTTCTCTTTTCCAAGAGCTTTTGCACCAATTATAGTGGCCATTTCAATAACCTTTTCCGCTGGGACCAATAAAGGATCACCGTGGATAGCTTTAGGTAATAAAGAAGCAAGTTTCATTTCTTGTAAAAGATCCATCACATTGTTACATGGACAACCATCACAGCCAATTCCAACAGGAACATCAGCTTCAAGTAATTCTTTAACACGACATATCCCACTTGCAAGTTTAGCATTAGATGTTGGACAGTGAGCGACAGAAGCACCGGTCCCACTTAAAATTTTAATATCGTTATCATCAAGATGAACCATATGGGCCAAAACGGTTTTTGGAGCTAATAAGTCTAATTCTTTACAATAAGTCATTGGGGTATGTTGTTTGGAAGCAAAAAATTCTCTATCAGCCTTCACCTCGGCACAATGCATAGTAACTCCGATATCTTTTTCTCTGGCTATTTTTACCATCTTACGATATAAATCTTCGGAAACTCCGCCTGGAGTTCTAGCCCCGAACCAAACTTCAACACGGCCATTACCTTCACCATGATACTTTTCATAGCATTGAACAACATTATCCAAAGATCTTTCATCTTCAATTAAGCCTGGGTGCATTGAGATTCCGTCTTGGGTGGCATATCTAGGTTGATCCATTACTACCTTTCCAAGGCAGCCTCTAATTCCAGACTCAACAACGGCTTTCACGGCTCCTCCAAAACCATATCTTTCAGCAAACAATGATTCAACAAAAGTAGTAGTACCAGATTTAAGCATTTCTGCAATTGTTAACTTGGAAGCTACATATCCATCCTCTTCAGTGAAGCAACCTTGCATGCACCAAACCCTATCACAAAGCCATTCAATCAATGGAAGATCATCGCCGGCAGTACGCAAAAGGGACTGGGCTAAATGAACATGCAATGAAATTAAACCAGGAAGAACAATCTGCCCCTTGAAATCAAAGGTCTCCTCCTTAGGATATTTTGCAACTAAGTCTTTAGTCTTGCCAATATCATCAATGATGTTGCCTTTCACAAGAACCGCAGCGTCTTTTATGACCTCTCTGTTCTTGTTGACTGTAATTAATGTACAATTGATGTAGAGCATTACTGGATTGAAACTTTGAAAATTAAATCAAATTGAAAAATTTCAATGCTTCTTATCTATACATTTATAAACTTTCAAACAATGGAGAATTGCAAAAAAATTAAAGAGAGGGCAGTTCTCCGGCAAAAATCCAGAGCCTTGCCTAATACACACCCCACACCAGAAACTTATAAGATAAAGCTTGACTTGCTTACCGCTTATCTCACTTATCATGATATGGCATTGTGGCTATTATAATAGCACCAATAGTTTCTCTTAGATTCACATGCCGGCATTTTGCTTATATTCTCTCGGAGAAGTCCGTTAGTTCTGATAAGAGCCTATGTACCTGCCTAAAAGCATTGGGTGAATTTCAAAGAGATGGACTCCTCTTTTCGGGACAAACTGCATGTGCCACGTGATCATATGAACTCTTCTTTCTTGGGAATGATAAGCTAATATAAGCACTTAGGTAAGGATTAGTAGCAGAAGCTGTATTGAGTTAAGAAGAGATGCTCAAAGAGCACATTTAGTTAAGATTGAAGCAGGCATTATAACAGGCATTATAAGAGTCACATAAGTTGGTAGGATAATATCGGATAGGGCAAGTCTGTGTAGGACAATACAATTTAAGGTAAAACACTAAGCGATAGAAGAAGCTTATAAGTTACGAAAGCTGTTTGATTCAATGGTTCAATACTTGAAAATTGCTGCAACAAGCAGCTCGTAATAGAAGAAGGGTCACAGTACCTATAGATGTATCCTCCTTACACTGCAATTAAAGATAGTGGACCATTGCTGCAAAGCAGACATATGGAATGGGTCTTTGCTGAAAGGCAATTCTTAAGTAGCAATGGCTATTAGAATGTTTTCTTCGATACATAAAAGGGGCTCAGTAGCTTCAACAACAGGCTCTTTGTTTTTGGCATGCGTTTTGGAATGGTTGCGAAAAAAAAAATTGTGTCCTAGGAGAAAAGAGGAAGAACGATAGAATTCATTCATATACATATTCCCGAAAGTACATAGAACTAGAACTAGAGCTAAAACTATAAGATTGTCCATTTAGGTAACTATATGGCTGATCGGATTCACTGGCTGACTGTCTGGTTGTGATAATAAACTCAGTTTACTAGTAGTACCTTGTTGAAAACTTATAACTGGCATATTGTTCATCGTTGGAACTTTACGAGAAAAACTATACTTTACCGCCTAAAAGGAGGCAAAGGGGTCACTCTCAGAGATCAGGGCATTGATTTTTCTCAATGACTTGGCTACAATTCCAAGCCACTTAACAAATCTGTCGAAATCACCATCCTCAGCAGCTTCCTTCAATCCTGGTAACGATTGTCCAGCATATCCTGTCTTTCTTCCACTTACAAATACAATGTGCTTATACCATGTTCTTTGGTGTAATCCTTCGTGATGTAAGAAGTTCCTTTCGAAAAACTGAAGAAGCTTATTGTGAAGCTTAAGACGAATTGAAAGTTGCAATCTCTTCCACCAGCTCAAGTCCTTTCTGTTGTCATAAGCCGTTTGAAGTGACTTGGAATTTACATCAAACTCTTCAGTTGTGTTTTGGAATTCGAGAATGTCATTTGTAGTCAGAGCAACTAACTCTTCTAAAGTGACATTGATGTGGTGTGAAGAATCAAACATACGAATGGCTTTGTTGTGTTTACATTGCTGTGGTGTCATTAATTCTGGGAATGGGAATCTTTGGATGTTGTTATAATATCCATTAGAAATTTCATTGTTGAACAAAAACTCTTCTTCAGAAGTTTCCAAAAGTTCCTTCCATACATCTTCATTTTCAACGCGTTTATGCAACCATTCCTTTGGAATTTGTGATTTTACTTCCTTGAAGTAACCTTCAAACTCTTTAGCATAGTCCGAAAGAGAGAATGGAATTACTCCCTTGGTATCCAAATTCAAAGTCAAAAGACCAAGGTACTTCGTAATAAAGTTATGGAATACAAAGCCTGGGTCTCCAAACTTTGCCATCCAGTGGAAGGAATCATAGTTAGAGTGGTATTGGTAGATTGCATCACCCTTTCCTTGACCAAAGCCCAAATCTGCTGATGGAATACCAAGGTGTTCCAAATAAACCGTGTAATCTGAACCAGATCCCAAAATATTAATCTTTCCACTTGTCTCCTTGATGAAATGATCATAGAGGGTACCAACTTTTTCATCTGGGTACTGAAGCTCCTTGGCAGTGTCGAGCAAAACTTTATTCAAAGAAGGAGAAGCACTCAAACCCAAATATCTTCCGACAACTCCAACATCCAAGTTTAAGTACGCAACAACTTTTTGTTGAATTTCTCTGGCAAAATACTCACCCTGTTCTGTAGATCCAACAAGACCATATTCTTCAGCATCAAAACTCTGCAATATAATTGTTCTCTTGAACTTATATCCTTGAGCCTTCAAAGCTCCTAAAGCTCTGGCCAATTCAATAAGAGCCGCGGAACCACTGTTAGGGTCACCAGCACCACCTTTTATCCATGCATCCCTGTGGTTACCGATAACAATCACTTCATCCTTGTTTTCACCTTCAATTTTACCATACACATTCCAAATTGGAGTGATGTTAAAGATTTGGTCGCTGTACAAATTCAAAGTAACATTTTTGTTCGGTCCTGTAGAGTAATCAAATCCTTTGAGCTCTCCTGTCCATTCTTTCTTCTCAATCTTCTTACCATGACCGTTCAATTTCTTCAAAATTGGTTTCACTTCACGATATGAGATAGGTAAAACTGGAATTCTACCAATAGATGAGTATGGAGACTTACGTTCTACACCTGGCTTGGAAGCATAACCTGGAGTAGTAGGGTCTCCTGGTGCAGAGTCTATACCTCCCAAAAATTGAACACTTCCACGTTGTACAGAACTTTCGTGTCTTGCTTCACCATCTGGATACTGCTTAAAACCATTTGCTGGAGTAACCCCTGAATCATCACCAGGATCAATGTATAATAATACACCAACAGCACCATTTTCTTGAGCAAATTTGACTTTCAAACCTCTAAAAATCTTACCATATCTTGCAATAGCAATTTTTCCCTTAATATCGACGCCATTGGCTTTAAGTTCTTCAAAATCTTCCAATCTACCGTAGTTAACGTAAACGTACTCGGCCGTAACATTACCATTGGCACCATATCCCAAAAATGTTGGAATTAATCCCTCACCGTGAGATGTCTCATCTTCATCAATTTCGTCTTCCTTCAAAGGAGCCTTGTACAAGACCTCATTGGTCTTTGAATCAAGTAAGTTCAAGTCATGGTCCTTGGGGTAGGTAAGAAGGACATCATAAGTATCAACAGTGGCTTCAAATCCATATTCTTCAAACTTTTCCTTAGTCCATTCAACAAGTCCATAATTAGTTCCAGCTAAGTGTGCTTCTGCAGTGTACTTTCTTGACCATTCTTCAGCAAGGTTGATTTTCAATGCATCAAGTAATACCGATTTAGGGTCAATTTCATCTGACTCAGTTACATTAAATACATATCTTGGATTGAAGAATATTACGAAAACGATAAGCAACATAACGGCAAACTTCGAGCTTCTCCACCTAGAACGGAGGGGAATCGGAGCTGCATGTGGAACAGGTGGTGGTTCGATCTTTTCATTCATTTTGATTCAAATAGCTTATTTTCAATTCCACAATTGAAAGCAACTCTACTAACTAATGATTGTAGGGGGCAATTTTCAAAATGTAGTTTTTCCTATATATATATATATACCTATATATTGTGGCGCGTGTGACTAAGTACTTATGTAATATGTACTTTTTCCGTTAGATAAGGATAATCTGCAGTGCTTTGTGTGGTTAGAGAGATAACGGAATTGTGTACCATAAATAGGAAAAGAGAGCCGTAGTAAACTATGCCGCAGCCAAATATCTGGTTAGTTAAAATACTTGTGAGCCCCCACCCCTTCAATCAAAGGCCAACCAACTACTCGACTCGGATTCCTTCCTGTTATCTTTTAAGATTATCTTTCTAAAGGTGTGAGAGTTTAGAGCGAAGCTAGAGTAGTAATTCTTTACTGTGGTTGCAAACAGTGAACTAATGAAGGGAATTGAAAACTTGTTGAAAGATATGTTATCATTATTTATTTGTTTAGATAATATCAAGCTAGATCATTTATCAAATCCTGTTGAAGGAAGCTTTGTTTGTTCGTGTGATGATTGAGAGTATATTCTTTTCTTTCTTGGTTTACTACATGCATTTTTTTTCTAATTGCGAATTTCATCAATATTTGCAAAATAAGATATAAAAATAAAAACTGTAAAGAAGCTTTTTATCCAAATATCCAGATTAACCAATTCAACGGTATCTTTTATTTCATGAACGAAATCCTGTTCTTTCTGTTTTCATTTTTCCCAAAAAAGTGTATTCTATAACAATCAGTTGGTGGCTCTTATTATCCTCAAAATTCACTTCCCTCATATACCACAGCCTCTATTATATATATCCTTTGGAATGCCCACATTAGTACATCCGAGAGACAGTATGCTCATTCAATGTTGCATAGGTAGCTACCATAAACCCGAAATCCCTTACTCCAACTAATGGTACAGCGAAATCGCTATCTGTCATGTTATTATCATTTGCACCCATTTCATTGTTAGGTGCGATCTTACTACTCTATTCGCCAGGAGAGTCAGAATACACCTAACTAGAATTGAGTCTAAACCATCACTAGATCTTGTTCACATCTTAATTCCAATATCTTTATGCCTTCTTCCCTTTTGTGGATATGCATTAATATCTCCATGTCTCCTTACTGCACTAATTGCTCTTTCTGTTGCCCTCTCCAGCATTAATTCGCTCACATCAATTTGAATCCGGGCAATTAAAGTAGCTCTAAACTCACGGTAGTCATCTGTTCTGGCGTTCCACGGACCAGCACCTAGATGAAATTTAGCTCCTAGGTCACTGAATGTACAGTTAAATAGTAAATTATCCTCGCCCCAAGCATCTAGCTGTCTATCATCCTTTGGAGAAATCTTTAATATGCGGCCCATCTGTTCGTACGAGTACTTAGTAATTTCATCACCCAAGCACTTTTCCAATGCTAAGTATTGCTTGGTACCATTTTCTGTCAGCATAGTGGCTGCAATTGAAGCAACCAACAATATCAGGAAAAGTATCATCTTATCAAGACTTTTCTTCAATGGTCTTTTTAGGATCAGAAATTAGAAAGTATGTTTAGTATCTTTATAAAGACCAAATTGACTCATCTGTACAAACAAGGAATGAGTCACAAAGTAAGACACCCCACTTCTTCTATGAGTTACTGGAGTTAATTTGGTTTACCAGATTAAAATCTAGTACATTACTATTTAAAAATGCCATGGTCAGTCACACTTGATAGGAAGTCGTAATCAATTCTGCCCTCAGATTCAGCGTCCATAGGTCCTTCCAGGCCGAGTGATAAAATAGGCTTGAAGAATTAATGTAGAATGCTGTCATTACTTGCTAAACATAATAGCCTGTTCTCTTATTTGGAGCTGCCTTTAATAACCCTGTCAGTGAAAGGGTTTCGTTAGTTTCCTATTAATTTTATAAATCACTTGTGAACTGTTATACCTTAGGTAAACAACAATAGTACTTATATATTATTTCTCTATAAATATAAAGAGCAACAAGAGATGCTCTTTCTTTACAAGGTTAGAGAGCATCATAACTTTAATATCTCTTCAAATTATTTTAACAAACTGCCAGCGAAGACCAACAATACTAACGATACGGGTCTATCTTCTAATTTTGGATGAAATATCCAGTGATGTTAGCCTATAATAGTACAAAGACATGGTTTATGGCCTAATTAAAATTAAATATTGAGCTAAGGGTTTTAGGTGAGGTAAATATGTTCGCTAACGATTATCGTTTATACAGCGCTTAAGTATTTGGCTGCTAATACTAACATCCTAAAAGCTGTCAGAGACACAATTTAGTCTTTTTATACTAGCAACAAATCTCTCCCGGTGGCTAATGTGGCTGAGACATAGGTGAATGTGGTTTTTGAAAGTTTGGCAGAGAATCAATTTGTTAATTCTTGTTTTGTAAGTATCCGAGATATGGTTATTATTTGCAGCCGTTCCGATATTTAGAGGCAAATTTAACATTTTCATTCGTACAAAGATCACTCAAATCCTCAATTAGGCGTTAAGACCGTAAGCTTTATTGAACTTTAACTATATTCTCATATCGAGTGCTGCTTCCAACTAATTACTACCAACTGTTCCCACCTATTTCTCCTAAAACTCCTATACTTGACTCACTTTGTTCATCAGACGACAGGTCATATTGTATGTTACCGTCACCTACAATTGAGACATTATGTAATAGACACATATCGATAGAGAACTGAACCAACCTTGCATCTTCACCATAAACGTCGAGCAGACGCTCCTCTACTGGAGATATGTAGATCATATTCTCATCAGCCGTCATAGTGTAGTTAGAAACCAAATCTCCCATGCATCTGTAAAATTCAATAAATATATTAGTCAACCGACTCTGGTCCATTGTGGCTCTAGTCAACGATGTATGGAAAATTAAGGTGAGATATGACACAGCCTAAAAACAAATAGAAATCAGACAAGCTCAATACCTTAGAGCACTTCACTTCCTGGACTACTAAAAACTGGTTAACAGACAGGATATACTTGCTTTATAATAAAATTGTAATAAGAACAATATCTAACTACTTTCCACTTCTTCTTTTAATACAACCAAGCTACAAATCACACTCTAATAGCACTTAAATAGCTCAAATATACAAAATGACATGTGTAATAAGGACAAAAAGTTGTAGAAGATGAGTCAAAAAACATTAATAAGAGGCACTTTATAAGCAAACCGTTTTATTAACAAACAACAAATTCCTCCCGGTGGCCAAGCTGGCTAAGGCGCGAGACTGTAATGAGTACCTCAAAGTAATCTTGAGATCGGGTGTTCGACTCACCCCCGGGAGATTTTGTTTTTTTTTTCCCTTTTTATTCATAATTTTTTTTTTCGCTACTCCTCCATATAGGAATACTCTAGCTTTTCTAAGATGAGCTTTAACTTCTTTCTTTACGACAACGTCAGTAACATACACAACTTTCTACAGCCTTTAAACTTATCATGCCAGGTAGAAACTCCATAAACAAGCCCAAGAACAAGATAAATAGTAAGAGACATGCGGATTCTCTAGGCAAAAGAAGAGCTGCTAGGCAAACTGCCAATACAAGATCTTCTACATCGAGATATGATTCTGCCGCTAAACCCACACCTACAGAATCGTCAGCTGTTGCATTATACATTGGTGGTTCACAAGAACTGACAACAATTATAAATAAGACTTTATCTAACAAGAGAGCCAAAAAAATTGCTAGAAATAAGAGATATGTTGCTAGAAGAAAAGAAGAAGAAAAGTCTATAGGAAAGACTGAAGCTATGGAAGAAGACGAAGAGGTGGTGGCTACCGCAACAAAGATCCAACAAGTTAGAGACGCTTTATGGTCAGTAATCGAACAAAGACAAAAAAATGGCATTCAAGCCAAAGTTGCAGGAGACGGAACTACTTTAGGTTTACAAGCATTTTAATTACTATGTATTTTTGAAGTTTTTAGTTATATAGACACTACATGCATCCAGTTTAAAATTTCCATGAATGTCATTATTTGTCAAGTAAACCTTTAGAAGACAAGGTATTCTCAACATGGCCTCTCATAAATTGGATTAACTCAGCTGGATCAGCCGCCTTAAACACTGAAGTACCAGCGACAATAACATTTGCACCAGCCTTAGCAGCTACGGGAATGGTATCTCTGCCTAAACCACCATCAACTTGAATGTTCATGTTAGGGAATTTGGCTCTCAAAGCTTCAACTTTTGCCATCATATCTGGCATAAACTTTTGTCCACCAAATCCTGGCTCAACAGTCATAACTAAGGCCATATCCAAGTGTTCAGCCAAAGGATACAAAACATCAACTGAAGTTCCTGGCTTAATAGCACATGCAGCTCTAAGTCCGTGAGACTTGATCAATTTAACCAATGCCAAAGGATCTTTAGTGGCTTCATAATGGAATGTGTATTGATCACCTCCTGCTTTAGCAATCTCAGGAACCCACTTTTCAGGCTCAGAAACCATCATGTGACAATCAAAGAAACTGGCCTTAGTATCTGATCTCGGGATTTCTTGCCTTAAACTTGAAATGATTGGAGGACCCAAGGAGATATTTGGAACGAAATGACCGTCCATTACATCGACATGTAACCAGTCCGCCCCAGAGTCATACATTTTATGACAATTGCATCCCAAATTAGCAAAGTCCGAGGCCAAGATTGAGGGTGCAATGATAGACTTAACCATTTTCACTTGATGTTACAAAAGGTTATTTTCTTTTCTCCACAAATGAATGTCTAATATTGCCTGTATATTTTTTTGGCTAATATTTAATGAAGATTACCACTTCTCAAAATTCGGACGGATTCTCACATGATAAGAGAATTAATTTACTGTTAGTCTTCTCAAGACTCAAACAACATTAAGAACGGCCTAATAACAGAAATTGATGTAGAAAGTTGAGGTGATCTGCTAATAGACGAGCAGATGTGTTTACCTTCCGTCTTCTCTATAGAGCTAACTATCTTGCTCCGTATTTTGGATTTTATTATATTTCTCAGTAGTTAATTTACACATAGAAAAGAGAATGATGTAAAGAGTTATATATGATTTTTAAGTTTTACAGTTTTAGTTATGATCTGGAACACTATTAAAGTCGGAAAATGATAACCATTTGATAGCTCACATTTCTCTTTGCGATTCTGTTAAACCTATCCTACTGCAAAATAAATAGGTGGTTGAAATTTGATTTCATACCATTCCCTAAGGCATAAATTTATCTTCAAAAGAAATCCGGATAGATCAATTGTAATCGTGGGTCAATAATGACGTATTTCCAACTTCTTAAGCTCCCTCTATTTTTTTAAAAAAAGAACTAATACGCAATAAATCATTAAAGAGAGTGCTAACCTGTCGTGCGCCTCTGAACCGATTAAAAATCTAGTTGTAGAGATAGTAAAGAAAATACCTGAAATGACAGAATATTTACTATAAATCAAAAAAAATAGAAACTAGAACGATGAGTGAATCAGCTGGTAGCATTGAAGGAGCATCTCATTCAGAGCAGATTCTTGAATCTGCAAGAAGAAACAATACAGACCTTTTGTTAGATATAAAAGTAGCGTTGAACAACGATCAAGAGAAACTCTCCGAGTTGATAAATGATACGAAGGAGAAAATCACCTTAAACACACCACTACACATTGCATGCCAATTGGGGAACTGGGAGTTTATAGATATAGTTTTGGACATAGAGGGTGTTGAGATCGATCCTCTTAATCGTCTAGGTGACACGCCATTACACTTGGCAGTTAAATACACCAAAGAAGAACCGGAACACGGATACTTCGTGATTGACAACTTATTAGATGCTGGATCAGACCCAAGGATAAAAGACAGTGATAATCTCAAGCCAATAGACTACGTGGATAAGGAGAATTCTAAGTTAAGAGAGTTATTAGAGAGTGCAGAATATGCTATATCATTAGAAGACCAAGAGGGTAACGAGTTTGTAAACGGGGAAGCACCAAGTGGAGATGATGAAGAAGAAGGAGACGAAGGTTCAGCTTCAGACTCAGAGTAACATGCATTATATGAAACTAGAAGTGGTACTTCGGTTATAGCGTAGATTTTTACTATATACCATACATTACTACTACATTATTTTAAAGTCGTCTTTATCGGTAGGGACCCAATTAACCAATATACCTCTGGCCTTGTGTTTGAGTTCCTGCCTTTTAGAGTTAGAAAGCTTTAAATCATTGTATGTTTCATACTTTACATCTCGAATAAGTTTAAACTTTTGAAGCAACTGCCGATTGGAGATCATACCCTCGTCACCAAATTCGGGGCTCTTTTTTCTTCTATAGCGACCATTTTTGACTCCGTTATTAAGCACTTGAAGGGTTTTAGTTGGACAGACATACAAAAGTGAGTTTAATGAAGGTGCATATTCATTTTCTTGTTCTTTATGTGGTTTGTGAAAATGATAGTCGTCAAAGTCATAAGTAAGAACAGTAAACGGATGCGTAGCGTCACGAATCTTATCAGTAAACCTTTCCCTGAAACAGCGGTTGAAATCATTAAAATTATATTTAGACTTGTGAATAACCAAGTAGTTTAAAAATATATTATCAGGGACTAGTATCGAAGTAAAACAATTAGTTATACCAATCAATTGTTTGACGCATAATTTATCTGAACATGACTTACTTAAAGTAGGCAAGCTATCAATTCTGCCAGGCTTAGTTCTAACTATTCCAACCTCTTCTATTTGGGCCCTCCCTCTGCGTATACTTTCACCTGACACCAGTTTTAGTCTTTTGGAGCTGTCCTGTTGCCAAGGATCTATATCCTTCAAGTTTTCTTCCAAATATTTCATTGAAGCATCACCACATGGAGGTTCAGTTATCATCATTGCAAATTTGATGCCATCTCTTACTTTAAATGAAGAGTCATTAGCTTCTAAAATTAGAGATGTATAGTCCTTATCTTGTCTTAACCTACTGCACTCATCTAACAAAAACCAATTGAAAAGTCTTAATGATAAGATTTCAGCATGCATATCTTGAACAATTAGACCATCTGAGTATCTCCTCACAGAATTAGGCATAACCTTCACCCCTGTAGCCAAACATATCGGTTCAACTTTCCCACTCTCAGGATCTATACAAGCTATACCGGCTAAAACAGTCCATTCTTTTATTCCATTACTACGTACAACTGGTTTCACCGACTTACCCTTCAAGTCGTTATAAGCCCTAAAGATACTTATAGCAATTGCATTAGCTAGATCGGTGTCTTCCACCTCATTTTTCATGCTCTTCTTGCAAAACAGTTATACAGTGTGCCATTAAAGATTTTAATGCTGAAATCGCATTATTTAATACATACCCA
This sequence comes from Priceomyces medius, assembly GCA_030570455.1. Lineage (NCBI taxonomy): Eukaryota > Fungi > Ascomycota > Pichiomycetes > Serinales > Debaryomycetaceae > Priceomyces > Priceomyces medius. Next base: position 742,118 of record JAJLVV010000001.1, on the reverse strand, counting down.
TCTATATACGTTGATTCCTCTATACCCAAACAGGGCCATGGAATGGCCTTTACCAATAAACTATATAAAAAAATAAACAGAGATAGTTCATAAACTCATAAAGACATGTTGGAATATTTCCTCTCACCCCTTACTTACCACATTCGACAGATTCGTCTCAGCGCTTCCTCCTCATTAACGCTCCTAAAACACCCACTCCAATAGCAACAGCACCTCCAACAACTCCGAGTCCAATAAGACCATCTCTAGTGATTTTATCATCAATAGATTGTTTTAATGCCTTAGCTTGCGCATTGTCAGGTTCTCCCTTTAATAACGTTTCCACATAGCGCCTAGCACTGGAATAATCACCTAGACGGTAAGACCCCAAACTGAGGTAATATAAACACTCTCTTCTCATCGAAGGAATGTCCTTGTAAAGATGTGTGAGAATTGCAAGTCCCTCTTCCTGTTGTCTTGAAGTAGACGACTTTAGAAGTGCCCAAGCGTAGTTAAACTTGGTTTGAGGAGAGGGATCTGGTTGCTCTGAATCGAGTTGATTCTTCAAAACCTGCAATTGCTGAGGAGCAAGAGGCTGTTTGAGCTCTTCTAAGACTGACACAACTGGCTTTTCATTGACCATTACGTATGTTTCTCAATTTAGCTTTCAAAAGCTTTCCTGTCAAATGAATGAAGGCAAAAAGATGTTACCGATCACATTTAAATTTGATTTTCTAGTATAATAAATGAAATACGCGCTTACGACAAAAATGCATCTATTCTTAAAAAGCTAACTAGTAAATATTGTGATCGTATAACACCAGAAATAAGCATGGATCAGAACGATGCTAGCTATGTGCTAAAGTTAGTAGAGACACTAAATGTCCCAGACAACAATGTCCGTCGACAAGCAGAACTTGATTTTAAAACGTTAGAAAATCAAGAACCATCAAGAGTCATGCTCAGCTTAACGCAAATAGCATCGAATCAACAACACATGCTTAGCAGTAGACAGTCCTGTTTGTTGCATTTGAGAAGGTTGGTTCCTTATTACTGGTCTCTCGGATTTACATCGTTTATCGGACCCCCAATTTCCCAGGAGTTGAAGCGCTACATCAGGCAGAGCATATTAGAGCTTGCACTTTCTTCTACAAGCTCAAAGATTAGATCAGGTTGCTCATACGTGATTGTTCAAATTGCCTCTGCCGATTACCCTGACGAATGGAGCGACTTATTTGCTGTTTTATACAAACTGACATCAAGCACCACGGACGAAACTGCCATTCTTGGAGGTTTGACTATATTCAATGATTTGTTCGATGATCTCATAGATGAAGAGCAATTCTGGGACCATTCTGTTGGATTCCAGTTAATCGGTCATTTGAACAGCATAATAACCAACGATTCCTTAAGTTCAGAGACAAAGACCCACGGTGTGAAACTTTATCAAAGTGTCCTAACAACTTTACAAGGGCCAGAAGCTTATAGCTCTGCAGAAAGAAAGAATGCAGTATATGAGCACACAGGACATGCTGTCAGCTTATTCACAACTTTATTACTTAACTCAAGTAAGATTTCTATGAGTTCAGGAATTCAGGTTTCAGTTTCTGAGCTTTACTTTCGGTCTTATATATATAAGGTTTTGTCAAGTTTGCTAGGAAATTTTAGAAAAAAGGTACCTAAGGATCAGAAAATAACAATAACCAGGTTGACATTAAATGATTTCAGGTATGTGACGGAGGTTTACGAGAGCTTACTGATCAATGGAGGTAACAAATTCAATATTCCAAGTACTGAGGAGTTGGAATCCCCAGCTCATGTATCTTCAAATTTACTAATTGAGATTCTCAGAGTGCTCATAATTCTTCAAAATGATGTAAAAATCTCAGCCGAAGTTAATGAAGCTTCCCAGTTTTTCATCGAATGTCTTATTCGCAGCTCAGTCCTTCCTGAAGAAACTATAGAGAACTATGAGTCAGATATTAATTCTTACATCACAGACATCACTGGATTAACACCAGTCACAACGGTTCGTGACTCAGTAAATGAGTTGCTTTCGGAACTCAACGAAACGGACTCGCATCAAGCATATAACACAGTATTTAACTACTTGACAACTAGTGATGTTACCTGGCAGATGAGGGAGTCGTACTTATATTTGTTAGAAAGTCTCTTTTCCAATGAAGAGTCGCAAATAATAGGTAATGATGTTCAACTAACTTCCGTTCTCTCTTCTTTAACAAACTTTGTTGTCTACGAGAAAGCTAACCACCATCACTTAGTTACCGCAAGGACTTTCTTGGTCTTGCCAAAGTTCTTTGAAAAGTTTGAGCTGAGAATCTCTATTTCTTCTTTTGGCAGCAAAACGTTTACTGACATGATTGAATTTTCCGTCAACTACGGCAAAGAAGATACTCTTTTTAACCTTGTCAAGTCAAGTGTACTAGTCTGTACTACATTATATAAGCAGTTGTTTGACTTGACATCATCAATCGGTGTACCCAAAAGAAACGAGATTCAAACCATTATATTCCAAACGGCATTAGAGCTTGTTGAAGATGCGGAAGAAGATGGAATTCCACCATTGCTTGAAGCTATCTCAGCTGCAGTAGATTTAGATCATTTATATGCATCTGTGGTATATTTCGAAGGAGTGAGTGCAATAGATTTAATTTTCAAGATAGCTTTCAAGGACCCATCTAACGTTCAATTAACCATCGGAGCCCCTGAATGTCTTAGCACCCTCTTGAATAGTATCAGCCTCGAGGCATACCTTCAAAACTGTGAAAGATCTTTACCAATAATCTTTAATATTATCAAAGGTGCTATCGGGACATCCTCCGGGGAATATACCCCAGAACTTTACTTGTCTTTAGAACTACTCGGAATTATAATCAATTCGTCACCAGAGAGTTCAGATGACTTCCCACCTCAAGTTTTTGAATACACTCTTCCAGTGTTGAAGGATCTTTTGTTGTTATCTAGAGACGATCAGATTTTGCAAAGCAGTGGAGAGGTTTTCAATAACATGTTGGAAAAAGCGTCTAAATCATTCATTAATTACAGGGATCTGGATACAAACCAAACAGGAATAGATCTACTTCTACTTATTGTGTCAAAGTTTTTATCCCCGGATTTATCTGATAGCGCAGCTTTAAATGCCGGTACACTTGTTCAATCATTGATAAAGAAATTTCAAGAATACTTGAATCTGGACTTCTTAGCCCAGATTTTGGAAGCAACTGTAAGAAGATTGATCATAGCAAAAGAAACAATCACCACAGAAAATTTAATAATGGTAATTTGTGACTTAGTGTTGAGGTCACCAGAAGACATGATTGACTTTTTAAGCAATAAGAATTTGATCGACGCTGCTACAGGAGAAGAAAAACCAGCATTGGTGCTTGTCATGCCGATTTGGTTTGAAATGTTTGAAGTCACAAGAGGATATGAAAGAATCAAACAAAACACCTTAGCATTAGCGAGAATATTCACTTTAGATGACCAGAGACTTGCGTCCTTAATTGTAAACGGGGAGATAATTCCATACCAAGGTTCTGCAATCATAACAAGGTCAAGGGCTAGAGAAATGCCAGACCAATACACTCAAATCCCTGCACCGTTGAAAATATTAAAGCTTCTTGCGTCCGAATTAGCATTCCAATGCCAGCAACCAAGTGCAGAAGATTATCTACCTGATAAAGGAGCTAGCCATGAAGAAGAAGAGGAAGATGGAGGAGTTGAGAACGAAGAAGGATGGGAAGATATGGATGACATTGGTGTGCCGAATTATGATAAATTAAAGTCTTATGTCGACTCAGACGAAGAGGATGACGAACACGAGGATCAAATGGGAGATGAAGGTCTCAAAAACACTTTAATTCAATTCTTTAAAGAATGTGTGACTAAGAACTTGGGTCACTTCCAAGAATATTACGCCCAACTCTACGATGATGAGAAAAGAACAATTTCTGAGAACTTAATATTCTAACTCTGTACCTAGCCAACCTCTATCATATACTTTTGTATTTCAATTTACAAAGTAAAACTAAGAAATTGTGTAATTTTGAGTAATTCTAATAGTAATTATTATTATTAAGTGAAAGCCTTGTCTCGATCTAAAACCGATGAGATGAGACAATATGACTCGAAAATATAAAATGATGATGAATTAATTAATTTATAGCAAGTTCCAGGCAATTATTAGCACATACTTCAATGTATGTATGTCTATAGAGGAGTACTGCATTTGTGTTTTTATCTAAGAAGCTTTGGAAGTAAAAGATTACAAGTTTTTGAAAAGGAAAGAATTAAGACTATATATTACAAAAGGATGTTTTCCACAAAGATTTTGCCAGTGAAAAGAGATAGCATCGTATTCAAAGACGATGAAGTATTACCAACTATATTGGACACAGAAACCGAGAAGAACTTGAAAATAGCAGCAAAGGAGTTGACCAATACAAATAACGTGGTTGCCTTTCCTACAGAAACTGTCTATGGATTAGGGGGATCTGCACTCAACGATGAATCTGTCAAATCTATCTACAGGGCCAAAAACAGACCGTCTGATAACCCCTTGATAGTTCATGTATCATCTGTTAGCCAGCTTAAGAGGAAATTACTCCCAAAAGACTATGAAATACCAAAACAGTACGAACTTTTAATCAAAAAATTCTGGCCAGGTCCTTTAACCATTCTTCTACCAGTATTTGAAAGTTCACCTCTCTCTAAGCTCGTGACCGCTAATCAGAACACATTTGCTGTTAGAATCCCACAAAATCCTGTCGCCAGAGCTCTCATAGCCATCAGTGATACGCCTCTCGCAGCACCTTCCGCCAACGCATCTACCAAACCTTCCCCCACAACTGCCTCCCATGTATACACTGATCTCAATGGAAAAATTCCTTATGTATTGGATGGGGGGTCCAGTAATGTTGGTGTTGAATCAACTGTTGTGGATGGTTTATCTGAGAGTTTTCAGATACTTAGACCTGGGGGAGTCTCAGTCGAAGATATCAAGCAATTTGGAGGCCCACTATGGCAATCTGCCGCAGTTGCAACAAGATCATCAGAAAGTACTGAACCAGTCAGAACTCCTGGTATGAAGTATAAGCACTACTCTCCCGATGCAAAAGTTATACTATTTATTGACTGCGAAAACGGAATCGAAGCAATCAACAAGTATATCAGAGATAACAAATTAGAGAATACGAAAATTGGTCTTTTAAAGACTAAGCGGTTTGTTAAAGAGTCTGATGTACATAAAAACATAATCATTGAAAAGGAACTTGGTATTTCTGGCTCAGAAATTTCTCGGAATTTATTTCTGCTGCTCCGAGAGGTAGACGAAAAGGGTGTAGAACTAATTTTCGTGGAAGGCGTTGATGAAACAAATGAAGGTTTAGCCATAATGAACCGTTTAAATAAAGCTGCTTCAGAGACAGTCACTCTTTAATAAAGCATTCATAGATTTACAATTATTAGTCAAATACATATATGATTGATTTCTAGATTTTTTTTTTTTGCTTTTTGGTTTTGTGTCATTGTAAACTCGGCACGGTTCGAACCTTTTTTTATGTTATCAAACGATTCAACAGATAAAACAAATTATTGGCGTGGTAACTTCAAATAACGAAATCTAAGGGAGTTTGCTTGATATAAAGGCAAACACCTAACTGGTTTCTTTGACTCATTAACAAGATTGGAAGATAACCCCCTGGCTCTAAGAGTAGAAAGGAAGACTTGGAAAATATAAAATTTTCACAAGCGCCCAAGAGAGACGTGGTGCAGAAGCATTATAAAAGTAAGAGGAACTAGATAACTGAGTCCTGACGTTAGTAAACAGGATAATTTAGCATATACAACAATCGATTACCGCGTATTACCTAGTACAGCGATTTTTTTTTGAGCATTTACAGTGAGTAGTGATGAGTGATAATCCATTTGAGATAAAGCCTGAAATACAGCCGCTGTTCAAAAGCAATTCAGCTTCTGTGAAGTTTTCGCAGATGTCGATTGAAGATACCACGATGGACTTACAAACAGACATCAAACTTGGTTTATCAAGCAACCAAGATATATTAAATAGAAGATCACTTCACGGAATCAATGAATTATCCAAGGATGAAGATGAAAATATTTTCCTCAAATTCTTCTCCAGTTTTTATGAAGATCCACTTATTTTGCTTTTGATTGGCTCTGCTGTCATCAGCTTTTGGATGGGCAATGTTGATGACGCGATCTCAATATCATTAGCAATAACGATCGTGGTCAGTGTTGGTTTCATCCAAGAGTACAGATCGGAAAAGTCGTTAGAAGCTCTTAATAAGTTAGTACCAGCTGAGGCTCATTTAACCAGGAACGGAAGTACTTCAACTGTTTTAGCATCTACATTGGTTCCAGGTGATTTGGTTCACTTTACTCAAGGTGATAGAATACCAGCAGATATTAGATTGACTGAAGCAGTGTACTTGGCAATTGATGAAAGTAACTTGACCGGAGAAAATAGACCCGTAGAGAAGTCCACTGATCCGCTTTTACATAATGGTTCAGATACTCCCCCAATTAACCAAAGAGAATCTGTTGTTTTTATGGGGACTTTAGTCCGTGAGGGACATGGATCAGGTATTGTGATTTCCACAGGAGGCAAAACAGAGTTTGGTGCTGTTTTCGAAATGATGACAGAAATTGAAAAGCCAAAGACCCCTTTGCAACAAGCTATGGATAAGTTAGGTAAGGATTTATCGATGTTCAGTTTTATCATTATTGGAATTATTTGTTTGATTGGTATAGTGCAAGGCCGTGGTTGGTTAGATATGTTCCAGATTTCCGTTTCTTTAGCAGTTGCTGCTATTCCCGAAGGTTTACCTATTATCGTTACCGTTACCTTGGCTTTAGGTGTTTTGAGAATGGCTAAACATAAGGCAATTGTGAAAAGGCTTCCCAGCGTGGAAACATTGGGTAGTGTTAACGTTATATGTTCAGACAAAACAGGTACCTTAACACAAAATCATATGACTGTTACAAAGATTTGGTCCATGGATTTTAAAGGTACATTCAATAGTCCTTTCTTGGTTGTTGAAAAGATGGATGATAATCTGTTACACCACCAGATGACCCCTAACATTTCACGTATTCTTGAGACAGGAAACATTTGTAACAATGCAAAGTACTCTGTTGAGAATGAAAAATGGGTTGGTAATCCAAGTGATGCTGCTTTAGTTGAGTGCTTGACACACTTTGGGTTAGAAGATAGTAGAGGCACAAAAGTTAAAATGAATGAGATACCATTTTCATCAAATAGAAAGTACATGGCGGTTTGTGTTCATAGTGGAGACTATAATAAAGGTGAAACTTTTGCTAAAGGTGCCGCTGAAAAGATTCTTGATCTTTGTTCGAAGTACTATAATGAAAACGGTGAAGCTAAACCGTTAACCAACGAGATAAAAAAACATATTCTTGATAAGTCTGCAGATTTGGCAGGGGAAGGTTTGAGAGTTTTGGGTTTTGCTAGAAATACTATAAAGCTTGCAGGTGAAAAGACTACGTTCGTTGAACCGAGTGATTTGATATTCTCAGGTTTAATTGGAATGAAAGATCCCCCAAGACCTTCAGTCAGTAAATCCATTTCTTTGTTAATGAAAGGTGGAGTCCATGTTATTATGATCACAGGTGACTCCCCTACTACTGCAGCAAATATCGCGAAGCAGATAGGCATGCCTGTTGTCAACGACGATTCAGTAATGACGGGTGACCAATTGGAAAGTCTTAGCGAGGACGCTTTGGCTAGTGCTATCCATAATGTATCTATATTTGCTAGAACTACACCTGAGCACAAGGTAGCGATTGTTAAGGCTCTTCAGAAAAGAGGTGATATCGTTGCTATGACAGGCGATGGTGTCAATGATGCTCCTGCTTTGAAATTGGCTGACATTGGTATTGCTATGGGTAAGCAAGGTACTGACGTGGCAAAGGAAGCTGCTGACATGGTTCTTACTGACGATGACTTTTCTACTATTTTAAGTGCAATTGAGGAAGGTAAGGGAATTTTCTACAACATTCAGAATTTCATTACTTTTCAATTATCTACTTCGATTGCTGCTTTGTCTTTAATCGCACTTTCCACCTTGTTCGGATTGCCAAATCCTTTAAATGCTATGCAGATCTTATGGATCAATATTTTAATGGATGGCCCTCCTGCTCAATCATTGGGTGTCGAACCAGTTGATGATGAAGTTATGACCAAGCCTCCTAGAAGACGTAATGATAAAATTCTTACCTATGCTGTAATCAAAAGAGTTTTGCAATCTGCCTTAATTATAATCCTTGGAACGATATACATTTTTGTCAAAGAAATGCAAGCAGATAAAGTGGTGACTGCAAGGGATACTACTATGACTTTCACATGTTTTGTCTTATTTGATATGTTCAATGCATTATCTTGCCGTCACTATTCTAAATCGATCTTTGAAATAGGTTTGAACAACCACATGTTCAACCTTGCGGTCTTGGGCTCTTTGATTGGTCAATTTTGTGCCGTCTATGTTCCCTTCTTTCAAACCATTTTTCAAACAGAAGCGTTATATTTCTCCGATTTGGTTCACTTAGTTATACTTACTAGTTCTGTTTTAATTGGGGACGAAATTCGAAAGTTCCTCTTCAGAAAAAAGACTCAATTTCAAAATGGAAGCATCGGAGTATAATGAGTGTATTGAACTGGTTCTTTAGGCTTAGCCTTTGTCCTCATGTTAAAACTTATTATTTAAATAGATAGGATGCTATTTTGTACCAGCATTATTAACCATATATCTCTGTAAATCGCTTCGTTATTTCAAGTGTATACTCTTTAATGGAAAAAGTAAATCGCAATTGATAAGCTCGTATGGTTCTAGTGCCTAATTTTGCGACCAATTTTTGTGATTTGCATTCACACAGAGTCAGACAAGCAAGATTTTTCAGGAATCTGTTCCGCGCGATATACAAAATTTGACTCCTTCGCTATTTCAGAGTTAAATAACGACCTAGGACAAGGAAATAGTATCTAAATTTCCATGTATTGGATAACTAATGTCATAATTGGAAGAGGTCCAGTTATCGGTTTAAATAAAAGCTAGTAGATCGTTTAGAAAGACCCCAAAAATTGTACATTTTTGCTTTGTTGAAAAATGGTCTTTAAGTTTACCATTGATAATGTTATAAATAAATATATTCCAAGAAATAGGCTAGATAGGCTACCTAAGGGAGCTAGAAGGCTTCTTGGAAGACACACTACCAAACCCCAACCGGATTACTTGATCTGGCTTGATATTTTATTATCATCATTCTGCTTCATGTCTTTGTTAGAAGGCATCTTCAAAAGTTCTACAGTTTTTAAACACCATCATGCGCCAATTGTCTTTGCGAGTTACGGGGCCACAGCAATCCTTTGCTTTAATACATCCCAATCACCTCTCGCACAACCTAGGAATATATTTTGCGGTCACATTTTATCATCAATAGTAGGTATCTGCATTCAAAAGTTGTTCCTGTTGAGTAGCGGAGGAAGAAATAACTACTGGGCAAGTGGAGCTTTGAGCGTAGGATTATCATCCGTTCTTATGTCGATATTCAACTGTGTTCACCCTCCTGCTGGTGCTTCCGCTCTTCTCCCTTCTGTAGATGATGGTATAAGAGAGATGAGCTGGTGGTACCTTCCAGCGCAAATAATATCATCCTTATTAGCAATTACTGTTACCTTAATAACTGGGAATATAATTAGATCTTATCCCACATTTTGGTGGACTCCTGCCCCATTGAAAAAGCACGTCAAGAAGGAACAGAGGGATGAACCAAAGGATATAAGTATCGATGGTAACACTGAGAATAAAGTAAAAAGTGAAAAACTTACAGAAGACCTCGTGAAAGAAAAATCTGAACGAAAAATGACCAATGACTTGGTTGACATAAGAGATGATAATACTTTCGAGAATATCAATTTTAGAGAGAATATCTCACAAATTACAATCGAAAAGGATTCAATTTTAGTCCCCCCCGAGTTAACATTAAATGAACTTGAGATAGAGTGGCTCAATTCTCTTCAAGAGAAGTTAGTGATTACGTTGAATACTAAAAACGAAGTTTAAGCTTTCATAGCATATTGAGTTCATAAGGATTCATGTATAGAATTTTTATTTACAACATTTCTTCAAGAGGCACAACACCTCTGAAGCCACTTTCCTCTATTTTATCATAGATTTTGTTTGCAAGTTTATCAGTGGAAAGGGGCGGTCTTATCAAGTTATTGAGGATTCCTACATCATTTCCAAAGATGGCATTCTTGGAATTGTAACCTAAAGTCAAGATATCTTTTAAAAGTTCTCTTTTACTGAATTGTGAGTTCTCTTCATACATGAAATTTGGTCTCATGAATATACTCCTAAGGTTCTGCTTTGCCTGTAATTCGAATTCAGCTTCACGCTTTGTTCTTATGTAACCGGTTGGAATGAAAGGTATCTGTTTGTCCGCTGATATATACACAAATGTAGGATCTTCTTTTCTTTCCTCCGAGAAAGCATCAGCTAATAATACGGCCGAATCTCTTTGAATGGCTTCGAATGTATGATAATATTCCTTTTTCATTGGGTTTGATCCTCTAATCAAAAGTGCTAAATGCTGAACGTCATTGAGAAAATTAATATTCGAGTTAACGGAAGTCTTATATGCCTGGTTCTCAAAAAGCATTCCCATAGAGTGAACAACAGCATTGAATTGGCCCAATTTCTCTTTATATGACTCAGGATTAAATATGTTGGCTTTTTCCCATTTAACTTTCTCTGCCCATGACTTTCCTAAGGCAGCTGAAGGAATTGTGCCACTTCTGGAGAAAGCCGTTACTTCATAGCCCCTTGCCACACCAACTTCGCAAATTTTTCTTCCGACAAATCCAGAACCACCAAAAACTCCTATTGCTTTACTAGCCATATTTTGATAATTGTGCTTTGCAAGTGACTACCAATGTCTTCTTTCTTTACTTTAAAACATAGTACTCACAGTACTGTATATAGACCCAAGATATACATAAGATATATTTGGTAGCAACCTTTTCTTCTCTTGTGAGAACTGTCAGAAAATTACATTGATGTTGGCGAGTTGATTCTACATTCTAGAATGACATCAAATGCACTGTCATTAAGATTAAATTCATTATGTGAGTAATTTTAGTTATTTAAAAATTTCGTAATATTAGTATATGTTAACATTTATATAATATGTCGACTTGTTGGAATGCAAGATGTAGTCACTTATTGACCGAATTTCTTTCTGAACATAACAAATTCTTCATCCTCAACCTCTTCAAGGGAAGGATGCTTATGCAAATTAAGTGAATCCCCATTCTTAGTGTCATTTGCAAAAGGAGTGGAGGGGTTTGTAGACGTTGATTCGGTTTCTGCCTCAGATTCTAAAGATTCCTTATCAGATTCAACATCTGTATCCTTATCAAATGATTCATCATAGGAAAGGTCATTCATTTCTTTCTTAGTAGACTCTAGAGCTTCAGGATTCTCATTCTGTGGCACATCTTTCTCAGTTGATTGGGCTGGTTTTTTGGAAGGAGAAGGTACATCACCAAAAGCAGCAAAAGAAGATGGGACTTTTCCTGGTGCTTCGAATACTGGCCCAAATGGACCAAACATTAATGGTACTTGTTTTCCTGCAAGTCCCCCAAATATCAGGTTTAAGAATTCCTGCTGCTGCTCGAAAGCAGCCCTCTGGGACTTTTCTCTCTCTTGCTCATGTTTATTTGCAGTCTCAACTTTCTCCTTCTGTTTTCTTATTCTTTCTAGCTCTCTTCTTTCAGCTTGCTTTTGCCTTTCCAAAGTTCTTTGTCTTTCGACATCTCTTTGTCTTTGCAACTCCTTTTCTCTTTCGATCTCTTTTTGTCTTTCGATCTCTCTGCGTCTTTCAATCTCTCTTTGTCTTTCTAACTCTTGTTGCTTTCTCAATTCTCTTCTCTCTTCGATTCTTCTCTGTTTCTCTTCTCTCCTTTTAGCCCTTTCATCCTTTCTTTGGTATTTCTTTGCGTGGAAATCATTGTAGCAAGGATAGCTGAGGAATCCGGGCAATCCAAACTCAATTGAATCATAGCAAACCTTCTTCTTTTTTGGGACTGTCAATACCAATATGTTCTCAGTCTTGTGCCATTCCATAGTAAAAGCATCCAATTCAACTTCATTCAAGTCAAATTGAAACACCTTCTTGAAATCATCTTCTTCAGAGAAAATAACAAGATTCACCAAGTTTGGAACGTGTGAATGCCTCACTGCTTTCACCTCGTAGTTATAGAAATTTCCAACTTCTTTGAAGAGTTGTATCTGGAATTTGTCTTCGGTTTCTATCTTCTTGAGGATCTTAGGTCTAGCTAACTCTCTCTGCTGACGTTGCTGTTCACGTTGTAGCTCACTTAAGTAGGACAACCAAATGTTCATATCATATAAAGGAGCATTGCGAGCAGTTGTCTGGTAGTATGGGTTGTATGCAAACATTTCTAAAATTTTTATTATAAGGAAGTTAAGTGGTTATTACTTTACTTTACTTTACTTGATTTACAAAAAGTTATCATTTAAGATCCACTGCTCTTCATTTTAAATACCATTTTACTATAAGTTAGATCTTTCTAGAAGTATTTTTTCGCAGCCGTTTAGAAGTTGCTAGAAACTATGATCAAATCTGAGAAATTCCCTAGAGTTCGAGATTTTTCTAGAAGCCTCATTAAAAATTCACGCTAACGAAATTCTTTGGGGGCCGCACTCAGATTTGCCCACACTTACCCCGCAGTTTAGCGGCTCCTAGAAAACTTTCTTCCCTAAAGTTATTTATTTTATGGCGCGCCTACGCTAAAATTACGAGTTATATTGCCAATTATCGTTCCTATATCACGCTTCTAACAATATGATTCGAAGAGCGCATAGGGTCCCTGCAGGTACGAGAGATGAGTAATTGTAGAATATAGTGAAAAAGAGATTGTGGTGACAATATGAGAGAGAGGCCATACTCAAATAGGTATAAAATACCGTAAATAACAGAGACGACGAAACATCAATCGGATAACTTCATCAAGAGGAACTGATCCTTAAGGAGGCGTCACCTTTAAATTTGTTGTTGAGGCGTGCCTTTTTTTTTTTTTGCCGTGTAGGTGTCATTTTGTGACCTACTGCGGCCACTAAAGTCTAGAAACACTGCAGTTTTTTTCCAGTTGAGAAAGAGAATTCGATAGAGTACTCTCGAAGGAAATGGGAAATTCGTCATATGTAACGTTGAATTCTTATATCGTTACGTCCGGATCTCCTGCTGCGGAATTTTTTCGGCTATCTAAATTGTGTGAAGGATTTATTGGCATTTAATGCGTATTTTAGTAGTGCTCTTGATCTTGGTTATAGGGCCAGATCAGGACTGGTTCGATGATTTTACATCTAAACCAGGCTCTAGATGAGTAGGGAACAGTGTGTTTGAGCAAAAATCACCATATTTTCTCTCTTATGAGTCCATGTACTCTTTTTGTAGCTGACTGTACACTATTTTCCTTCACATATTTTCATTATTCACGTCGTCTAGAATGTTTTTCCACCGTTATCACCTTCATATAATAAATATGTACGGTATATATATGTCTTAGGCAAAAAAAAATTTTAATATAACCTATCATATTTATAAAAACATTTAAAACATTGAGAGGTTTACACATTCCTGGTGTGATAAGGAATCCAAATACTTCATAGTTAGTATTGTGTCGTATAATTTATAGAGCAATAGGATCTAGTTGCATATTAAAAGTAATCTGGTGAAAGGGATCGTAGCCACATTTAAAGGGTGTAAAAATAGAATATTACAGGTAACACTTCAAATACCAAGAGAAAATAGACTAAACTTTGGTGAAAGTAGTGACTAATCAAAATCAACCAGAAGAATGAAGCTTAATAATAGCAGCAAGAGATCTTTTATCTCTAAATCAATGTGGATTTTTGTTGTGATAACGCTTACAGTATTCGCAATGGTTTATGGCAGTAAAGTCATAATGCCAATTAACGAAGGAAATAAAATGGTTCTGTCATTATCCAAGACCCTTCATGATAGCTTGCAGTTAGTGATCAAGAGAGACTTTGGCTACGATAATGAAAAAAGATTCAAGTACGATAACCCTATTGTTGTTAGAGAAAATAACTCAACTACGTCAAGGGGAAGTAGTAGTAGCAGCAGCAGCAAAAGACTCCATTCATTGACAACACTGAGTAGTTTTGGTGACTTTTCATCAGCTCTGCCTTCCAACTCGTTCTTTTCTCCATCTGAAACAGGCTTTTCAACTCTGTTTTCGGAACTGGATCAAAGTCCTAGCTCGACTACCGATTTTGGTTCTCAATCCACATTCTCAGAGGATAATAACACCAGCTTTAGTGATCTGCAGAGCTCTGATTCCGATGACAAAAGCAGTAGCGATACCCATGAGCTGTCAAAGTCCAGCGATGATAACTCTTCTGCGACACTGAAAAGCTCATCAAAACCTACAACCACTCAATCAACATCATCTACAGAGTTGTCCAAGCTGACCACCACCTCTAATGGGCATACTTTCGTTGTAACAAGAACGTCTATTGTGCAGTCATCTGCCACTGATGATGGTAACAAAAATGAATCCAACAAAGGCCAGAGTAGCGGATTGTCTCACAATAACAAAATTATTGTAGGTGTGGTTGTTGGTGTCGGAGGAACCATTTTGATCGGTATTTTGGGCTTCTTGTTTTACCTCAAGAAAAGATCCAATAAAGATTACGAATCTGGGGGATGGACTTTCTGGAGAAATGACGAAAAGAATGGCAACAAAGACTTTCTTGACGACGAACTTGGAGTCAGAGACAGAAAAATCAACCAGGGATCCAACTTCTGATTTCCGAAACCAAACATATGCATTTTGCTTGTTCATCGCCTTGTATCATGTACAAATGGGCTACATACTAATAATATGGAATTAGAATTACTATCAACAAAATCACGAATTCAGTAGCCCGACATTAACACTAACATCAAATGCTAATAGTACATTTAGTTGTCATACTAATGTCTTTAGATACGATCAGAATGGCCCACTACGTGATTTATAATATGACTAGGCATGATACAGTATCTTTTTCTGGACGAAATGTCCAAAAACTTGCTCTAATTAAGCCTACTACAGTCACTATTTTGTTGCAGCCACTCAAGGGGCGAGATTGAAAGGCAATGTAACGTGTCTGTAGATCACGAGGTACCATCCATATTCTGCATATAAAAGGCCCGAGCTTTTCTTACCCTTTTCAATCGGTCCCGTAGATCAGACCACTTTGGTGTCCGTTCCTTTTAAATGGATGCTCTAAGGGCGTGGCCGATGTTACATAATAATCGTTTCCTTTCTAACAGATAGTAATGCCAATACACATATATATCTCCCGTTAAAAGCCAGTGGCATCCCTGTGTAGCAAAAGCATAAGTAGAAGGAGTAGACATAGAAGCCCCAACGCAACCTGATGTTTGCTCACGACAAGATATGTGTTCATTAAGGTTGCTTCAAGCAACACAGATAGCAAATATGTAGACAAAACTTAAAGCAAAAGGAAAACACGCAGTTTCAGGGCACATAGGCGGACCAGGAACTGACTTTCCTGTTCACTGTAGCTTTTAGGCTTCAAATAGTCTTCATTAAGATTACTCAATGTGGTCTGTAGCAGCGTACCACCTAGAAAATAAAACCTCTATCAGACTGTAAGAATCATACCTAGGCTTTCCTTATTGATATTCTTCAAGTATTTCTCGACTTTACTGACCTTTTTGATAGTTTATAAGCCACTCTAATTCTGATCCAGCAGAAACATAACGGAACCCTGGACTACTGTATATAAACTCAAAGACAAAAAGGGATCTTAGTACTAACATTCTAAAGACATATAAAAATAACCTGAAAGTAGAAGATAATGAGAAAATGATATCTTTTTATCGCTTTTTGGGAGATGCAATAAGTAAATCAACCAAGCCCGAAGTTCCACTGAAGGTATTTACAGAAAGTAATTGAACCTTAAGGAAAGACATAAAAACTTTGCAATTTTTAGCAGCAGCAAGAGAAAGTTTCAGAGTTGAGTAGTGATTTCGATCAAGCGACAAAATTAGTCGCCATTGGCACAGACCCGAAAGCGAAAGGGCCATGTATGACATGATTGGAAGACCATTGTTTTATAACCATAATGTCAAAGGGCAGGATGTAAGCGATTGCTATAGAGATGATCAGAAGGTGGTGTCTAGGATGATCGAAAGTGATAGCACTGAAGAGGTGGACAAAAACAGGGAAAATAGCAGTTGCAAGAAGAAAAGCAATAATGGGAACTATAATGATGCCTTTAAAGTTGATTCAGTTGTAAATGAGAGAACTACTAAGGAATGTGCAGCAAGTTCAAAAGGAAGCTATGGTAGCCCGAGGGTAATGTTTGGTTCTATTTCATCCAATTTTATTATGAATCATCCTAAAGATCTACAGAGGAAGCGAAGTAATTCTTCCGATCTGGTATTAAAAACATCAAACTCTTCTGGCAAAAATGAGTCCGAAACAAGCCCTTCGTTGCCTGTATTGTCTTCAGTTAAGAGAGGGAGTAGTAAACCGAAAGTAACATCATCCATATCTTCCAATAGATCAACCTCCGGTCAACTAATGGATGATAAAGCTTACTCAAAGCTTATGCAACCTAAAATTAGGAAGAATTTACTTGTTGGAAAAAATTTGGTTAAGATTGCTATTCGGCGTAAACTGGTTTCAAGAGGGCCATCTGAACATATTAACTCAAAATTACATGTGAGATCTTTAGAAGCGGGATTGAGAGTAAAACTAACGCTTGCTCCGTCCATTGATAGTCTCTACAACTCCCTTATTCCACACTCAAACAAAAAGGAAATTAAACCTGTGCTAAATTCAGATTTCGATCGATGTAGCAACGATTTGGGAAACTTTCATCAAACTTCTGATACGTTTATCTCAAAGACCGCACAGATCATTGATAGCAATTTGGTAAACATTTCTGGTTTTTCCAATAAAGTTTTACAAAACTACAGTATCATTAAAAGGGCAGATGGCGAGGAAGACAGTGAAAAGTTGGCGCCTACCTTCAATTCATTGGACACGGCAATATATTCTTTGTTTGATCTTAAGAAGTATACATTGGTGCGGGTCACCAGATCTACATCAGACGACGTATGTGGGTCAGTATTGCTCAAGCTTGAAACCGCAAAGCCTGGAGATTACAAGTTGATTGATGATGAAGGATTTTTGGATGAAATGCTCTGTAGTATTGGCAAAGAAGGCGAACCCCCCAAAAGCTTGTTCATCAAGAAAGTGCTTGCTAGACCAAGGTACAAATCTGACATGAAAATCTACTTAATACCTAATAACATTAATTGTACTCTATACGCCGATGAGAGGATGTTAGAAAGAGATTTAATAAATGGAATTATCGATTTGAATGAACCTAGCGATAAAGCTATCTATGCCACATTTCCTTTCGAACATGTCATTGAGAACTTCAAAAATTTACTTCATTTGAGTGAAAAATCTAACGGTAATGATGTTATAGATAGCATTAATGATGGTAATGATATTGGCAATTACAAGAAATATCGTAGCAACACTACTGGTAACACCAATATCTTTAAACTTGAACCACCACTGAGTCTACTCTCTGGTACACGAAGTAATTCTTCTTTTAGAGAAGTAGATAACCCTGCATGTACTTTGCCTTCTCAAATCAATGGGGTTAGAAATGAGTGCCATACTTTAAACAAGCCATCATTACCTTCATATTCAACTTTAAATTCTCCTCCATTTGCAAGGGTTGACCCACAAAATATATATGGTGGAACTAAGATCATTCTTCCAGTCCCACAACCTAGCATAAGCCCTACACCCACTACGTTACAACACGATCCATTTTCTATATCGAGATATTCTATATTTCTGCGACAGCCTTTAGACAGACGTTAGTGAAAACTAGAACTGGCAACGATAATTATTCTAGTGAACGAGCTTTACAATTTACATAAGTTGAAAAATGTAAATCTTCTTACAGTAATCCATATTAAGATCAGTTTGTAAATTTTTACTCATCATAACTAATGTGAAACACTTATTTACTTTTTTGTATATCGATTCGATCCTTTAAATAGGTAAATCAAACATTTAATGAAACAGTTTCATTATTTATCATTGCTTTAAATGGACTGAGGGCATTGGCAACATCTTTCTTGACAAAATTCTCAGTTTGTTGAGGAGCTCTTCCAACGAAAGTAGACGGGTCTAACAAAGAGTCGAGCTCGTTCCAAATAGGTTTAAAATATTCAGTTTTCTTGACTCTCTCAATTAAGTCGTTGTCACCACCTTCTTGTTTAACAACTGCACTGGCTTCATGAGACAAGACTCTAATCTCCTCGTGACATTCTTGTCTTGATCCACCCTTTTCAACCATTGCCATAATTATGTTTTCAGTAGCCATGAATGGCAATTCTGCTTTAATTCTTCTTTCAATGACCTTAGGATAAACAACCAAACCACTGCAAATATTATTCAAAGTAGACAACAATATATCAGCTGTTAAGAAGGCTGATGGCAAGGAAATTCTTCTGATGGCGGAATCATCAAGTGTCCTCTCAAACCATTGAACTGATGCAGTTTGGATGGCGTCGTTCAATAATCCGCCCAAGTGTCTGGACAAAGAGCAAACTCTTTCACATCTCATTGGATTTCTCTTGTAAGCCATAGCGGAAGATCCAATCTGTGACTTTTCAAATGGCTCTTCAATTTCTTTCAAGTTAGCAAGCAATCTGATATCAGTTGCAAACTTGTGAGCTGTTGCACCTAATGATGCCAATGGAGATAAGACGTCGATATCAATCTTTCTAGAATAGGTTTGACCAGTAACTGGATAAACAGTGTCAAAACCCAATAATTTAGCAACTGTCTCATCAAGTAATTCAACCTTATCATGATCACCATGGAACAAAGACATGAAAGAAGCTTGAGTACCAGTAGTACCCTTTACTCCTCTAAAGCCAATATCGTTCCTCGCTCTAACCATATTTCTTAAATCCCAGAGTAACTCTTGGATCCACAAAGTAGCTCTCTTACCGACAGTTGTTAATTGAGCAGGTTGAAAGTGAGTCCATCCCAAAACAGGCAAATCTTTGTATTTCAAAGCAAAGTGACTTAATCTTTCGATAACGTTAACGAGCTTTGGCAAGAGAACATCGTAAGCATCTCTCAAGAAGATCAAATCAGCGTTATCAGTAACAAAGCATGAAGTAGCACCCAAATGGATAATACCAGCTGCCGATGGACATGTCTTACCAAACACATGAACATGGGCCATCACATCGTGCCTGACAATTGCTTCCTCTTTAGATGCCTCTGCGATTTCCTCATCAGTGATTTCCAAGTGTTTCTTCATTTGTTGAATTGCTTCAGCTGGGATAACATCCAAGCCAACTTGCTTCTCAGCAATAGCTAAATTCAACCAAAGTCTTCTCCAGGTTGAAAACCTGTTTCTCAATGAGAAAATCTTTGACATCTCTTCCGATGCATACCTCGAAGATAAAGGTGTAGAATACTTATCGTAGTCTGACATTCTAATTTCTTTAGTATTCAAACCCAAATTGTCTTAAAAGAAGAATATTTTTAAGGATGACTGATCTTAAGTCTCTCGTCCCTAAAATCTTTATTATTTGTAGATACAAAGGATTTTCAAAAAAATTATTATAGCTAATTAAATCTGACTCCGATAACTATTTTTTTAAGGTTACAAAAAATTGAGCATGCCATCATTAAGACTTAAAAAACTATTGTACATAAGATATAACTAAGATGTAATAATATACACTTCTATGAACACGAAATGCATTAAAATCTAGTATCAAGCAAGCATCGCTAATCGTGTGGTAGTTTAGAATCACATTGTGCATATATTGCAACACAATTAAAGCATGCAAAGATTACGTTCATTCTAACTTTGATCGCAGTAAATCCTTACCTTCTCTAGGAACCGGTTTCTCTTTGATTTGAAAAATTAAGCATCGCTGGATAAGTATTCCTCGTGTTCTTTTAGAGGTAGCTCCTTACACTCTTTCCTTTAGAAAATGAGATGGGAAGTAAACGTGTGCGACACAAGTGCTTATACATCAGTCTTTCTATAAATAAATGAGCACCATAAGCCCACACGTTAGGTGTTTCTTCACCAATTGGAACCATTCAAGTAGACGATTAGTATTGCGAGCTGTTTCGAAAACTGACACGCCTTTTTTTTTTATAATAGATTTGAGTATCAGCATTGCTTTCCAATAATATTCTATCAATGTAATCTCGTTCGTTATTCTTCTTCACGCAAATATTCATCTTCTTTCTCCCCTGTAGCTTCTGCCGCATCATCTCCTACACTGCTTTCGTACCCCTCTGCTTCTTTCGCATTATCTTGCTCATTATCAAGAAACAACGAGTAAACTGCACCCTTAAATAAAGTGTATACTAACCCAATCTTCATTTCTAAATTTCTAAGGTTTTCTAATAATTCACCTGCAACCCCTTCTGAGTCCCTTGCTTCGCCTACCAGTTCTGATACAGACTCATTATTCGTCGTGCTCAAATGTCTGATTTCTTTCGATAAAGTGTTTAATTGGGTAACTAGCATCTGGTATTGACTTAAAATCTCAGCTTCTACTGATGAGAGTTGAGAAGACTTGCTATAATCAATCTCTAAGATGTCCTTCAGGCCCGACATCCTATGCTTTTATACATTCGAAAAGTTACTTAACTTATCAATGCTGTTGCATAATCGTAAAGTATGTTTTTTTTTATTTGAAATAAACGGATTACGTAATCCACAATAGAGTTATGCTTCAAGGAATTTCAGTTCATAGAAAGTCATTGAACAGCAACTAAAGATCTTCTCGTTAGACTTGAGTAAACTTGTGTAATTGAGTATGGCTAGTGTTTCAAACGGTACTACTGTGGTCGAAAAGAAGACTAGCAGTCCTGTAACCTCGGAAGAAATTCCTCAGAACGGCAATGTTGTTTCCAACAATGAGCCTACAAACAAAAAGCTTGTAAAGAAGGCAGCTGGTCCTAACCCATTGAAGTACAAAATTTGGTTGGGAGGACATGCTGCAGCTATAGTCTTCGGAACTATTTCATTCTTTTTCCAAATATTATGGTTACCAAACAAATTCTATATTAATTCTATTTGCTACAGGTTATCATTGATCGGTGCTATTTTAGCTTTGACAGCAACTTTGTCTCACAAATTTGGCTTAAGTTACTTACCTCCAACAACTACATTAATTGCACAACAAAATTTCCAGTATTTGATTTTAGCTGGTGCCTGGATATTCACATTCAAGTCAATCTTTAAGATCATCCCATTCTACATTATCTCACTTTTGCAATTGGGTAGCCATAAACACATTTCTGCGATTGAAGAACAGAGTGGATTCTTGGCTTCTTTAATCGCATACGACGAATTGCTTTTGATCGCATACTTGTTAATAAGAACTCTCGTATTCCGCAGCACATCTGGTTTTCAATTAGTGCTCTTTCTTATTTTCTACTGGTTAAGAATTTTGTACAACAAAGAAACAAGAACTTTATTCGTTACAATTATAGACAGATTAGATGGAAAAGTCTCTCTGATCAAGAATGAGAAAGTGCAACATGTTTGGACCAGGACAAAGCAGTTTTTGTCTTCTAAGCAACAGGATGGTGATCTTTGATCAGACATTATTTTCAAGCGCTTTTCAAGGGAAATAGAAAAAATTCCCTATAAAGTACGATGTTTATTAAACATTTCGAATTGTCTTTTATGTAACTTTAACATTTTATATAACACAGAAAGTAAGTAAGTAAGTAAGTAAGTAACGTTGTTTTCTATATCAATGAAAGGACTTGCTTGTATAACATACTGCATATAAATATATCAGTGCCCGAGGGAGGGGGGGGAGCTATTTTTGAGGACTGTCAAAAAGCTCTCTATTAAAGGAAAAGGCTAAGTAATAAAGTAATTGCGGTAGAGTTGACTCCTGTAATTAACTGTTTAGAGTAAACCAATAATGGCACCACCAAGAATTTACCAATTGGGTCATGAACCAATAAAAGATCATTCCTTTTCTCCAGACCGTAAAGTTTTAGCCATTACCAAGAGAAATAACGTGGAAGTCTATTTGTTGGACAATTCAAACTCAAAACCAAAGTTATTCGCTGTACTCGAAGAACATGACAAGACAGTTACGGCTGTTGATATTTCTCCTGATGGATCTAAGATTTTGACTTGCTCTCAGGACAGAAATGCATTAGTATGGGAATACAGTCAACAAGAGAACAAATACAAACCTACATTGGTTTTGTTGAGAATTAACAGAGCTGCTACTGTCTGTAAGTGGTCTCCTATCGGTAACAAGTTCGCTGTTGGATCCTCTGACAGAATTATTGCTGTTTGTTACTACGAGGAAGAAAATGACTGGTGGGTTTCCAAGCATTTAAAAAAACCTCTCAAGTCCACCATCACCAGCATACTGTGGCATCCAAACAATGTCTTATTAGCTAGTGGATCAACTGATGGTCATGTTAGGGTTTTTTCCAGCTATATTAAGGGTTTGGACGAAAAACCCGAGCCATCTGTTTGGGGTTCGAAATTACCTTTCCAAACCTTATGTGGAGACTACACCACAGAGACTGGTGCATGGATTGCGGATGTTGCTTTCAGTCCTGATGGAAACTCTTTAGGATTTGCTTCCCATGATTCTACTTTGAGTGTGGTCTATCCAGCAGGCGAAGAGTTACCACCCAAAGCCTTTTTCAATATTAAAGTAAATTACTTACCTTTTACCTCACTTGCTTTCTTATCTGATAGCAAGCTTATTGCTGGAGGTTACAATTGTAACCTAGTTGTCTTCGAAGGTAATGAATCTGGTTGGAAAGAATCTTTTGAGGTCGAATCACAAAAGGACTTGATCAATGACGTTCCCCCTATCCGTGATGAAGACGAAGAGATTTCTTCTCATGATGCATTGAATATGTTTAAGCAAATGGATCTCAAAGGCAGACCCAATAAACCGGAGAATACTGGAGGAAGAGTTCTTCGCACCATCCACCAGAACACTATTGCAAGTATCAATGTTCTTTCCCCAACTCAAGTATCAACTTCTGGAATAGATGGAAAGGTAGTTATTTTTGATCTTTAGTTGAGCTACAATGTACATGGAATTGATGAAATTATCTGTCTATTTTCTATTCTCTATATATTTTCCTATATTTGAGAGTGATGTCACTTCTATCGCGATTGTTAGTATATTACTTCGAGTAAAATAAAGGCTTAAAAAGGCAAAACACGTCTGGATTAGTTTGTTTATAGATCAGTGTAATTCTAGAGCTTGGTTTGGAGTATCTTCAGGAAATTTTGGTTCAGAAGCAGAACTGATAACATAGGTTTTCATCATTATAAACAAACTAATCATCGCAGAATATGCCCAATTAGATTAAAACATACCTCTTCAAGAGAAATAAAGTTGGGAAATTGTGCCATCTAGGCAGACTATTGTAAGTTAGTATACATATTTTTTTTCAACCAAACTTGGTACTCAAAGATGCCTTAGAGTTGGAGATCAGATGGTGATGCATGTTTAGTCAATGGTTCAGGATTCACCGTGACATGTATGTGAGAACAATCATCATTTAGTTTGTCCTTTCCAGTTTATCCTGCCAGAATTCGAAGAACTCAAAGACCAGTGAAAAATTTCAGCATTTTTTTCCAGTCACCTCCAGAAAGAGTGGCAAAAACTAAAAGAAAAGAATCAGTTTCTCCAAGAGAACCTATGAGATACCTGTGATATAATTAAAACATACTAGTATCCCTACTTCTCAAGTTAAGAAATGAAACAAAGAAGACGATGCTTTTAGTTAATAAAAAAATTCTTAATTTTTTTTTCCAACTTCTAAGACAAGAAGAGGGTGCGGGTAACCGAGATCCAAATTTTCGTACTATTTCTCGGGCTTTGTAAGCAGTAGCCATAAACAATTCAGCGAGCAATAACTGGACTGGTTGGAGCATCAGTACGAAATTAATGCTCAAAGCCCTAGCCCAGTACAGCAGATATAACATCACATGAGCCAATATTACTTCTATTCTGTCTAACGTTGATCATTATTGTCGTCTTGCAATTTGGTTTTCGATATTCATATATTGAAATGGCTGCAACTGCAGTGGTAGTAGAGATAGTATAGTAGTAGTCCAAAGTTACAATACCATAATCCCAATATAACCGTCAAATAAGGGAAAATACGTAACCAAGAAAATATAGATTATACTATAATTTGACTACTTCATCGAAGTGAGTCCTTTCTTACTTATTGGACAAGCTAAATAGCTGCGATTTTCTCGTTGCTTTGACACGATGCAGGGGTTCCTTAATATTGTAACCAAAGGGGGTCACCTATGTACTGACAAATCTTCGTTTTGATAGCTCTTTACAGCAAAATAGATTCATTCGAGGCATCAGGGTATTATTTTGATGGCATTGAGTGTCTTCGACTACATTTAGATCCAATTGGGTATTTAGCTCGATAAGCCCTTCTTGTGAAGACATTATAATGGTCATCGCACTCTCTCATATATTTTTGCTAAACATCTATACCACAAACAATATATTTAGATAACCCAATAAGCAAACGTTCAGGTATATCAGATAACAATAGTTTACTGTTTCTATATTAAGAGGTTTAAAATTTTACTTTGTAGCTACTTGAATCTTATTTGGGGAACTTTTGATTCTAAATATGGTGGGTGATAACCATAAGCAAGATGCAAAAGAGACTACATCTCTTTTGCAGTCCAATGGCAAAAAGGGTTCTTCCATGGTGCGACCAGCATCCACATCTAGAATTATCAATCGACCTAACTCAGTTCAACATAGTAATCGAGCTCCTACGTCAGCAGAAAGAGACGAGGAAAGGGATATTGGTAGGTTTGATGATTTTGATGGACGTGAGTTATCAAGAAAATATATTGGGAGGAGCTACTCTGTTTCCTCTGCAGACTTAAGATCATATCAGAACTCCTCAAAAACTCCACTCTTTCAGCGATTACTTGGTGCACAATATTCAGTAAGCAACCCAAATACAGAGATACCTTGGAATACGTCGAGCTTTTACCTTGCTTCAGGATTACTTGATAATACAAGTACCCACTCTATAGACTTGGAAGAGAGGGAGAGAAGGGCATCATGGATGACAGCTATTAGATCTATGAGGCTCATTGGAAAATTCAATCTTCTTGCAAATTGGGATGATGGCTATGTGGATACATCAAAGGTGCCAAATAGAGGTTTAAAGAAATACTACAAGTATCAGAATGAACTCATAGAGAGACTCAAAGAAATTGATGCTTTCCTAGATGCTGGAAGGATTCATTTGAATGTCCTTTCGAATTATGGTGCCAACTCTGCTGACGAAGGACAAGAAGGGGAAAATATACCACATACAGAGGATATTGACGAGGCCAATGTCAATCGTTTACTTAATCATAAACATTCCAGAATTCATGAAGTACCTGGTGATGTTGGCAATGAGGGCTCTCAATTTCTTGGCTACAATGAAGAAAAGGATAGCCGTGACGTCTATTTTGCTATCTTAATAAACTTCTTCATTAACGTGTTGTTGTTAATAGGAAAAATTGCTGTTACAATTTTGACCAACTCGATGTCGATGATAGCATCATTGGTAGACTCTATTCTTGACTTTTTGTCAACCTTCATTATATTTATTGCAAACAAGTTATCGACCACAAGTAATTGGAGGATCCAGCATTCATATCCCATTGGTAGATCAAGACTTGAACCATTAGGTGTCTTGATTTTTTCCACCATTATTATTCTTTCCTTCTTCCAGGTTGGCCAAGAATCGTTCAAAAGACTTTTCTTCAGTCACCCTGAAGATAGAATTGTTGCTAAAATTGGCACACAGGCAGTAATTATCATGGTATTTACTATTGTTGCAAAAACTGGATGTTGGATTTGGTGCTCCAAAAGCAGTTCTAGTTCAGTTCAAGCTTTGGCACAGGATGCTGCTACTGATGTCGTATTTAACACTGTGTCCCTTTTGATGCCTACTGTCGGTTACATATTGAATATATGGTGGCTTGATCCTCTAGGTGCATTATTATTGTCTATTTATATCATTTCATCATGGTGTAAAACTGCCTTTGAGCACATCGATAATTTGACTGGAGCTGCTGCGGACCCAATAGATTATAAGGTTATCCTTTACTTGGCATATAGATTTGCCGAGTCTATTAAACAAATCACATCCTTGAAAGTTTATCATGTTGGCGATAACTTGAATGTTGAAATTGATCTTGTGTTTGACCATAAAACTTTCAATTTATCATTCAAAGATACCCATGATATTGCAGAAGCACTACAATACTCAATAGAAGCATTGCCTATGGTAGAGAGGGCTTTTGTGCACATCGACTACATGGAAGGAAACTTCAAAGGACATTTGAAATAAGTATTTAAGCGTAATGATACAATTGTATAGTTTTCAACCGGAAAGTAGATAAAGTTAATGTAACATTTGCGTTTTTGTTTGTACGTTTGTACGTTTGTACGTTTGTATGTTTGTATCTGTGAATGTATATACGTGTGTGTGGAAGTGATATAAATGCTAGGGGGAGAGCTTAACATCTTTTTTCAAAGCATCTTCTAGTCCATGCTTATATTTGGTAATGATATCATCGGGGTAGTCTTTACCAATAATTCTAAACTTTTCAATCAAATTTTCAATGTTTGCGACAATTAGAGCCACAGGATTAAGATCTTGACCTTTTAAAGCATCAATACTTTGAAGTATGTCTAGATTTCTTGAAGATTCTAGGTGTTTCAATAACTTGATCAAGATCAACGCACTAAAGTAAAAACAAAAGTGAATCTGATCCGATAAATATGCAAAGTAAGAATCATTATTTATTGAATTAATGGCCTTAACGACATTATTAGCGTGTTCAATGAGTTTAATAACCGAAACTTTGTCACATCGGGAAAGGATAAAGTTAATATTATTCTCATCATACAATTTCATAGATCTTGGATGAGTGGCTGGATCATCCTCCTTATACAACATATTGATCTTTTGATAGCTGTATGCATAGTGGACCATTATTTGACAGAAACTATAACATAGTTCAACGAATTGCAAAGCCGGTTGGTTGAAAAGATGCCGCCATTGAACATACCAGAGTCTTATTTCTTCTTTCACTGATAAAAAACCTGCTTCACATTCTTTCGTTGTTGAGGTCAATCCAGCATTCAAGTTTACTTGAATGTAATTGTAGGCAATTAATAATATACAGATTTCACCTACCATTCTACCATCAAAGTTGGTAGCGCTAGGAAGGCTCAAAGTACCTGTGCAATAGTTCAAACGTATTTCATCCAAGACACACATTCTGCCCGAAAATATACAGTTAATCAAATGAACAAGAGTTAAATGGTTATAAATTCTAAGCATAGTCAACATTTGGTAGTCATCTGTATCCATTTCATCATAAAGTATAGTAAAGGGCGACCTATGGTCTTTTAATACCTCTTTTGACCCATGATCTGGCATGCTATTATTTTCAAATATTGCCCCAAGTACCGATTTTGAAACAAAAGTTTTCAAACCTATACCAGAAAGAAACCAAGGGTCCAAGTTTATACTAACAAAGTCCTGATCATAGTCAACATCAGTCACATCAGTGCTTATTGTACTTGAAACAATGGAAGATAATGATAACAGGTAGATCGATAAAATTACTAAAGTTTGAAGAAGTTCAATGTCTCCACCATTATCACCTGCCCTCAGGAAGGCAGCATATTCCATGAGTGATTCAGAAAGCTCTCGAGTTAGCTGCTTAAAGAGATTCTTGTAAGTCTTCTTCCTTCTTCTGAGGTTGTCAACATCACCTGGACTTATACTATTTAAAGAGTACCTTAAAGATAGACAACAACAAGTAGTTAAAAGTAACGGCGATTTATATCTTAGGTTTTTTATCAATTCAATTGTAGGCAAGCTTTGGGGAAAGCTGACCCATCTTCCGTAATTTCTTCTAAAGTCATTTATTAGGTCTACTACCTCTGAATCACTCAACAAACCCAAACTTAGTATATCGTTCAATTGTGTAACCGATCTGCTTTTTCTATGACTTACGGTAGATAGGTTGAGAAGATTGAGAATTGGCTTGGGGATGAAATCTTCATTGACCTGGTTGTTCACAACATAAAATGGTGAAACTTTCAATGAAGCGCTTGGCGATTGAAACGAAGAATATATGTCACTTTCTTCTCCATATTCTTTATCAGAGTCTACATCTTGGTTTTGATGAGAAAATATATTGACTCCACCGAAAGAGCTGGAAAGACCTGCTGCAGGAGCAGGTGACTTTCCCTGATACAAACTATCCAAATACGATATTGGTGATGTATCTTGCTCCGGGTGTGATGAGCTCGCAGCTTCCAAAAGAAGCTTGGCATCATTATTCAACAAATCAATGTTACCTGAGCCACTTTTCATAAGTGTGAGAATCTCATTAACCCCCTTGTATATGAGATCAAGTTTCGTACGCCCCTGGTCCAGATTAGCAAATGTTTGTGTGGCCGCGGGCCCCCCGTTGTTGAATTGCACTGGCTCTGGACTTTTTTCAAAGGAACAAACTTTATCCAAGAAAGAGCATCTCAAACAAGACTTGGGGTTATCCGGTGATCTGAAGCATCTTGTCTTCTGCTTTCGGCATAGTTCACAAGCTTTTAATGTCCTAGATGCCTGTGCATTTTTCCGATTTTCGTTTGAAGGTGAAGCAAAGACTGCCGCAGATTTCTTAGCCATCTTCTTCCTCTTATTACCTTGACGTTTCACACCTTCAGTATCATTGTTGCGTTTCTCCATTATATCGCCACTCGTACTATTTATATGATCCCCTTTCGCTTTTTCTCCTCCTTTCTATTTAACTATCCATTCAGTGTTTTTACTTTATCTATTGATATTAGATAAATAAAATTTAGGTTTCGGCTACATCCGGACCCCGGAAAATATCATCTATAAATCAACTTTATGCTATCAGCTATATACATACTTCCTGTTATAGAATTTTATACTTGGTGGTATTACCAGGCAGACTCTCTAAATCAACGACGAGTTCAACGCTAGTTAACTTTACACCCCTGCTGATTGCCAAGTGATCAAAATCAATACATCCCTCATAATATACCGTTCCATCTTTGAGCTTCTTGTTTTTTACACAGAAAGAACCAGAAAACATAACACAATAAGGCTTGTCGCCATTCAGAAAGGTGTTGGTTGTGTTTGAGAGAGGAACTTCATGGATCCTGCCACTGCCCTTCTCGTGAATTTTCTTCAGCGCATCAGAAGTCTTGAGTGTGTCAAAGGAGAACCCCAACAGAGTAAGCACATCAGATATGGCAGATTCGATGTTTATGGGCTTTATATACCAAGAGACACCAATGCAATTAAGAAAACTCCTCACGTGGTCTTTTGAGTTGAAAAGCTCGATCCTGATACCAGAAACAGAGGGATACTTGGACTCAACCCACATCTGGAAGTCACCATTATCTTTGTCTATACACGATAAAGGTAGTCCAAAAAGTCTTCTGGATGTACTGTTGATCGAGACTTCTTCCACCACTTTGTACTTGATGTTGTCGTTACGTAATGTTTTCATGTAGCTCTCCTCATCAGACACGTTATTCTCTAAGTTTAGTGCACTCATCTCGTCTAGAAGGTGCACATAGTACTCTGGGTCGAAATATCTCAATCCCTGGGGAAACCGGTACTTAGGAGCGTAAATATAATTCAAGTTGATCCAGAATGGGAGGTACAATGTCTTACTAGAGTTGTTCTCATCCAGATTCAGGCTCCAGCTGGAAACTTGTACCAACACATACAATCCCATTGTTAAGCTACTGGTTCCGGCAATGATCATCAAGATGGTTTTCAACGGCAACCCCTGTTTTCTCAGTAACTTTGCCGAAGTGATTATGCTGGGGTTATTTTCAATAGTAGATTTGATTATGTGAGCTCTGAGGTCGCCTGTTAGCTCATCATATTTTTGTTTCTCCAGTTCTTCCTTCGATTGGTCCCCATTAGCGTTGTAGAACCTTGCGTATTGGGAGCCAAAATTGCTCTTTTTATATCCCAACCCTATCCTAGAGTTCTTTGCCACAATAAGATACTGGTGTGTTCGAATAAAAGGTCTGTTCCCTACTACACAAGTTCTTAGTAAACCTGGAAGCATTAGGGGCTAATTAATTCTAAGACTGGGCTATTAGTATGTCATATATGTCCTTTTCTATATGTACTTTCTGGGGCAGTATCCGTTCCAGTAAGTGCTCGTGATGAGCTTTTGATTATTATTATGGTCACAATTTCACGGAAAGCTGCTAAAGAGATTCAATTACAAACCAGTGAACCTTCTAAGAGGAAATAATCCTTTTGATAAAACACAATGACGCACTTAGTGTACCTTATATCGCTATTGTGAGTTTACGCATCACGAGACGTTCCGGGATTTGCTGAAGGTGCTCGGTAGCTAAAATAAAATTACCACAGAAACCCTGGAGTTTTTTTAAAAAAAAGCAAAGTAAATAAATAAATAAGTCCAATTATCCTTTGTCATTACATAAAGTCTATACATAACCAGTTTAAGGGGAACCTAACATTACTAATCTTCCAAATCAGCCCAACTTTGGCTGGAATCTCCAAGTTTGTCAAACATGTGCTGCACTTCCTCTTTGAGTCGAGCTTCTTTTTCGGCTTCTAGCCGAGCCTGTGTATCAGCCTTGGTAGAATGTTTCTGCAGTCGTTTGAATCTATCATCGTTGGCCTTGTGGTTTCTCAGTGGGGTACTTGCAGGGGCCTGTGAGCTGTTTTGTGGTTTGATTTGACGGTTTCCCTTAGGCTTAGGCTCTTTGATAGATACATTTCCAAGTCTGGCTGCGAGAGACTTAGCAGCATTTGTCATGGGAGGAAGATCCTTTTGCTTCTCTTTCTTACTCATGCGCTTGACAACAACATAGTCTTCATCGTCCTCTTCTTCAACTTCCGAGCCACCTTGGTCACTAAATTCTTCATCTGTAGTGACAAAACCCTCGTCTTCATCATTATTATCGACTTCCAGTTTAACTGACGACATACCAAGTCTTGCAGCCAACGATTCAGCTGCCTTAGACATTGGAGGAAGAGGTCTTTCAGTTTCTTCCCCTTTATTATCCCCATAATCGTGTTTTGTAACGTCTTCTATATTCCTTCTGAAAGTATCTTCTTTCTTGTTATGGCGTCTTTCTGTTGTAAGTTGTATAGGACCACTGGTTCCTCTGTGTCCTTTACTGCTATTTCTGTCTTTGTTTCTGCTTCTGAAAATGTCATTTCTTTCACTTGCATCATGAGCGGTTTCGTTGTGTCTATTCCCATGATAATGCCCCCCTTCTCTGACTTTTGGTGCTCGAGGGGTTGATTCACTAACTTCTGAGCCAGAACTGCCAGGTGGCGTAAGCAAATGAGTCTTAGGTCCACGTTTACCCTTATTCCTGGGAATGTTTTTCTCTTCTTTTTTGCTACTTTCGTCTGTATCCTCAGCTGCCGCCCACTTACTAGCTAATGGCTCTGACCTCTTGTACGTGACTGCCGTTGACTTAGTCTTCGATAGTTTGTCCTGCTCTTTTGCTTTATCGACCAAATGTTCGTCTGTCGCCCACTTGGAAACTAGCCCGCTCATTACCCCTATCTGATTCTTCCCGTTCTGATGTTCTGAACGTCCTTTTTGTCTGCTCTGTTCGTGCTCCTTGTTCCATTGACTTCTTCACAATGCGATCTTGTATCAATCCACTGTATGCAAACCACATATAAAAGCGACCGTAAGGCTGAACCATCATGCCTGGTGTGGGGGTCCAGGAACTTGGAGCGAAACTCGGTAACACCCCAACATTTCACAACCAAGAAAGAAATTGCAAGAAGAATCGGTGCTTTGGAAGCCAATAAGCTTACAGCTCCACCGTACCCATTTTGCTTCTTCTATTGCACTTCTCCTTAGATGGTTAATATGGATGGGTTTTGGCTGGCTACGATGAAAATTCCCCATTATTCCCTATACAAGCATTTTATTATGAATTGGTCATAATATAGATCGAGAAATTACCAAGTAGTACACATAGTTAGCTCATATTGTCATTTCACTACCACCTCAGGTGGTTCTACACTGCAGTCTCTTTAAATACTACACCACCCAAATTATGCCTTTTTCTACAATCGGGGGTCGGTTTACGTCCCCAGCTTAATATTAATTTCTACTCCGAGAGCTCCGTATGAGGGAGAATTTTTCAGTAAGTAGATTTCATGAATCAACATACTCCTACCACTTAACCTCTTCGTGTGTTGAGTCAATGTCTGGACCCCACAGCATGTGGGAAAATAAGTGCTGACTAAAATGTTCGTAACTTTGTATTCTGACCGAAAATGAATATATAGGACAGGACAGATCCGAAAATAGCTCTCCATATAAATACTTGCTTTAACTAAAACATAGGACATTTTTTATTCAATTTTAATAGACCCAAAATCAAGTCAATTGACATAAACCAGGCTTAATTTACACGTTATACAATGTCCAGTTACTCAGACTTTAAGCTCTCTACCGAGTTACCAGCTTGGAAGTCTTTAGAAACCTTGTACGAAAAGGTTGGTAAAAATCTTAAGGTCACCGAAGAATTCAAGTCCGATTCAAAGAGATTTGAAAAATGGGCCAAGACATTCTCTAATTTTGATGATTCCAAGATTCTTTTTGATTTCTCCAAGAATTTGGTCAACGATGACATTTTGAAGAACTTGATCCAATTGGCCAAGGAAGCTAAGGTTGAGCATTTGAGAGATGAAATGTTCAAAGGAGAACACATCAATTCCACTGAAGACAGAGCTGTGTACCATGTTGCCTTAAGAAACAGAGCATTGAAAACTATGGCTGTTGACGGTAAAAACACTGCACAAGAAGTCGACGAAGTTTTGAATCACATGAAAGAGTTTTCAGACGACATCAGATCCGGAAAGTGGACTGGTTACACTGGTAAGGCTATTAGCGATGTTGTCAATATTGGAATCGGTGGATCAGACTTGGGCCCTGTTATGGTCACTGAAGCTTTAAAAGCCTACGCTAAACCTGGTTTAAATGTCCACTTTGTTTCTAATATTGATGGTACTCACATTGCTGAAACCATCAAAAATTTGAATTCAGAAACCACCTTGTTCTTGATCGCTTCCAAGACTTTCACCACTGCTGAGACTATAACTAACGCTAACTCTGCTAAGACGTGGTTCTTGAATGCCGCTAAAGACGAAAAGCACATCGCTAAGCATTTCGCTGCTTTGTCCACCAATGCTGATGAAGTTAGCAAGTTTGGTATTGATACCAAAAATATGTTTGGTTTTGAGAGTTGGGTTGGAGGTCGTTACTCTGTATGGTCTGCAATTGGTTTGTCTGTTGCCATTTACATTGGTTTTGAAAATTTCAATGATTTCTTGAAAGGTGCAGAAGCTCTTGATAAGCACTTTGTCGAGACTCCATTGGAAGACAACATTCCAGTTATCGGTGCTTTGCTTTCTGTGTGGTACAATAACTTCTTCGGTGCCCAAACTCACTTGGTTGCACCATTTGACCAATACTTGCATAGATTCGCAGCATACTTGCAACAATTGTCTATGGAATCCAACGGTAAGTCTGTCACCAGAGGTAACACTTTCACAGACTACCAAACTGGTAGTATCTTGTTTGGTGAACCAGCTACCAACGCTCAACACTCTTTCTTCCAACTTGTTCATCAAGGTACCAAGTTGATCCCAACTGATTTCATCTTAGCTGCAAGATCCCATAACCCAATTGAGAAGAACTTGCACCAAAGAATGTTGGCTTCTAACTTCTTTGCTCAATCTGAAGCTTTGATGGTCGGTAAGGATGAAGATGAAGTTAAGAAAGAAGGTGCTACTGGTGGTTTGGTTCCTCACAAGATTTTCTCTGGTAACAGACCAACTACTTCAATTTTGGCTCAACAAATCACTCCTGCTGCACTTGGTGCTTTGATTGCTTACTATGAACACGTCACTTTTGTTGAAGGTGCTATCTGGAACATTAACTCATTTGATCAATGGGGTGTTGAATTAGGTAAAGTTTTGGCTAAGGTCATAGGTAAAGAATTGGATGACAAGTCCCCAGTTAAAACACACGATCCATCTACCAGAGGTTTGATTAACCAATTCAAGGAATGGTCCATTTAATTTTGTTAATGCCGCGTTTTAAACCTTTTGATCTGAATATACAAACAGTTAATTATTTCTATTATTATCGCTCGTTTTTTTCTTTGTAGAAGTAATTTAAAGCATAAGTAGAGATTATGGGTGCACAATTGAATTTAGTGCATCTGATATAATAGACCTCGAAAAATTTGAGACTGAGATTTGATTAAACACAAAGTTTTAAACTTAACATTAGCTCGAAATTTTATTATATAAAAGTGGCTATCAGGTAGCATCAGTGTCATTAAATTGGTATTTTTTACTTGAATCCCTTTTTCGGGCTTTTTTTTGAAGAAACATAAGAGTTAAACTATTGAAATGTCAGACCAAGAGAATATTTCTCCCGTTTTGGATCAAGAGAACGAAGAATTGGAAAACCCACTAAGAGTGGTTGTTGTGATAAACAGTCCATCTCATCCAGAAGGAGATTTGCAGGAAAGATTTGTTGATAGCGTTGAGACCATAGAGGAAGTCAACAAGTTTTTTGATGACTTTGACGAGACAATAGCAATCCCAAATGAGGGCCACATTAAATACGAAGTGGGAAGTGATGGTCTCGTAGTTATTATAGTAGACACACAAGAACTCAGGGATAAAGTTTTAAACTTCATTGACGATTGTGTATCAAAAGCAGACAAGTAATGTGTGCTAACATGTTTAAAGTTTATTAAGATAGGAGAAGCTTTGCATGAATCATAACAAATTTCATTTGATACGATCCAAATTCTCAATTAGATATAGATGATTAGAGGAAAAGAACAAAAATTTTATTCACCTGCGATTTGCCGATGATTCTAGCATAAGATACCATTAAGTTGTTGTACTACTATACTACTACAGATAAATTTATGGGTATCTTTTGTTGATCTAGAATCATCCAATTTTTTATCGATTTTTTGTTCCTCAGTTTGAGCCAGGATTGAAGAGTTTGATTTTATCCATTAGATGGCTACTTCTCTCTAGTGACAACTCCTTGCATAGTTATAGAAATAATTTACTCCATTATATTCTAGTAATAGACGGTCGTAGGTACATAAAGTGTAAGTTGCACAAAATAGGATAACCCTCCACTAATATATTTCCTACTTAATAAACCGTACAGAAAACTTCACCAGTTTAATATAAACCAACACTTATAAGAAAACATCGTAATTCACATAATGGATGACTGGAGAAGAATTGATATTGATGCATTGGAGCCAGAAACCCACATGTTAAAGGAGGAATTAGTTCCAGATTTACCGCCTACTTCACATGAAACTATCGTTTCCCTTTCTAAGGAAATCAGATCAGCATTGTCACTGGGACAGTTTTTGGAAGCATTGACATTATGTTTGGATAATCCACCTTATGTTGCTAGTGAGCAAACAAAGGACTTGCATACAGAAATAGTATTTGAAGTTTTATGTTCTATTAAGAATAATCATAACTTGAACGACTTGTCGAGTTTTGTTAAGCAATTGGATTCTACTCAGCAAGAAACATTGATTAAGTATTTGTACAGAACACTAGGTACTAGCTATGGTGCCAAACAAGGTGGCCTCTTATTAAACTGGTTCGAAAAGACTGTAGAAGTCACTGGCTTGGGTCCAATTGCTAGATACATGACTGATAGAAGGACCGTTTGAAAGGAGCTATTGGCGAATTCCCGTGTTTATGTATATTAAAGTAACAACTGAGCAAAACAAAATAAACGATTAATCTAAAGAGGTTAAATAGGTTTAGAAATTAAGATTAAAAAAGAATACATAATTATACAGCTATAGTATAGTGGTTAATTGAAAAGTAAATTAAACGAATTATTGTGAACTGAATGTAATTTAAGTTAAATTCCTGAGACAAATGTCTTAAGTATCTTATGTGCCGCTTTGTGTGGAGAGCTTTTTCTTTTCAACTTCTTTTCTCCTGAAAGATGCTTGTTAAAATTGCTCTCATTTATTCTCGAAGGAGTTAAAATATTCTTATGCTTTGGAGATTTAGCTGTTGATCTCATAGGAGTTGTTGTTACAGGACTACTATAGAGAAAGTTCTCGAAAAGGCTTGGCTCATCAGCAGCAATCCTCGGCAAGCCGCTATCCTCATGAACTCTAAATCTCATCGGGGACATTTGCTTTCTAGGAGTCAGGTGGACATAATCATTTGCTTCAAGTTCTTGAATCTTCCTTTCTTTTGCTTCTATATTAGATTTATAGATATCAATCTCTTTTCTCTGTTCAGTGACCTCATCTTTCACATCAGAAACAGCTTGCATTAAAACATTGTTTTCATTCTGTAATGAATTCAAGGAAGCTATAGAGGTTGCTAAGACGTTACTCTTTATAGTTAACTCATTCTTATGCTCAGAAAGTTGCCTCTCTAAATCATTGTATTGCTCCATTTCTTCAGTCTTCTCTCTGATTATCTCCTTGAGTCGCTTGTTTTCTTGGTTCAAGCCATTGAGAGTGCCTTTCAAGTCACCGAGAGACTTTTTAAGTGAATTATCAGCTGCCTTGAAGTGAGTTATTTCTTCTTTGAGTTGCTCTATCTTCACTTGAAGTTTCGTATTTTGCACTTCTTCTATTTTTCTTGACGTTTCACTTTGTGAATTCAAGGCTACATTCTCCTCCGTCAACTTTTCAATAGTTTCATTCAAAACTTTGATTTGTTCAGCAGCGAATTCTTCTGCTTCCTTGAACTTAGATAACTTATCATTTAAATTTTGTATTTCAGTTTCAAGATCATGTTTGGAATGAAGCTCCTTTGTCTTCTCGTTCACCTCTTGCTTGAGGTTTCTTATCTCTCTATTTGAATTATCTGAGGACTTCTTAAATTCGTCTATTTGACTGAGTAGCATGTAATTCACCGACTTAAAGTCAGATAATTCCTGATTGAGATTATCAAATTGTTCCCCAAGACCTTCTAATTGAACACTTAGCGTGTTATTTACCGCCTTAGAATCGAATAATTCCTGATTGAGAGTATCGACTTGCTCACCAAGACCTTCTACTTGATTGACCAGTGTATCGTTTTCTGTTCTAGAGCTGGCTAATTCTTGGTTAAGGGTATCAAATTGCTGACCAAGGTTTTCCATCTGACTGGTCAACATGTTATTAACAGTCTTAGAATTAGATAATTCTTGGTTAAGGGTATCGAACAGTTTACCAAGGCCTTCCATTTGCCTTGTTAACATATTATTTTCTGAATTAGAATCAGACAACTCTTGACGTAATGTGGCAACTTGCATTCCAAGTCCTTCTAATTGACTGGTTAGCATATTATTTGCCAGTTTATAATCAGATAACTCCTGATTAAGAATATCAACTTGTTTATCAAGACCTTCTTTTTGAAGTAGGTCATTCGACTTTGCAGTCACAGATGTGGCGAGTTCTTTGTTCTCGTCACTTAATCTATTAAGTGATTCTTTCAACCCATTTACTTCCTGTATAAATGAGTACTTGTATTCTTCGAATCGTGAACGCTCGTCTTCAAGAGAACCTATCTTCCTTTCGAGTTGGTGGTTTTGCTCCATTAAACCTTCACTCATCACTTGTTTCTTCCTAAGCTCATTCAATTCAGCTTGGACTGCCACAAGCTCAAGTTTTGCATCACATTCGACCATAGTCAATTCTGCATTTGCGGCTCTATTTGATTCCTTGAGCTGTTCAATTAACTCTCTATTTTCATCCTTCAAGCAGGCGTTTTCTTGTTCCAAGTCTTCAAAGTTATGCTTGAACCTCATTACTTGAAGCTCTTTTATTTCACGGGAGCTTTCAATAAGAGTCTTACGTTCAGGAGACAACTTCTTCCCGTTTCTTTTGTTAAAGTTTTTCATGGAGATACGTTCCGGAGAAACACTTCTGATTCCCCTTACCATCTTTTGAGGAGAAACTTTAGGAGTTTGAAGAATTCCAGAGGCTTTTCTCACTGACTTGGATTTCAATGTAGCACCATGGGCCTTTAATTTCCATGCACCCTGTATATTTCTCGATGGACTCAAAGAAGAAACCGTAGGCATTGCATAATGAGGCAAGCCGCTAGAAGCTTCAGTTAGTCTGGAAGCATCTATTTGGCTACTCAATCTGTAACTTTTAACTAAATCCGCAATATTGCTCAAGGTTGATTTCACTAAAGCTGGATCGCCATGACGATCTAAGTTAAGAACAATTCCAATGTTCTTTGCCATATTTCCTTCTGTCTTAAATATCAAATTTGTTATCAAATTGGAAGAACGTCCACCGAAGTCCTTTTTGGTAAGCATTTGAGTAATTGCGGACATACTTAGATTTGCAAATACGTTTGAAATAGGCATAGAACCATGGTACCTCTCATTTCCAATTAAATCGACATATGTCACTGTTGTATTTTCATAAAAGAAAGTTAAAATTAAACAGGATCTGCTGGATGCTTCGTTGTAAGAGGTTTTCTGTGTCTTTCTTTTGCTGAACACAGAATCCATCATAACAGTAGCATTATCAAAAGTTAAATCTTCCTTCTTCAATTGCAAATCCAAGGGAAGAGTACTCTTGTATTCTATTTTTGTAACAGGGCCATCCTTAAGTAAGTCGACTAAGTATCTATTCTCGCTAACTTCAAAGGCGGTAAATTTGGTCTCTATCTGCTGCTCTTGTAAGCTCGCTATCTTGTAATGGGCTACCGTACGTAAAGTTGTCGTTTTACCTGACCCAGTCGGTCCCATAAAAATAAAGCAGGATGAGTTACCTTCTTGTACATCTACCAAGTCAGAATATGTTTCCTTACGACTTTCTTCGTCAAAAGTCCTTTCAAACTCATACTGCTTATCTTCAAAAGCTATGGCGGTCAGAGAGACAGTACTGAACACAGCGCTCTTGCCATAGTGGTCTTCTGATCCCTTAATCTTTAAGTAAAGTGGGATACTAGTCATATCAGCTAGTTCGTACCTAATAGTACTTTTGTCTGAGCGGTAGAACTCCTTAGACGGCCTTACTTGTACCCTTAGACCATCATTTTTAGAGAATACGATGGTTTACTTGTGTTTACAATCTAACCGCATTCGGTCAGGTTTTGCAATCAATCTTGCGTCTAAACGGGCGCCTCATTTGTACCATTAGATGTCGTGAAAATGTCGTGATCTGTGTCGTAATGACAGCTGGGGTAAAGACCCAAAAAATGTGAAAAACCGCTCGGAAATACACAACCCTCCACTCCGTAGCTTAGTCAACTTTAACGTAGACGCCTTACTCCGGAGAAATGTAAACAACTTGTTAGCTGAGGATCCAAATTACACTTCAGTCAGTATAATAGAGCCATTGAATAAGCATTCATGTTTTAACCAACAGAATGATAGTTATTGAGTAGCACTAGCTTTATGTAGTTGATCTATGTAACCTTTTCATAAGAATTACGAAGTACTGCCCCACAATTACTATTATTGAACTCACTCCTCCATTGCCGCTTGCTATATCGGTGCGCTATTGGTTAATTTTCTCAGATAAATAATTAATGGGAAACATTTAGGGCTCATTACTTCTCGTAGGCGGGAAAAGCTTTGGTGAGGCAGATAACATACACGTTTATAAGAGGCTTACATCCCCACGTAAAGTTTTTCCGAATTTTCAATTTTCAGTAACCCTTAAAGTGAATTTAAGAGAATAATCAAATATGTCGTCAGTCAAATTGAACTCAGGCTATGAAATGCCATTGGTAGGCTTAGGTGTCTGGAAGTTAGACACCAAAGTTGCTGCTGAACAAGTTTACAATGCCATCAAGGTTGGATATAGGTTATTTGATCTTGCAATGGATTACGGTAATGACAAGGAAGTTGGAGAAGGTCTCAAGAAGGCACTTGATGATGGATTAGTTAAGAGAGAAGAATTGTTCATAACTTCCAAATTATGGAACAATTATCATCACCCTAAGAACGTAGGACCAGCTTTGCAAAAAGTCTTGGATGATTTGCAATTAGACTATGTGGACTTGTTTTTGATCCATTTCCCAGTTACATTCAAGTACGTTCCATTTGATAAAAAGTATCCAGCTCAGATGCACACTGAATCTCCTGATGGTAAACTTCAATACGAAGATGTTCCATTATTGGACACTTGGAAGGCTTTGGAACATGAAGTCAAAATTGGTAAGACTAGATCCATTGGTATCTCTAACTTCAGCGGTGCTTTGATTATGGATCTTTTGAGAGGCGCTCTGGTAAGACCAGCGGTTCTTCAAATTGAACACCATCCTTACTTACAACAAAAGAGATTGGTTGATTGGGTTCAATCTCAAGGAATTGCTATTACCGCTTATTCTTCCTTTGGCCCACAATCTTTCTTGGAATTGAACAGCAAAGCCGCTTTAGACACTCCACCTTTGTTTGAGCATGCCACCATTAAGGCCATTGCAGACAAGCACAAGAAGACACCTGCACAAGTCTTGCTCAGGTGGGCTACCCAAAGAAAGGTTGCAATTATTCCTAAGTCCAACAACCCTAATAGATTGAAGGCAAACTTAGAAGTTAATGACTTTGATTTGACCAAGGAAGATTTGGACGAAATTGCCAAGTTAGACAGGAACTTGAGATTCAATGATCCATGGGAATGGGACGGTCAACCAGTCTTCGATTAAGGGTTGTTTTTTTTTTATTTAGAATGAGAATATGTAAATCTATAGTAAATGTTTTTTTTTTTTGCTATTGGCAGTAGCACTCGAGTCTAAAGTGAATCAAGTATAGCTTTTCTTCCGATATTCAATAATTTGAGAGTAGAAACAAAATCATCCCTATTCAAATATGCACCACAGAGTCTTCTCTTACCTGTGAACTCAGTTCTAGAATGGAAGCATCTCCAATTGTCAAAAAGGAGGGCTTGACCAGGTTTCAATTGGTAAAAGAGTTCATTCTGGGGGTCGGTTATAATTTTGTACCAATTTTTAACGGCTTTATAAAATCTGGTAACATCATCTGGATTCTTCCAGTTATCCATTGTAGACCTGTCAGACTGATTCCAACGTACTTGAATGAGTTCTCCGTTGTTGTCCAATTTGAAAATTGGCTGAGGAATATCTGGTTGAATTGCAACATGCTCCTCACCAGCCGAATGGGCTGGAACTGGGATCTTAGTGAATAGCTCATAGTCGTCGGGATGTAATTTTTTCAAAATCAGTGCACAGTAGAAAGCATCAACTAAAGAAGTAGTTCCTCCAGTTCCATCATGGTGAAGTAAGTGGAATAATTGCAATCCAGGAGTGTCTGACCAGTAAGTTCCATCTGTATGTGAAGAAATATCAAAATTCGTGTAAGCGGTGTCATTCTTCGATAAGTCACTGGTAAAATCCCAGAAACCACCATAATGGGTAGGTCTGATGTAGGTGATCTTTTCAGCAAGCTTTTCGGTAGCCTCCGGTGTGATTGGAACGTTATCAATCAAAGTGAAGCCGTACTTCCATGTTTTTAAGCACCAGTCAGTGATAGCTTTAGGATTGCTATGGCTGGCGGCCATCACTTCATTATAGTCAACAGTTGGAAGGTTTGCTTCGATTTGTGGAACTGTCCAGTATGACCTTTTGAGCAATTCTTTTTCTCCCCTGACTTTGTTCTCAACAAGCCTTGGGTTGTAAGAATGCAATCTGAGCCATTCCCCGTCATAGCTACTCTCATGTTCATTTTGGCTCCACTTTATGGAGACAATGCTTTTACCAGAAGATAAGCTCTGAGGATTAATATCATCATCAATCGTAGCTGAATTAAAAAGACGTTGTTTTGTCACATCAAAATAACACTTGTTGCAACGACAATTATCACGAAGCCAAACGTTGTGAAACTTTGCTGATTTACCGTCATCCCAACTAACTTGAATTTCAGCATTACCTATCTTTTCAACGCTTATAATATGTTGACTCATAATTTCTAAAGTTCTTAATTTATATCAATTGGCAAAGCTTAACTTTCTCTTTCTTAATAGTATTTAACAGATCATTGATACGGAAATCGCTCTCCATATGTTATCTTGAACTGTATATAATTTATATCACAAAGATAAAGACATATTCAAAATTTAACTGGAATTCCAAACTTTGAGACTGAAAGATAAGAGGTTAAAACGGAGTTATAAGTGAGGAAAGGGAAGTGAATGATAGAGGTATAATTTGTAAAAGCCAATAAATAACAAAGTAAGAGTTCACAGTTTTAAATCAAGAAGGATTAGTTTAGTGAGCTAGAAGCCATTGCACTGAGCACACATGACGCTGGTAGGGACTGAAAACATTGATTCGCACCGGCCCAGCGTGGGGAGTGTGTCCAGCTTTTCCCAGCTGCAACATCCGGATTGGGTGTCTATGGACGTAGACAAGTTGGGGAAGTCGTTGTATAACAGTGAAGAACAGCCGTTGAATGAGGCGGTAAAGGGATTGAAGGCAAAGGCATTAAGAGAAGCCATCAATAATGGACAGGAAGATATTTTGATCGAATACCTGCGCTCTTCGGAAGGCTTGGTAGATAACGAACTTAGGCGAAAAATATGGCCAATTTTGATTGGGGGATGTTCAGTAGGTGGCAACGATGATGATGAGGTATTTTCTGGGAAAACACTGAAGCTCAATGAAGATGGAGCTGCATCACTCTTGCTTAACTCTTTTGATCTTCCTCCACACAAGGATGAGGACCAGGTAATGTTGGACATTCAAAGGTCTCATACTATCTGGACACATTTGCAATCTTGTCAACAGCAAAACCAGACAGACTCTTTCACCAACATCTATTCTAAATCAGATGTACGCAATTTGAAGAAGACATTGATGAGTTTGATTACCAGAATGCTTAGAAAGTATCCATCTCTCAATTATTATCAGGGATATCATGATATTGCAAGTATAGTGTTGATTGTTTGTTTGCAGCAAGATGGTAAGTTCAGCTCCCGTGACGAGACATTAGCATTCAAAATACTTGAAAAGTTGACAATTTTTCATTTAAGGGACTTTATGGTTACGGATATCAACCTATCTGTTAATCACCTCAAGTTAATTCCTGTCGTGTTACAAGTTGCCGATCCTCCGTTATTTGAGCTTCTCAAACAAACAAGTAATTCGTATATTTTCACCAATGGATTAGATTATGATTACAATTTTTTTCAGGGACTTTCATCTATTTTAACAATTTTCAGTCATGACATCTCAAGTATACATCAAGTCTTACTAATTTGGGATTTTTTCTTAGGTTATGACACTATTTTAGTGGATATATACATATATGCTGCATCTTTGATGTACTTTAAAGATAGAGTATTTTCAAAGTTAGGCATATCTCTCGAAGAGGAGCAAGATTTTGAAAATGTCGATCAGGATTCATTGCATTCGTTGGTTTCACCGTCAAGTCTCTTTGAGAACCTAAATGATTCAGACTTAATCAAGATCTTGAATAAAGCAAAATCTTTAATTGAAATGTACCCTATTGACAATGTTGAAAATTCGGAACAAACTTTCAACATCATGTTTAAGGAATATAACCCAACATCTGTTTTAATGAACACATCGAATTTGCATTCTGATAGGATGCTGAAGAATGAGATATTCAAAAATATGACATCCATTGATTCTGAAACTGGCTCGGTATCAATAGCTGAAATAATCGAGCTTCAAGAGAAAGAACTCACACAATATGCAGCATATAATGCTACTCGTCAAAGAAAGATTTTAGAACAACAAGAAGCTTTAGCCAGCTCAATAATGACTGAAGGTAATTCAACTCAATTCAATCTGCTTTCTTCTTCAATATCCAGTTTGGCGTCAAGTTCTTCGTCTATGAATACCAAGATTGCCCACACATCATCCGTATTGTTT
Organism: Priceomyces medius; assembly: GCA_030570455.1. Lineage (NCBI taxonomy): Eukaryota > Fungi > Ascomycota > Pichiomycetes > Serinales > Debaryomycetaceae > Priceomyces > Priceomyces medius. Next base: position 697,939 of record JAJLVV010000001.1, on the reverse strand, counting down.
AAAAAGCTCAGGGAGCTTTCTAGGTCTAGATCATATGAAGGCAAGGATAAGAAAGAATTAAACATCAGTGGGTTACTTTCATTTCCTTACATATATAAAGTGAGTTTTACTATAGGATTTGTGGGTTTCTTGTTTCACGTCATACTATCCAGAAGCGGACATAACTACAATATTCTCAAAATGTTTGGAAAATCATTCCACGGAATAGGATCTTCCTTGCTAAATAATGAGTCAATAAACAGTATGCTGGTGGGAATCACTAGGGCGACACAGGATATCATTTACGAAACTGGGGGTATTTTCACAAATGTTTTAAATACCATTAAAGGAGGAGTTTCCAATAATGCAATTGGCCAAGTTGGATTGGGGAACATGCGTGATGCCATATATGGATCAATGTGAGATATCAATTTTTACTAGTAGTCGGTCTTTTGTGCTTTTCAATAAGCCATATTGTAAGTGACTTGAATAAAAAATATGTAACTAAGCGTGTGTATAAATATCATTTATTGCCGATTATGAGTTCAGTTCTATAGATAATTTAACTTCATTCTATTTCATATATTAATACTGCATCTGTACAAGTAGAACGCCCCCAACCTCTATTACCGCTTGCACTTACCATAAATCTTCCCGTTTCATCCACATATAAGGAGCTTAAAATACCACCATGATGGCCAGGAATAATTGTAAATGGTGTTGCTGGTTTCTTTGTGTTGCTTGTCGAGCCTTTTGATAAGTCATTGTAAAGTTTTAAATTGTATAATCTGATGTTATCAATTGATCCGCAAAGTAGAAAATCGTTATTTGGCATTGTTGATATTGCACTTACTGGACCAGATATCTTAGGAAACTGTAAAACCTTAGAAACATTTGGAATCATTGTGTCCTTGTTACGTCCTACCGACGATCTTTTGTGCGGCTTTTTGATAGAGAATTCTTCGACAGTACTATTTCTTCTTCCAGCATATATGAATTCACCACAGTTGGACCATTTTGCGGACATACACCACGGTGGAACACCTTGGGGTACGCCCAATTGTAACACTGGTCCCGATGTACGTGAATCCCATATTTTAATTGTTCCATCGATACTTGAACTTAAAAATACATTTTCATTGCTGTACGATTGATTTGAGATTTTTGATGAATCCGTTACTATCTTAGGAGGAGCTTTATCTTTACTTTCCAAAGCACTTTGCCTTTCATCATCGTTCTCTATCTCATTTTCGCTATCGCCAAACAATGAGTCAATATCACTTTTATTTTCATTAGACTCTTTCTCATTATGAGAACTTCCATCCTCTTCGGTGGTAGATATAGACATATCTGTCAATCCTAGTGGTCTATACTCTAAACTTGATATTTGACCTGAACTTCCCGTAAACAAATTTGTACATTTTCCTGTATTAAGGTCCCATTCCCTTATAGTTTTATCCCAGGAGCCTGACAAGAAACTCTCGTTAGAGCTATTAAGTTTTATTACAGACACTGCATCGTTGTGCCCTCGCTTATTCTCAGTTTTTTTGTCATGTCTGAAATAATGATGAATATTTCCCTCATTGTACCTCATAGTATACAAAGATATACCACCAGATAAAACACCCGATAAACACCAGTGACCATTACGTTCAACGTCAAGGGCATATACTGGATCGGCTTTGGGTTCATAACTTACATTTCCTGTTGTGAAATCACTTGGTTTTATTTTTGGATGTTCTTTCATTAGTTGATTTTTCGTCATAGGTTGCTCATTTTCCCAGTAAGACGATATTACACCGGCCTTGGTTATGGAATCCACAAGATTGTGTTTTTGAGCCATAGTTAAAGGTGATTTTCCTTCAACCGATGCTATGAAATCGTATTTTCTGATAAATCCATCTTCACCTCCTGTGAGGATCCATTTGGGACCATAACTGAATGCAATCGTATGGCACTGTGAAGTGTATGGGATTGCAACCGAAGGAATAATATCAAATTCGGATAATGTTTTAGCCTTTTCCATTATTTCTTTTCTTGTTCTCTTTGGTTGGATAGTTATATGGTCATTTCCATCTGTACCATCCTTGTCCGTAGTGCCATTTTCAATCGCTACTTTTCGCTTTTTTGGGTCTACTCCATTCTTTCCATTCTGTTCCTTTTCTGCTTTGGAGCTTCCATTTTCATCATTGTCATCTTCTTCAACTTCATTAGCATCTTCCATCTCAATATCACCATTAGAAAAGCCTTCATCTGTTCCCGCGGTGATATGAACCGTTTTCTTTTTCTTCTTCTTCTGCTCCTTGTTCTTCGGTGTATTTTTATGCAGCCCTTCTGCTTCTTCCTCATCTTCATCTTCTTCCTCTTCCTCTTCATCTTCTTCCTCTTCGTCTTCGTCTTCTTCATCATCCTCTTCTTCTTCATTTTCTCCTTCTCCTTCTCCTTCTCCATCATCCTCGTCATCTTCATCACCTTCATCTCCATTCTCTTCACCTTGTTCGTCTCCTACTTCTTCTTCATCTTCACTCTCATTTTCATTTTCATTTTCGACCTCTTCATCTTCATCTTCTTCATCATCACCTACATCCATGTTGTCGTACTCATTTTCTCCAGCATCTTGGTCGTCGATATCTTCCTCTTCTTCATTTGCATCTAGCATCTCTTCATTGTCTTGTACATCGAATATGTCTTCATCAATTGACATTTTCTTCCACCATTCAACTCAAAAAGACTTCCTAATAGAGCTATAATTTGCAATGGTCCCTCTATAGTGTCCCTTTGAGATTGCTTCTATTCACTGAATTCTTGATAAATGAGTTGATATTGTCTTCTATGAGAGCGTATTTGTATATGGATTAATTTGTATACACGACTTCAGCAGGCAGATTTTCGCCGATGTTAATGTATATACTACAAAATTGACAACCTGCTACAAGACATATGTTATGGAAGAGTAATTACATTTATTGGTTTATTTAAACCTATCCTCTAAAGAACGTAAGCGACATAAGTGAGACGTTTACTCGTAGATCCAGGAGAACAAAGCTGGCTTGTATTCAACCAATTCTTCCTTCTTGAACCACAAGTTGATCTCCTTGTTAGCAGATTCAACAGAGTCAGAACCGTGACAAACGTTTCTACCCATGTCAATTGCGTAGTCAAATCTGATAGTACCTGGAGCAGAGTTCAATGGGTTGGTAGCACCCAAAATAGCTCTACCTTGCTTGACAACATCCTTACCTTCCCAGACAGTAGCCAAGACAGGACCGGACAACATGTAAGACAAGAGAGATGGGAAAAATGGCTTGGATTGTAAGTCATCGTAGTGAGTTCTCAACAAACTTTCAGTTGGTTGAACCAACTTGATACCGACCAACTTGAAACCTCTGCTTTCAAATCTACCCAAGATAGAAGAGATTAATCCTCTTTGAACACCGTCTGGTTTGATGGCAATAAAGGTTCTTTCGTCAGACATTTTAAACAAGATAATAAACTATTTAGAACGTTGTCTAGTTAGCAATGGTTAAGAAGAAAACCCCGTGTCAAATAATTACACCTGTAAATCAAACTGAAAAATCGTCGGCATAGGAAAAAAAATTTCGAAAGTGTGCTGTGCACGCTTCCTGTGTTCTATCCAGCCATGATATTAAGTAGAGTTCGAACATTAGTTAAAAATTGTATTGTCATTTATTAGATACAATAAATAATGTCTAACAATCTCTTTAGTTTAGTAAAGTCTTTCATCTGTCAGTATTTTCTTCAACATGTATTTACCTTTTGTCATGTAGGTTTGCAAACAAGCCCAGTAATTTCAATGCTAGTCTCTACCCAACGGTCAAACTTGGTTATCGCAGTAATAAATATTATCATTCGAGAGAGCTAAAAGAGGTACAAGTGCTGGTCTAACAGTCTTATGAATTCTATCAAATGCACTCGGGAACCATTTGAAAAAGTCAAATGTAGGAGAACCTGGTATACTTCCTCCACTTTGCTGCGAGGTATAAGGGTCTTCAAATATGTCTATGGGGTTATGCAATGGGTAGAGTGGACCATATAGTGAGCTGAGAAACATATCGTCTCCTTTTGATGATGCTTCTCTAGTAACAGAGAAGTTATTCAAATCACCCATAACTCTATGAAGGCATTTTGTCTCATAGTCATAGGATCTCTTTTTCGCAGCCACGGTGTTGGAGTTCCCTTCTTTAAACAGCTCTGAAACTCCACACTTTAAGCCTCCAATCATATTGAATTGGTTCTGAGAGCTTCTAAGAGAGTTCTTGTCAATTCATTTTGCAGCAGGAGATTTGGCAGGTTATTTATTAGGGTGAAGATAACGGGAGAGAGGATGATTCAGCTTTCAAGTAGTGCACAGCTTACCCTTGTGGATGGCTTACAAGAAAGGTTGGGAATTATAACAAAGGGTAACAGTTAATAGAAGTAAGCCAATCATTGTTGTTTCCCTTTTTCAGGTGGGTGTTAAGAGTTTCTGAATTCTGCTATTTCACTAATTAGCATAAAAGTTGTTAAAAATTACATAAATTATATGAAATTAAATGAAGGTAGTAGTTGGAGAGAAATCCTTCACTTGAAGGATAGAAAATCATACAGAAGTCTCTGTTCCATATTGCATACGAGTTTCTCCAGCCTTCAAGTTTTTAGGTAGGTACCCAATCCTTTGGGAGGATAGCTTTCAGGTAAACATAAAAGTACTGCATATAATATACTTTGTTTATATAATGATACTTTAGTTAATATATAGTTCATGTAGTCCATATAGCTCACACTTAAGATAAAGTCTCTCTAATAAGAAAGAAGATAATGAAAGAAGAAACCATAACTAAGGATATAACATTGGAAACAGCTTCAGTTGATGTGCCCGTAAATGCATTAGAAAATAAAGGCATACTCGACGAGACAAACATTAGAACTATAGATTCTAGGGACGCGCTTAAACAAGTCACTGAAGATGAAAATATTGATAAAAGGTACTCAAATAACTCTAAGAGAGGTCCCGAAACTCCAATAAGCACCTTGAGACAAGCAAATAGAAGAAAAACTTTGACAAAGGATAATATCAAACATAAAAAGCTCATTACTATAGAACGAATGGATGATAAAAGCGCCTTAGAACTCAAATATCAAAACTGGCTATTACAGCAAAATTTAAATAAGTCAAGGGACTTATTGACTTTCATGGCATTGGAGAAGAGATTAAAGGAGGAGTCAATCTGAGGTGTAAACTGAGAATTTCATGAATATTACTAGGAGCATCAAGCTAATTCTTCTTGCTATCAAATAAGGCAAACATGGTAAATGCATTGTATATATTGTACTATTAGATCAAGAAATGAATACCTTACATTTATATAAATATGTAATAATATTATAAGTCTAATTACTCTGTCGGATCTCAGGGTGTAGTAAAATAAGAACCTCCCATGAAGCCGCTAACTACTTTTTAACCTTGTCTTTTCTTCTTCCCTTGTGCCTCTCTTTCTCAAATCTTCTTTCAACCAGTAAAGGGCTAATGGATGCAAAGATTCTGCAAGAGGTACTTTGATTGTTTTGGTATCATCATCAACAGATACAATGTTCTCTTCATCATTAAAAAACTCGATCTCTTTCATAAGAACATCATCTCTCATTTCACCGTTATTCAAATGGATAACTCTATCACACCACTTTTTACCTAACCCGTCAAAGATATGAGTTGCATATACAACACAGCATTTTCTCTTTGTACATTCCTCTTTCAAAAATGAAAGTAATCTCAGTCTAACAACAACATCAAGATCTATAGTCACTTCGTCAAGTAAAAGTAACCTCCAAGGCTTAACCAATCCCATACATATTTGTACTCTTCTTCTTTCACCATCGGAGATCTTTGTCATGCTCCATTCTGGGTCAATATCAAGCAAATTTAATAGAGTATCTCTTCTTTCAGTGTACCTATCTCCTCCAACAGAAGAAACAAGTTCCAGAACTGGGATATCTCTCTTGACAATTGAATTAGCTGCCCATTCTGTACCCAAATGAGCAACATAGCTATTTATATCGGAGTTGTGTTGTTCATGTCTAGTTGGTGAAAATTCAAAAGGATCGAAACCCCCGAGCTTGAATGTTCCTTTCTTCACCAAAGTTTTACCTGCCAAAATCTTTAACAACGTCGATTTACCGGCACCATTTGGTCCAACTAAAAGATTAGTTGATCCCCATGGAATCTTCAAAGAAATATTCACAAGACCCCTTTTACTAGTGCCGAAATTGTAAGTCAAGTCGTTTGTCTCAACGGCTAAGGTGTGGTCATCTGTGAACGATTCACTCATTTTTCATCTATCTACACTGATTTTACTATATAGTTATATTTATATTCAGTCTCTTATCAAAAGCGCCAACTTCAACTGAAATGTGCATATAAACTATACAGTAAGAACATTTAACAACCGATTACTAATTTTCTTTATATATCAATATAGTAACTAATCTAATTCATTTAACCAAACCAATATTTCTTCTTTAGCTGGCTCGTTTTCAAGCTTATTGAATAACTCCCTAATAGTGTCAAGGTAAGCAGGTTGCTGATTCTTTATAAATTTTCTTAAGTACGTCTTCAATAATCCTTTATATTCGTAGAAGAGCCATTGGGAATCAACAGTGGAGGCATCTTCGATATCCTCCTCAGTGAAGTCCTTTTTAATAAGTATCCTCTCCGAGTTATTAAATTTCAATGTTTGAGAAATCGTGTTCAAGTTATTTATAATGGACTCAAACAAGGTTAAAATCAACTCTTCAAATTTTTCTCCTTCGAAGAAAATCTTCAATGTTCTGTTAATAGACTCCATACATGATACATTTCTGATGATTAGATTATGCTTCATATTAGTAGAGTTGGTGAGTAGATGCTTGGGGTCTAAAATACCAAATTCAATCAAATACTCCAAAAACAAGAAGATAACTTGAGGTTGATGTGCCCAGATTCTGAATATAGCCTGCACGATCCAGTTCTGTCTAGATTCTATTTGCTCTTCAGTAAGCTCCAAATCATCAAAATCCAGCTCCCCTGGGCCATATTCAATAGTTGCACCACTCAAATACTTCAACTTTTTCTTGTCCCTAGAAAGAATACTGACAACAGAATATATCGATCTAGAGCCAATGTAAGCATAGGTCTGGAAGAACAAGTTAATCATGAATTTTTCGGCATTAATATCTGAATTTTCCTTCAAGGTTCCAATGACTTCTTTGTAGAAATCATTGAACTCAGGATTTGGCTTCCAGGTTGCAACTACGAAGTCATACACTTTAGTTGCAAGTTCATTTAAAGGCAAATCCGTACTAGAGAAAACATATGTTAACTCTTCCTGAGGAGAAACGTTTGCCTTAGACAGAAGAGCCTCTCTCTTTTCAGAATGTAACTTCTCAATAATTACTCTTGACAGTTCACCATATAGCTCAACATCATAATCTATAAGATTTTGCTTCTCATCGTCTTCAAACAAACTTATATTGAGATAAGGGTAAAATTCCTCAAGCAAGACAACTTCATTTGTCTCTGGATCCACAGTGACAAAGCTTTCTTTGATTCTGTTTTTATTTGACAATCTTATTTCCTTAGCGATTAAGTTTCTAATGAAGTTCTTCTTAGGGTGATACGTCAAACCTCTCAAGTTCTTGGAATCATCACTCCATTCATCCCATTTCCAACTGAATTCAAAATTCGAAATTTGGGTAGTCATCCAGTCCAAAAACCTGATTTTTAATTCGTAGTCTAAAGTCTCCAAGTTTTTATAAAGGTACCTAATAGCCCTTCCGAAAACTGGAGCAATAGACTCAGGTGATTCCTTACAACATGATATCAATACCGTATAATAATAAATTTCTTGGTGTAAAGGATGAGGCAACAGGAAGATCATGGTTAATATACTTTCAACAGCAATATCCTCAATTTTCCAAGTAGACAAAGGTGGAACATTTTCTCCAGCTTTATTGTCTTTGTCTATCAATGATAATTGATCAATCGAAGAACCAGGAGGAGCAAATAAATTTTTGTTGAAATGAAGGTCCAAAATAGACAATTGAATCGAGGTCTCATTCTTGTTAAATGACAAGTTGGTCAAAATATCGAGGGCTAAATCTTTGAAGAATAACCCGAAGTATGAATCAATTGGGGGGACTGTTTCAAATTCGGTAGAATTATAAACCTGGAATAACAATCTTGAGTTGCTATACCACAATTCATCAATTGGTCCTTTAGGGCGATATTCCTTTAAGGATTCAACCGAAGGCAAAGAAAATTGTGGCAATGGATGCTTAACCAATTCATTAGAAATTGGGTTGTTTTTCAATGCAACATCGATGATTGGGTCAAGCAATTCTGCAGATTCAAGAAATAACTTATCTTTCAAACCACTCCAATCTTTTTCAGGACCTTGAAGTTTCACAACAGATGGAAGAATGAGGTCTATTACCTGCCTGGGTTCATATGGTAACTCATAATTACCCAATTTGTTATCAAATGGCTGTAAGAGCAAATTGGACGACAATTCCACAATTTTGAAGGTTTTTGCAAGTTCAATCAAATCATTCATATGTTTAATCATCTCATCGGAAGTATCATTGCTTAACAAATAAGGAATGGAAATCATCACATTATAAAATATTTCTTCTGCAATACCATTTCTTTTATCAGGGTTAGCTTCTTGCAATTGAATGGATAATTCTAAAAATTGCTTGAAAACCTTGATAATTGCATAGTCTTCGATAATTGGAGATAAACTGGCAAAAAACTTCAAAATAGACTTTACACTATTGAAAACACCACCTTCTTCAGTCTGGTATCCTTTAGTTTTGTTTGATTCGGTACCTTCAGAGCCTTCAATTTCTGGATTAATACTGTCAAGCATTCTTTGAGTCTTAGAATGAAAAAACTCCACAACATACTTGGCAACCACAAAATTTTTGGCATTACAAATAAGAACCAAATTGGTCAATGATGTAATCTTTTGAGGTTGTTCTATGACCAATGCATAAAATGTATCTAAAATCGAAGTTCTCAAGTCATCAATTTTTTCGAATTCTGCCACTATAGGATTTGATATATATGAGATATCATCAATCTGTGTTACCAAATTCGAATTTTCACCAATTCTTCTAACATCTTTACACACATTAGATATGAGTTCTTTGCTTGGATCCATATGCTGTTTCTTAGTGTCCAATGGCACATCACCAGCAACTGGCCCACTATCGGCTTCGAATTCATCTCTGGTTCTCTTTGTAGAAGTGAATGCGCTCATATCTCCACTATTATATATGAACCAACCACCTGTACTCTTAAACTAAGATATGACTGAGTCTCGAACAAAACAATAAAGCTAAGTTGTCTTATACAACGTAATTAGTTCAGTGAAAAATATATAGTCTGCATATAAACACAGACATGTATGAAGATCATCAAGATCTGGTCTCTAATCCAAGAAAGCGACACTAAATGTCGCCATGATGTCAATAAAAGAACTAATCAAGCGACATGTTTTGGTATTAGATGGTGCTATGGGCACTGTACTAGAAGAAATCTCACCAAGTAATGTTAATTTAGTGGTTAAAGACCATCCTCTCTGGTCTGGAGCTGTTTTAATGTATCAAAGTGATTTAGTATTTCAAGTTCATTTGGAGTACCTTAAAGCAGGGAGTGACTTCATCTGCACTGCCACATATCAATTGCCTCTTGCCGGAATCACAGAACATACAGAACTTGATCTAAAGGGAGCACAATCTATTTGGCGTAAGGCAGTAGATGTTGCTGAGAATGCTATTGCAGTGCATGCTGCAAAATCAGAAAGGAAGAAAGTTCATATTCTCGGCTCAGTAGGTGCATTTGGGGCTTACTTGAACAACGGTGCTGAATACACTGGTGATTATGGAGATATAACCGAGGAAAAGTTAGTAGAACATCACAGAGAATTGGTTGAATATTTAGCCAAGGACGACAGAGTTGGAGCAATCGCTTTTGAAACAATACCAAACTTCATGGAAGCTAAAGCAATAATTCACTTAATGGGTAATGTCATAGGAAAACTTGGTCATGGTAAAGAATTCTATATAAGCTTCAATTGTAAGGACCTGAGTCACTTAGGTGATGGTAGCAGAATAGAATTACTTTTGCAATCTTTAAACCACCTAGTTACAGGCAACTCTCAAATCAAGAACTCTTTCATTGGAATAGGTATAAATTGTGTTGACTACTATATGATTAATGACGTAATAAACCACGTGGAAAAGTTCAATACAAACCAATTCCCAATTATCATATATCCCAATTTAGGATTTGAATATGACGACAAGACAAAGAGATACATCAGCAAGAAAGACTCTCGGATGTGGGCCAAAAAGGCAAAAGAGTGGCTAAAAAACCCTAATGTTCGCATTATTGGAGGATGCTGTGCTACTACTCCAAATGAAATTAAGATACTTACAGAAATTACACACCTGTAAGGTGTAAACTATTATAATAGATATATTAAACTTTTGATATTAATTATTAATCTATCATTAAGCATCTGAATATTACAATTAGGTTTTCAAACAAGCTTGTAGATCTTAACTTCAAACGTTTTATCATATGTTCACATATTGGGATATTATTAGATGATACAAACAAATTCTGTTTTGATTAAAAATTAAGGTACTTTTGAGTAGAAATTAATAGAAAGTACCACGGAATGCAAGTTGCTACTGTCATGGACAGTAACGCTTAAGCACAAAAGTAAATAAGCAATAAAATAAGTTAATCATGAATCAGTACATTGATTATATTTCGTAAGCATCATAGTGCCGCCTAAAGAGTATATTTCAATGAATATTGGCTCTCTTTCTGAGGCAATCACGTATAGACATCAAACCCATCTGCCAGCCCATGAACAAAGTCGTAAGACCTAAGGAGACGTTCAATGTAAACATCGAGGTATAACCGTAGTATTCAAAAGCTAGCACGACTGGATCTGTCGATTCCATGAAAATCAAACCACCGCACAACAAAGCAAAGCTTACCAAAAGTTCAGTAAATGGTCTACCAGGTTCAGTCAAAGAGTTGTTTGTTGGGGAAAGAATAATTAACAAGTAAGAAAGGAGTCTAAAAGCACATGCAAACATAAACAAGTTACCCCATTGAATATGTATTTCAGTGGATAAATGCAGTGCCTGTGCATGTTTAGACATGAGGAAACCAGTCCAATAGATAGTTAAAACAGGGAATGGATTCGGTGAGAATCCTGGAGCTGACTTTATAATTTTGGAGATATCAACAAGTTCACGAGCACGACTGTCTGCTTCAATCTTCTTACGGAGATGGCCAATGGCTTTCTCAAAACGCCATTTACTCAACTTGAACTCAGTCAAAACACCACATAAACCACAACCAATAAATATAAATGCAATTGATGCATGTTGTAGGTCCTTAGCAGAATAAGGCTTACCAGCGTTAGCTAAATGCTCCAAGAAGATATTGGTACAACCGTAGAATAAAATTAACGATGATTCCAACATTTCCATAGTGCAGAGGCCTTTTGATTGCCATCTAAGCCAACGAGAACGAACAGCCTCACTGCTTGTCACAAACCTATGATTCCATGCCCAACCTTTATTTGAATAGGCTCCACAGTAACGTGCAAGTGAAAGTATTCCATAAACCAAGAAAACCCCCCCTTTGATGAAATGAGCCAAAAGGTTGAAAACATAGACTGATTTACCTAAGAGTAAAAATGTAGCAACACCTGTAGGCATATATACACAGAAGAACACCATTTGACACCACTGGAGAATGCTGAATACTGCGCAAGACAAGTAACCCACTCTACGAACAACTGAGTTCACAAGGGGCAATTGGCAAAAACTTTGAAACTTTGTAGGTGGCATCATTGCATTGTTAGATGTCTTGAATGAGTGCAATGGAAGCTCATCTACGCTATCTCTTTCTTCAGTTGCACTAGATTCTACGTCATTAGCTCCAATTGCTGATTCAGGGTCATCATCATCAATAGCTGCAGGCAGATTATTGCGGGTTAAGTCGTAAAGTGTAATGCTAGATGTTTCATCGTTTAAGCTCTCATATCCATCACCATTTCCACCAATCCAGCGGTGGATGTAGCGGATTAGACCAAATGTCATCGTGACTATATTGACAGCAAATAATATGAAAGTCATGGGGTGGTATACGTTACTAGGATAGAGGTCTTTAGATAAGGTTCCCATAAAAATCCAGTAACAGAGAACACCAATAGAAACCAGAGTGCTGTGAACAAACAACAGTAACATGTGCAAGTTGCGCTTGTCTACGTTATTAAACACCAACGATAATGGGTATACAAAGAAAAACGAGCCCCAGACAAGTAGTATGTGAGACCAAAGCCATCCAGTGCTTCCATTACTACTGAAGTACGTCGTGGTGTCATAAGCTTCCCACCAAGCTCTCTCTTCAGGCAAGAGATCAGTTTGAAGAATTGGCACACCATGTTGATGGTGTTCCACATGAGGAACTGGAGAGAACAGAGGCAGTGGCACAGCATCACCGGTACCACTAGCAGGGACTGTCTCGGTAAGCTCGTCGTTGTGTATGCCATGATGATGTTCGCTATGGTCATCATGCTCATTAATGTCCCCTCCGGAACTATGCGCGTTCGTTTTTCCATCCCGCACTTTCAGCCTTACGCTAGCTTTACCACCATCGTTAAGAAGTCCTCTATGCACTACGTCTGCTATTGACTCCTCATCTCCTATCAGGTTTCTTCCAGAGTTCACTAAGACCTTGGACCTCCCTTCATTTAATTGACTGCTGGGTTGTGCCGCTAGCACCACCAGTACATAAGTTAATACTTTAATCAAACGCATTCTGATGTTAGGTGGCAACAAATTTAACTAGGGGGAAGATGGCCACCTATATACGATTGAACCCGGAATTGTCGGACCGGACGGAATTTACAGGGGGTTTCCTTCTTGGTTGTAGTGGCAGTTTTACCGTTACATTACCAGGCTAGGAGCAAATAGTTTCGGTCATATTGTGTTTTACGGTATATAATGCATCATCGGCAATTTACTGTCTGTCAGTTAATTTGAGATGCGAGTTTTTTTTTCAACCGGTTATGCACAGGCTTGGCAAGGTGGTCATGCGAGAAAGATATATGAGTAAGGTATGTATGGGTAAAAAAAGATAAGGTCTACACAAAAGGATGGTCTAATTATATTAACTTTAGGAAAACATTCTAGTTTTTCAGTGTCTAGATTACTAGCTCAAGAAAAATGGAAAATTGAAACATAATAGTGAAATTATTAATATGCAGGTTTATACTATTATTAGTAAAAGAAAATGCTGCAAAAGGGATGGGAGGATTACTAAGAAGAAGAAGGATGTATCCGGAATTAAGTACGACTGTACGGAAATAACGGAAAATAACGCGTAGGTGGACATATATTGACAATAGAGTAAGGATTCAATACGATACGGCTATAACACATAGCGGCAATTTATGTGACCTCAACTAGAGTATCTTAGCCAATTTAGGTAGATTGAAATACATATAATACGAAAAAGTGTAGCAAAGTTGTTCCCGGAAATGGTTAGCTAAGTGGGGACATGAGTAGGTAGTAGTGTCAGCATCCTTCGAAATGTATGATTAAAAGTACGTATCACATTGACCGGCCCGAAATGAGTAGCATTAATATGCATGCTGTGACGCTCTGGTGGGGATACAAACAGAGCGAACTACAAGGGGATCTGGGCCTTGGTTGCAATTAAGTGGCAATTCGTGGGAGGTGGAGAGATACAAATTGTACAGGCAACAAAGACGGAGCAAAACTTGGAACTCTATGTTTAGCGAATGAAAAGGAAAAGGTGAAACAATATCTGGCCGATGGCTTGAACCAAGAGGTATCCAGCTAAAAGAACATAAAGACCGAATCAGTTTGAGCAAGAAGCCAAGGATGCTGATATCAAGGTTCTTAAACAAATCAATCTGTCAAGCAAGCGTTACAGTTTCAGGTATAATTTCAAAGGAGATGATTCTAGTACAGGACAAGTCAATGATCCACATTAACAAGAGATCATAGATATTAACTATCGGGTACGATTGATTTATTTTGTCTCTATAAAAAAGAAAGACTATAAAAATATAACCAAAAAAAGATATAAAAAAATAAAATAAAGATGGTACTACACATAACCACCAAAGCACGTGATCCAAACATGATTGATTTGATTCTAAGAATAGAAAGATACCAACAAATAGAATCTCCAATGAACCTTTTTGAATACACATTTTACAAGGCATTTCTTCTGGTGAGATAGTCAAAACGGGAGTAAGTATAACCAATGAATGGCAAGTCTTCCTTGACCTTGTCTGCGTGCTGCTCGTGAGCTCTTGTGAGTGCTGGGGAATCAGGAACATTCTCCAACTCATCTGTAGGGAAGAATCTAGTGTCAGTAATGGAACGTAACTTTGGAATAAATGGAGCATCGACATTACGTATAGTATCCCAATCAACTCCTCTGAAGAAAGGATGTGCTTTAATTTCATCTGCACCTCCATAGCGACCAAGTCTATTCTCTGAACTCGTTAAAAGCTTTCTGATTAAGTCTTCACTTTCTGGAGACAAGTGAATATCTTCTGGGATCTGAAGAGTTTCTTGCCAGTTCAAAATCTTCCTATAGGTTTCATGAGGAGTTTCTGAGCAGAATGGGGGCCATCCTATCAAACATTCGAACATGATTGCACCTAATGACCACCAATCGCACTCTTGACCATATCCTTGATGGATGAAGATTTCTGGTGCGATGTAATCAGGAGTACCTACGGTGGAATATGCCATTAATCTACGCGACTTTCTCCAGGTTTGCATTTGCTGACGATTGGACATAGTCAAGTTGATGACATCAACCATCATCGAGTTTCTTCCACTGGGAGAAGCAGCAACCGAGTTTGGATGCAAATGATGGTTACTCGGAGGTTCCTTTTCGAGGAGCTTCTTATAGTAATTGGAATCATGCGATTTGTGGAAACCGGTAGAAAGACCAAAATCAGTCAATTTGATATGACCTCTGATATCAATCAAGATATTATCTGGCTTGATATCTCTGTGTATAAAACCAAGTTTGTGGATTGCCTCAATAGCAAGCACACATTCTGCCATGTAAAATCTGGTTATGTCTTCAGTGAAAATTTGCCATCTAATAAGCATGGTCATAAGATCCCCGCCAGGTAAAAATTCCATAATCAAGTACAAATACTGAAGATCCTGGAAGGAATAATATAACGAAACAACCCACGGAGAATCACTACCTGCCAAAACATCTCTTTCAGACTTGACATGCGCGAGCTGATCCTTCTTGTACATTTCAGATTTGAGCAAAGTCTTCATTGCATATATCTTACCAGTGTCCCTCTTTTGCACCAACCTGACCTCTCCGAAAGCACCTTTACCAATAACTTTAACTGTGATGAAATCCTCTAATGACAACTTAGTTCTTCTTAACCTTAAAAACTGTGATTCCTTCTTTCCCAAATTTTGAAGTTGACGGTTTTTCCTTTCTTCACTTGAACCAACTCCTTCATTCATGACTCTATGCTCTAAATCTAATCTTCTCTGGTTTCTTTCGATAGCATGACCAACTGACATCTGATAGTAGTTTTCTAATTTCAATTTCACTGCAGCTGCCTTGTCCTGAACGAGCTTATCCAAATGATTAGGTTGTCTGTTGAAGTAAATATAATTTAAGCTTTCAGTTTTTGGTGGTTGCAACACTTGTACCGACGGAACTGAAGGAGCGTGATGCACTTTAGCAGAATGCGCCTTAGCTGGCAGCCTATGTTGCGCTTGTGGAACCTGTTGTTGCTGAGCTTGTTGTTGAGCTTGTTGGTGTTGCTGAGCTTGCTGCTGTTGCCTCCTGGGAGAAGCCTCTTCATCCAACTGCTGACGAAGTTGTTGATGCTGTTGAGGAAGTCTTTGAGGTGATTGCTGAGGCAATGGTTGCTGTTGTAAGGGAGCATTTATTACAGCATCTTGAGGAACCTGCTGCGGAATTTGCAGAAGAATTTGATGAGGAGGTTGCTGATTGACTTTTTGAGGCGTCTGTGCTGGTATTGGAGGGTTGAATTTCTCGCTTGATACAATAGAATTTGTCACCGAGTTACTGCTATATTCAGACAAGTTAGCACTACTATTATTGTTCAACTGAGTGAATGTGGAAGCTGGAGGCTTAAAGTTTAATGAATCAATAGACTGAAAATTCCCCCCATCGTGTTTGGAATTGAAAGTTGGTGAACTATTCAAGAAATCATTGTATTTATCAATAGTATCATCCTCCATGTAGCTGTCATGAGGAGTTTGAGGTTCCTGGTGGACAGAATTAGCTGCTTCTTGGAAAGTATGGTTATTATACATGTTTTTCTGTTGTGATTGGAGATATTGTTGGGTATGCTGTGATATTGGTTGTTGATGCTGAAAATGCTGCTGCTGAAGGAATTGTTGTTGTTGATGTTGTTGTTGTTGTTGTTGTTGTTGTTGTTGTTGTTGTTGTTGTTGTTGTTGTTGTTGTTGATGATGTTGTTGTTGCTGTTCTTGTTGAAGTTGTTGCTGTTGTTGTTCCTGCAATTGCTGGTAGTATAGTTGTTGCCTTTGCTGTTCAGTTAGGTACTCGTAGTTCATTCTACTCGTAATCGTTATTTATGATCTGGCGTTTCAATTATGTGTCCACAAAAGAATCGTCACCTTTGACAAATTATCTATATATGACTGCACTAGATTCTTCTTTATTGAAGTATATTCCACCAAAGATTAATTGGTAGGTTATTTTGAATTAGTTTGATTGAGAATCACTGCCGTTTTATACCTTGTTTATTTTGGACTACCAAATTATTTGATTTCCAAAGATATTTTTGAAGCTTTCCCCTGAATCAATAATCAAAAGTCTACTACAAAGATCTGAACTTGTGCTTTCAATTTGACTACCCTATTTTAAGCCACTTAGGTTAGATTTGTCCACGATATACGTAATAACAGCTCTTCCAGTGCTAAGAGCTTTATGTAAATTTGATCTACTTTATCGCGATTTTTTGATATTTTTTCACTTTCGTGTTGTCTGGATATACAAACCGCCTAGAAAGGAAAAACGTTTTCAAGATAGGGAATGGTGAAAAGATGAATGAATAGTGAAGTGGCTGGAAATAACAGCTTGACAGGAGGATGTAGAAAGAAAACACGTAGCAACTTTACGAGCAAGATTCCCAGTTTTTCCTTAATTAGAGCATGAACAAATTAGACGAGTTAGTTTCATATCTGTGAATCGTCTCGGTAAAAGACAGTAAAGCCAAGAGAAAGATACAGAGCTAAGTAGACTGATAAGACCGCAAAAGATCTAAATGTGTAATGTAATGTATGTTCAGTAAATTCTATTCTTGTATAGGTAAAGCGAAAGTAAGATCGTTCTCTTGGAATCTTGTAAAAGGATACTTATGCTTAACAATAGTATAGAGATCAAGTCATCAAAGTAATATTTGATCGAACTACAGGATCCCAAAACTGTACAACACAGACTGCTGTATTTTCTAGGCGTCTTCAGATGTTGTTGTGCACATTTATGTTAGCTGCTGCCTTAGTTAAGGTACTAAGAGAAAAAGACTCGGCAGTAGAGTCAGTCAAATACAGGTTTTTGAAACGTTAAATCAGCTAATTTGTTTATTAACTAAGATGTGAAGATATACCCCAATTTTTCAGCTATATATATGAGTAGTAAAGTATACAGATCATTAACAAAGTATGATAAAGCTTAAAATTGCAAGGCTTGACCCTTCTTCTTCTTGTCACCACCCAATTCGAAGTGCTTACATCTCTTCAATGCCAATTGGTGCTTGGTCTTACAAGTGACACATTCCAACTTCAAGACAACCTTCTTGGTGGTCTTAGCTTTCTTGTGGAAAATTTGCTTGGTTTGACCACCATAACCTTCTTGCTTACGGTCATATCTTCTCTTACCTTGAGCAACCAAGGAAGCTTTACCAGCCTTGTATTGGGTGACTCTGTGCACAGTGTGCTTACGGCATTCCTTACCCTTACAGTAGGTCTTTCTAGTCTTTGGAATGTTAACTAAAAAATGTTAGTAAAAATGCTTTACTTAAAATCATGAGATACGTTGGTTGTATTCGACGAGGCAATTTCAAAAGAAAAAAAAAGTGAAGGTCTTGGAAGCTGGATTAGATACATTTGTCCACTACAAGGCGATTATCTGCCAAGTTTATGTTTTTTCTTTTTCTTTTTAAGTCTGAGCTTTAAGTGCTTAGACAATTATTGTTGCTTTATTCACTTCATAGTAAATCCCTTTCTTTTCTTTCAAACTATTTTATAAGTAAGAACTATCCACATAACGTCTCTACCCCCTGTATTTTATTTCCACCATAATTTCCGTTTACTTCTTGTTCTTTAGTTCTAGTATTGTCAGGATTTCCTTTCCACGTAGTAAACCCACATCCGCTGTCTTATACACCTTGCGTACTTCTTGTCTCATGTTGTATACATGTATTACATACCCATCTTGTACTCTAAATTAAGTTAGTTCAGAATATGACTATTCTTAAGCGATAGAAGTTTTTGAGTTTCACGATATCTATTAGGAGGGATTGGGTTGTGAAAAATTTTGGTAGATGAACTCAACCGAGAAAGAAAAATTTACACAAAATGCACACGTGATTACAACTCGGTTTTGGTGGCCACAGCCCTAAAAACTTATGAAACTGATTATAGGCAGGACTATATGACTGGTTTGACATTTCGAGATCAATGAAATTAGAGTATACCAGCACAATTTTTTGGCTTAGAGTATTGATGATTTATAGTTCAGTTATAAATTTTTCGAGAGCTAGAATCGCCTAAAACAAAATCAATAATTAGCAGTATTGTTTGTATTGAAGAGAAGGCACAAAATCTTATCACATCCTTAGCTCTAGTATTTTTGTCTACAATGTTGCTGCAAAAATATCCTGAATAAGTTTTTAGTACATAATAATATATAAAATCGTAGAATAAAACAACATGAATGCGGCAAATCTAAGCCAGAGTAATGGTGGCGTAAACAGTCGAAGTAGAAGTGATACTTCCAGATTCACCGGCCTCATAGTAGTCGTAGTCGACACGGCAAACACCGTTCAGGTTAGTGCTTGTTTGAACGTTGGTGATAATCCAGTTGGAGGTAGAGCTTGGAATATTGGCACCATCGGTGATTGAAGGACCACTGGTGTCACTGGATGATGAAGTGGTGGCACCAGTAGATGAAGATGAGGAGGAAGAAGAAGTAGTTGTTTGCAGTGCAGGAGTGTTAGCGACATTGTTAGAAGAGGCTGGAGTTGGGGCAGCAGCATCGTTATTTGGAGCTTCTTGAGCTGAAGAAGTTTCAGGAGCTGGATCTGGAGAAGCAGTACTGGTGGTGGTGGTACCAGTACTAGTATTGTCATTGTTCTCTTTGACGTTGTTGTTGTTGTTGCTGTTGTCGCTACCAGAATCAGTATTTGCTTTAGAGGAAACTGGTGTAGTTCCTACGGTAGTGTAGGTAGTTGGAGTAC
The DNA here is from genome assembly GCA_030570455.1 of Priceomyces medius. Lineage (NCBI taxonomy): Eukaryota > Fungi > Ascomycota > Pichiomycetes > Serinales > Debaryomycetaceae > Priceomyces > Priceomyces medius. The sequence goes on along the minus strand of JAJLVV010000001.1, from coordinate 678,359 downwards.
CGAAAATAGTAGATGTCACTGTAGCGGTATAACTAGTGGTGGTAGTTGTTGAAGTCTCAATGTTCCAATTAGTAAAAGTGGACTCTTGGCCTTGGACCACTTGGGTGTTAGTGTGCACTTTGTGAACAGTGGTCTGAAGATGAACAGTGACAGGAGCATCTCTCTTTTTGTTGTTCTTGCCAATTGCGGCAGCGGATGCCAAACCGATGACCATAAAATTAACAAAGTTGTTCAATTGCATAGCGAAAGTAATCAGGAGGTCGTTTTAATTTGGTGTAATTTTACCAGACTTGGATAACCCTTAAAAAATAATGAAAGACTGTAGTTAGGTAGTAGAAGCGAGTGGTAACTTTTCACGAATGTGTTACTCTGTGAGCGAATGTAGTTGTCTTGAACGACTAAAACTTTGATGTGGTAAAAATTAAGATTAAGACTTGCAACTAATGAATATAATATACCACTGTCGACTCTAAATACTCTGCAACAGTTACTGCTGGTGATCTTTAAAGCTGGCTGGAATGTCTTAAAAGAGCCAATTATTATACTTATTTGAACAATCTTACAGCCATCTCTGCTAGTACTTTTGAACTTAAAGTTGACAGCAACTAAAAGAAGTAAGAGCTGCCCGCAATTGACGTACTTACTAGAAGTAGTGGGTTGAGTGCCCCATTTAACCAAAGTGGCTGGCTCACTGGCTGCGAAAAATTTGAAGGACTAAAGCCTCTGATACGAGCCCGCGCTCGCTAATTTGGAGCCAAACACATATCAACTAAGTTCCCACCAGTAACGTTATAAGCACAGACTACGAATTGAAAGGTTCCTGAAATAGATATAATGGATCTTAAGGTACCAGATCCTTTGTTTGTAGAACCCAAAGTAAAATGATAATTATTTGGGTAATCACCAGCCTTGATCAACCCCAAAATTGAACCAAAAGGCATTGGGATGCGGAAAATAGGGAAAGATATAACTAAATTTCTCTCTCGACCTCTATGAAAAGAGTTGCTTGGTTTTCTTACTCTTGAAGTATCGGTAACAGCAATTCAACTCGATTTCAATAGTTTTTTTGAGTTTTATTTCTGTCAGTTGCGTTCCGTTATAATTTATGATCGGGTTACCGGTCCGTCAACTCCACCGGTGCGGGCAGACTATGGGTTCGGGGCCACGAAATTTTTATAGCCAAAATAGTGCACATAGGCAGGCCACCGGCGTAGCAAACCCGGCAGGTTACCGACCCACAACAGCCAGCGTCGGTTTAAATATGATCTAACCCATAAACAGCCTCACCGGATATCATACATTAAGCGAAAAATAACAATGAAGGTAGAGATAGTATAGACAAAACAGCAGTTGGCCCAACATATTACTTCATCATGAAGCATAAAGAGAGACGAGGAAAAACCCATTATCGGAAGTAGAAGAAAACAGCAACATAAGAACGCGTAATAGGTCTCGTGTGACACTATTAATTTTCAACACTTCCAATTGCACTCTTGCTCAACCTTGCTTAGAGTAATTGGCTAGTAGAATCCCAGCTCAACTGATCCATCAAACAAGTACCCATAGTCTGACAACAGAGTACCCAAAGCTTCAAAGCTCGCCGGAATGTTCAGTAGAGCAAGAGACCTCGCTATAAAAAGTAAAACACAGCTTGTTCAACAGGCTGCAAATATTATTGCAACTTCCTGCCATATGCTATGTTTCGTTAGAAAAATCGCTTCTATTTCAAGTAAGAACTGAAACTTGAAATTCACACTAGCATACCCAACAGTGTCCCACTTGAATAGTCTCTGTAATACTCAGCACTAATCTTCTTACGTTTTGTAATAGATGTAGCCCTTATATTGCCTATATGGGGAATTGGATTTCTTGATGTCTTACCTATCAGATCTTCTTCCTTCCTATTATTTCAAAAGACAACGTATAGGACTTGCTTGATATTTTGCTAGGATAATTATTTCATAGCATTACTGAATCACCTGAATCTCAACTACTCTTCTTCTACAATTACTTGTACTTGATCTGAGTTCCAAGAAATTGTTCTCCCCCACCGTCCCTCCCCGACTCTCAATTATTGTGTTACCCATTACGCCTCACCCGGACAAGCCGGTCAACCGACTTTCTCGATTTTCCTTCGACTGTCCTACACCCGCCATCCGGCAATCATACCGGGACTTGTTTATTTTGTTATCAAACATCTTCATAATACTGATACTACACTATAATAAGGTGCAAACAACGTCAGTGTCACTATAACTGGCTGTAAAAGTGAAAACATCACGCTTATTACGCCTTTAGTATAACTTAATACAACCGGGATTACAAAAGAACGGCGATAATTCTCCTCACTGTGCAAGAAGGGAGTAAGAAATAATAACAAGAAGGTCCATCAGGTAAAACAACCCTTCAAAACATCAGAAAAAAAGCATAATTCAGAAATTAAACACCAGCAGTGTATAATAAGAACACTCAAAGGTTTAATTGACGAAAAAGTCCGACTAACCACCATTTTTTGACTCACTTTTTCTAATATTATAAGAATATCTGCTGTGTCACAGGCAAGAGAATACAGCCAAAAGTAAGCCAAAACAAGCCAAAAAGACCTAATAACGCGTCCACCATAAAAACTGCGTTATAAATACATACAAATACGTAGCTAATAAGCCAACTATCGTTATTAGCAATTTTACGGGACATCATCAATTCTGTTGTTAGTAGTGAGAGAAACGATCACTTACATCGCCCTTTAACGGAAAAAGAATAAAACACACGTTAAACAGTAATGAGTTACTTTGCAAACAATACTAATCCCTTGTCGTTTACGTCGTACAACCAAGGACAGATTCCTCAGCGAAATTTAGGCAGTTTAGGTGCACTTCAGCAACCTTCGCAATTGGGCCATCTTCCAGCACAAGCTGCCCAAAATGATCCAAATGCCGCCGCTGCCGCAGCGGCAGCTGCTCAACAACAAGTGGTTCATCAGGCACAACAGCCTACTGCACCAGGGGCTGATGGCCAAAGCGAAGCTCAGCGAAATCAACAAAAAATCCAAGGTAAAAAGGAGCGCAAGAATCGTCCAGGACAGAAATTCGGAGCTAAAAAGAAGTCATGGGTATGGTCGTGGTTCGTTCAGGACTCTCAGGATCCTAACATTGCTGCCTGTGACTATTGTGGGAAGATTATTACTAGACTTCCCTCAGATAAAGGCTCTCCCAAAAAGTTGAGCGAACATTTGAAGACACACAAGTTAACCAAGGACTCCATTAACAACTCCAGACCTATCCCAATTGATGGAAATGGTATTACATATGCACCCAATGGTATCCCGTTAGGATATCCTTCCAATTTCCAACACCATCCTGGTCCTGCTACCAATCCACCTCAAATAAGTCCTGAATCTGACGAATTGAACCAAGCAAAGAAGAACGTAGCAGGAATTAAGAATTATAAGAGCAGAAACCTGCTAAACAACATGGACCCATCCTTGACACCATTTGGTATGGCTTCCAATCGTCGTTTCCTCTCTACAGAGTTTGATAATTCACCTTATTCAGCAATGAAGTTCCACAAACATCTTATGAAATTTCTCACCGAGAATAAGCTCTCTATCAATGTTATCAAGTCACATTCTTTTCAACAATTGATATATGACTTGCGTTCTGATTCCGTTACCGAGCTTTTAGAACTCACGGGGCTTTATAGTTCTCTCTTAGAAGTGAGTAGATTTGATGGAACTCCAGGTCAGACTGCTGGTGATAGCGCACATAGCGCCAACAGCTCTATTCCTTCTGTCAATGAGGCTACGGTGGTCAACACATTAGCCCAAGCTGTCGAGCAGAAGGTCAATGCTGCTACAAACTCGACATGAAATGTTGGAATGTGTATTATCTCGTGGGTGCAAAACAGTGAAATTCAGTTCCAATGGTATTCCAAAAAACTTGGTAGAGACGTAAGGATGAGTTTATGCTACAGTAATTAAATTATTGCGACGATACACAGCTAGTAACTGCTAGAGAATCGAAGATCTTGCTTATGGTTATCGGTTGTAATGGGATAGAAAAAAATTGGTTGCGAAATTCATTTTACCGGTAACTACCAACTGAACGATGGATACGGAAAGAGTGATAAAGCGCAAGAAATCACAACAAAACAAATTGGCTAATACGTGTCTATTTTCTGGAGGCTTCAGCACAACCCCTGTTTATTTTTGTCCATTTACAGCATTTGATATAAATGGTGTAATGAAGACAACGTTAGACCTGAGGGAAAAAATCTTCATATTACTGAAGGGGATAATCACTGAATGCGATATACAAGTGAAGCTACCAGGGAGTTACTTAGGTCATACTTACCACTCCTAAGCTAAGCAGCTAAGTGTTCAGTATTGTTAGGTGATCATTTTTAATCCAGAATGGCTTGATCTGCTAAGCATTCCCCTGAAAGCTCACTAAAAGATACTATAAATACGGGAAGAATCTACGCCTTACTGAACACCGAGTTTCGTGAGGATTCTAACAGATTCTTGGAACATCTTCCTCCGATTTTATGACGAAGAAGAAAAATGAGTATTTGCGTCCGTTTTTGCTACATGTTTTAGTCACTGCTTTCCCCATGAATTTCATTTATATATACATATATATACGCCCCGGAGGGATTTGGTCCTTCCAACTTAATTGTTTCTGTTGTACTATAATATTAATTTTCTGGTAATTATTGTCGTAGTGATTCGTAGCATAGCTTAATCATTATTGTAAGTGTTCAATTTCATTTTCTCTTCTATCGCCTAATCCCTCTAAATGGTCCAAACTAACGGTCCTGCTTATCTCAAGAGGCTCTAATTCATCCGAGCCTACACCATATATCACTTTTGGTGTTTGTATATATACACTGGATGCAACAGTCAGCGATGGCGTCAAATTTGGTGTACTGTTTCTCGATTCCGAATATGTTGGTGGACTCAAACTACTCACCACGTTATAAGTTGGCGGAACTTCATCATCCCACGCAATACCTAATCCAGAACGTTCTGTAAGGGTAATCTTAAATTGCATTCGGAAAACTCGAGCAATACCTGTAGGAGTGCCAACTTTGGCTCTAGGCAACAGAGTACTACCTGAAATGGACCCATTTGATGCCATTGAGTTCACCGGAGTCAAGGATGAAGACGAGTCACTAGGCTTCCTGTGTTTTTTCTCGCAGCTAGTGTTTTGAATGGCCTCTTCTATGACAACAAGCTCAAAAATTAACGTATGTCCTACAAAAATGCCAAGATTTGGGTCATCAACATCACAAGCGACGTTACTGCCATGTCTAAGACCCTCCATATTAGGGTCCAACTCAGGCTCATCGCTGGATTTATTATTGACAATATTGACAGAGCCAGTAGAGAAATTTGAGGCGTTGATGTCTGCAACAAGCTCTATACGGCCATTATTAGAGAAATCAGACTTCCATCCCAGCCTAATCTCTCCATGACTTATGGTACGAGTTTCTTCCATATACAAGCTCTCTTCGAGCGCTTCTGGAGGTGGCTCCGATCTTGCTTGTCTTTGAGTTTCTGAAATCTGGAGATTATGTGTTCCACTAATGAACTCCTCTAACGGGTTAAGTGGTCCCGATTCAGGAGATGGCATTGGATCATCATGATCTTCCTGATCTTCTTCCTGTTGCTGTTGTCCCGTTAGGGAAGTGTTTGCTGCTGCAGTACCTGGGTACATCGAAAGAGACATAGAAGTATTGACAGTGGAATGATGTTGTGGAGTTTGCTTCAGAGAACTCTCTTGCTGATGTTTATTATGATCTAATTTCTTTTCCGATTCTGTTAGAGACTTAAGTTTCTCATGGTGCTTTGCACAAGCCGAAGCCTTGATTTTGACAGCTTCTTCTATTCTCCAGTTAGCCTTTCTCATCCTCCATCTTCTATCACCCTTTTTGTTCACTACGTTATCGAGAGTCAACTCAATCGGAAAAGTAGATTTAGGATAGACCACATTGGGCATTACGGCCTTTGCTGAAATTTCGGTAGAGGGAAATATTCTCAAGGAGTTTCTATCTGGGCCCCTTAAAATCAGCCTGGAGATATTCAATGGAAGAACAACACGAACTTCTCCATGAATAGATGACTTAGCAACTGCAATCAAATCATATTTGATCCAGGATGCCGAATGGGACGATCCAAGCTTCGAAGAAGCAGGCAAAGAACCAGGAATCAAATGACTAAATGGATATGCTTGTGAGCCTGGTGAAAATGACGCTTTTGTTGTTAAAACATCCCAACGTGCCAATTCATTGGTCTTTTTGCCACAAGCTTTGCAATTTGCAATGGAATTTGATGGAACAACAAAAGGACGGGTATATTTTATTGTTTGAACAAGCGATAACTTAACAGATTCAAGCTCTATGTGATCTTTGTGGATATTATCAAGAAAGAGAAGCCCTGATAGTATAAATCCAGTAGAATCAGATGGGTCTCCATAAAGCACGACAGGCGGTGATTCTAGTCTAATAGTAAGCTTGAATGGAGAGCGTGTCTTTGTGAGGTCATTAGATATTTGGGAATTTTGACTAGGAGCTGGGCTAACTTTGCCTTTGTCGTTGTGATGCAATAAATTGGAGAAAAGTGTCATATTGTAAGCGCTCTTATTTATGTGTGGGAAGTGAATACTTTGTAGCCTTGCCTGTAGTGTAGAAATGTCCTTTCTATGAATGTGCTCCACTGTACAGTTATCACGATGCTGTTTTTGTAGCCTTATCTGGTTTACCCTTAGCTTTGTAAAAGGTAGGCTTTATAATAATAAATAACAAACGCCTTTGGTTCAAGCTATTTTCTTTGGCGGCTTCTTTTATTTTTCTTAATTTATGATGGATTTACCGCTATTTGGATTAGTTATATCTTTCTCTATACCAAAATATGTCGCTCGATTAGCAGAATTACACGCAGCTTACATGTACTTTAACGTTTATATAAGTTAAGATTAATAGTAACTAGATTTAATGAGATAATATCTCCAATTAAATATCTCACCACATCCAAAAATGCGGTGTACCGGAGTGCGATCACGTGATAACCGGTAAACCGATTACATTATGACGAAAAAATCTTACCACATAAACTACTGTGAGAAGGTAGAGAACCTCTAGTTAATCTTTGCTACTTTTAAGCAAATTCATATTATTTGAGAGAAATTCAGGTCTTTAAGAACTGTAGATAATACAGGATTTTTGATAAAGAACAGTTCTGACCTTTTTTATTTTTATTTTTTCTACCTGATGAACGTAATAATATTCAGGAATATCAACTGGTCTTGTTTGCATAGTTAATCTATTTGAAGAAAGGTCATATAGAAACATTAGAGTAATATACAATTGGTATCAACTAAAAAGAAACAAGATATACATAGATTTTCGTGTGATCTAATAATATCCCAAGTAAACGGTTGATCCATTGAACCTCATCTCAGCACTTCAAAGAATATAGATTAGAAAAAAGACAGAAAACAAGAAAGAAAGGCTAGCCATACATATAATCCTATGAGTAAACATATTGTCGTGGACAATGGGTCCTATAATATCAAAGCAGGGTTTGCTGGCAAACCAATTGTGAAAGTACTGAATATAGTTAGCAGGACTAAAGATGGTGGTATTCACATAGGCAATGAGTATTTGAAGCAAACAAATAACTATTCTGGCATTGTTTTCAAGCGTCCTTACGACCAAGGTCACCTTGTGTCATGGGAGACAGAAAAACCAGTATGGGATTATATGTTTGACAGAATTGACTTTGATGCTTCAGATACTCATTTAACGCTCACGGAGACGCCATTTCAACTTCCTCAATTGTCTATAAATACAGACCTGATTGTATTTGAAGAATATGGCTTTAATGAATATTATAGATGTGTTCCAGCATCGCTTGTTCCTTGGCTGGCAAAGGAAGAAAATGAAAATGTTAATGATTACAGTTTAGTTATAGATGCTGGTTTTTATGCTACTTGGATAATTCCTGTTATTTACCAAAGAGTGTTTTGGCCAGGGGTGAAGAAATATCCTGTTGGTGGAAAGGTTCTAAACGGATTACTTCGTGAAATCATCTCATTTCGTCATTATGATATTAGTGACGAACCTATACTTATAAATACAATTAAGGAAAAGACAAACTTTGTGGCACGTGACTTCAATGCTACTTTGAAGAACAGAGAGAAGTACTTGAGTGAATTCATTTTGCCAGATTTCAAGACAACCACCACGGGATATGTGAAAACATCTTCATCAAAAGTTCCTCCAGATTCCCAGTCATTAAAGCTTTTAGACGAGCGCTTTACTGTTCCGGAATCGTTCTATCACCCGGAGATCATCTTTGACAACGGAGCTTCCAACTCTAACTTGGTTCAGGATTCTCCTATGAAGAATTTATCTGACCTAGTGGTGGAATCCATTAGAAGCTGTCCAGAGATAGTTCGTCCACTAATTCTGGCAAATATAAATGTTGTAGGTGGTACAGCAAACCTTCCTAATTTCGAAGAAAGGCTTCTATATGAGCTTAGAAAGGAACTCCCTCTGGATTGGATTGTCAAAAGTACATCTTTAGAAACTCCAAAAGACGAAACAGCATGGTATGGTGGAATAAATCTCGCATCTAATGAAGTTCTTGAAAAAGTTAGCATAACCAAGAAAGAATATTTCGAACATGGTGCCAATTGGTGCCAGAAACAGTTTGGCTTTGAAAACCTTTAGATTAATGTAATATATGGTATTTAAGGAAACAGAAGCACCTTTAAATATAATGTATTCTTTGATGCTACTGTGTATTACATGGTTTTCTTAGCCTATTACTATTATACATATACGTATACATTTACATACACACATACATACATATGTACATACAGCCTGTCTCATTTATCAAATAGAAACTTGGATCAAATGGTTCATATTCAAATATCTGCTCAATATAAGCCACCCGTAACGGAACCAAATCATCTGACTAAAGTGACCGTATGACATTGCTGCGTAACTTAAACTTAACATGTTCAAATCGGAATAATACTTTACAGAAGGAACCTGGGAATTCTTGTGACTGAAGCTGACTTCAATGTTAACAACCTTGGAAAATCTACCAATTGTGGTAGTTAGATGATCTATGAAAAGCTCAATGTTGGTGAACAAAGTAAACAGATACTTGTCCCAAAAATGGAGACTTTTCAACGAATACATTTTGAAATTTGGGTGTGAATGGTAAGAGGACTTCATGAACTTTCTCACCCCATGATACAATGCAATATGGTTAGGATGATTGGATATACCATCCTTATCAAAAGTTATAATAGAGCCAGGCTCACTTTTGTCATGATCTTTAATTTGGTTAACGAGAGCTTGCAGGATTCTTGACGAGTCCCAGGATTCATTCATTCCATCCTTGAAGCCGGTCAAGACGGTGACATCCTCCCTTTGTAGTCCTAATATGCGTGAGCTTTCATAAAGCTCATTAGTGCGTATATGTCCGATTGATTCGTCAATTGAGTCACCATTGGAAAAGCAAATCAACTTTACTTTGTTGTTATTTTTAGGCTTTAAGCTCTCAATAAGAGATGGACTGAAGAACATAACCTCATCATCTGGATGTGCAATCACAAAGTAAACTGAGCTATCACGTATGGGGTTCTCTGTGGGCCAAATAACTGAGCTATACGGGTACCGTGAGCTGTCAAACTTAGAGCTTTGAATCAGTTTATCAGCGAATTTGAGGTATAGCTGAGGAATTATAGTGGAAAGAACAATCCATATTAGGAATGATCCAAACAAAAACCTTATGATTAATTTGGGCACATTCTGGATCATGGTTCACCCCCTTTTATTACACCCCCACAATAATTCTTGTTGATGTACTTTTTTACATACATAGAATTTCGAGATGCTCGTAAAATTTCCCGTTATGTGGAACACAATTAGTGTCAAAAATTACGTAACTATAAAGAAAGAAGGGCTTAATACCTCCAGGAAGAGACTCTTAAAGAGATGACAAGAGTTGATAATCCTCTTATTTAAGGCAATCTGTCTTTATTCACACGGATGCCGCAGGAAGCTTGACGTCTACGTATCTCTTATTACCATTCGTTATCAGTTTATAATATTCTAATTAACTAATTCTTTTTCGTTAAAAAGGTATACCCAGTGTTCCAGACAAGATCAATAGTAGTTTCGGAAGTCCATCCTAACTCATTCTCAAGCTCCTTAGTAAACTGGCTAATGAGGTCATGGGGATCACCCGTAGTGTCCTTGAATGTGTGATAACCACTGTAGGTAGACAAGTAGTTGACAAAGTCACTAACGTGAATTCCCGGTTTGTAGAGACTCAAATCATTCAGCGATGGAAGCACAGCCTTCTCTGGGTCGCAAACATAGTTCTGTATTATGACGTTGTCGTACAAATTGTAGGGGATTTGATCATTGACCTCTTTTAAGTGATGCTTGATTATGGAGCGCCCAGGTTGTTCCCAATGTGGCCCAATTAACTGTGGATTATCATAAACATACTTGTAGTATATCTCACTAGCTTTCGAAAGTGCTTGCTGTTTTGGAATATCCTTTGTAGCTCCTTGGAAGTCCACCACCACAGGATCCACATAGAACCAATACGCCAAAGTTCCCCCAGGTTTAAGGAGCTCAAAGCAACCCTGGAAGAATTTTTCAAAACCTTTAAACCAATGAACACATTGAGCAGCTGTAATTAAGTCAACTGATCCAGCAAGCTTTTCATTGGCCTCCTTATTGTCATAAAAGCTCTCTGAAGAACCCACTTTAAAGTTGATCCTGCTGTGATCTTCTATGTTCAAGGCATTTAAACGCTCATCTAACAATGAATTGGCCGTATCAATCATCTTTGGTGAGAGATCAAATCCTGTGACCTCGTGAGAGAGATTGAGTAACGGATAAGTAGCTACTCCCGTACCGCACCCTAAATCTATGGTCTTATCAATAAGCAATTTCTTCTTACCATTCTCCACAATATACTCCCCAAGCAATTGGTAAAAAGAGTTAGGATAATGAGGACGGAAGCTATTGTAGTTGAGACTCTTGAAGTTGAGTTTAGAAAATGTTGACATTTGCGTAGCTTAGACAATTCGGAAAAGTTCTTTCTATCTCCACAATGAGATTCATTTTATGGTAATCTTTGAATGCTCTTCGCGTGTTAATAAATACATCTACTTCGGACGTTTACCGAACATGGATCCGAGAAATTCAAATTTTGCATCTTTGCAACCCCAATTAATAATCTTTAAATGACGCCAAAACAGAAAGAAACGTGCTCTGGACAGAGAGAAGAGTAGTTGAGCAGAAATACTCAAAGTTTTTGTGACGTTTTACCTTCTATGGTTCATATTTATTACAATATACTATTTACAGTATTATATTGTGATTGTTCCCGTTAAGTGCATCGTGAGAGAAGCCTAAAAGCTCATCTCCCTCCAAAAATGGTACCAAGCCCAATGATCCGTCCGTAACAAACTCATCATTCATCATTTGTCTACTAAGATCTACCTTATAGGGATCAAACATTAAGATTTCTTCTAAATTATCATTTTCGTCGTAGCCATCCGGCTGTGATTGCGGAAATTCCAAAGGAATAGCATCATTACTGAGCTTAGATCTACCCAAGACTTGCGATTTCTTGAAACCAGCGTCTCTGGAAATCGCAGTCTTAACGATTGGATGTTGTAAATTTATTGGAATAACTTTACGTTTCACACTGTTTTTATTCAAATTCAAACCAAGAATGCTAAGAATCGCCAATTCCAATAACTTTGTTGAGCTTCTGCTCAATTTACCTGGCACCGACTTCTCTGTATCTTCTATTAGGTACGATATAGAATCTAATAGTAATTGTTTCAGATGTTGGTAAAGAGGTCCTCCTCTTATGTAATCCAACGTTCCTTGAGCTACCAACAACGCAAAACGAGCCATTTCTCGCGGTATATTAATAGGGACGGATAAAATCATGGAATTGGGCTTCAATGCATTGATACACTCAAGAATTTGGATCGAAGACTGCTGGATCATACTGATACTTTTGACGAAATTTGAAGTGTCCTTTTCACCTTTTGTCAACAGTTCTTTCATGGAAAGCCCCACATCATAATGGTTACCGTATTTAGAGATTATAGGCAAGTATATTAGAATTTTGGCGTGGTAATAAAGATACATTAACATCAATTGATGAGTATTGAACGATTCCAATTCGTCAGATGTCTTTGTAGCAAAACCATTAACATCAATTTCAAACTTTAAATCAGTTGGAAGCTCTCTACGCCAACAATCGAGTATCTGGTCTCTATTGAGCGCATATTTGAAGAAATTTGAACCATCAAATCTCGTAAAAATTGAATCTAATATCTCTCCCAATACCTTACAATATGTCATAAAACTCAATGCTAACTTAGATACTTTTCCCAGAATAGAAAGCTTTGTGTTGTTTACAATCAAAATATTTTCGTTAATACTATCATCATCGGTTCCAGAGAAGGGCATTGCACATTCGATTTCACAATCTTTCAAAAGACGTGGTATTCCTAGGTTCAATGAAGAATACACATCAAGACAATAAATACACCAGAACAAAATACGTCTTTCACCCTGCATTAAGTTCTTCAAGTTGGAGTTGTCTGGCTTGTTACCAGTAGTACCCAAAACAGCTGCAGGACAACGATGAAGTCGCAATTGCTGCGCCATTGTAATCAATCTTCCTCTAAGTTCGTAACAAGTAATAAGATCACCAGTAGCAAGACAGTATTGAAGCGCTAACGTAAGTATCTGTAAAGATTGAACAGAACAATGTTTCGTGATCACGCAATTTGGTTTGATGAACTCATGGATAAGGAAGTCGTAATAAGCAAGGTTATGTTGATGCTCCAATTGGAGGGTATTCGGAGAAGACGACAAAAGTGCGAGACTCAAAATCAATACAATAATAGCACTGAATTTTTCTATCAGCTCATACGAGCTAGACGGTTCATATTCAGGAATCAAATGGCTCAGTTCCAAGAAGTTGGTCAAATGAATGTAGTTTTTCAAGAAGGTTTCCTTGTGCAACACTGGGAGAACATTACCCCATTCCTGGAAGTACACAGTAGTTAGATGATCCAAGTCCAATCTGGAATGAGGAAGATTTAACAAGTTCTTAATGAAGTATATAGTTTCAGAATCATCCAACTTGGAGAGATCGTTTCTGTTCATGATAAGCTTACTCAAAACGTCTGCATCAGGGTAGCTCGATGACAATTCTGGTACTTCTTTAAGCAAAGCTATGGAATTTGCAGCCAATATTGCAGGCTTGGAGTTATAGCCATAAATCTGACATATTTTGGCCAACAAAGTTGGAATCATAAGAGTTTCTTCTGTCAGTCTAGGCAATGACATTGCCACCAAGGATGTCAATAATTGCTGCTTATTTTGATGTTCCTGCTTTGTTTGCATCTTAGCGATCGCTGTGGCTGCTGCAAATGCTCCAGGTGCTGGGTTTACTTCGTTGGTAGGAGTGAAAGTTTGAATTAATGAGTGAACCAGCAGAACATCGTCAAAACCGAGTAAACTATCATTATCGTCGCTCAAATTGACCGAACTAGCCAACTCTCTGCTCCCTTCATGAACAGAGCCTGCTACAGAGACAGGTCTCTCATGTAAAGAATGAGGATGATCTTCACAACCACAGGGACATCCGTCTTCGTGGACCTTAATTTCTAATCGGGAGAGGTTAGTGGGTGTAAGTTTATCGTTGAAGCTGCTTTTGGAGGCCATATCAAGCTGCTCGTCCCGCAAGTCAACAAGACCAACTAAACGCTTATTTTCAGCTTCAAGCTGACGTATTCTTTCTTCCAAAGTCTCGGTATAACCCTTTGGAAAAGCTCTTCTGGATAATTTATCGGAAACAATGCACTGAATACCTATAGCAGCACAACTGGAGCAAGCGGGCTTTTTCCCATCACATTTTGTCTTCTTTGCCCTACAACGGTCACACGCTTGAGCAACTCTCTCTATGGTGCTCCCAGGAGCCTTTATAGTCTTTGTATTCGTTGAACTTCTTTTCTTTATCTCCATGATGATCACCTCGGTACACAACAGCGACGGCCTCAAATGCCCAGAGTTCACGTAAAATTCCCGTCAAAAAGCCCACCTATCTAATAAGGAGTTATTCGAATGCTGCTGTCAAAAAAATCCCTAAAGCAAAAGGTGCTTTGATATAAGAAACCCAATGATAAGAAACCTTGTTGAAAATTACATCAATCTATCAATGAGTCAAAACCTGCATGATCAACTCACACGCGACGGCATATAAATTCTTCACCCATGTATAAAATTACATCAACTGTAAAAGGCTCCAAAAAAAGAAGAGGGAAATCATGGCGAAGAGGGCTACAGCGGCGAGAGGAACTAGGAAGAGGACCAAGGTTGGATCAGTGAAAAATGAGGAAACTACTCAGTTGGAAAATGATAAGTCTGTAGCTATAGATCAAACGTGTAATGAGATCAAACTGACGATAGTATCAGAACACGAGATCGAGGTTAAAAAGGAGGAAGATGAAGACCAGAACAATGTGGCTATAAGTACCACTGACTATTCTTTGGATGATAATAAGGTGATAGGGATATTTAGGGAGCCAAAAAACTCGGAAAATCTGAATGCAATGGCACATGTGAAGTCGAAAGTAGAGCCTACAGTGGAAAATAGTGTGAAGAGTGAACTCAGTCGAAGACGAACAATAAAAGAAGAAGTATTAGAAGAAGAAGTATTAGAAGAAGAAGAAGAAAAAGTAAAGAAAGAAGAATTCGATGGCGATGATGAAAAAACTGATGTTTTTGGTACACGGCCTAACATATTCAAACCAGCAAAGGATACTGCAGATGGTCCAGCTAACTGGGTAAAGATTTACAATGAGATAGTGAAAATGAGGGCTCAAATAACTACTCCCGTGGATACCCAGGGATGCGAGCGAATGCCTGAGAGTATAAATCCTGGTATAAGAGCCCAAGACCCCAAAAAATATCGGTTTCTGCTTCTTGTGTCGTTGATGCTTTCTTCTCAGACAAAAGACGAGGTTAATTTTATGGCCATGAAAAAGCTTGAGGAATACTTCAAGAGCTACGGTGGTATTTGTATTGAGGCTATTATAGAGACAGACGAGAAGAAAATTGACGAATTGATATACCTGGTAGGCTTCCACTCAAGAAAAGCTAACTACATCAAGAGAACTTGTGAAATTCTCAAGGAAAAGCATAACAGTGACGTACCTAAGACCATCGAAGAGATCACCAGTCTTCCAGGAATAGGACCAAAGATGGGGTATTTACTTTTACAAAATGCTTGGAATATTGTTCTGGGAATTGGCGTAGATGTGCATCTTCATCGCTTAGCCCAAATGTGGGGGTGGGTGCCAAAAGCCAACAATCCAGAAAGTACACGAGTTGCATTAGAAAAATGGCTTCCTCAGCAATACTGGGCAGATGTTAACCCTTTGATTGTTGGATTTGGCCAGACAATATGCGTTCCCCGAGCTTCCAATTGTGATGTATGTTCATTGGCCAGCAGTGGACTTTGCAAGAGTAGAAATCGGAAACTTCGTCCTCCTTTCAGCGAAGAACGTATAAAGAAACTACAAAGACAGAGAGGTGACTTGTCTGCTTTGATATCTGCAGCAAAATTGGCCGAAAGTTGGTGATTTTTTTTATTTCATCAAGATCTGTAATCATCGAGTTTAGCAGCCACAATATAGATAATTTTACACTAGCATACAATAAATGTATATAAGAATTTCTTTACAAGATAGGCTTTAATTTCATATTGACAGCTTTACTTTATTCATTATTTATCAACAACCTTTGTGCTTGTTTAGTCGTGTAATTACTTCATGAGATTAATACATCTTTCTTTTAGCAACTGCTTGAAATTATTCATCTTAACGGTAATTGTAACCGTGAGTGTTGCCTGCAGGAGTAGGAATTAATATGTATGAGCTGTTGGTTGCATATAAGTGACCCTGGCCATTCACTCTGGTGCCATTTCATTTTGTGAAATGTGTTTTGTAACTGTACTGTATTGGATCCTATGTGGACTAAAGGAAAGGAAGACAGACAGACATAATCGCCATCTCTGGCACCCCCTCCTCCCTCCTGTGATTCTTGCGTCACTTTATCATCTGACATTTTCATTATCTCTATATGCCACCTCAAATTACCCCACACTATCTAAGACATTATCATTATTAAGTTTACGATTAAACCTCGGTAATGAAATGTCCCCAAGCAATGTAGCTAATATACAGATTATCTCCGCCGAATAAATCATGCGCACAACTAGCAAGCTGCGCTCGAGTTACCGGTTTTCAGAAACCGGCCGTGCCAAATGGCGGAATCAACGCTTCGCACGGGGAATACCTAACACTATGACAGCTCACTAAATTAGCGAGCGGAAAGTTTCATTTTCCAGTAGCGTTGGTGCGAACTTCCTTTATCAAAATTATCCCCTCTGCCTAACCTCGGCAACCCTTATCACATGAGATTGAATTGGGAGAGCACCAAGTATTTAAGCACGATGATGTCTCGCCCTTGAAAAATACCCAAGCAATTATAAAACATAATATTTCATATATTTTAATATCAAAATGTCTGACATTACTGCAGATGGATTTAATGCTTCCCCTTTGTTCAAAGAATTAGCTGATGGTTTGAAGGACGAAAGTATCAAAAAGAAGGCTGTTAACGGTGTTAAAGCCCTCTTCGTCATTACCTTGAAGAACAAAGAAGGTAAGGAACAATCATGGTTATTGGACTTGAAGAAGGAAGGTACCTTGACCAAAGTTGATTCCGTTCCAAAGTCCGATGTTCAGTTGATTTTGAAGGATGCTGATTTTGTCAAGTTAGCTAACGGTAAGGCTAACGGTCAAAAGTTGTTCATGAACGGAAAGTTGAAGGTTAAGGGTAACATGATGAAGGCTACCGCTATCGAGTCCGTTTTCAAGAGTATTGACCCAAGACCAAAATTGTAAGCATGTTGGTCTTCTCATGTTTATGACTTTTATTATATCATGCCTTATTTATAGCCTCATAGTTGAAATGAATTATGATTCTATTGAAAATTACTTGTATCATTATTTATTTTACAGTAGATGAGTAGATGCCAGTCAATACCTATAAGTGATGTACCATGTAGTTTCGTATCTTATGAAGCTATTGATTTACTTTATGGTTGAACGTACATGATATATACTGCAAATCTTAGATGTCATTTGACTATTGTTTGCTCCACAAACAGTTATCTGTCTATACGTCATATACAGATATACACTCGTCTGTGGACACTACAATTCCACCAGATCTCTCTATTTCTACCACTTTAAACATCTCATGGAGTCCTACAAGATGTTCAATTTCACCATCATAAGTTATTCTGAATATGTTTTCTTTCCCGGCATATACTAGCAATGAAATATCAGATCCTTTAAGACCAAGAACTTTAATTTTGAATACTGAACCGAATTTTTTAGTTTCCACTAGTGTCTTCTTTTCAAGATCCCATATTTTTAAATCTCCATTTCTATGACCACTCACCAAATACTTCCCAACGATTTCAATAGACTCGACACTAGATTCCGTAGATAATTTAAGAGGAGTTGGAGAATGGTTCATGATATCAAATTGCTGAATAATTCCACTCTCGTAACCAACATATAAGCATTTTCCTTCTGTCTCAAACTCAAACGATGATAGCTTGTTCCCTTTCACAGCTATGGTTCCAACAGTAAAGCAATTGGCAACATCTTCAGCCACTCTTCTGAACTTGTATATAATGCATCCTGAGCCTGTCTCACACAATGCAACAGTTCCATCTCTTGAACTTGTCAAAAAATTCCTTCCCTTAGTGCCAATTAGTTTAACATCGGTGATTTCTTGAGTTTGGCCACTAATTGTACGTACAGCTTCTGACAGATCAATGGCCCATATTTTCACCAATCGGTCAAGGCCCACCGACAATATTACCTTATTAGATGGAAATAGCCTTATATGTGTAACGTCAGAGTAGTGTGCTTCTTTTATATCATTGATTATCTTCTTCTCAACTAAGTCGCATACGAGAATAGAACCTTGGTTTGTGCCTACAACAGCAAAATCCTGGTGCAATGATATTGCAGTTGCAGTTATGGATACCAGGTTGTACTTACTACCAAATTCTTTCAAGTTTATCTTCATTTTTGGCGCGATTAGTGAATACTTAGAGAGATACTGATATCTATGATCTGATATCTTCTTGAAATCATCTTTACCATAAAGAATGTATTTTAAATCCTGGGGTTCATCATTTACCCTTTTCCCTATCCAAAACTTCTCATCCACAACTTCTCCATCTTCAATGTCTCGAATAACTTCTTCGAAGGAGTCCTGAATTGTTATAATTTCCATGATTATAATAATAGCGAGTATTCATATTATAAATTTACGAATAATAAAGAAAAATTAAATATATATTTACAGAGAGAGATCAAATTTATTTATACATAACCCATCTTTGAATTAAAATGACTGATCAAGATGAGATTCTTTCGATGTTCTTTGATGATTCATTTTCCTCGACAGAATTTGTGGATGCTTTTCTTCAATCAGTAATAGCTAAGCAACCATCTAATCCCTACAGCAAAAAGAACTTAAATGAATTGTCCAACAAATGCACTAACTTGATTACACATATTGATTTCTATACTGATGAACTCTCAGAACAGTTAAACAAAAACCTTGAGACACTACAAAAGTCAAACTCGTCAGTATTGAATGATACTTCTAATCAAGAAGTAAAACGTATTCATTACTATGTTAATATACTAAACAACTCCATATCTTCATTACAATCAGACTTGACAGCAGTAAATGAGAAACTTTCAAGAAATGATGATCCTTCAATAGAACAAATTACTAAATTGAAGACTATACGAAAAAACCTCTTAGAAGTCTTGAGTCTCTTTGAATTAGTTAGCAGTATAATCCCTGGTGGAGATGGCTATGATATTAAGATTGAAACATTTCAAAATGCATTGAACATATTGTTACAGGACATCCAAAGAGATTCAACCGACTCACTAGCACAATACGTCGATGATTTGATTGGAATTCTACCACTCTTTAAAAATCTTACACACTTTTACCCCATCTACAGAAAGTTTGTCAATACGTTACAGGAGGTATATAAAAAATAGGATGTAACCACCGTACATTAATATATATATACATTTATAATCTATTGTTCCCTGTATAACAGAATGCTAGCTTGAACTATCGTCATCAGTTTTCACTGCAGGATCCTTTTCCAAGTCTTGATTGTCATTCTTCTTACGTTTCAAAAATGAAAAGCCAACATAATAAATAAAAGTGTTAAAAGCCTTGGTTGGGAATATAGCCTCAACCCATTCATTTGGACAAATTCTTATAAGAGCTCCTACGGGTATTGAGACAAATCCACAAAGAATAGCAGTTGCCCACATTCCTGGAGTTTGCCTAACAATACTGAAAGCCGCTCCACCAACAAACATTATAAGTATTTGGCCTCCTGCAATGATAAGTGCAATTGTAATGAAATACCAATTTCTGAACAAGTCTTGGAAAAAATTGAGATTCTCTGCTGTAATTCTATCTCTTACTTTTCTGACCCCATCTGCTTCATCTAGTTTCCTAGTGACAACTAATTTCCAGAATTGTAACCAAACAAAGGCATTGAATGTCAAAGCATCTAATTGCATGTTTTCGCGGTTCGTTACTGTTTTATTCCCATAGAATAATTGTCTTCCACAAAAGTGTAATACAAAGGTGATAACTAATTGCGTCATCGATTGCCCAATGATCATTTTCCACATAGATGTGGAAATCAAAGGGGAATTTCTACCTGCTGGCTTCCTTCTTAAATAGGAGTCATCTGGTTTATCTGTAGCCAAAGCCAAGGCCGCTAAGGTATCCATAATCAAGTTAACCCATAGTAACTGTACAGCAGTCAAAACTGATTGTCCATTAGACGATGCAACAGCAGATACGAAGGTTAAGGTACAGGCAGTAATGTTAACTGTCAATTGAAATTGAATGAATTTTTTAATTGATGTTGCTACTGTTCTACCCCATTTGATTGCTTGAACAATGTCATTAAAATCATCCGTCATTAAAATGATATCAGAGGCCTCTCTAGCAACCTCAGTACCTGATATACCCATTGAAAACCCAACATCAGCCAACTTTAAGGCCGGTGCATCATTAGTACCATCACCAGTAACTGCTACAACTTCTCCAGATTTCTTCAAAGTTTCAACCAAAATTCGCTTATCCTCTGGGGAAGATCTGGCCAAAACTTTCAATTGTGGCACAATTTCAGCTCTTTCCTTGGGTGTCAACTTCCTAAAATCTGGGCCCTCCATATATGCATACTCATTTGACAAATCATCAGGAGTTAAGACATGACATTCACGAGAAATGGCTTTAGCAGTGATAAGATTATCACCAGTGACCATTCTTACAGTAACTCCAGCGAGCTTACATTGATGAACGGACTCGGCAACTCCAGGCTTCAACGGATCTTGAATACCAACCAAGGTATCAAACGTCAAAATCTTATTAGAGTCATCACGAACATTATTGGTATTAATTAATAATTCAGGATCAGCCTCAAACTGAACATCCGCAGTAACCAATTCTTTAGGAGGCCATCTTTCAACATCAACAAAGTCCATATGTGCTAATGCAATTGCTCTCAATGCATCATTAGCGTATTCATCAATCTTGCTCAACGCTGCGTCACGTAATGAACGATCCATTTTTATAATTTCACCATTAGTATCTGATTGATAACCACAGCTCTTGAAAACTATTTCTGCTGCACCTTTAACATATAGCCTAAAACCGTTATCAATTTTCATGACAATTCCAGACCATTTCCTTGAACTCTCAAATGGAATAACTTGCACCACTTGCGAAGCATTTTCTTCTCTTTGAACTTCTAACTTCTTTTCTGAAAACAAATTCAAAGTTTTGTTAGCAAGAATTAACATGGCAGATTCTGTCTTGTTTCCCAAATATGGTTCTGAAGCAACTAATTCTTGAAATTCCTTTTGCATTTTATCAGTATTTTTGAATAAATGATGCAACAAACTCTTTTTTGCAGGCTTCCTTCTTGCCGCAAGATAAGCTTCTTCGTCATAATCCACGTTATCAAATGCAGTAGAATTAACCACTACATTGGTGCAAAAGAATATACGCAAATTTTCAGGCAAGTTCGGTAGAACTTCGGAAGCTTTTTTGATTACGCCCGCATCAGTGTCATCAAATTCAACATCAGGGGAACCAAAATAGCCTCTGACGATTCTCATTCTGTTTTCTGTTAATGTACCAGTTTTATCAGAACAAATTGCCGTAGCACCACCCATTGTTTCACAAGACCTTAAAACCCTAACTAAATTACCATTTTGAGCCATTCTAATTGTGGCAAATGCCAAGGCCAATGTTACAGCTAAAGGTAAACCTTCAGGAACGGCTACCACAACTATTGTAATAGCAGTAATCAATATGTCAACAAACTTCTTACCCTTCTGTGCACTTGCATCATAATTAAACTTACCATTTGGTGCAATATTAATACAATATCTGATAAACAATACAATGAAAAGAACTAATGCGGCAAGAAAACCATACTTTGAAATACCCTCTGCTAATCCGTCCAATCTCTCTTGAAGGGGAGTTGTTTCAGCTTCATGCTGAAGACTCCTCATGGTTCTACCATGAACAGAGTTTGGTCCAACTGCTGTTACCACAGCATTACCAAGTCCTGATAAAATCTTACCACCAGATATTAAAAAGGGGTCTTGGAAATGAAATTTGGTTGATCCCAAGTCTTCTTCTGTAGGAAGTTGGGACTCGTAATGTTGCATAGCGCTTACTGATGGTACTTTATTTATCGCTTCAGATTCACCAGTAATTGAAGATTCGTCACATTCAACCTCTCCATTTATCAAAATAGCATCAGCTGGTACAATATCACCAGTCTGAAGGTTTATTATATCTCCAACAAGTAAATCGTAAATAGATATCATAGTCTGTGATCCATTTCGTACTACAATGATTTCACGATCTTCCTTCTTGTTATTCAATTTGGCAAATTGTCGTTCTTTCTGGTAATCATTACCGGCTCCAACCACAACAACGATCAAAACAGCAACAATAATTGCCACTCCTTCAACCCAGTCAACTTTAGGGAGTGCATGTCCCTCGTCATCATATACTGTGCGTCCAAAAGTTTCGTAAAGGCCAAGTGCTAACGATATAATAGCGGCGATTGATAAGAGAATCAACACCTTATCCTTCATAGCTTCATATGCCAATCGAAGGAATGACTTTTGTGGTTTCAGGGGTATCTTATTTGAACCAAAATGCTTTTCCCGGTTTATAAAATCGTCAGAGTCTTTACTATTCAACCCGATCTTCTTATCGGTTCGTAACATTTGAAGTAGCTTTTCTTCACCACCACACTCATGTAGCTTCTTCAAGGATTTGGGATCATGGAGTTCACTCAAATCATCTATCAGTATCTCCCATTGCCCAGTATTTAATGGTGATGACGATGTCACAGTGCCACCCGACGCGTGCCGACTCAAATGACTTGTCATATTGTATGAATTTCCAGGATTCAGTACTTACAGTCTAAAGGTTTGAGCTGGTCCGTTGCTCTATTAATGCAAGCTTTCTCTTCCGCTGTTCCACCTAAAGCTGATGCCGATAGAGATGTGATGTTTCTCTGAAATGTGCAATTTGAAGTTATCTAGATCTCACCTAAATTTATGCTGCGATAGGTTATCTCTCTAGATTATCAAAAGTCAGCTTAGATGTTCCCAGAAGTGCTTGATACTCTTTTGCCTTACCTGGCGTAAAGTTCTCTCTACCGCCGCTTTCCCCTGATCTGTTACTGATATATGGCGATATTGGATCTATCTCCTATGCTGCCAAAATTTCTTACTAAGTAACTACTAAGCCCCAGTAATATGACTTTTGCTGCTGTAACACTGTAGCTAGTAGCGCGATCTATGTTTCTACTACTAATGGACCTTACTGGAGTTTTATATTTGCCCTGAGCAGACTAAAAGATTATATAATTTACGATTATATCTTACATTAAACTTTTGCCTTGTTTGGTACATTTATCAGGTTATCTCAATTCCATCAGGGCTATGCTAGGTTTTCAACTTTTCTAGGTGCCGCACAGAGAAATGATCAACGATGTTCTAAGCTGGCGCTTAAAGCAACATAACAGTGAAATTCAACTTTAGAAGTCATCAAGGGAGATTTGGGCGATGCCAGAAATAGAGCTTTACAACGATGTAACTGAAGAGAGCGTAATCATGGTATGATGCTCAATCCCTAAGCTTTCTAAGGGGATCACGTAAAGAAACATTCTGCGGCATGTAAATGGTACAGACTGTATATTAGGTTACGGATGGTGGTAATGGCCCAAAAAATGATTTTCTTGTGACGAAAGGTGATAGGGAATGGGGGACGCCCCCGAGTAAGTCGCACAGGAATCAGTTTCTCCTTACGTGCATGGGGGAGCCAGAACAGGTTGCGAAATGCTAGAGTATGTATTAGTGAAAGCCCTTAAATCGGTTCTGGATAGCAATTACCAGACAAGGAGTATGTAGAAGACAGCTTACACGATTATGAAGCAAACCTAGAGGTGGAAGCGAATATTGTAAAAGTATAGGCTCTAAGGGAGCTATGAGTAGACCCATGGCTTTAGATGGGTCGGGGAGGAAGACAGAATGAAAGTCAATTATGGCCTTACCATTCTATCTTTTTTGAACAGTTCGGAATGCCAAGACGAATTGACATTTACTACTGGAGGACGGCCTGTTATCTCCGCGAAGCCATTTACTTAGAAGCAATGGGCTAGCGCCTTAAGCTGTTGCAAATGCGCCTCTGGGGACTCTGGTTAATTCTTTACTGCAGTACTCTCTTTGTTCTTAGACACGAGCCGTGCGGCAACAAGATCTTGCGGCAAAAATCTAGCATTTTAGGCTTAATCTAACGTTGGTGACAGCCTAAAGTCAAGGCAACTACAGTGATTTTCGAGGTAAGTATATTATTGAACGAATAATGTGATAATGTGATATTGTGTTTTGTAATGAGGCTATGGTATTAACAACAGCAACATCAAGTTTCAGCAGTAGTGCCTTTTGTAACTGTAGTGCGATTGTGAGATAATATTCTCCCAAGGCTGACTGCGGCCACTCGCAGCTATGTGAGACCCATGACTTACCAAGCTTTCCGGTGAAATATCATATACTGACACTATCAGTCGGGCGCAATAAATGATATTCCACACTAATGTGTCAAATAACAGCTCAGCCACTACATTGTGTATAAAGAAAGTATTTACAGCGTATAGCAAAAAGGCTGCGGTAGATTTGGGCCTCGGGATAAATACATGGATGCAATTTGCGCCGATGGTACCTCTCGGGTGCTTTATGAAAAAAATAGTTTATAAGAACGTGTCAAGAGTTACTAGTAATATTCATGTATTCTACCTATTCTAATTGATATCGCTATATAACAGTATTTACATGTTGTGAAATCTGAATAATACTATCTTAAACCACCTTCTTCTATACTTTCTATGTCTTGTAAGTTGGAAATTAGCCCTGCTGGCCAAACGGTTAAGGCATCTGCCTCCTAAGTAGAAGACTCCGGGTTCGAGTCCCGGGTAGGGTTTAACAACCATATGTTAAAGATTTTATTTTTTTGGGATCTAGTTCACGTGAAATCGGAAACGAATACGCACTCTGAATCTCACGTCACCTATTTTATTACGGTTACAGCAAGTGGATCAACTTTTGACATAACTGGAACGTGCTAAGAAAGTGTTAGGGTACTCCGGATTGTACAGACTAAAGTGTTTGACCTTAGTCAGTCAATATATTTTAATTAAGAAGAGGCCCTTGGCCAGGAACTAAATTGAGTAAAGCAGCATACCGCTGTGTATTTTAGTAATAGATCACACAAGGGTTACTATGCTGATATACAGTGACGTGAAATTTTTAATGGTCTTTGCATTGACGCCATTGGTGTCTATGTCACTAATGGTGTATTTTGTTACACCAAATACAGTCGAACGAATAAAAGACAACTTTCGTATAGCACTCTTATCGCGACCATTCTGCGAGCTCAAGCCGAATGAATGTCGTAAATTGTTGGATCCAAATTATGGAGATCCACAGGTACTTCGGAGAACAGTCTTCAGCTCATACGAGATTGTCTACGTTCGCCACTATTTAATTGAACTTTGGGACCTGTTAGTTTTTCGGTGTTTAAACTGGTTATTTTACACACTAAACTTCTTCAATGTGGAAGTAGATAACGAATCGTGGAATATGTACCAAGAAAAGCTACAATTGATTACTGCGATAAGCAATGCAATGATATATGAAACTATAAAAGGAACTGTTCTTACGAGATTGTGGGTGTTTTTTCTCTTCGGGATTGTGATCACTTTGATAGAATCGTGGTCCCCATTGATTGATCTTGTCATAAACATTTTCAATTCAGATAAAAGTATGGTCATGTGAATCTGTGAATTCCTGGTTCATTTCTCCTTTTTTTCTTTGGTTTCTTTAGCTGGTCTAGGAACCAAAATCGAAAACACTCATGTCGGGTTCTTCGAATGCTGTTTTTGGTGGAGGCTGCTGAAATTCCTGTCTCTCTTTTTCAATATTATTTTCAACAGTATTTGTGTTATTCCATTCTACCTTATTTTCCTTTACGTCAAACTTAACGAAATTCCAGTTGCGTATTAACATGACGGCTAAAAGGTCGCACCCCATGCGATTATAAATCATACTAACACGAGAGACGAAATCAAATTCCTCTTGTGGACTTATACCTGATGAGCCTTGTAAATATTTAACGGTTCTTCTTCTCAAGTTACGAAACATTATCGCTAACACAGGGTCGTCATTAGAGTAGATATGCGATGTGGGATCCAATTTTATATGCTTTAAATGATTTTTTTGACATATATCCGAAAATGTATGACTATTGGACTTTATGATTTCAATAGGAGCTTTGATTAGTGCTTGTACTGAGAGTTCTTTAAGCTCAAGTTCCCAGAACAACCAGCTTGTTGACCATCTGTCACCATTAAGAAGGACCTTTGGAACAATATAGTTTTCTATGACGGTTGAAGTACCCTTTAAGCCTCCGGAAGCTTCATATACTTTTGCAATTGCAATAGCCAATGGAATATTTTTGATTCTTGCAGCTATTGTGTTACAACAATCTTTAATAGAGTCAGCCAATAAGAAGAAATACGCAGCATCCATATGTCTATGTTGACCTAGCAATACAAAAGCATTTTTGAGGGCAGCTGATTTCCACCTTGGTTCTTCAAAGTTATTACTCAAGAATTTCAACACTTTTTGCTGTTCATGGTGACTCACTGTTCTCCACAATCCTATTAACAATTGCTTTTTGCGTATGGCCAAATATAGTAACGAAACTAGTCCCGAAGGATCTCTAGAATCGCTGAATTCATTTCTGGCACACATTTCAACAACTTCAGAAAGCCTTGATCTGTCAAGCCAGTACGGTAAGCCACAATTTTCGGCATCACTCCATTTTAGTCTCTGCTTGTAATGATCTAACACAAAGTTTAATAAAATCTCCTTACTGTCACTATGTAAAGCCCAGTTAACGTCTCTCATACTAAGACTTGCTTGCTTAGTTGAATTTTCAAATAACTTGAAACCTATCAAGAATCTGAACCCATTTTCATCAAGAGTATTCACATACTGGTGCCAGGCTTTAACAATGGATACAACGGAGAAGAGAGTGATTTGCTGATGTCTCGTAAGTAATGGTAAAGAAATCTCCGACAAAGTCCTGATCAAGAGGTCTGCCACTTCTTCACTAAAGTCATTGAAAACTTCCAATCCGCCGTCACTATTCACTATGGATTTACGTCTTGTACTAACTTCTGTGAACATTTGATCTAAAAAACTCATAGATAAATCCCATTCAATTGGCGTGCCTGTACGTGTCTGCTTGAATAGATTTAGTAGCACGGTTTTAACAAGATTAAAATCTCCTAAAAACAAGCTTTGAATCAAAAATTGTGGATGATATACTGGAAGTGGTCCATTTAATAGTCTCACTAATGCAGAAATATCGTATGTTAGTTCTTTCGTGGCTTTCATAGGCTCTAAATTATCATCTCCCTTTTGAGGTCGGATATAGCCTACTGTAAGTTGCTTGATAACGCTATCAATCGTGGTATTCGAGCCCAACTTTACCCGTCTATCATCAATGAAAAACTGGTTACCACTTGCAATTATGAGATGTGCATCATCTGACCATATTGAATCCCCTATTTCATGTGACGTGTAATCTGAAATATCTATCTTCTTCAAGATACCAAATGCAGGTACGTTATTAGTATAGTCATAACGAAGAGACGTATATAAGAGCACAAATCTCTTAAATCCAACGGACAATACCGCATTAGTTGTCAGCTTCATCACTGAAGCATCGATGAAAGACCAATCAAGGTCTCTCACTTGACCATACTCTGTAGGAAAAATTTCCTCATACTCTAAAAATCCAATTTTAGTATCCCAAATAGAGAGTTTATAGCCAGATTCATCTACTATGGCAAACTTATGAATAGAAGATGATCCATGAATTTTACTAGCATTTGTGATATTTGTGTGAAACTTAAATTGTTCAACCCAAGTTAACCGTTTTCCATCATTAAGATTTAATGCCAATAGCTTTACTTTCCCGCTTTTGTCTATAACAGTTACTAATCTTTTGGATCCTGGTGAATTTGATATTTCATTGTTTGATATTTTATAGAATCCTTCTTCTAAAGGTAGCTCGTCAATTTCAAATGGGGTAACATCGTGCTTTCTACTAACCTTCCAAGCTTTCACTTCATCTGAATAAATCACAATAACGTACCTATCATCGCCATAAACAGTTGATAAAATCGTAGACGGTTCTCTCATCGTAACAGACCCATCCTTATTATTAATTTGAAGACGGTGTATCAACTGTACTGGTTTGTCATCATGTGTTGATTGGTCAGCATCCCATAAGCCTATATAGCCTGTCTTCTCAATAGTGATGACGTGATGATGTCTCATCCCATTCTTTGGAGGTTCTATGTCGTTGAACAAAAGAGCAGTCCAAATTCCTTGACTGCTTACGTTTGAGTCATGAATACTGACATCGACGATAAATCGTTTCGCCATTGTGATTCTGTGCTTAAAATGCTTTAATTTCAAAGGCTCCCATATATAATTATGTTCTGGGAAGTTCAGAATAGAAAGTAAAATGTTATTAGTCTCGTCATTTGACTTGATCAATTTTCTTATAGACTTATTATGACCTTGGAACTTG
The DNA here is from genome assembly GCA_030570455.1 of Priceomyces medius. Taxonomy (NCBI): domain Eukaryota; kingdom Fungi; phylum Ascomycota; class Pichiomycetes; order Serinales; family Debaryomycetaceae; genus Priceomyces; species Priceomyces medius. Next base: position 649,901 of record JAJLVV010000001.1, on the reverse strand, counting down.
CCAATTAACAACGAAAAAGACTCAAACCTGTCTGACATTTCCAAGAGCATTTTAGAAATGTCAAGCGACTCATGTCTAAGAGTGTGTTTAATGCGGTCATGTACTAAGATTGACAATTTTGTGTCTAATTCATCGTTAGTTAAGTAAGAGACCTCAGGTATGAGGAAAGGTTGTAATTCGACATCAAATTTAGATGCAATGATAGAGTCCTTTGAAATGTCCAGAACTTCTCTACTGTTAATGCTTTTGGGGAAACAATTTCCACTAAATACTATGGAATGTTCGTTTAATCTTGTGAATTTAATCTGGTTGGGTGGATTAGATCTCAAATTCACAACTGAGTAAAGTGCAATATGTCCATTTTCTCCAATGACAAACACAATGTCAACTTCATCTAGGTTGACTGATTTAAAGTATGCAATTAGCTTTTCAGATCCCTTCCCATTTTGCAAGGCTGGTATTAATGTCTTTTGAAGATAAACGTTATCTATGATAAATGCAGTGATTACTTTCATTCCAGGAAAGCAATCTTTTAAGTCCAAATATGCCCATGAACGAATGTGGCAATGGCCGCCAAATTCATAGGTAGCCCACACTCTTAAAATAGCATCATTAGTAATAGTATATAAGATATCGATTTCTTCTTCGAAATGATCTATATATCCCCTGATGTTCTTAATATTAGCCATAGAGCCATCTATCAGACTAGAAGCCACATGTGGAACTCTATGTTTCCACTGGAAATCTAAAACGTAGCTTCCCTTTGGGTGGTCCAAATAAGTCAATTCGAACGAAGTGTTCATGTCACCATAGCTGTTCCTTGACCACACTTTGATGAGACGGTCAAAGTTTCCACTAAGAGTAACAATCCTATTAGCGTTACTTGTGATTTTCAAATGAGTGATTGGATTTGCCTGAACACAATTCCACCTTTGGCGGTACTTATATTCTCCATACTCCTCGTATATATAGTAAAGTGACAAAGCCTGTTCTGAAGCAATCACTAATTCATCTTCTTGAGGAGCCCATTGAACTGAGCTAATGGAAGATTTGTCATTATTATCAAATTGTAAGCACTCTGTCCACTGTGGTTTGGTCATGTACTCATTGACAGGTTTAAAAAACATTATATTTGTTTTGAATGCCACACAAATGAGCCCATTTTCGCTATTGAAATCCAATGCTTCAGGATCGCTCTCTAAGTAGACAGTTTGTAAATGTTCGGTTAATTCTAAATTCTTTTGGTACTGCGTTCTCGTATTGCTATAGATTATTAAATTGTTACCTGAGCCATACACAATGATATGATGACTCTTCCACAATCCCTGTACCACCAAATTCCTACCACTATTGACATCTCCTGGAACAAATGATATTGTCATTTAGGGCAGGTCCTGTAAGTCAATTTATATACTTTATCATTAAATCAGACTTATAACATTTTGATAGTATAAACTTCTACTTCATATACATTAATATACAATCCTGCATATAACTCTATCACTATCAAAATTCAATTCCCTGGAAGACTATAAAATTTCCTTCACTATAGAAAGTGGTTTAACATATAAGATATACGTAAATAGCTGCCGGAAATATAAATGGGTGCAAGGTATGTTACGCTGTAGATGTGATGATTTGAGAACTCTATTCCTAAGTTTTATGGTATTTATGACTTAATTACTAACTGAATTACAGTTGCCAAGACCAGAAAAAGGCACTAGCGATCTGCTTGCAAAGATCACCATGTGTTTTGATCCAGAGGAATCTGCCAAAGGACTGCCTAAACAATCCAGAGTTGAACAAGAATCTCCCTGAGCTCTGTGTGGCTCATTTCAAGGCATTTATGGATTGTAAAAGTGGTATGTTTGATATGAGAAAGAGAATGAGAGGAAACGCACCCTTGTCCACCGGCAAGTATGACCAAACTTATGAAAAGCTTTCATCTGGAGACTACGATGCTCATGACGAAATGAGAAAACTTGAGGTTTTGAATAAAAATTTGGTTAGACAAAACAGCGGTAGAGAAGATTCTTGAATATTTTACACATACAGTTGAATTGAATTTACCTACTGGATGCATAATTTTCCACATTACAAGCTAAAAGTACGTGTTTTTGAAGGACATTCGTTCTGCTTTCATACTTGTAACGAAGTTGTGAACAATCCCGTGACCTTTTTATGAGTGTTTTGAAAATAGCACACTATGAAAATTTCCTGTAAATAGATATTAAAATCTGGTGTCTTCTAATCTTACCATACCCTATATCACCGAAATAAATGAAATATACACTGCATTCACATTTATGTTCCTTTACTCGTTAAACTCTCTAGCTCGTACTTTGGTGGAAAATTCCTTATACAGCAATTATCTTCATCAGACGACGCCACAATGTCGTAGTAGTTCAACGATATGTTGTAAGGCCGAATTGGGGATTTAAGAAGTCTCTAATACGAGATTTATATGTAAAAAAAAGTTTGTCTACAGATTAACCCAAGTTTAACGTTGATAGTTCCTAAGTATCTATTTTGTAAGGTAAGAGACAACAAGACATATCTATTGTGACATAACCGATGGTATTAAAGTCAGATTTGGAAGCCAATAAGGCTCAAGAAGCAGAACAGCTTTTGAACCTCTTACAGCCCAAGATCATAGAATACATCGAAAAAGCAGATCCTGAATCAAGAAAGTATGAAAAGGATTCTTTAGGGAAGTATCATCAACCCAGTTTGCTCAAGACACAGTTTGAGAACGAAGATATGGATAAAGGAATTAAGGGAGACCTTGAAAAATTAGGTGATATTGTGGATAAGATATTGAAGTACTCTGTGAACACATGGAACCCGGGGTTTATGGACAAGTTGTATGCCTCTAATAACCCAATTGGACTCGTTTCTGATTTGATATTATCAACATTGAACACGAACTCTCATGTTTACACAGTTTCGCCTGTACTTTCTGTACTTGAGAATTATATTGGCAAGAAATATGCTGGTTTATTTTTTGAGGATAATCAGGACACATGTGGAGGTTTGACCTTCCCCGGAGGTTCTTGGTCCAATGTGACATCGATGCACGTTGCCAGAGCTATCAAATTCCCGAATACTAAGGATAATGGTAATGGTCAAACTAAATTTGCCATCTATACTTCTGCACACTCACACTATTCTATTGAAAAAGCCGCCATCTTATTGGGACTTGGCTCATCTAGCGTATTTAAGATACGCGCTAAGGCAGATGGCCGTCTTGATGTTGATAGTTTAGAAAGTAAGATCCAAGAGACAATTGCACAGGGTTATGTGCCTTTTTATATCAATGCAACAGCTGGAACAACAGTTTTTGGTTCCTACGACTCATTTGACGAAATTTCAACAATCGCAAAAAGATACGATACTTGGTTTCATGTAGATGGTTCCTGGGGTGGAAACGTTGTATTTTCACCAACACACAAGAAGAAGTTGCAAGGTATAAAGAAAGCAGATTCAATCACTGTAAATCCACACAAAATGTTGGGTGTTCCGAATACTTGCTCATTTTTACTCCTTCCTCATGTTCTGACATTTCAAAAGTCAATGTCTCTTGGTGCTCCTTACTTGTTTCATGGTAGAGATGATGATGATGTTGAGGAAAACTTCGATTTGGCTGACGGAACTATGGGTTGTGGGAGAAGAGCAGATTCATTTAAGTTCTACATGACATGGCTCTATTACGGAACAAAAGGCTTGGCTGAGCGTGTGGACCATGCTTTCGACGTTGTTAAATACTTCGTAGAAAAGATCAGTAATATTCCCGAGTTTTCTTTAGTATTTGGCAGTAAAGAAGACCTCCCTCCCTGTTTACAAGTTTGTTTTTACTACAAGCCAGATGGCTTCAAGGGGTCTGATTATACTGATGTAACTAGGTTCATCTCTAGAGACTTGCACAAGCAAGGTAGATATCTAGTGGATTATTCACCACCTCCGAAGGGTGAGAAAGGTCATGGTGAATTTTTTAGAGCTGTGTTCAACTCTCCCATCTTGAACAAGGAAACGATAGATGACCTTATCACTGCTATAGTCGATTCAGGGAAGACTTTCGTCACTTCTTCCAATGGTCAACTGTAATTCACTATTTTTCACTATTTCTTGTCACCATATCGTAACATTCATTTGTTATCATATTGCAGTTATCAACCGGTAGCTGCATAATTATTTATTCTACACAATAGGATAGATTGCTTATTACCTGTTATCGAAATGACACATACTATGCAAAAATTTATGCCCTTTTAAACCACCATCCTTTTATTGTAGACGATACATTTCTATATTCCTAATGTTAACTTGCAACCTTAATTATCGTTGTTGGTTTCCTTCTTCTATGCTTTTCATTTGTCTTTCCCGAGTATCTACTTTACACATGTGGTGATATCTTATCACGACGAACTACGGAAAATAATTCGTTCACGCCTCGCACTACTGTAACGTTACATCTCGAAGTGGAGCCGTCCAAAGAAGCTAAATACACTGTAACTGTAACCCCATCCCCTCTCCAGATAACCAACCAGCTGAAAATGGGTTCCTGAAAGTAGCTTCATTAAACACATGAGATAAAGACTCGTTAAAAATAATTTTAGAAACTCTATTTGCCTAAAAACAGTCACCAACACGTTAGGAATTTACAATAATTCTTTAATTATTTTAGCACCACTCTAATTGTAATTGATTATTATGTAGATGCAGTAACAAGATAAACGACTAATAGTAAACACATTGTCAACAAAGAGTAAACTATATTATACTAAGTCTTTTAGTTCCTCGCTAACGTTTACCCACGCGTCCATTGGTCTTTGTTTTACGAACAAATTCGTGCCTAAGAGCTAGGCAGGTCGTCCCCTAGAACGTTTCCGATAAACAATCTCTCCTCCAGATGGTGAGGCGTACGTATGGGCGGCTCCGCGTCAAACCCCCGAATCTTATGCTCGTATTACCTCGTTAATGTTTCGTCTCGTACAGGAACTTTTGCTCATAAAATCCGGATGCTACCTCTGAACATTTTAACCTTTTCCAGCAAAATGGAGATATTCATCGTCTGGTACACTGAAATCTTCATATATGATTAAATAACAAGAACAAGAGTATTCCATCTACATGATAGAATAAGAGACTCTCAACTAGATTATCATAAGGAGCAAACAATTCTCTATATAATGGTGTAATTTTCATGGAGATACCTTATCTGTAAAGCAAAATTTAACCTCATCGCAATAATCTCGCCCACTTGAGCCTTCACTGATAAGTGATCCAATTGTAGCATTTTTCTGGGGAAAGATAACATTCCGGATTGGGGGCTTACATTGTAGCATTTTGCGAGGATTAGCGGCGTTTGTGAGGTAATTTGACTTGTACAGCTGAGCATTGTAATACCTGGGGCTGTTACAGGAGCATTAACGCCAATGAGCCCTTAAATATAAAATACCTGAAATTTCCTAGGAAGAAGAAATATAAAAGTTTGTTAAATTACTCAAACAAACTATCAGGTAGGAGGCATAAAGTCTGAATACGATGTCATTACCTGAAGAGAAGGCAGTAAATTCTGTCGATGTCAATGAAAGCAAGGCTTCTTCTGACGTTCCAAGTGGAGATGTCGTAAAGGGTGAAAATCATCATGAGGTTGGAGATGCAGAAAAAGAGGAACCAAGACACTTCACTAAAACCGAAATTGCTGCTAGTGGTAAGTGGTATGATAGAGGCTTGTTTCCTGGATGGCCAGGTTACTCCAACTCCATGGTCCAGGTGGTTATGCTTGCCTTTGTATTATTTATGACTGCTGGTATGTACAACGCTTTATCCGGTATTGGTGCCTCAATTTCTGATGTCGCAGTACAGAATAACGCCAATGTTGCTTTATATTCTACTTTTGCGGGAGTTGGTTTCTTCGCTGGTACAATTTGTAATATTTTTGGACCAAAATACTGTCTTATTTTTGGAGGAACTGGATATACAATTTACTCTGGTTCTCTTTTGTGTTTCAACAAGACTGGAAATAAAGGGTTCCCAATTTTTGCAGGTGCTTACTTGGGTTTATGTGCTGCATGTCTCTGGGCCGCTCAAGGTTCTATGATCATGTCTTACCCTACAGAAAACAAGAAAGGTACTGCAATTATGATTTTCTGGATTATTTTCAACTTGGGTGCAGTTATTGGATCTATTATTCCATTAGCAAACAACATGCACTCAAGTGGATACGCTGCAAATGATGGAACATATATTGCCTTCATTGTTTTGATGGCTATGGGTTCCATCATTGGTTCTTGTATGCTTACCCCAAAGAGAGTGTGGAAGACTGATGGAACTAAGATTCCTGATCAAAAGCACCCACACTGGAAGGATGAGATTCTTGGAACTTTAAAAGTTTTAGTTCATGAGCCTGAGATTATTCTGCTTTTCCCTATGTTCTTTGCAACTAACTTCTTCTATACTTATCAATTCAATAACGTCAACGCCGGTCGTTTCAACTTGAGAACCAGATCTTTGAACTCTATGCTCTATTGGCTTTTCCAGATGGTTGGAGCAATGATAATGGGAACTGTCTTGGACTTGAAGTACTTTAGAAGAAAAGTACGTGCTAGAATTGGTTGGGTATTCCTTTTTGTAATTTCATTGGCTATTTGGGGTGGTGGTTATAAGTTCCAAACTACATTCACCCGTGGCGAAACCACAGCTGCTACTCCTAATGGAATCCCAGAATTAAAGCCATTAGATTTCAAAGATGGTGCTTATATTGGTCCAATGTTCCTTTACATTTTCTATGGTATTTTCGATGCTATGTTCCAAAGTTACTGTTTATGGCTTTTGGGTTCTCTCTCTAACAGTTTGAAGAAGACCGCTTACTACGCTGGTTTCTACAAAGGTATTCAATCTGCTGGTTCTGCTATTGCCTGGAGAATTGATGTCTTCAAACCTTCTTATATGAAGGTATTTGGCGCTTGTTGGGGTTTGACTCAAGGAACTTTGCTTCTTGCTGCTCCTCTTATCTTCATGAGAGTTACAGATCATACTACAGAAGAAAATGTTGATGATGTGTTAGAAGATGAGGAGCTCCAGCCTGTTATTGCTCTTGCTTCTGCTGAAGAAAAGCAAGTGTAAATGTAACGGTAGATTGCATACATTTCCTTCCTTTTATATATAATCGCTTTTCTTAAACATTTTCATCAGCACTGGGTTAATAATCTATTGCCGTTTAATAGGGCATATAATACATGTTAAGTAATATAATCATACGTTTAGTAATTTTACTACTAAATGTTCCTTACCTCCCCCAAAATCTGGGACGTTATTTATGTGATTATATATAGGAAATACACTTTATACATAGGGAGATGCTTAAGAGAGAAAATGTTCACTTATCTTTAATAATTCTAGTGATATAAGAACACGATTTGTGAAGCAGCGGAATAAAATAAAGAAATTAAAAGAAACCTTTTCTGTCATAATAATGTGTACATAATCCTAGCTTCAAAAGAATAAAATAAGATTAACATGTTAGTTGCATCAAGATGTACATGTCTTGAAAACAGGTAATCTCAAGTCTTATGAAATAAAGAACTTATTTAATCGAAGAACCATCTAGTGTCGGCGTAAATCAATGCATGACGGAAAATTGATTTAATTAGGGAATAATTGAGATGTATATACACCTGGTTATTGATATTATATTTATGCCCATATATTTCGCCTGTATATAGCGAACGTCAGATTCAAACTCTATATATCTCATCTCTTAACCAACATTAAGTCTAAATCTACAACTGTTGGAGACCTCATCAAGAATGTTGATAGACGATGAATCTTTATACCTATATAACCTTACTTTGAAGCCCCCTACTTCTTCTATTGGTACGGTTTTGGGACAATTTTTGGGGCAGAAAAAGTCTCAAGAAGTAGTGATTGCGAGTTCTACGTATATTGAATTGTGGAAACCGGAGAGCTCAACAGGGAAACTTCAAAGATTAAGTCAGCAGAATACGTTTGGAATAATACAGGCCATTGACAAGTTAAATGACTTTGGCTCTCAAGTGGATCTCCTTGTTGTTACATCAGATTCAGGAAAAATTGCAGTACTAAAGTATGACAACAACGTAGATAGATTTAAACCAGTCATTCAAGAACCCCATTCCAAGAATGGATTCAGACGAACTTCACCAGGTGAATACCTTAGCGTGGATCCATTAAGCAGAGCCATTATGATTAGCGCCATTGAGAGAAACAAACTAGTGTACAAGACTCAAACAAGTGAAGAGAACAATGTGTTAGAATTGTCTTCTCCTCTCGAGACAATCAGTAAGCAAACATTAACACTTAAAACTGCTGCATTGGAAACGGATTATGAAGATCCGTTATTTGTCGCCATTGAGTGTGATTATGGGGAATATACAAATAGTAAACACTATGATCCTGACGCCTCCTCCTTACTACTAAATTATTATGAACTTGATCAGGGACTAAACCAAATAATCAAAAAACCAGGTGGACCAATACCTTCCTCATCTAATGGTTTGATTCCATTACCATCTCATATTGGTGGTATTCTCATCACTTGTGGATCTTTTGTTATTTATGATAACCCAGCAAAAGGAAGAAGATATTTGCCTTTGCCCATAAGAGAAGAATCCACAGAAACCATCATTAGCAGTAGCATTGTACATAAACTTAAGAAGAATAACTTTTTTGTTTTATTGCAGAGTTCCTTGGGGGACTTATTCAAGATTCATTTTGAATTCAACAGTGAAATAGAGAAAGTGGAAGATATATACGTCACATATTTCGACACTATTCCAGAAAGCAGATCTCTTATAATATTCAAGAGTGGGTTCCTCCTAGCTGATGTTATCAACAATAACAAGTTGTTTTACCAGTTCGAAAACTTGGGTGATAATGAAAATGAAACTACTTTGAAATCATCTGCATTCTCCAGTTTAGAAGAGGTAGAAACATTGCCCATTACAGAAAGGTATTTCAAACTACGTGGATTAAGTAATCTTGCTTTGGTAGATATTATTGAATCTGTTGATCCTATAGTTGATGGTGCAGTATTGGATACGACAAATGTCAATCAAACACAAGACCCGTTGAATGAATTGGTTATGTTGTCATCTAAAGCGAGTATCAGCAGAATGTCTTATGGAATTCCAACATATACTATAGTCACATCCCCTTTACCCATATCACCAACTGGAATTTTCACTACAAAATTATTCTCAGATTCCGTCAACGATGAATATTTGGTAATCTCATCCTCCCTCGCATCCAAGACTTTAGTTCTTTCGATAGGAGAAGTAGTAGAAGAAGTGGAAGGATCTGAATTCAAAATAGATCAGCCAACTTTAGCTGTTCAACAAGTTGGTAAATCTTCAGTTGTTCAAGTGTATTCCAACGGAGTTAGGCATATTAAGCATTTTAAATCAGAAGATGGTGATAATATTAAAAAGAAAATCACTGATTGGTATCCACCAGCTGGTATCTCTATATCGCATGCAAGCTCCAATAGTGAACAGATAATTATTGGCTTAACAAATCGGGAATTATGCTACTTTGCAGTGGATCAAGATGATGATCAGTTGATTGAATACCAAGATAGACTTGAAATGTCCGCAAGTATAACTGCAGTGGCACTTAAAGGAGGTGACTCTTTTAGTTCTTTTGCCCTGGTTGGTTGTTCAGATGAAACCATTCAAATTGTGTCCTTACAGGAACATAACTGCCTTGAGATTCAATCTTTTCAAGTTCTATCTGCTAATAGTTCTTCTATTGCAATGATTGCAGAAGTTAATGATATTTCTGTTCATATTGGAATGCATAATGGACTTTATGTTAGAACAACGCTTGACCAAATCTCAGGAAAATTGACGGATACTAGAATTAAGTACTTAGGATCCAAAGCAGTCCAGTTATCACCAATAAGAGTACCAAATGGTTTAGCTATCCTTGCTGTATCTTCCAGACCTTGGGTTGGACATTATTATAAAGGTGATTTCAAAATTAAACCGCTATTAGATACAACTATTTCTTATGGGGCATCTTTTCAATCGGAAGATATTGGAGGAGAAGCTATTGTTGGTTTACATGGCGTCAATTTAGTCATATTTACTCTTGGTGGTGAAGAAACAGGATTTGATCCAGGAAACGATTTCCAAATTGAAAAGATGAAACTTCGTTATAGTCCTAGAAGGATGGTAACTAACCAAAAGAGACGGACAGTTTATATTAATGAATCAGAATTTGGAACTGATGGACCATATAAACCCAATATTATGCTCTCAGATAGTACCAATAGTTCATCTATTAAGTCAAATGATTCGGATGTTGACAGAGATTATTACGATGCGTTCGGATATACTAAGAAGAGAAACTGTTGGTCTTCGGCATTAGAAGTTGTGGATCTTGAAAAACATGAAATATTGCAATCGGTTGAATTTCCGAGGAATGAAAGGGTTTTATCACTGTGTTTTTTGCAGTTTAACTCTAGTGAAGAGCATGTAATTGTAGGTGTCACTCACGGTGAAACATTTAACGTTAACAGCTCAACTACATCATATTTCTACACATTCAAGGTATTGAAAAATAATACATTGGAGTTGGTACATAAGACTGATCTTGATGCTCCACCGACCGTCATTATTCCTTTCAATGGTAAGCTTTTAGCAGGAATGAAAAACCATTTGCGTCTTTATGATTTAGGAAGAAAACAATTGTTAAGAAAATCATCTTCTGCTATAGAATATTTCAAAACTATAGTTAAAATAGTACATCAAGGTGGAGATAGAATTGTGGCTGGTGATTCTGAATATTCAACCACTTTTGCTAGATTTAGCAGTACGGAAAATCAGTTTATTCCTGTTGCAGATGATATCATGAAAAGACAAGTAACTTCTTTGGCAACTTTGGATTATGATACAGTTATTGGAGGTGATAAATTCGGCAATTTGTTTGTCTCTAGACTTCCTGAAAGAGTGTCTAAACGCAGTGACGATGATTGGGTTAAGTATCAAGAACCTTTTTTAAATGGAGCTGGCGCAAGACTGAAGAACTTATGTGAGTTCTATTTACATGATACACCTACCTCTCTAACGAAAGCTAATTTAACTGTTGGAGGAAGAGATTGTATCATATACACTGGTATTCAAGGTACGATAGGAACACTTTCGCCAATTGCTACTAAGCAAGAGATTGAACTTCTCTCTGAGTTGGAACTTTCATTAAGAAGACGTTTTGATTATAACTTTGACGACTTTGATAAAAATGAAAGCGGTTACAACTTACTAGGTAAAGATCATTTGAAATATCGAAGCTTGTATAATCCCGTTAAAAACGTAATAGATGGTGATTTTATTGAGAGATTTTATGAGTTACCGATGTCAATAAGGATCAAAATAGCAAATGAATTGGATAGAACGCCTAAAGAAATAGAAAGGAAAATATCTGATCTTAGATCAAGATCTTCATTCTAAGTAAATAGTCTTTAAAACCAAATAAATACTACATCAATATTAATATGATAAGTTTATTTTTGAAATAGGATAGCTAGCTGATATATGCGATGCTATAAACCCTATGAGTGGATAATATGGAGACAAAAAGAGAATAAAAAATAATAAAAATATTTGAAATGTAATAAAATTGAGTATTAACATGAGGAAACCAAAGTAAGCCCCAATGCATTATACCATTGGTCCAATATGGAACTATCAACAAATTCAATGCTTCAGAAATCAAAACTCAAAAATCAACAACACAATTAACGATGTTTCAACAAATCAGAAATTATACAATACAACATATGAACATAAGATTAATAAAATGGCATGATAGTCTTTAATTGGCAACTTCACTTTTCCGCTCTGTTCCTTTTGGCTCTATCTCAACCTTATTCTCACTGTCTTGAACTTTTTCATCACCTTTAAGTCTCAAAGGAGAACCGTCCTTGTTAATCTCATCCTTAGAATGGAACTTTCTATTTAAAGTTGGGCTACCATGTCCATTTGGTTCATCGTTATTCTCTCTTCCGGGTGTTTGACCATTAGGTGTACTGAATTGAACAAAATTCCAAAATGCTGGAGATGATTGATTGGTGTTAACGCCACTAGGAAGGTTCAATTTTGTTGCATCCTGAGCTTTGGAACCTCTCTCTGGTGTAAATGCTTCAAGAGGAATTATCTTCTTAGGACTGGTAAATCCTAAAACGAGATCAGAATTAGTGCTTGGGGCAGTAGAATTAGAATTGTTAGATTCACTAGTGTGCGTGTTGTTCCCAGAAGAAAAGTTTTGAGCACCTTCGATATTGGGGTTAGATTGAGAATTCTGGCGTGGGTGGTGTGCTTGCGGTGCAGAGGATCCCATAGGATGATTTGGAGCTGTTGACGGCGGGGGGAGATTGTAAAGATTATTACCGGTTACTTTGGGAAGCCTGGGAGTATTTCCGCTCTCTCCAAGTTGTCTAATAGGTGATGATAATTCTGGCTTGTTTCCACTTAAAGCACCAATTGGTTGGTTAGGAGTAGGTTGTTGCGGCATCACCCCAGACCCATACATCATAGGGGCAGGTGGTGGATACTGGTATCCATAAGAACGCGAAGGGTTGACAAATCCATTTACTTGTTGGTTTGGCATGTATTTGAGTGGATTTGATGGCACAGCATTGGCTTGCATGTTCTGATACGGGATGTTTTGTGCAAATTTTGGCATACCGTTCATTCTTTGTTGATCATATTCAGGTGTTTCATCCTTCATGAAGTACTTTTGAGATTCAGGTAATTGCTGATAAGCTGCCAAATGTAATTGCAATTGTCTGGAAACAGAAGAACCTCTCCTAGTTTTCAGTAAAGACCCACTTTGAATTTTACTTAAAAAGTCATCCTTGTAAGACTCACTAATTCTCCACTTCATACCTTTGCCAGGTTCATTTGGTCTTCTAGGAACTTTCTCGAAAGCCTTGTTTAAAGACAAATTGTGTCTAATGGAATTTTGCCAACCTGTCTTGGAATACTTGTAGTAAGCATAATGAGATGCTATCCAATTGTATATTTCTGATAATGACATCACACCTTCTGAATTTGAAAGTATTGCTTGAGTGATCATAGTGGCATATGAGTATGGTGGCTTAATATCCTTTGCATCTTCCTTGGATAAATCTTGATCCAAGTTGTTCTGTAAGGAAGTTGCAGAAGCTGATGAAGGTGATTGTGTAAGCAGTGCTTTATCAAACATCTGGAAGCTTTTAATCTGCGAACCGGGATTTACATGCATTGAATTTTGTTGTGGGTAACCAGATTGAGAGGTCTTCCTAGATTTGTTTTTGTATTTGGATAAACATTGGGATAATACCTTCTGCAGGATGTTAGGAGGTGAATCAGGTAATATGAACATCATTTGGGTGCCACCTACATCTAAAATGGCTCCAGAATGCAAAGGTGTCGCTGTTGATGGCCCAACAGGTGCCTTCTGACCATCGATACGAGCACCGTTTCTTCCAAGCACTTTTAATTCCCAACATCTCAAATCTAAATTGTAAGTTATGGTAGCATGTTGTCTTGACACAACCTTAGCAGGGCCTAAGTCAATATCTATCAATGGCTGAGAACCATTTTGATTATCAGTGTTTCTACCTATGGAAACTGCAAGAGATTTCACATAAAATGTCCAATTTTGGCCTGCTATTTTAGCATATGCTTGAACCTCAGTTGCTAAGTTTTTATCGTTAGAATACAATAAGGCAACAGCGGTTTTCTCTTCCGGTTCCTGAAGAGTAGATATCACAGTATTAACCATCTCCGATGGGTCATCAAAAGTAGGCAAATCATCATTATTGTTGATATTCCTCTTATGAGGTGTAGTGACTGACATACCGGTACGCTCCTATTTTTAGTACTAGCTAACGTAATTTATCACAGCTGAGTTTAATAGGGTCTACCCCAAAAAATAATTATATGATCAAACGACGTGGGTCACCTATAACAGCGTTCCTTTTTCGTTATGTTCAGCTACCTTGAATTGAAATGTAACTAGCAACAGACTTAGCACTCTTTTCTCTTACCTCTAGAAATTCTTTCTAGTTCTGACAGTTGCTACTTATTCTACTAGTATTATTTCTTCTTTTAGCTATATCCACCTTCTAATATTGGACAATCTTTTAGCAAAATTCACTGGACACGATTCCTTTACTTAATAAGTTAGCAATTGAAACGTTCCAGCAAGTTTCTGTCAATAAATTCTCCAAAAATTTCCGTCACTGGTTTGGAGTATCTTCCTGAGAGTCCAATATTGATACTTAGATACCAATTAATGTACTAAAACCTTGTCTTAGCCTGTTAGTAGTCTGACCTGCTTTTTGTTTACAAAACAGTAAATTTTGTTTTGGTTTTTTTTTCCATCCGCTTAATTGAAATCCATGTTGTGTTACATGCAGGTCGGTGATTTTTAACGCATGGTGAGCAGTCTCCATCATTGTGTAAAAAATCACGGTCATCTGAAAAATGCTTTTAGCATTCAGGAAGTTGCATTTAGGGTATTAGAGATGAGAAACCCAGCAAAAGATCAGAAATACTAAAATAAAGATCTTTTCATATATACATATTTGTATATTTATGTAAGTGTATCTATATGTATATGTATTTGTATACGTATCGTAGTGTCCATGTCATTATATAATTACTCCACATAAACAGGATCGTAGGATATTGGGATCACGAATGAATCTTGGTTGATCTCAAAGCCCCTGGCATCGACAGTTTCTTTTGTGATAATGTCAACTTCAGTGTCTTCCACTTCTAGTCTTTTTTTGTTTAGATCGTACTCATCTATAATATCAAACTCGTCTTCCTTTTCTTCATATTCGATGTTTTCCTCAATCTCCACGAAATCGGGTGCAAGAGCACTCCATTTTGGGGGAAATTGCACCAGCCATATATACACTGATCCTGAATCAAGGCCGATGGAACTGATCATGCAACGGGGATAATTCCACTTCACATCCACGAGCTCTTCATTACTTCCCTCGAGGATCTTTATGAGAGACCCGAAGGAAGTCTCCCACATATATAAGTCATGTGAAGACTGGCCAAAAGTAGATGCAATTAAAAATTCAGCATTGTGGTTAAACGATACCGAATTCCATTGTAATCTGTTAACAACATCCTGATACCTGTGTTCCACTTCGAAATCCCACTGATCTGGTGTTTCTATGTTTATTAGATCCGGTAGGTTAATTTGGCGAATGATTCTATCCGAAGAATTAACAGCCAATTTGCGGCCATTTGATGATATAACCAAATTCTTGATGTTAGAATTACATACTTTAAACGAGTGGACGAGCTCCAATGTCTCCGTGAAAAATATATTAACCCATCCCTTGCTAGTACCTGTGAACACATATATACCATCGCTCGGAGTGAATGTACAAACTAAAGTGACATGTTTATCCTTCTTTCTCTTCTTTCTATTTTCCTCTATATCATCTTCTGCTTCCGCTTCTGCTGGCTCGTCTTCTACCTTGGGTTCCGTTCTCAATCTCTTTATCTTGTAATTTGATGAATCACTTACATCCACGAAAACTGGTAAATCCTGAAATAACGATGCTGTAAATATAAAATGATTGTTTGGATGCATGGATGCCATCCAAATGGGTCCATCAAACCTTACATTACGTATTACCGCCAGTTCTTCACTGTTTCTATTCACTTTGCTGAGATCCCAAAGCTTGCAGGTCCAATCTTGCGATGACGAAAGTAAGTAACGCCCACACCTTGACCAATTCAACGACGTAACTGGTCTAATGTGACCATCTCTGTATAAATGTGCAATCACCCCTCCATTTGTAGTCAAATCGTATATAATGATGGAGCCATCGCTCAATCCAGATGCCAAATAGTCACCTTTGTGGTTGAACTGAATAACAACTGAATGTCCATACTGTAGAGTGTTTGTGTGTGTCTCTGGATACTCCTTTGCGACAGCGAAGGGATCTTGAAGAGACAAGTTCATGCCATCTAGAAATATTTTATCACTATACAAAGTTTATGGTAATTCTATTTGTTGATATTTAAAATTTGACGCGCTCTCAATGTTAAAGGCCATTTGACTGTTTCAAATTCCCGGTCAAAAAAAAGGAGAAATAAACGAACTAAAGAAGCGATTTGGTAATATTGATTGGTATATTGGAGGAAT
Source organism: Priceomyces medius (assembly GCA_030570455.1). NCBI lineage: Eukaryota > Fungi > Ascomycota > Pichiomycetes > Serinales > Debaryomycetaceae > Priceomyces > Priceomyces medius. The sequence continues at coordinate 633,701 of JAJLVV010000001.1, read as the reverse complement.
AAAAATTCTAACAAGTCCAACTACTTTCTCCGATCAAACATTGGAGAATTGTACATGAAGTTACCAGGAAGTTTTTCTTACTTTTTGGTGTTACTATTTACATCGACATGGTGTTTTTCAGCGGTGCAAGGAATGCTACATTATTATAGCGATGCTGGAGCTAAAAGATGCTTCTATAAAGAGTTGAGAAAAGGAACGTTGTTTATTGGAAAGTATAAGATGGAAATTTGTGATCCTGATGAAGACAACTACTATGTTCCGAGAGATAAAGTGAAAACAGGTGTCCTAATAGATGTAGAAGAGGTTTTCAACTCCAACAATCGAATAATCCACCAGAGAGGTGCCTCTAGTGGACAGTTTGTCTACAGCGCCTTAGACAAAGGAGAATATAGAATTTGTTTAACTCCTAGAAGTTTTCTCACACGATCTTGGACCGGTTATTCAAAAGACGATGAGATGGCTGTATTAGATCTGAAGTTTCTGAGTGCTAGAATAGCTGTTGATTTTGAGGTTGGAGATGGTCAGTCTTTTGATACGAAGCACAACCACAATGTTCAATCTTTGACAGACCAGGTTAACCGCCTAAACGACAAGCTCACCGATATTCGCAATGAGCAACAGTTTATTAAACAGAAGGAGGAGTCCTTTCGAGACTTATCAGAAAGAACGTGCGAAGGAGTTGTGAGGTGGCTGATTGTACAGCTTGGTGGTTTACTTATCATAGGTCTTTATCAGCTATACAAGTTCCTGAGGATTTTCGTAAAGGTCAAGGTCGAATAACCAACTTTATTCGATCTTTTGTTGTGTTCTTTTAACATAATTAAAGTAATCCAACCCCACTTGAGATACTAGCAGTTATTTCATTCAATTGCTTTCGATGGTTAATTGGAGAGACTTTTCAAGTTCCTATCGTCATTTGCATTTATCTTTAGCATCCACATACCATACATGGCATATACATAGTAACTATATAATCTAATATGCAGGGTCGATCCATAACGGCTCTATCAATTTAAGATATTTAAACAAGAAGACTCTTATCAGTGCGGTAGTTTAACCACACAATTTCCTAGGTTATGACGATAGGCAACCAAGCTTTTGACTCTGCCGGGGAGAATTTATTTGAGTTGCCAACTAGAGATATCATATCACCTACACCAAGTGTAAGCTCAAATGAATCACTATCAACTCCTCTTCGCAAGCACAGGTTTGATGATAGAGCACAAACGAGGCTAGGTCGAATCTTAAGTACAAATGCATCCAGCTTATCACAAGTTTCAGTATCTAAGTATCTGAATAATGCACAAGAAGGTCCTTTGATTAAATGGTCTGAAGTACAGCTGGTCTCTAAAGTCATAAACTCATCCGAGTTCGTATCACGATTCGGAGAAGCAGTGTTTGTACTGACTTCTCCAATTTACATGGTTGTTGGCACCGAAAGAGGGTATTTGGTGGGATTTAATTACCATCAAGAGGTTCAGTTCACATTAACTCCCTTCAATGCTAAAAATTCTGATGAAGATAATCTGATGGTAGTGACTTGCGTGGGTATTTCTCAAGACTCATCATTTATTGCGGCGGGCTATTTAAATGGTAAAATAGTTATTTGGGAGCTATCATCTGCAGATTCTGGTGTTACTGAGCCTTATTTCGTCATTGATCCCATTTCATTAGAGCAGAGATATTCCGAAAAAGCAGAAAGACATCTCATTAATGTACCCATAACTTCCATTCAATTTTTTAGTGGTCAACATTTACAAATTTTGTCTTCAGACTTGTCTGGCTTAGTGTTCTACAGTCATGGTTTTAAGAAGTTTATGAGAAAGTATTTTGTATCTCGCAAAGTATTGGGTAAAAATGATTCCAATTTACCAGATCCGAAACTATCTATTCATGGATGTAAACTTTTACCCTTAGGAACGTCACATCAGGTTACTGATAAGCTTGGAATATTAGCAATTATGACTCATAGACAGTTATCCATATACTCGTTGTTGTCACTAAACGACTCTTTGAATTTAAATTTAATTAATCACTATAATCTAGGCAAATCTAAAACTATATCTCAGAAAGCTCCATTTTCTGCTTGTCTTGATTGGTTTCCAGCTACACAGGATGGAGATAAGGTAAACAATGCAAGGTTGGCTTATGCATGGCTGGACTCATTGACAATCGTTGAATTGAAAAATGACTCTTTCCCCAAAAACTTGATATCTGTGGTAGCTGATCTTAAAGATAAAGATAAGGCCATTGCCAAGCTTCCGTTTCAAAAAAGTTGTCTGTGGAATACTAATTCTCTGACAGATTCCATAGAAAACGTAAAATGGCTCAATCCTGAGTTGCTTTGTGTGTTTATTAAGACTGTTAATTCTGACAGAGATCTAACTATGAGCATTCTTTGTTATTCAACCAATTCCAAAGGAAACAAAGCTCTACATTATGTTGGAGATCAATATTTGAAAGACATAGGACTCTCCTTGGATCCAAATTTCAACTTCAATTCTGGATTATTTCTGTATGAAAACATCATTAAAATTCTTAAGTATAAGATAATAGCATTGTTTCACACACCACTGGGCAGAAAAATTTCTATTGGAAAACCATTAAATTGGGCTGATCGGTTAATTCATTTATTATCGGAGCGCAACTACTCAAGAGCATTGACATTAGCAGTTGATTTTTACAATTCTACTGATTCAGGTAAAAACGCTCTCTTTGGAATACCAGAGGATAAAAGTCTCCGAAAAAAGCTTTTGAGACCTTATTTAATTGAGATAATGCGTACTTCTGTACCATATCTATTTCTTGATGAAAATAATGACCGTGAGTTCTTTTTGACGTTATATTTTGACATAATCAATTCTTTGTCTGAAACGTTTCCTTCTATAGAGTCTCCTGCTCTATTAGAACTGGTTTTTGAAGTTTTGGAAGATAGAAGTATTTTCTTTGAAAATTTGGAACCTTATATTTTGTCAGGGAAGATATCTTCTTTATCACCTACCGTTTTAAAATCTTTGGTAGAGCATTATGCTGACTCTAACCGTGGAGATTTATTCACACAACTATTATGCATGTTAGATATCAAGTCATTGGATATTGATTTAACAATTAATTTATGCACAAAGTATCATCTACGGGATTGCTTGATATATATTTGGAACTCTTTATTGAATGACTACTCTACTCCGTTGGTGGAATTTATCCATGATATTTTAAATGAAAAGGATCCAAATTTATGTTTGAAAGCCTATAATTACATGTCATTCATTCTTACTGGAAGACAGTATCCTACAGATAGATTTATTGACTACACAAAAGAAAATGCCGCAAAGGAAAGCTTGTGTGGAGTACTCTTCAGCTCCTCTTTGATTGATTGGCCTAGTGGCAGCTCTAATTATTTAGGAGAGGATGGGGTTTTCCCATATTTGCAAATTTTCTTAAAGTATAACTCATTTGAAATGTTATCTACGTTGAATGAATTTTTTGAAGATAGCTCTTTGAATGATGAAGGAGACATCAACAGGCAATACATTATTGAAGCATTGTTTGATGTTTTCGAAACTGGCTCACTATCAAATGAAGATTATGAACAATTGGCTATCTTTATAGCAAGAAATTATCCAAAATATCCCCAATTCATTAGACTCCCTGATTCAGTTCTAGAGAAGGTAGTAGATTCTTTATGTTCAAGCGCTGACACAACAAATAAGCAAGACAGAGAATTGGCGTTACAAAGTATCTTGCCATATGTGGAGCATGAAAATGATTCATACTTGTATCTGCAGCTAAAGAATGCCAAGTTTTATGACGTGTTAATGAGTTTGTATAGATTGGAAGGGAAGACCTCCAAAGTTTTGGAAACATGGCTTGCGAAACATAAAGATGAGAACGATGAAAAAGGGTCTCTATTCGATTCATTTGAATCCTTACTTGTTACTGCGTCACAGTATATTCCAAGCACTCAAGAGAGATTGAACATGATAAATGTAATACTGAAGAATTTTGCTGTAATGGCACCGTTTGACACGGAAAAATTTGTGAAGTTCATTTCTACGTTTGACCCAGCATTACATGCTAAAATATTAGATGTGGAAGATAAGGAGCTTGTTCAGAACTATTTGAAAAATTATTTTGAGCAAACTCGCACTGAAATAGATTCTTCATTAAGAACAGTTTATCCTAAATTTATTGCACGTTATATTGAAAATGATCCACTGGATGTGGCATTCATCAAGCAGTCATTAAAGGCTTTAGCTGAAGACTCTGAAGAATTGGAGAAAGTCGTCGCGAAATTAAAAGAGAATGCTTCTTTTATTGATGCTCTTGTTGCTATGTTGACTTTTAAGGGGGAATACCAGGAAGCATTGACTCATTTGCTTCGGAACATGACTAGCTTTGCAGATATTCCGTTAACAGAAGAGAAACAACAAGCCAGATTCAAAGATCTTACAAATGTCGCAATCCAGATTTGCGAGTCTCCTGATTCTTATGATATAAGCGTTGAGAATGCTCTTACATTAAACGAGTCAATGTGGCTACAGTTGATTGAAACGCTAGTTTTAATTGCTAATACAAAGAACTCCGCCAATCGTAAGCTTCTTAATGACTGTATCTATGCAATTTTCAGAAGAATCAGTGATGTAAAGCTTAATCTTGGTGATAAAAAAGAGAAGTCGTTTCTTGTTATCTTTAATCGGTTCTTACAGTCTTCCACAGAGGCGGCAGTATTAGCAAATGTAAGAGCTATTCTACAAGATGCATTTTTATCTTACTACTACGAAAGTGAAATGCACCAAATTTCCTTGAGAATGTTAGATCTAAGTATCTTCAAAAGCATGGAGCTCATACGAGCAGATTCCATAAGAGGTTGGGACATTAAACGTAAAACATGTTCATCCTGCGACAAGTTACTCTGGGGAGGTCAAACCGATGAAATGCACTACGATGCGTGGGAAAATAGGCAATGGTTACTCTTGCATCCACTGAAAAACATTGAAGATAATGACAAATCACTTCTGAAACAATTGACTCAAGATTATTCTGCGTGTGCCTTGGTATTCTTCAAGTGTTCTCATGGTTATCATATGTCCTGTTTGGAAAACTTAGGCTTTTCTAAGTCAAAAGTTTGTGTTTTATGTGTAAGAGAATCGGCCTAGTTTTTAAACCTTTGCACCCAATATTTGCAGTAAGTTATATACACTACTATCAAAATACTCTTTATATCCATATATGTTGCCCATCAAGGACAAACATAGTTCAGCATATACTATCATTCTATAGTCTTATATACCATGTAAATTTCATTCTGGCAATTTCATGGAATAAACCCCCAATTCCCTTACTCGGTTGTTTCCTTCCTATCTTCCTGTACCTTTTCGTTGCTACCTTTTCTGGCTAGAACACACTCTCGTGTAAAAATACAATTTAATCATCTTTCACATTTCTGATTGTGCCTTTGATCCTTTTGAATTATTTGAGATCCTAGAGTTCCCTGAATTCCTACAGCTCCTTTTGACCTCATTCTCCCTATCTCTTGAGGTTCTTTCCAGGTGCAATGGACCCTTGTCCCTGCATTCTTTGTGCATTCTATTTCAGGTAGAACTCAGCAACCATATATATCTTTTCAAACTCTGTATAGTTCCTGAGATAGAATCCCTGGTCCTCTTCATACACTTCAATCCTCTATTTTTTTGCCTTCCTACAACCTCTTTGAATTGTAGGCGTTGCTCGTTCCAGTGCTTTGTTGCATGTTGAGCCTCGTTTTTTGAAGTTCCATACTATAACCTAATCGGGAAGTATAATAAACACAGGATTTATTTTTTTAGCACCAAATATAGAATGAGAAAATTTTAGATCAGAGAAGTTACTGCACCAGTAAAGAGCACGGACCAAAATAAAGTTAGTTTCAATAAGGAAGTGGAATCTAGTTTTTATCTCCAGAAGCTAGTGGGACTCTTATATAACTGTAGAGAGAAGAAAATAAACAGAAAAATCAGAAAAGAGACGTTTTGCTAAGATAAGTGACATATCATATTCAATTTAAAGTATAGGAGTCTAAAATTCAGGTAATTGATTTGCCCAAAAATATTAGGAGCAAACATCAAATAACCTTCTAAAATTGATAAAGTAGGTTCAAGAAGTGTTCACATCAACACAGTGAGCTACTACTAGAGAAAAAGCAGACGATATCTGCCCACATTCGCTAATAAGCGCCAGCGCCTTTTAAATCAGCATAGCCGACAGCGGTAATCGAAATGGAACCAGTTAAGGATAATAGTTCAAGCGATGGAGATGATCTTTTTGACGAAGATGTCCAACATAGAGGAGTAGGAGGGGCCTTCGAAGGCTCACGTCAGTCAATGTATGGCTACCAAGGGCTGCCAATGACACCTGGAGGAAGAAACTCATATATTACCAACAGCTACATACAAGGACAGCTGCCATATAATTTGAACCGATTTTCTTCACCACCACCTCAGTTGTCTCCTCATGTAATGAACAGTGTAGAGGCTCTTCAGGGCCCCTTTGTTCATGGAAAACACCAAGCAAATTCTAGCTTTAGCACTAAAGTGGAGGAAGACTATTATTATGACAAAAGATTCAGCGGTTCTCCATCAATAGCAACGTTGCCTATCCATCACAGTAAATCGGGAACACTAGCAGGAACTGAAGTTGACTACCCAGATACCATTTATAGTCCAGGAAGAGCACCACAATATAGTCAATATTCACCATTTTCCGGAGGATTCTCCCCGCAGCCATTCCAAGATATGCGATCTCCATTGATTTCTTACAGTGGAGAAGATTATATAATTAATCCATTGGAAGACATTGACGATAACATGGATCCATTTGGTGATGATTCTTCCTTGTATTCAGACACTGGAGAAGAAATAGCTAAGGGGGGCACTATTAAGAGAAAGGCTACTCAAAAGAAGAATAAAAAGAATAAAAAGAATAAGAAAGATAAGCAGGAAGATATTCAAGAAAAGGAAGAAGTATTCGATGATGATGATGAAGATGATTATAAGCCTGCCTTGCGCTATACAAAGACGATTAAGAAGGCCAGGTTGGTCAACGGTAACTACATCATAGATGCACCTGTTCCATCCACATTATTGAATAACTATGGAGGAAAGATTGCTGACGGAGGTAAAGAGATGTCTCTTATGAGATATACTGCTTGTATCTGTGGTCCATCCAATTTTATCAATTACGGTTATAATCTTAGACAAGGTTTATACAACCCACCAAGAGAAACGGAGATCATGGTCTGTATCACCATGTATAACGAAGATGAGATCTTGTTGGCCAAGACTCTAAAGGGTGTTTTTGAGAATATTGATAATCTCACTAAAAGAAGAGATCCGACTTGGGGAGATGATTCTTGGAAGAAAATTGTGGTTTGTATTGTCAGTGATGGTAGAGCCGCCTTCAATGAGAGATCTCAATTGTTGTTAGCAGCATTAGGATTGTACCAAGATGGGTATGCTAAATCCAGAATTAACGATAAGAGTGTCAAATCTCACATATACGAATACACAACCACTGTTGGAATTGACAAAATTAATGAAAAAGTACATTTTGGTGTCAATAACTCACCTGTACAACTCATTTTCTGTTTGAAAGAAAACAATGCAAAGAAGATAAACTCTCATAGATGGTGTTTCCAGAGTTTTGCTCCAATTCTTAAGCCAAGAGTTGTTATGTTATTAGATTGTGGTACTAAACCATCGCATGACGCATTCTATCACTTGTGGAAATCATTCCGTGACCCTAATGTTGCAGGAGCATGTGGTGAAATGAAAATTGCCCTTGGTCCTGGTAAAAGATTACTTAAGAACCCATTGGTTGCGGCACAGAACTTTGAATATAAGATCGCCAACGTTTTGGATAAACCTATGGAGTCAGTATTTGGTTTTATTTCTGTGCTTCCAGGTGCATTTTCAGCATACAGGTACGATGCACTTTTAAATGTCGATGGGAAAGGTCCTCTAGAGAAATACTTCAAGGGTGAATTCTTGCATCAAGATAATAAGATCGGAGGGGCTGACGAAGATGATGAAAGAGATTTGAAGGAAAGAAACTATCACGAAGCCGGTATCTTTGCATCTAACATGTACTTAGCCGAAGATAGAATTTTATGTTTCGAATTGGTAGCCAAGAAGCATCATAGATATGTGTTAAGGTATGTTAATGAAGCCAAGGCTGAGACTGATGCTCCGGAAAATATTGAAAACTTCATCATGCAAAGAAGAAGATGGCTTAATGGATCATTATTTGCAGCAGCATACGCAGTTGTACACTGGACTGAAATTTGGAAGTCGAATCACTCCTTATTGAGAAAGTTGGTGTTGCAACTCGAATTCTATTATCAGTTACTTACGTTGTTAGTGTCATGGTTCTCAATGGCATCTTTCTTCCTTGTGTTTAGAATTTTAACTGCAAATGTTGGTGCACTGGATATGCATTTCGATGCTGGTAAGTACATTTCAGTCATATGCCTATGGGTTTATTTGGCATCGTTGGTTTCTACATTTGTTTTAGCATTTGGTAACACCCCTAAGGGTACCAGGAGATTTTATTTGGTTATATCGGTTATCTTTGCTGTATTAATGGCATATTTGATGTTTTCCACGATTTACTTGGCAGTCCATACCACCGTATCGGTCATTAAATCTAATAAGGATAATTTCCATGCATCCCTACTTTTCACAAACTACAAGTTTAGAGATTTATTGGTTTCTGTGGTCTCTACTTACACATTATACTTTGTTGGAGCATTCATGTATGGAGAGCCAAGCTTTATGGTGACATCATTCTTGCAGTATCTTGCACTTTCACCAACATACGTGAATGTTCTTAATATATACTCATTCTGTAACATTCACGATATTTCGTGGGGTACTAGAGAAGTTGAGGTTGCCAAGGATCTTGGCACTGCCAAGTCTACGGGTCCAAAGAAAGACGAATTGGTTATGGTGGCTCCAGGAGATGCTGAAGAACTTGACCTGGGGTATTTGGATACTTTAGAGAAACTAAAGGTGGTTCCAATGGAACCTGTACGTGTGAGCATTACAAAGGATAAAGACGATGCATATTACGCATTTGTTAGGACCGTAACTGTTTTAATATGGCTCTTGACAAATGTTATCCTAATTGCAATTGTGTTGGAAACATTTGGTGTGTCTACATTGGTGAATGATGAGTTTAAACAAATCAACAAGGATGGCTCAATCGGAGGAAATTCCCAAGTTTTTTTAACTGTTATTTTGTGGGTCGTAGCAGGGTTAGCAGCTTTCAGATTTATCGGCAGTACCATCTTTTTAGTTCTCAAAATGTTCAGACCATTGAAATGGAAGCTTAGAAAGCAACCGAAACTGACTTAAAAAATTATACCTTTTACACGGATATATTCTAACGTGCATTAAAAGCATCGCATTAGCTCCGAAGTAACCCCGAAATTAAAAATAATAGAGAAGAAAAATTTTTCTCATACTAAACTCATCTAATTTGGCGATGATTGCCCCACTTCAGTTAGCGGCGACCAATGGCTGACACCCGCAGTGTTCCTACAATAAGGATCGACCTAATTCAGCGAGAGATTGTTCGCTATCGCCCAGTTAGCGATTGTGTAATCCTGCTGAAACGTAAGGGAGCCGTTTCGTGCCTCGCCCACAGGATGGTTAGAGGGGCGCACTAAGTCTCGCTAATCTGTTTCTTTTTCCTAGCTTTATTTTTCTGGATAAGGTTAACGGCCGACTTGCCGGCATTAGTATCGAGGTAACTTTACGTGAGCGTTAGGCGGCCCTGTACAAGGATGGGCGAGCTTGCTTACCGCATAAATTCCACCTGTTCTAAATGGCTCATCATAATCGTCCCTAGCCGTTGTTACAGGTACTCACCAGCTAATGGGAATGCTCGGTAAGAGATAAGGGTCTTGAGCGAAAATTATACCGGCAAAAACGGTATATATGTTCTATTGTCATGAATAAGAATCTTATAGCTTCATTATAGTAACACATTATGAATAGAAACGGCGTCTGTAAGATCTAATGAGTAGAGTTTCAGAATAATTGTCTGTAGAGTGGTAGAGAGTTTCTAGCAATTGAGCAAGCAAACACGGGGGTAAGATAGTTCACATACTCATAACTGAAGACAGCAAACCAAAAAGAAAATAACTGTGGTCTGTAATCTGATATCTGATATCTCAACATAAGTAACGAATTAATGTCACCATCCTTAAGTTCTACGATGTTTCCTTAGAGCAAAGTCATTGGATGCTGGCTCGGCAACCATTTGTATGCGGCGAACGAGAATGCTCGTACTGCGGGTTAGCTCCACCAAATAAGATCAGCCTAAATTTCGATGAAAAAGGTGTGGATATTACCTATTCGTGCAGAAGAAAACAGGTACCGGAAGCCGGCTACCACTGCATAACCACTATGACAGCTTTTGTGTTGTATATCGTAGTTTGCCCTTAATTTCTTCTTCGCTTTGTTCTCTCTTTTCTTTTTACTCTGGGGATGGTGGGATTTTCATTCCCTTCTCTCACATTATTTTTTATCTCGATAACGTCAATCACTCAGTAGAACTCAAAATCTAGATTTCGGTTCTGCAATTCCACTATTATGTCTAAGTTAGGTTATGTTATATCAGAGTCAATTTTAATTAGATTAGATTAGAAAACTCATCTAAAGTGAACCAATCCTCAGTCCGGTCCGGCGGAATGCATTTACTGCCGAACTTGTTTGCAACTGTAAAAAGCTCCACCCGGCTAGGAACACTAACACTTATTCCGACGGGTATTCTCATTTGTATCGTAGTCCCGCGCTGTTTCATAATTTTCATTTCTTACATTTAACGTTCATGCCATATCTTCTTAGTGCCGGAAACGCACCAGCTCGCAGGGCTGGCGATAAACAATAGTGCCCTCGCTATCTCCACCAACTCCGGCGAGTACAATTTCCCTGTCGATTGCACAAATACAGGTTGAATACCGCACGCATGAATTCCGGTACTAGGCAAAATAACACCAATGTCGCTGGCTTCCAATTGTAAATACGGATATTAGCCTTGCCAAATCCATTGACAGCTTCCCAGCAAAAAGAAAAAAAAAGAAAACAAACCAGGTCTCATTATCCTTTGTTAGTCCTGCAAAAATTTCTGGTTACTACTGCATTCATCTAATATTACACCACTTTAATCTCATGTAGATCCCAAACTTGCTAAAACCCAACTACGTTAATCCAGCATATTAACGACCTACATAATACCAGCGATGAAATTGAAGATCTCACCAACTTTAACAGGTAGTGCTCAATGCATACATCCTATCTCTATACCCTCTCCGAATTTAAAGTTCCCGGCTCAATTATTGTAAACTTTAGCGATGCCTCCGATAACCTAGCTCGGCATCTCTATCTTAAAAAACCAAAATACATAACAAATAACAAATAACATCCCCATCCAAAAAGTCCTAACAGGGAGGTGGTATCCACCTCATTGGGCTAACGCCGAAGCAACCGACATTTCATCATATATAACCGCCGCACGATAACAATCAATTTACCCAAATTCTCCACCGGGTCTCCCTTTCCCGGATTTTACTCGCCTATTGACAAACCCGGTTCCTATCCTGTACATCAATCTGTCGTCCCTACTCTAAATATGTGATATCACTACTTTCATCTATGTACCTGGTGCATTACCTTTCCTATTTAGTACACTTCCGTTCCTCGGATCAACGTGCCGGCCCCGGATGAAAAAGATTTTTTCTCCCACCGTAATACTTTGCATTATTCCTCATCTGCCTATGTTCCACTTTCCCAATTCGAATGTTTGTATACAAACTAGATGGGTGAAAAATTCCCTCAACTCGCTATCTTTATTGGAAGATTGAATGTTCGTCGAAATTCATGCTTAATAAAGTCAATTAGGGTATATAAGAAGGAATTTCCCAGGCGTAGATTTTTTTTATACTAAGTTTGACATATACTCTTCGAAAGAAAAGGTATAGTAGCCAGTTTTTTTAACATTTGGTAGTAACTTATCAAAAAACAAACTTCTAAAAGGATAGCCAAGTAATATTGTGCTAAACAACGTTAGTAAGAAGTGTTATTAAACTGACTCTAAAACTTTACAGAGATGAGCGCTACTGAGCCAACTGTCGAGAAGGTCGACAAGACCGTTCAAGAAGACGATGAAGATGAAGACATTGATCAATTGATCTTGGACTTGCAATCTAATCAAAATGCCTTAGAGGAAGAAGAGGAAGATGAAGTCGATGAAAACTCTTTCAAGGCTGTTCCTGAAGAATTGTTAAAAACCGACCCAACCGTTGGTTTAACTGATGAAGATGTCATCAAGAGAAGAAAGAAGTATGGTTTGAACCAGATGGCTGAAGAATCTGAAAACTTGGTTTTGAAGTTTATCATGTTCTTTGTTGGTCCTATCCAATTCGTTATGGAAGCCGCTGCTATTTTAGCTGCTGGTTTAGAAGATTGGGTTGATTTTGGTGTTATCTGTGCTTTATTGTTATTGAACGCTTTTGTTGGTTTCATCCAAGAATACCAAGCTGGTTCCATTGTCGATGAATTAAAAAAGACTTTGGCTAACACTGCTTTCGTTATCAGAAATGGTACTATCATTGAAATTGCTGCTAACGAAATTGTTCCAGGTGATATTTTACAATTGGAAGACGGTACCGTTATTCCAACTGATGGTAGAATTGTTTCTGAAGACTGTCTTTTACAAGTTGATCAATCTGCTATCACCGGTGAATCCCTTGCTGTTGACAAGAGACATGGTGATTCTTGTTACTCTTCTTCCACTGTTAAGACTGGTGAAGCTTTCATGGTTGTTACCGCTACCGGTGACTCTACTTTCGTCGGTAGAGCTGCTTCTTTGGTCAACAAGGCCAGTGGTGGTACCGGTCATTTTACCGAGGTTTTGAACGGAATTGGTACGATTTTATTGGTTTTGGTTATTGTTACTTTGTTAGTCGTCTGGGTTGCTTGTTTGTACAGAACCGTTAAGATTGTCACTATCTTGAGATACACTTTGGCCATTACCATTGTTGGTGTTCCAGTTGGTTTACCAGCTGTTGTTACCACTACCATGGCTGTCGGTGCTGCTTACTTGGCTAAGAAGCAAGCTATTGTTCAAAAATTGTCAGCTATTGAATCTTTAGCTGGTGTTGAAATCTTATGTTCTGATAAGACTGGTACTTTGACCAAGAACAAGTTGTCTTTGCACGAACCATACACTGTTGAAGGTGTTGAAGCTGACGATTTGATGTTGACTGCTTGTTTGGCTGCTTCTAGAAAGAAGAAGGGTTTGGATGCTATTGATAAGGCTTTCTTGAAGTCCTTGATTAACTACCCAAGAGCTAAGGCTGCTTTGACTAAGTACAAGGTTATTGAGTTTCAACCATTCGACCCTGTTTCCAAGAAGGTTACTGCTATTGTTGAATCCCCAGAAGGTGAAAGAATTGTCTGTGTTAAAGGTGCTCCATTGTTCGTCTTGAAGACTGTTGAAGATGACCACCCAATTCCAGAAGATATCCACGAAAACTACCAAAACACTGTCGCTGAATTTGCTTCCAGAGGTTTCAGATCTTTGGGTGTTGCTAGAAAGAGAGGTGAAGGTCACTGGGAAATTTTAGGTATTATGCCATGTATGGATCCACCAAGAGATGATACTGCTGTTACTGTTAACGAAGCTAGAAGCTTAGGTTTGAAGGTCAAGATGTTGACTGGTGATGCCGTTGGTATTGCTAAGGAAACTTGTCGTCAATTAGGTTTAGGTGTTAAGATTTACGATGCTGACAGATTAGGTTTATCCGGTGGTGGTGACATGGCTGGTTCTGAAATTGCTGATTTTGTTGAAGCTGCTGATGGTTTCGCTGAAGTTTTCCCACAACACAAGTATAAGGCTGTTGAGATCTTGCAATCTAGAGGTTACTTGGTTGCCATGACTGGTGATGGTGTTAATGATGCTCCATCTTTGAAGAAGGCTGATACCGGTATTGCTGTCGAGGGTGCTACTGATGCTGCTCGTTCCGCTGCTGATATTGTCTTTTTGGCTCCAGGTTTGTCTGCTATCATCGATGCTTTGAAGACTTCTAGACAAATTTTCCACAGAATGTACTCTTATGTTGTTTACCGTATTGCTTTGTCATTGCACTTGGAACTTTTCCTTGGTTTGTGGGTTGCTATCTTGAACAACTCTTTGGATATCAACTTGGTTGTCTTCATCGCCATTTTCGCTGATGTTGCTACCTTGGCTATTGCTTACGATAATGCTCCATATGACCCAGCTCCAGTTAAGTGGAACACTCCAAGATTATGGGGTATGTCTATCATCTTAGGTATCATATTGGCTGTTGGTACTTGGATCACCTTGACTACTATGTTCATGAAGAAGGGTGGTATTATCCAAAACTTCGGTGCTATTGATGGTGTTTTGTTCTTGCAAATCTCCTTGACTGAGAACTGGTTGATTTTCATCACCAGAGCTCAAGGTCCATTCTGGTCCTCTATCCCATCTTGGCAATTAGCTGGTGCAGTTTTGTGTGTTGATATTATTGCAACTATGTTCACCTTATTCGGCTGGTGGTCTCAAAACTGGACTGACATTGTCTCCGTTGTTAGAGTTTACATCTTCTCCTTCGGTGTCTTCTGTGTCTTGGGTGGTGCTTACTACTTAATGTCTTCTTCCGTTGCTTTCGACAATTTCTGTAACGGTAGAAAGCCAAGAGCTGAGAGAGACCACAGATCTCTTGAAGACTTCTTAGTCTCCATGCAAAGAGTTTCTACTCAACACGAAAAGTCTACTTAAATTTGCTGACTTACTGATTAGAGCAGCATAAAAGTTGGATTTTTCTTACATTTATTAATGAGGGTTATTAATCATTGATTGATCAACCTTTCCCTAGACTCAATCGTTATTAACTCTTATTTTTTTATCCCGCATCAATTTGATTCCCAAATCTAAAGTTTATAATATTTAATTTTCGTATTATAGTTAAAGTAATAGATAATAGTATTTAAAAAAAAAAGAAAGTAATTATTGTAGAATTTGGCTTTGTTTGGTCTTTCGCATCAAAATAACTTAATGAGCTTTTATAGTAAATTAAATTTAAAAAAACCTTTCTGTTGCTACTTTCCTCGAGGATTTGGTGTATTAATACCATCTACATTCTACTGTTGTTTTTACCTGGTAATTTTTAATGAATATTGGATAACTTTTCACTTCCTACAAAAGTTTTTGTTAAAAATTGCATCAATATTGAAAAATTATTTATATTATATTCACAGGACAAATGATTCGCACAAATCAGGTATATTCTCCAATAAATCCGTCAGTCACCTCGAATTCCCTAATACCATCTGACCTTTATTCTCCTTGCATATTCTACTCTTAGTCATGAATGAATCAATTTTGCTTTACTGGTAGTTAGGGAGTGGGGGGGCCCTTACTTAATCGTCTTCTCCACTCTGTTCTTGGCACCTAAATGTTGATGTAATCGAGCTACATAAGGGAGTTGTCCTGAACCTTTAGAGCCCTTTTGTTAGCTTATAGACAGAACCTGGACACCCAGAAAATCGTGTTCATAGCTTGCTAGCTGGTGATGTGAAATGGGGAATTGGGTACAGATAAGCTAGGTTATGCTTCATACATTCCTGATTTGTCTACTTTAATTCTTTGTAATCTCCGATTAACTCTATTTTATCTATCTACTATTCCCAAAAGGGACCTTGAAGCATGTGGATTGAGAATTCCTGCCCTCATTTATGAATGTTAATTCCGTGGTTTAATAGATAGATGGGCAATTTAGGCAGGTTTAGTAATTTTCTTTCGCTAACAGATAGCGACATCCAGCGAGCATTTTAGCGCGAACGGTTAGCACGATCCATTGTAAAAATCGGCCCTATTATTTCATCAAATTACTGATAAAGCCTAAATGTAATCTGCTTTCTAAACCACTATTAATACATATTAGTTTGTAACATAGATCTACACTAGTTTTTGATATATCTAATTTATTCTTAAGCTTCTAGAACCTTGGTTTCATTGCAATAAGGGTGTTTCTAGTTCACGACTTTGGAGTCGTTCTTTCTCGCGGAATAGCGGTGTCGTTTCCCTCGCCGCGGCGTGGGCCCCCGTAATCTCAGGTTACGTGCCCACCCAACTGAGTACAAAAGCTGAAAGAGAAAATTTATTGAGCAGTAGGGAATAGATCAATTTTTTTGCCTAAAAAATCGCAAGTTACAAAAGCTCTATAAAGGTGAAAAACTCGTACCATAACGCCCAAAAGGAGAGTCACATAGAAACAGATAGTCACTTTGAAACAGTGATTTTCTAAACATTTGCATAGGTTTTTCTGGAGAGAATTACTTCTTTCTCGTGTACATTAATAGGGTCTACGTTTCCTTGGTTATTAAATCATTTTAATTTTATCGTCATTTTTGTTCATATCTGGACGTTGATTACTCCAGTTCAGTTTTGTATAAGTACCAAACAAAATTTGTCAGTCAAGCACCAGGTTCATCAGTCAATTCGTTTCATTGGTGAGAGTTTAGTTTAGTTTGGCTTTATTTTTTACACATTTTTTTTTGTCAGTAGTATATTGTCGCTTGTACAATACTGGCCAGAAGGAAAGCACTCAAAAGAACTCCTTTTGAGAAAATTGCATTATCAAGGCATACCTTTAGGCATTTAGAGAATACACTTCCATGACAGAAAATCTACAGACTAGATCAGCATCTATATCGTCTCCATTAGGAGAAAAGGCGAGATTTTCACAAGAAACAGCGATTCCTGAATTACAGGGTAAACCTAACACTACAATAAGATTTGGCTCAGTAGGAACCGATAATGGTAGTGGTAGTGGTGGTGGCTCCAATTTTTTCCATAAGGATTCGTCCCAATTCTTCACCCCTGAAACTCCCTTCAGTGGAGCAGCGATTGGAGGAGGCAACGGCACTACCTCATCAGTTTCAAACGCTCCTGGATCGTCTGACTTGGATATTATGGGGGCTTTAGGTAATCTTGATTTAGATGTTGAATTTGACATGTCCAGAGAGAGAAAGAGGGACAAAAGTTCGTCCGAAGAGCCGGAATCCGGCGATTTTTCAGGATATCATCACACACAAAATCAACCTCCTTTAATGTATGGAGACACTGCAAGTTACCAAATGTATCCTTATGGCTCTTTAACTCCCAATCCCAATGGATCAATGGGAACTTTTGGCCATTCCGCGTTCACTGCTACAAATACTCCATCATCTACTTGGAGAAATGACTATATTCCGTCTTCAGCACCGCCTTTTCCTTCCTCATACAGAAATAACAGCAATTCAGAAGCTACAAAGGGAGGAAATGCAGCTTCCGGAAACGATATCAACGACTTTTCGTTTCCAATTAGGCCATTTGAACTTCCTGATGAAAGAGTTGACAGAGAATTTGCTGGCTCGGATGTTCCAAATGCTGTCTTAAATGGCCCATTTGCAAATTCTCCCAAGAATTTGGCTTTTGGAGGCTCTTTGAGCCACGTCTCCGGTATCCAAACTTATGGAATTGTTTCCGATAGGCAACGTAAGATTGACGGTAGCTCTCCTGAGAGCGAAGTTGATAGTTCTATGCATACTGATACCAATAACACTCCTGGTGGCCAAAAAGGCCTTGCTTCTAGGTCATTATCAGTCAGCAACACTCCTACGTCAACCATCGATTACCCAGCTTTCGGAGCGGTCCAAGAAGCCAAAGGTGGAAACAATAACTTCAACAACGTCATTTCAGCATCTGACTTGATTCATAGACAATTGTTATATGATAATTACAATATGCAGTACCAACATTTGAATTCACCTCCTCAAATGGGAGTGCCCGTGTGGAGCCAAGGACAAACTGTTCCTTCCAGAGTAGCAGTTAGCGGAAGTACCAACTCTGCTTCAGCTACTCCACCACCGCCTCATAATTCTGCTAAATCTAATCCTTCACATCATCAACAGCCATTTATGAGATCCGGTCCTGTTTCTTCTAATGGGCCAAATCCATACAGCGAAGGTGCTAGAAATAACTCCCATTTCGGGCCCAATTCGAATCGGTATGGTGGGGGGCACCGTCGTAATGATGTTGCAAACCCCCATCACAAGATACACGGGAACAACAACAGAAAGAAAGGCGATGATTCTCGGTACATCAATGCTTCTCTTGAGGACTTTACTGGAAATCTCTTCATTTTGTGCAAGGACCAACATGGGTGCAGATTTCTTCAACGTCAACTTGAACTGTCAAAAGATTCATCTGTTTCTAAGTCCAGAAGTGATGTGGCCGCAACTCTCATATTCAACGAAGTATATTTGAAAATTGTGGAACTCATGTCCGATCCCTTTGGTAATTATTTGGTTCAGAAGCTTCTAGAGAGTGTTACAAATGATCAAAGACTTATTCTCGTTAAGAATGCGGCACCAAGTTTCATTAAGATCGCAATGAACCCACACGGAACTAGAGCTTTACAGAAGTTGGTCGAATGCATCTCTACGGAGGAAGAATCGAATATTCTCATTGATTCTATTGCTCCTCATATCGTTTCGTTGTCTACAGATCTCAATGGTAACCACGTTGTACAAAAGTGTTTACTGAAACTCACTGCTGAAAACAACCAATTCATCTTTGATGCTGCCGCAGAGAACTGTAGCAGGATTGCAACACATAGACATGGGTGCTGCGTGTTCCAGAGATGTATTGACCATGGTAATGTACAACAAAAGAGACAATTGTCAGTAAAAGTATCAGAAAATGCCACCAGTCTCTCGTTGGACCCATTCGGAAATTATGTAGTTCAATACGTATTGTCGAAGGGTGACAACGAATCTATTGAATTGATTCTCAAACAAATTAGATCAAGTATTCTCTCGTTGTCATTGCACAAGTTCGGTTCAAACGTGATTGAAAAATCGCTCAGAATTAGTAAGCTCTCAGACCCATTGATTGATGAGCTTCTCGAACATAAGACCAAGTTCCCAAGTCTCTTAAACGATCCGTTTGGTAACTATGTCTTGCAAACAAGTTTAGATGTTGCAAATGCAACCCAATCCGCGAGATTGTCCGAGGCTCTTCTCCCCTTATTGGCAAATATCAAAAACACTCCGCACGGACGCAGAATAACCGCCAAAATTCAGAACATGTGAACAAAGGTAGCATCAGAAGACCCCCCCGTACAGTCACAACTACTAAAGCTATAGTAATACGTGAAAAAGTACAAATTACCCGTTATTTCTGATATTTTAGCGAGTCCCTTTATCTCGTCTTTTTGACATCGTCGCACCTCTTGCAGCATATGACACCCCCCCCAACGGGCGCGGCTTTAACCACCAGCACCTTATTTTTGCATACTGCTTCAGATTTTCTTTTATGGTTTAGGTATCGGTGTCCCTAGCAGGATAGCTCTAATGATTACAGCAACCTTATGATACTATAATATTATTAATTCAACATATTGAGCGATATCATTATGTGGATTCTTGTACTGTGGCGAATGCCTTTTCTTTTTTTGTGCTATCACTATATCCATGTATTTAGCTGTAAATTAGTCTATGTATATTGTTAAGAGTTACTACCAAAATGAATGTACCCATACGCTTTTTGTTACGTTTTATCATACTTCTTCTAGCCTTGTAAAAATAAGGTTTTGGGCGGTATTTTATTCCAAATGATTTTGGCCCTATACATCCATCTCGTGCTTATCAAAAGACCTACACATAACGAGGGTTTACGAGGACGTCGATGATAAATTCCCGATATTAGGTTCTCAAATTCTCCGACTAACAATGACCTATTTGTTATTATAAATATATACGTTGTTGTTGAAGTTTCAAGAAAGCAAGCTCACGCTAGTGAAGTTCTGTTACTATAATGGGAGATGAAGTTGTAGCAAGTCATTCATTTGGTGATGGCGCTGAACGACTAAATTCGCTAGAAAAGCATAAATTAGCACAAAACAAGCCTAAAACATCTGTCAAAAAGAGAAAATACAGTAGAGGAGGATGTCAAGAATGTAAGAGGCGAAAGATGAAATGTGATGAAGGGAAACCTTTCTGTTTTAATTGCTCGAAATTATCCAAACAGTGTGTTTACGAGTTAAAGAAATTTAAGTTTGAAAATGTTAGCAGTATAGTAGACCCCACAGTCGGGGTGACCTCCAATTCCGAAGTTTCTAACATCAATTCAACAGCCAATAAATCCAAGAGCTCAAGAAATATCCAGTTAAGATTCTATGATCCTAATGATTCAAGGGAAAGGAAGCAAAAGCTTCCAATAATTGAACCTGTATCGGATGTAACGAAAAGTTTCGCCGTAAATGGATCTGAATTCACCGATATTGGGCCCCAAGGCTCCCAGAAAATGATGTTTCCAAAAGATAGACCTGTACTACCACCACCCAAGGAAGCTTATCAGATGGCTTATCCACTTCTGGATGATAAGGAGCCGTTTTTTCCGGGAAATGATGTGGGGATTGGCAACACTACTGGGACATTTCCTCAAACTCCCAATGTGATTCTTGAACCAACTAACTCAAACTTTGGAATGGGAGATTTACGAGGACTCTTTGACGATGCAATTCTTCTTGTAAATAATTTGAATGATATCGTAGATCCCGAAGCCCCTGATACATATAAAATGGCCTATAAAGATCTACAATTTACAGATAAGATAAACGTCAATGATGGTATTACGAGTGCCTCCAATTCTACAGCCGATAGCCACCAATTGCCAATTGGGAATACAGTGTCAGAACCTAGTAGTACAATCACGTCAACTCCTGAGGAATGGAATAATATCATCAGAAACTTAAGAGTAAATGATTTTAAGGAAGACACTAATGCTCCAGATGGGATCAAGAAAGTGAATGAAAGAGACTTTTTTGATGACGTAACAGTATCAAATTCGTCACTAATTGACAATATTTGCTCTCGTTTCCACCTTTCCCCCATACATTTTTCATATTTGAATAGTTTGGTAAATACAAACTGTTCATACCATCTATACCCCTTTGCATCTTCCATCGAGTCTAATGAAGTAGTGAAGCTACTATTAAGTTACCTGAGAGACTGTTCACATCTTTTGGCAGCTTTATTGACATTATCTGCTACTTTCCAGCATAACTTGACTGGTGAAGAGACTCACAACATTGCTCGTAAAAAATATGCAATTCTATGTTTGAGGCTTTTGAGTGAGGCATTTTCTACAAATGGTAAACCAACTGGTAATTTGCCACACCAAATAGAGGGCCTTCTTTTAACAGATGTCTTATTGGCATGTAATTTCACAGCCCAGTTCCCAGTGGAGCGAGGATATTTGGAATCATGGACTACCCATCTTGCTGGTGCGAGAGATCTTCTAGGCAATTATCTCAATTTGACTCAAGCTCAAGGAAGAAAGCCAATTTCCTGCGGGTTGGCCCTAGCAAAAACATGGTTCTTTGCCATTGAATCTTTAGCAAGTATTTTGGTTACAAAGGGAGGTTCATTAACAAAGATGAAAAGGAGATCAGGTGTCAACGGTGATGAAAGGCCATCTGGTGTAAATGATAGCATTTTCAAATTTACTGGGTATTTCGGTAGGCACTACAACCCAAATTTATACCATGCATTGGAAGTACTGAGGCTATTAATAACCTCCAGTCCAATGGAATTCAATTTGTTTCTAGGTTTCACAATGAATAATGTGTTTTTAGCTGAAGAATTGACAGAAGTCCTTGATATGATACGGACGATCCCTGGATGGAAGTTATCTATTGCTAAATTTACGAAGTTAATGGCTCTAATTCATAGGGCAAGGGAGTTAGAAATTGCACCAAAGGTTTCCAAGACAACTTTCATAATACCTCGAGATAGCCCTGCACATCCAGAAAACCCCAACCCACATGGAAAACTTCCTCCTAGTGCCTACGGCAAATTCGTAGACTATGAAGGTAACGTGACTTATTATTCATGGTTTGATATTACTGAACAAATTCGTGTCGATATCCAATATATGAAGCTTCTCATTGGAAAAGGACTACTTCACCTATCCGTGAAACACCCACTAGTTCAGGATTTAACTGCTAGATTAATGAGCTATCTTGCATTTGTTAGGCCCAAAGACTCACCAAATTACGAATCAGCTAAACTGCGCATACTAGCAGAGAGTGAACACTATTATATCACCAAAGATGAATTTGATCTCAGATGTATAATGATTCAAGCAGGTGCAAGAATATGTATTCTGTTGGTTCAAGACGACTTAAGCTTTGAAAAAATTGAACTCTTCTTTTTAGGACTTGTCAAACTTGGTAACGGAAGCGCCATTTCTGGCCTAGCCTTGTTGTACAAAGTCAAGAGGCGAATTAAAGATAGAAATTCAGATCTTGGATCGCATGAAAACCACCCTGACATTGGGATATATGAAGCTGATCTGTTTTTTGGGTTCAGTTGATATACTTATATACTACTATACTCCTTCTTTGGGTATTGTTGATCATGATGAAGATGCTGTAATTATTCTTATCTACACACATGTGACTCAAAAAAGAAGCTCAAATCTTCTGCATATTATCTACTGTTCATCAATAAATACATTTTGCCTGGAACTGTAACATACTTTGTAGGCTTCGTTTAGTTCTATACGAGGTGAAAATAATAGAGTGTTTACTATTTGGGGCAAACTTTGCGACATAAAAAACTATATAAAGGAAACAAATTCAGAATGCCAAATCAACAACAAACATCTCCTAAAGCAACAGCAAAGAATGTCAGCTGATGATAAAGTAGCATCATACATTGAAGCCGACACCGTAGAAGAAATTACGGTGGAACAACAGGCTTCGAAAGAGGAGCAAGAAAATGAGCCATTTCCAGGTTATTTGCGCAAAGATCAGATAGAATATGATTTTGGAGGTCCAGTTGGCGCTTTGGGAATGATGGTTGGATTTCCCTTATTGATGTGGTATATGTGGATAAGTGCCGAATTCTATGATGGGAAACCAGCCATACCTGGATTGAATGAAAGTTGGACATATTTTTTCAACAAATTGTTGAGCTACTTTGTTGAATTCGGTATACCATCTGTGAAGACTTGGGTGGTTTTTATTACGTTTTTCCTTTTACAATGTTTCTTTTACTTAACTTTACCAGGTATTTGGACCAAGGGTCAGCCATTGGAACATTTGGACAATAAGCAATTGCCATATTTTTGTAATGCAGTTTGGTCCTTCTATACCACTATTGTTTTGAGTCTTGTTCTTCATTTCACAGGCTTATTCGAGCTTACTTACATCCTTAGTCACTTTGGAGAGATAATGACAGCAGCAATTGCATGTGGTCTTATCTTTTCCATTGGATTATACGTGGTTTGTTTGACTATAACTCACGATTACCATGATATGACTGGAAACCACATCTACGATTTGTTTATGGGTGCTCCATTGAACCCTAGAATTGGCAAATTCTTGGACTTGAAGATGTTCTTTGAAGTGAGAATTCCATGGTTTACTCTATTCTTCTTGTCTTTGGCCTTATGCTTGAAGCAACTCGAAGAATACGGATATATTTCTCCTCAAGCTTTCTTCGTTTTGTATGCTCACTGGTTATACGCAAATGCTTGTGCTAAGGGCGAGGAGTTAATCGTTCCCACATGGGATATGGCTTATGAGAAGTTTGGTTTCATGTTGATCTTCTGGAATATTGCAGGGGTACCTTACACTTATTGCCACTGCATTTTGTTCTTGTATTATAACGATCCTAAGAGTTACCAATGGTCAGTTGGATACAATACTTTCTTGTTTGTTTTCTTGTCAGTTGCATACTACTTCTTCGATACCGGAAATCGTCAAAAGAATTCATTCAGAAAGCAATTGGCTGGTATAACTGAGCAGCGTAAGACATTCCCATATTTACCATACTCTGATTTGGTTAATCCTAAGTACATTAAATGTGAGAATGGCTCTTATTTGTTAACCGATGGTTGGTTAATCTATGCTAGAAAGGCACATTACACTGCCGACTACTGTCAGGCATTGACCTGGGGTTTAATTTGTGGTTTCAAGTCTCCATTCCCATGGTTTTTCCCTGCTTTCTTCTTGATTGTTTTGGTTCATAGAGCTTACAGAGACCAACGTAAGTGCGCTAAAAAGTACGGAAACGATTGGGACAAATACTTGAAAGCATGTCCTTACATGTTTATTCCATACATTTGGTAAACGTAGGTACATTTACCTAACTCAAAAGTTTTATACCCGTATTCCTATATAAAATGAACTACTACTGGTGTATTTCAGTCTTCATTAAGAAAAAACGTATATATGTTCTATTTCATCAAATGACAAATAAAAAAAAGTATAGAATATACATCAGATGTTCATTAATCTTGTTCTGCAATTGCTACGAGTCTTTCATCGATTTCATCCGGGGTCAATACACGGAAACCCTCTGAAGTAGCAACACCTATTTCAATATCATTCTTTCTAAAATCAGTTCCAAGCACAGTACTTAATGCAGTAATGGCAAACTCAACAGTAACTTTCCAATCCCCTTTTACATGCTCTGTCTTTTTAAATTTCTTTTCCAAATACGTAGTTGCCTCTTGTTGTTTAGGACCAGTCGCCACTGCCTTGTATCCCGTAAAGTAACCAGCTGGATCACATTTAAAAAGCTGGGGTCCTCTGTTTTCGTCCTCAAAATCTACTTGACAGAAAGTCAATGCAACTCCTAAGGGCCTCATATAGGCTCTTTGGGTGTATAATTGAGACAAATTTGCCATTCTCTTTGCTAAACTTTCGACTGGCATTTCATAACCATACTTATAACGAAACTCAGCTGCCTCAGCGCGTGCTCTCAAAGCTTGAGCTCTTGCATCAGCAATTGCACCAGTGGCCACTAAACCTATCGATGGTGTGATTTTGAAGATGTATGATATGGTCTTTGGGTCCAACAACTTATCTGGGATCTTTTTCTGGGAGACCAATACGGCTGAATCCTCTCCAGTCACACCAATGGTTGTAATGGCAGGTGCATTGATGGCCTTGAACGCATATTCGACCTGGTATAATCTACCTTCTGGAGAAAAGATAGTGATATGTCTATCAAATCCAGCAGAGCCTGTGATTGTTAGTAACTTCAATTGGAAACTATACCACAGTAAAAATGGGTAGTTTAAACAGCTAGTAATAAACGCTGATAATACTTCAAATATAGCCCTCATAATAAGAGAGCTCATATGCTACTTACTTGACATTCTTTTTTTGCTTTAACGGATCTAATGGAGTTGTAAGATTGTAGATACTGCTTGTAGCGCATTTTAGAGTGGCAAGGACCATATTTAAAGTTCAAAGTAAATGTCGTCAACTATCGCGACATCTGTTGTAAATGTCGCATCAACTTTTATATGGGCCTGTAAAGAATTGTACTAAAATGTGATAAACCAGAAATAAAAAAATAAATTAATAACTAAAGAAAAAAAAGAGGAAAACAGTTAAATGAAGTGGGGGTTTAATGATGCCAATACCCACAAGTGAAACTGAGACGTTCACTACAGATGTGAAAACCCAAGAAAAGCAGCCTAGGTACTTTTTAAACAGTACTGAAAACCAAAAGAATGTTTCTTACCATTTTAACTCGGAAGTAAGTAGGTATCATTTTGGAGCTCATCATCCTATGAAACCATTCAGGCTACTTTTAACTGACAATTTGATGACTTCATACAAGTTATATGAACAAATGGATTTGTATGAACCAAGAAGAGCTACTGAAGAAGAACTTTTAGAGTTTCACGCTGATGACTATATAAACTTCTTACAAACTATAACACCTGAATCAATAGGAAAGATGAAGGATGGAATTTTGGCTCAGTTCAATATAGGAGATGACTGTCCAGTTTTCGACGGTATGTATGACTATTCCACGATATATACTGGAGCTTCTCTAGATGCCACCAGAAAACTTATGAGTGGGATGTCAGACATTGCTATCAACTGGTCTGGAGGTCTTCACCATGCCAAGAAACACGAACCAAGTGGGTTTTGTTACGTTAATGATATAGTATTGAGTATTTTAAATCTTTTGAGGATCCATCCCAGAGTTATGTATATCGATATCGATTTGCATCATGGTGATGGAGTGCAAGAGGCATTTTACTTGACAGACAGAGTTATGACTGTTTCCTTCCACAAGTTTAATGGAGAATTTTTTCCAGGGACAGGTTCTATGGACGAAATAGGGTTGGCAAAGGGTAAAAACTATACAATAAACGTACCGTTAAGAGATGGTATTGATGACGATTCTTATGTGAGATTGTTCAAATCCGTGATGGATCCCTTGATCACAAAGTTTAGACCAACTTGTATAGTCCAGCAATGTGGAGCAGATTCTCTTGGTATGGATAGATTAGGTTGCTTTAATTTAAACATTAAGGCTCATGGTGAATGTGTGAAGTTTATAAAGTCTTATAATATCCCTATGATAGTCTTGGGCGGTGGTGGTTACACACCTAGAAATGTATCTCGTTTATGGTGCTATGAAACATCAGTATTAACAGATGTATCATTGGATCACAAAATTCCAAACTACATTCCAACGTACGAGTGGTTCGGCCCTGATTATTCTTTGCATCCTCAACTTGATGGCCGTATAGATAACAAAAACACCAAGAAATATTTGGAGAGTGTCAGTCAGACAATTTTAGAGCAACTCAGGTACCTCAATCACGCACCTTCTGTACAAATGAGCGAGATTCCTCCAGACATATCAGGTTTAACAGAAGAAGAGGAGCAACTTATAAAGGAACTAAATGAGGAAACTGAGGAAAATCGGCAGACAAAAATGGTCAAGGACGAAGCTAGAACTAATGAGATAGATGTATGATAAACTATGTAATTACAAATTGTATAATAGATAAAAATTTTTTTCTTCTATCAAACACGTATGGGGGTGGGGGGGCCCTCATATGGTTTTTTACGAGTTTTTTTTAGACGAGATCGGTGTACAAATTTAATGTAAATTAGGAACAGTCATCTTTATAAACAGATTTTGTCATTATATAAAAGCTTCAAAGGTACTAAATCAATGAAATACGTATAACTTTATGTTCCTGAAAGATTGAAAATTAGCATATAAACCCCCAAAATAAATGGATATATCGACTCTTACGATAAGCAGCGATAGTAGTACTGCCAAAAAGATAATCAATGATCGGTATAAAATAGTCAAGAAAATAGGGGAAGGGCTGTCAGGAAAGGTGCTACTTAGCGAAGATCTCCAGAAGAATTCACAATATGTCGCAATCAAGACCATTAATAGAATAGACAAGACGAAGTTGATTACTAAAACATATTTAAACCATGCTACTAAAATCAAACGAGAAATACAGATAATGAAGGAGTGTGACCACCCGAATGTGGTCAAATTATACCAAGTGATAGATGATTTGAAGTTTGATAAGATTCTTCTTATACTAGAATACTGTAAGTTTGGGGAAATAGACTGGAAAAATTATAATCATTACTACGAGAAATATAGTAAAAATAATGGATTGACCATTAATAAAATTCTTAGAGATGTGATTAATGGACTTGAATACTTGCATGACTTCAAGAGAATCATTCATAGAGACTTGAAGCCCTCAAACTTACTCATAGGTGAAGATAATAGCATAAAGATATCTGACTTTGGTGTTAGTCTTATTTTAGAGAATAATGCCAATGATGACAAAGAGCTAGGCAAAAGTATGGGTACTCCAGCATTCTTTGCACCTGAGTTATGTCAGTTTGTGAATAACAGATATTCGATGATCTCAGATTTAGATAAACGAGTGAAAATAGATGGTAGAATTGACATCTGGTCACTAGGAGTAGTTCTTTACTGCCTAGCATTTAACATATTACCATTTGATGGATGTAACGAGTTTGATTTGTTCAAGAAAATTGTTAACGATAAGTTGCGATTTCCCACCATCAAGACGAATGCTAGGAGTACTGAAGGTGACGTTGAGGAGATGAAACTTTTAAAAGACTTGATTGTAAGATTACTAGAAAAGGATCCGAATAAAAGGGTTTCAATTAGTGAAATCAAACAGCACGAGTTTACAACATTCGATTTAGACCCTAAGTTACGTCGCAAGTTTATGGAATTGAATGGAAATATCATCCAAAAGCAAATCACAGATGACTTCACAATTTCTAATAAGATCAAAAATTTCTTTAAAGGAAAGTCGTCTACATCAGAGACAACTCCAGCCAAAAAAGCACCTATAACGAACATTTCTCTTAAAGACACTACACCAGATCCTAGAGACTTGCTAGACTTGGAGCCCGTAGACGACCTTCTTGATTCGTATTTGGACGATTCATCTTCTTACGACAGTGACGTGGAGGAGTTCGACACTACTAACATATTGGAGTCAGCCTCGCCTTCACTTTCCAAATCGAACCAAGGTTTGAAGCCATCACCCTTGTTAATATCAACCTCAGCATTTGATACCTACCATTCTAGTTTTCCCAAATCAGACAGACAGACAGAAAACAGCCCATTACGAGAATCACCTCACTCATCTTTAAACTCGCAAATTATAACCATAGGAGCTGGCACTCCAACCTCAACAACTTCCTTTTTCAGCCCCTCCCGACGCTTCTTTTCAAGAAACAAACACCAAGACAAGGCGACTGAAACAAAGCACACAATCGGATCTCTTTATTCTACTAATACGAGTTCAAATGACTTTATTGAACCACCGCCTATTTTCGGAACATCTTCGACGCCGTTACTGTCGCCAAGCAATTCGCGGCCAAATTCCAGGAAGAACTCATTCGCCTCTTCTTCCAAATCGCTCACTCGTATTACCAGCTCTAGCTCATCGCTCAACCTTAATGCATACCTTACCGAAGATAGCTTCACAGTTCTGCAACCCCAACTACAACTGCAACCGCAGCAGCAGCAGCATATGCAACAACAGGCTAAGGTTACACCTTATATGCACACAGACACCTTTTTCCACGCACAGAACCCTACGCATACCAATCCAAACGCAGGATCTGCTGCCAGTGCTCGCTATATGGACGATTATTCTGATTCCAACCTGGACAACACACCGAACGAAACGCTTGTTCTTGGTGATGACACCTTCGGTAATTTCAAATCCATGCAAGATTATTTGGATCTGTTAACTTGACACATGCAGAATAACACAACAACAACCACTCACAAGACGTTCCTCAGTGAATTGATGCAGTGTTAGCTGATGGCTAACTTCTAGGCTTGACTATTTAGCTTGTTGACAAGGGCCAAGCCTCATGGTAGATCAGCCTGCCGGATGTTGCTCACTGGCTTCAATCTTAACCGTAAGACTCGTGTTGTTCTTTGCGCCATCTCAAAATTATTCCCCATGCCGCTGCCCTAAAGTCCATATGTCCACTACCTCAATTACTTCTGGCTATATTTTCTTCTCTTAGTCGCTAACACAACACTCCCCATTTTGTAATGGCTCGCAACTGTCTTCCCCGTTCCACTATCATTACCCACGTCGTTTGCAGCCGAGAGCAATAGTGTTACGGACAACATAATGGCCTAATCAGGTTCGTTACAGAACAATAACTCTGTGTTCCCCAGAGAATACGCAGAAAACAAATAAGAAGTCTCAGAAAAAAAAATCTCCTTGTTCTAGCGGCTCAATTTCACCACAGTCCCTATTCATACTATGTTGCACGTATATAGCATTGTCAATAAATATTTCTCACGTCATAGCTCCACCGCACCATCACACTGTGCTGCATTGCACATACCAGGCAACCTATTTATCCCCACCACCAGAAACACTATTTACATCGCGATCCCAGTCAAGGACGCTTGGAACAAAGACGAGTGCATGCCATAAGTTCTTCCCCATGTCCCATTCTTGATCATTAATTCATTTAGCTGCACCCTTTATCCAAGCTTGTTTGGCTAGCCGTTTCCACTTGCAAGACTTCCTCGCTATTTGCAGCGAGCTGTTTCAGTAGCGACACCATTTTAGCACTCCGTGGTCTCCATTGGCTCCCATTCTATGTGAGACCCTGTATACAACATGCAACTGGCTCCATCGCTGATCACTCAAACCGATGTATATACAGGAAATAATTCTATACTTGCTTGTAATATTTATTGTTTGCCTTTTACAACCAAATAATAAACAAAGATGCTTATCACGTAACCGCGTAATAAACACTCACGCAGCAATCCGAACTTCATTAGGGAAGGAATTGAGGTGATTATAGTGTTGTGGGATGTGAAACGGGTTCTCTAAATGGGGATCATAATTAAAAAAATAGAATAAAGAGCCATCCAAATCCTTTTCAACTACAAGGTAACAACAACGTCAAAGATATTGAGTTCACGTCAGCACGAGGTGGATTCTTTGGATTCACATAGAACTAGCTCTAATAGCACGGTTGCGGGCAAAGCAGTATCAGTAGACAGGGCACACAGAACGTGAGCAAATAGCTACCGGCATAGCATACTGCGCAACGAAATACTGAAAACTGTACTAAATACAGCGCATCAAAAGCGGATCAGAGGCTTATAGCAGACTTCTTAAAAGCCAAGCCTATACTAGTCTACTGATTCAATTAGCTTTAATACTTATTATAATACATTATATCTGACCTTTTTCTGGAACTGCCGCCAGTACCCTTTCGTTTGCATGCACAGATATCATAAGAGCCACAAAGAGCTGCACACTTCTTCCAAATCAAAAATGCTCAAGAACGAAACCGACTACTCACATAGATTCACAGTGAGATCACCCATGCAGCGGGATCATAAGAAAAGGGATAGGCCCATCAGTTCGTACTTTGACGCACCTTGTGAAGAGGTTAAAGGTGAGGAGTGGAAGGAACAACATGGATCACCGCTTATGAATAGGGAATCACTTCGCAACATCTCTAATTTGGTGTTTCCTCATATGAAAAAGTGGACTACAAAGGGTTTGACGCGTTCAATGACAGCTGTTACTGAATCTACCAACTTCTTTTCTAATTCTTCTAAAGAAGAGAGAGCCAACGATAGAGCTAGATACGAAAATTACGATGAGGATATCAAGACTGATGCCGATGACGAGGACGAATATGAAGATGGATATGAAAGCGAGTGTTTGGTTTCCCCGACACAGACCAGACATCTGGGCGGCAATATTCCAAGACAGCTAAAAGAGTTCCGTAGGACGCATTCTATGTTTGAAACTACCAAGGAGAAGGAAAACTGCATTATGGAGGATAACTCACATCTCCACAAAACTTCCATTAAAACCTTCAAAGTCGTTAATGATTTACTTCCTAGGATTGACGAAAGAGAAATGAAGATGATACTTGACGGCAATCATGATAACGAATTTGACGAATATATCATTGTCGACTGTAGATTCAACTACGAATTTGATGGTGGACATATAGATGGGGCAATCAATATTTCTAGTCAGAGAGACTTAGAATCAAGATTCCTTGATCCACCAATTCCTCCCAAACTGAAGAAACAGTTACTCATTTTCCACTGTGAATTTAGTAGCTGTAGGGGGCCAAAGTTGGCGAGTTATCTTCGCCGTTGCGATCGTCGCATTAATGGTGATAACTACCCAGAATTATCGTATCCTGATGTTGTGATTCTTGCGGGGGGTTACAAAAATTTTTACGATAAATACAAGTCAAATTGTTCTCCACAAGGCTATATTGAAATGAACGACTCTAAATATCAGGAGGCATGCGAATCTGAAATGCATAAAGTTAGACAAGCTAATAAGTTAACTAGAGTTAAGTCATATAATCAATTTGTTCCTAATGTTACTCATTCAAACAGGCATCATAGATCTGAATCTTATTCCATTACATCACATACACAAAACTTGAAAATATTAAAACGGCATAAGTCAACAGTGGGAGTTCGTCAATCTGTATCAAGCACGAGATCTAAGGGATCGATTTCTTCATTGGATCTGTCAGTATTCACTGAATCTCCAACTGATACCACTTTTTCCTCCATTTTTCCTGCATCCGACGACGATTTACAACCTCCAACATCGACATTTGTAATGGAGTCCAAAAAGTTCCATTATTCTGGTTCCATGTCTGCATCATCATGTTCGCTTAATTCATCAACGCCATCACTTGGTATGGAATCCGTTTTCTCTTCATCAGACTCAATATCCACCACTTCCCAAGTTGGAGATCTTGGACTTGATGAATTTGGATCAAAACCATCACTGAATTTAACTTCATTTATGCGTACTCTTGCTACTCTGTCCAACAAAAGCTCGGGACATATTCCTACAAAGTCATCAATTTTGAATCCTATGACTAGAAAGCCTATAGCATTACCACCAGCATTACCTAGAGCTAAGACTACTATTAATTCACAAAAGGAAAGTAAAAAGACTTCTATCAAGGTAGTTCAAAACCTGATGAACCTTCCAAATTCCACATTCAAATTTCCAAATACTGGGCAATCAATGATTCTGGACAATGGACGTAGGGATCTGATAAGCATCCCTTCTACCAAACCATCACCAGTATTACTCACATCGCCAACAATAAGTTCTCCATTATGCACTGTCGAACCAATATCGACGAGTGAATTGGTTCCCATTGATAGCACACCCTCACTAATTGATCCAATTAATGATGCACCTATTGATTTTTCGATACCTTACCCAAGTAACTTGAAGCTTAATTCCAGTTCGAAATCATTATTCCCAACTGAAAGGGATTCTTATTTCAGCGAGAGGTGATTTAATTGCATTTCAATGGTAATTGACTTACCATCAGTAATCTTAATATTAGCATGTTTATAAACTTATGTAATATTATACATGCCAACGTCATATCTCAATAGTTCATATTTTTTATTCGCTATTACTACAAAAATTTTACGTATTTATAAAGACTGTAATATAAAATCTTTTCTTATAAACATAAAACTCATAATTAAAAAGTTAAAATATAATCTTAAATACTTTAAAGGTTGGCCTTGTCACCTAACAACTTGATTGCAGCATTGTTAATTGCAATAGTCTTCCTTTCAACAACATGAACTTGGAAGATAACAATATCACCTTGCTTCCAAGCATGAAGTCTTAAAGTTTCACCAGGGAAAACTATACCAGTAAATCTAGCCTTAATCTCAACGAATGGACCAAACTGGTCTAACAAAGCCTTAGCAGACAAACCATAAGTACACATACCATGCAAAATTGGCTTATCAAATCCAGCTCCCTTGGCAAACTCAGGGTCAATGTGCAACGGATTCCTGTCACCAGTCAATCTGTAAAGTGAAGCTTGATCAACAGAGATTTTAATTTCCTTCGTGAAGTCAGCTGGGGTCGAAGGAGCATTAAAAGGCTTAGTAGAGAAAGTCTTCCTTTCAGCATATTGTTTAGTTTCACCTTCACACTTTCTGATGAAGAAAGTTGCTTCATTGGAGAAAATGGGTTCCTTAGTTTTAGCGTCAACACTCTTAGAACCTTGAACAACAACAGCGTTAGTACCCTTTTGAGTTATCTGTAAAGTATCGAAGGTAGTCTCAATAGAAGCTTCAGTCGGGATAGGGAATTTTTCAATCTTAAGGTAATGTTCACCGTGCAACAAGAACATTGCGTTGAAGTTCTTCAATTTTTTGTCGAAAGAGTATTGTTTCTTACCAGAGTTGAAAGTAGGCAAGTGAGCAAAGGTTGGGATCACTTGGAAGTCTGGGCTGTTTTCGTAAGTGTAGTGCAATTCCTGAGAAGTAGCACCAAGAGCAATGTTATACAAGATAACTTCTCGGTCTCCGTAGGTGAAGACTGGATCATCTTCTTCTTCGTCATCATCATCATCGTCTTCTTCTTCTTCTTCATCATCATCATCATCATCGCCATCTACAGCACTCAAGATAGCCATAGATGATTCAGTAGTGCTCTTTGGATTAGCCGTACCAGAACTGAAGTCAACAACAGAAGCAAGGTTATCTCTAACGAACTCTGGGGTTACAGAATCATCCAATGAAACAGCACCCTTAGCTCTTTGCCATCTAGTGTTACCAATCCAACCACCACCAGCTTCAAATGTTTCACCTGTTACTGGAACGTTTTCAGAGGACAAGAAGACCAACAATGGTGCAACTAAATCTGGTGGGAAAAGGCTGATATCTTCCTCTCTGAAGACAGTCAAAGTCATAGCAGTAGTGGCATGTGGTGCGACAACATTGACCTTGATGTTGTGCTTAGCACCTTCAATGGCCAAAGTCTTCGTAAAACCCAAGATAGCAGCTTTAGCAGTAGAGTAGTTAGCTTGACCAAAGTTACCGTAAATACCAGAGGTGGAAGTAATATTGATAACTCTACCACCGCCGTTCTCAATGAAGTGTGGCCATGCCAATCTTGCTAACTTATAAGCACCAACTAAATGAACTTTTTGTACTGCGGTCCATTCTTCGTCAGTCATCTTAAGGAATGATTTATCTCTCAAGAAACCGGCATTGTTAATCAACACATCAATCTTACCGTACTTATTGATGACATTTTCAATAATGGCTTCTGCTTCTCCTGCAACATCGTGCTTATCACCATGAGCTTCACCACCCTTGGCTTTAATTTCATCGACAACCTTAGATGGGTCTTTAAAATCGTTAACAACAACCTTGGCACCATATTTGGCAAGCCACAAGGCATAATCTCTACCTAAACCAGCACCAGCACCAGTTATCAAGACAACCTTATCCTTCAAAGTAACTGTAGGGGCACCAGAAGTATCATTTGGTGGTAACTTGTGAGCTTCTGCAACCAAAGTGTTGTAGTCATTTAACATAAATGGATGTTGATTCTTCAAATGTTCTGGTTTCTTAGAATCATCAAAGTCCAAAATTTCTTCGAATCTCTTGGCAACTGCTTCAGCAGTAAAGGTTTGATCTGGTTTGAACAAAACACCACCAGATCTTTCCCATCTAATTTGCGCAAACAAACCAGCCGCAACTTCAAATATTTGACCATTCAATTCATTTGTGTCATGGGTTAAATACAATACCAATGGAGCAATCTTGGAAGGGTTCAATTTCTCCAAAATTGGTGGAGGTAAGATCTTCTCAGTCATTCTAGACTTAGCCAATGGAGCAATTGTGTTAGCTTTAATGTTATATTTATCACCTTCCTTGGCCAAAGTTTCAGCAAAACCAATCAAACCACTCTTTGCAGCAGAATAATTAGCTTGTCCGAAGTTACCATATAAACCAGCTGGGGAAGCTGTGTTAATGATTCTACCGTAGCTCTGTTTTCTGAAGTGTGGCCAAGCAGCTTTGGTGACCTTGTAGGCACCATTAACATGGACATCAAGAACCAATTGGAAGTCCTTGTCAGTCATTTTCTTGAACTGAGCATCCCTTAAGATTCCTGCGTTATTAATGATTATATGAACCGTTCCAAAGTTTTTAACAGCAGTGTCAACAATCTTGTCACCATCCAAGACGTTGTTGTAGTCAGCAACTGCGATACCTCCGGCAGCTTTGATCTCGTCAACGACCACGTCAGCAGCCTTGGAGTTACCTCCTTGACCACTTAAGGATCCACCTAAGTCATTAACAACAACCTTGGCTCCTCTTTTGGCATATTCCAAACAGTAATATTTACCCAATCCACCACCTGCACCGGTGACAATCACAACTTTGTCTTTAAAACTCAAGTTTGACATTTTCTTACTAAGAGTATTAAATTTGTAGTGGCTTGACAGCAATGTATGAAAATTGGAATATGTGCCAGTTTATATCGATTTTATTGCGGGGACGCTGTGGATAAATAGGTAAGTGCTTGTGATAGTGAGACCGAGGGTATGCTTCGCTAGGCCCCTGAAAAACTAGTGAGACTGTGCGAAAGATTTTTCTGCCAAAGGACCGCCAGGTGTCGCGAAATGTTCCTCAAAATTAGAGAGAGAAGGCTTGACATCTTGTCCCTAGAATATGGAAGTCGTTGGCGCATTCAGTCCTCTCGGTAGGTTGAAATATTCACAGCGCAGCAATTTTCAAAACATGAATGGAAAATGGCTGACTGTTGCCCCACTCCAATAGAGGATTAAATCGATGGGTTTATCTCTACAGCTACGTGTTTTTTTTTTCCAAACAAGATCACTAATGATATTCAGGTTATATTCACAAGTTTCCAATAGTCCTAAGCTTGTAACTTGTCTTTAGCTAAATTTCTTTCCCTAAGTAGAGATTCCTTACCCCAGCTTTTGGGGAGGTCACAGTAGGTATTAGCACATTGAGATTGTCTCCGGCGCCGTCCGAGCGAAGTATATCCATGTCATAACCACTACGAGCCTCGGATAGCAGGTTGCTTTCACCCGAGGAGTATAGTCACACTGAAAAGTGAAGCCATTTTTATATATGCAGTATATGATTCGGATAGCCGGTAAGTTTGTGATTAATATGAAAAATGACAGTGTGCAGAATGCAAAGCCAGATAAGATGTGGTAAACGACATGTGGCATGATGTCGTATAAGGACATTTCATGATTGAGAATGATTTTGTGTCACTGAGATTAAACAAGTAATTTTTACTATTTTTGACCTTAGGGAATTAGTGGTAGGTATTTTTATATTGTAACAAAGACTCTCAATTGTGCACCATAATCGCACACCATAATACATTTATTGTATTATATCTTACCTTCTTTCTGCATTCTCTGAAGATATCAAGAGGGGTCTTACGTGTATCAAAACATAGCAGTGAATAGAAGAGAAGAAGCCGGACCATATTATAGGAATAATACGAATTCTATGGTGAGCGACAAGGAGAGTGAGCAAGGGAAAAATATCGCTCAAGGCATAAAATCTCATACTCTGAGCAATCGTCCCAGACGAGGTAGCGAAACCGATGTTGATCTTGAATATAAGCCTGCCTCGTGGTATCAGTTATGGCTCTATGACTTGTCACTATGGATTTTTTCTGTAATTGTCGACTGTTTTTTTCGAGAAATTAGGCCAAGAGGGGCTTTCAGGCTTCCTCGCTCGGGTCCTCTAATCTTCGTTGCTGCTCCACATGCTAATCAATTCGTTGACCCAATTATTCTCATGAAGCAAGTGAAGAAAGAGAGTCACAGAAGAATTCTGTTTTTGATTGCAGCCAAGTCCTACAAGGAGCGGTTTATAGGATTTTTTTCTAGATGTCAGCTATCAATTCCAGTTGTGAGAGCTCAAGACACATTCGCTCCTGGTACAGGAAAAATTTATCTTGATTTTGATTCTGACAAGTTTCTAATCAAGGGTAAAGACACCAAGTTCACTACAGAATGTATGCCTAGAGGAATGATTGCCCTTCCTAAGTCATTGGGAGCCACTGAAATTTCTGAAATTATTTCTGACACAGAATTGAGGATCCGTAAAGAGTTCAAGGATACAGAGCAAATTAGGAAATTATTATTACAAGGATCTGCATTTAAAAGAGCCGACAAAATCGACCAAAAGAGAGTTTTTAAACAAGTTTTCAAGCATTTATCTGCTGGAAACTGTCTAGGCATTTTTCCAGAAGGTGGTTCTCATGACAGAACAGATTTACTTCCCTTAAAGGCAGGAGTAGCGATAATGGCTCTTGGTGCAATGAATTATGACCCAAACTGCAATGTCAAAATAGTTCCATGTGGTATGAACTATTTTAATGCACATAAATTCAGATCCAGGGCTGTTATTGAATTTGGAAAACCAATTGAGATTTCTAAAGAGTTATTAGCAAAATACGGAAATCCTGAGACCAATCGTGAATCAGTCAAGGAACTTTTAGAAATAGTTACAACTGGACTTAAAGCAGTCACTGTCACCTGTGAAGATTATGAAACACTAATGGTTGTTCAAGCAGCAAGAAGATTGTATGCTGGAAACTTGGCGCACACTTTGCCTTTACCTCTAATCGTGGAAATGAATAGGAGACTAGTGTTGGGTTATCAAACTTACAAGGATGAACCTGTAGTTCAAGAGATCAAGAGAAAGGTTTTCACTTACAATGAGAAGTTAAAACAGTTATATTTACCTGACCATCAGGTCGAAATTATCGATGAATCACATAAAGTGAGAGTGCTTCCCATATTGATATATAGACTAGTGAAAATCACCTTTTTGATGCTTCTAGCTCTACCAGGGGCTACTTTGTTCTCCCCTGTTTTCATCTGCAGTAAAATCATTTCCAAGAAAAAGGCTGCATTAGCGTTGGCAGGCTCACAAGTGAAAATCAAGGCAAATGATGTTGTTGCAAGTTGGAAGATTCTTATTAGTATTGGTCTTGCACCCTTGTTGTATATTTTTTACGCAAGCATAGGCACATTTTATTGCTACTACTATGATGTTTTCCTCGGAAACAAATATAGTGGGATTGTCACTTTTGCTGTGCTTTATTTATGTGGTGTTACTGTGACTTACGCCGCCTTGATTACCGGTGAACAAGGATTGGACATATTCAAGTCACTTAGACCACTTTATTTGTCTGTAACTTCTGGAGCATCAATCAAAGAATTGAAAGCATTCAGAAGTGAATTAGCAACAGAAATTACTGACTTGGTTAATACATATGGACCTAGATTGTTCGTGAATGACTTTAATTTGTTGGAGTTGAAGGAAAACCTCAACATTTCTGACGATGTTAAATATGTTGACAGTGATGACGAGGAAGATCGTAAGACACAAGATTTGAGAAACAGAAGAGCCCAAAGGCGTAAGGCGGAAAGAAAGGCTGCTAAAATCTACGCCACAGAAGAAACTGGCGTTGAAGTGGATGAAGCAACGAATGATTCTAATAGTGGGTTGTCATTGAATGATAGGAACTCATCTTCTCTTTCTGATGGAATGTCCGTATTGAATTCAGACAGCTCTTTCACAAATGTCCCAATGTTCTCTGATTATCACTTGCATATGAATGTACATAATACTGACCTAAGCATTCCGTCGACTTCGGCTTCGACTGTATCCATTATTGATGACTATAACGTGAAAAAGTCAACACCACCACCTTTATCAAGATCTGGTTCAAACGGTCATCTAGAAATCAATTTCAATTCTAAGCCCAAACATTCGTTAAATAATAAGATCAGACTTAAATTGTTCGAGAATAGATTGAACAATGCTAACACTAATTTAAACACTAAAACAAACAACTATAATAAGCAAGAACAGCAGCAACACCACCAGCAACACCAGCAACAACAACAACAACAACAACAACAACAACACCAGCAGCATTAATTCAAACAGTAATTAAACTAGTTTTTAATTTTATTTAGCCTTATAATTTGATGGTTTCGCATTTTTGCTGCAAAATGGAAAAATCGTCTAGTTTATCGCTTTTTTTTCTTTTTGACAATATATGTATATATACAATAGGATAATAACTAATGAAAGTACAAATTAGGCCAAGCTTGCTTGACGCTCATAAAACTCAGCAACATCAGAAGATGATGTGGCATCCTCAATTCCTTTATCTTCACGAATACGAAGAAATCTTGGAAATCGTAAAGATATCCCTCTGCCATATTCTTGATGAGCAGCTTTATAAATGGGACTTAACGATAAATCAGCAGTTAAAACCTCGAACACAGTAGTTGGGTCGAACCAGACATCTGGTACAGCATTAGCATTTGTTGTGTCATAAACAAAATATGGTTTAGGTTGTTGTATTTCACTAGGCTTCAACTTTGCATATAAGTTGGCTAAGTCTTCCTCGGAAAAACCTGTACCAATCTTGCAAGTAGTCTCATATTCACCCGTGTCTTGATTGTAAGATGCTAAAAGGAATCCACCATAAGTACCCGTTCTCTTACCTTTACCAATATAGGCTCCAATAACAACTAAGTCTAAAGAATCGCCAACTCCCGCTAAATAATCCTTCTTCAATTTGAGCCAATTTCTCGATCTCTTAGAAGGCTCATAATATGAGTCCAGTCCATTTAACATTTTCACCATAAGACCTTCACATGCATCTTTCACTGACTGATCTAAGAATAATTGCAATTCATCCATGTTACTAGTATTTTTGGCTGTGGCAAATTGAAATTTTCCTTCAATTGGTGACAAGTGAGAAAACATAATCTTACGCCTTTCAGCCAAGGACTTAGCAATCATAGGCTCATTATAGTAAAGCATGTCGAATGCGAAAAGACAAATGTGAACCTTTATATCTTTTTCATCTACGTCTTTACGTTTCCTCGTAGATAGTATTTGAAATGGCAAAATCTTTTTGTTTTCCCTATCCCATGCAACAGCTTCACAATCTAAGATCATTGTGGTCTCTTGTGTATTAACTTCTTCAGAAAAGAGTTGATTGACGATAGACACCAAATCAGGATATCTCTGAGACATATCTTCAGAGTTTCTAGAGTACACTCTTACTTCTCCACCAGGAAGTAAATGAACCTGTGCTCTTTCCCCATCGTATTTATACTCGCATGTAAACTCTTCGTCTTGAAATCGATCAAGAACTTCACTGATTGACTTTGTAGGTTTTGCAAGCATTGGTTTCAAAGGTATTCCTGGTGTGATTTGGGCGTATTTAAGCAATTCAGCAGATCCATGTTCATAAGCAGCATTAATCAAAATTTCATAATTTGGCAATTGTGAAAATGACTCACGAAATTGATCTTCAGTTGCTGCTAATGATTCAGGGGATATGTTTTTCCCTTTCAGTTCTCGAGTAACGAAACTTTGTGCCAATCCAACAAGAACAGTCTTTTCAGCCAACCCTATTCTCAATTTACCTTCTAAAGATCGTATCAAAAACTTCGCTTCACTGCTTTTGGAATCACAAGCTGTAAGCATCTTATTGATTAACGCAATCTTTTTCGATTGAGAGTCCTTACCTGTAGCCTTAGCAATTTTTGTAAGGTTGCTGAAAACAGTATCAATATCTAACGGTGCTGGTTTGAACATAGTGGGTTGTCCAGAACGGGATCTCTGTGCAACAATACCCAAATCACCTACCTCTTGATAATCCTTCTTAATTTTGGTCGTTGCTCTTCCGTAACATTCACTTATGGCTTTGATTAATAAGGTTTCACCTAAACCTAATTCTAAGTCAGGTTCGTAGTCAGGCCCAAGCCTGTTGATAAATAGGTAAACAATTTTAATCAATTTATCAGGAGTTGAATTCTCTAAGATTTCTAAGAAAAACAGAGAAAGCATTGCTGTTATCTTCAAACGTGAAGACTCTGCTTCGATTTTTTCAAACACCTCAGTGAGTTTAGAATAAAGAATCTTTTGTGAAGTGACATGGACATCATTTGTTTTTTCTTCTTCCTTTGAAGTTGCAATGAGTATTTGAGCCTCTTTCACTTTAGTCGTATTATCGTCTTCATCACTACTGAGCAGATCTTCTTTATTTTTGTCTCTTTCTAAATCCGATTTTTCAGCTGAAGACTCTGAAGCGTGTGACATAACTGTATCTTCATAATCCGGTCTCTCTTCCTTCAATGTAGAATTTTCAGCCTTTTTCGGCTTTTTTACTAACAGATCC
Source organism: Priceomyces medius (assembly GCA_030570455.1). Taxonomy (NCBI): domain Eukaryota; kingdom Fungi; phylum Ascomycota; class Pichiomycetes; order Serinales; family Debaryomycetaceae; genus Priceomyces; species Priceomyces medius. The sequence goes on along the minus strand of JAJLVV010000001.1, from coordinate 592,184 downwards.
ACAAATTTACTCTTTCTTTTTTGTAATGGTGGACTGCCACCAAAAAACCTAGCTATACTCTGCTGCTGTGGCATTTTAACCAGACTTAGTGTTAGCAAATTTCTAGCCAAAATACTGTTAATAGGTGATCGTAGTATATACCTAATGAACATAAGCCATATAACTTATATGAGGTTTATCAATTTAGATAATCATAAGCAGCGCGTTCCATATAAATCGCGCTTATTCCAAATATTAGAAGCATCTTTTTAATAGATCTCTACAGATTACAATTTAATCAGTAGTTGGTGTTATTCGTAGTTACTGAGCAACAATGATTAATTAAGACAATTTAGTTATGAAAGTCTACAATATACAATGGTTATTAAAAACCGACAGATTTTAAGTGTGATGGTAATCTTTTAAATGGAAACTTCCCATATACCTTGGGGACCGTATTCCTCGTAAACTTCAGAGTCAATAAACATTTCACGACCATGATTTGAATTTGCTCCAAATATTTGTTTGGAATATATGGTCCCTCCAAGGAAATACAAATCTTCCCAAGAGCCCCCTCTTTCCTTTGGATTTTTCCATTCGGGGAAGTACTCAGGAAACTTGGAGGTCTTGATTGATGTTGGAACTTGAGTGAGCACACTGCCTTCATTAGACTCAGTTGCATCTTCTGCCAGTTGGTATTTCAAAATTGCAGAATTGACATTCAGCAGAGCATCTCCATTACCATCAGTATTTGCCTTTAATATCAACTCAGAAGAAAGCTTTATCAAAAGAGCCTCCCTGAAACCAGGTATTTTTAAAGTAGAACCAACAAAGATTAAATTATCATAACACTCTTGCCTCTTTTCCAAGTCTGGTATATATGAGAGTGAGCGAGAGACAAAATCAGTTATAATGCTGATTAATTCTTCAGTGCCATTAAATCTCTCTTTTCCAACAATTATTTTTTCATTAGTTTGAGAGTCAATAAAGATATTTTTATCAAGCTCACTATTTTTTTTGGGCTCTTCTTGTGCTTCGACGTCTTCCTCATGCTTTCCCACCGCTTCTATCTTCTCTTCAAGCTCTTTTTCATCTTTACTTTCTGTAACTAACTTAGCGACATCAAAGTTGTCATCATCATTGTTATCCAATTCCAACGCATAAAATGTTCCGTCATGGTTATTTAATACTTCATAAACACCAGACGTTTTTAAGTCTTCAATTTGTTGATCATTTAAATCAGGCAATGATTTTTTCAATTCTTTGTTTATCAAGTTTCCACCTACACCAGGCAAGTATTTACTTGCGAATTTGATACTCTGATTGTTTATAACTGGTGTTATTTCTGTTGAGTTCAGTCCAATATTGATAACCAAAGAACTCGATGAGCCTATTCCGAAGTTTGAAGCAATCGCAATATCTAATATATTAAACGCCGTCAACTCTAGTGTCTCAAATACGTATTTTGTTATTTGCTCCACATCAGATCTGGCCCAAGTTGAAGTAGGAACGATAAGTAATAATGGAATTTCATTGAGAGTCACTATAGGGTTGTTTGAAATTACACTTCTCAAAATTACTTTCAACAAATAGTTGAATGCATCTAAATTAAGTATTTTACTCTTTTCTATGGGATGTATTTCTTCATATCCATCTTCTTTTGTTGCCTTGAACTCCTTCGTCGATGGATTTTGGTATACAACAGTAGGAATTCTATACTGAGGCGGTGACAACGAATCCAGCAAACCAAAAGAAAAAATAGTGCTCAGGGATCCTGGATGAACGACAAGAAAGTTATCCTCTCTATACAATGGCATCTTTTCTATACCTTAGGTGCAACCTTCTTTTAGCTGTATGTACTAAGAGATATTAGACAATGTTTTTATGTAGGCTCGACATAAATTAATTTTCGACTAATTCCACACGACTCAGTTTATTTTAGGCTCGACAACACGCTGTTGCAATAATAAACTATAGTAAAAGTGTATGTATGCTACATCAAGAATTAATCATGTTTCATTCCTATTACTATATACTACGTTTCTTGAAGAAACTGATGAATTGAATCGATAAAACAAGGAAAATAAACGTTATGTATAAATTAAATGACGACTTAATGCTGGTAAATGTTTATGGCTGTAATTAATTCTCTTAATCGTTTGCACCTGCATTAGCTAGGAACTTGTTATAATTTGCACGTGTGCCCAAAACAGACTTCTTACTCATAACACTAGCATTCCTTCTAAGATCATTTGGTTGAGAATTAAGACTGTCCATGTCATCGTTAGTCATAAGCTTTATCTCATTGATAAATGGTAGCTCTTCGAGCTCCGCAGGATTGGGCGGAAGCTTTTTAGTAGCTGTAGGAGACTCATTCATATGGATACTCGGGGCATGGATTGACGAATCAAAAGAATCATACGACTGCCTTCTAGTTCTTTCAGGAAAGGCCATGGGGCTCTTCTTTGCATAACCCTTGAAGTCTGTCAGCAATCTGTTTAGTTTTGGCTGAGGCTGTCTTACACCTGGTAAATCTGATGTACTCTTATATTTAGGTTCACTCCTAGGAAAGTTTGGCTTAAAAGGTGCTACTCTAGTCATGGTTTTTTTCCTTTCCCTGACAGGCGACAACGATCTTTCCTTAATATGTACACGCGTTGGTAATGCTTCTTCTCGTGACGGCATTCTGTCTTCAACATCATCTTCCTCTTCCTCTTCCTCATCTTCGTTTGCCTCCCCATCTTCTTCAGCTATTGAACTTCCAAATCGTGTCCGAAGTTCTCCAAAGAAGTTGCTTATGTCAGTTGTCTTTAAGAATCCGCCATACCAGAGTAAAGCTCCTAATAAAGCTCCCCATAAAACTCCTGTTTTCATCACATCTATGCATATAAACATATAACGAATAATTAAAGGTTGAAAGGATTGTGATGCGATGGCAATTACAATTCCTATAGCACAACTTGGTACATGGAACACTGGCATTTTCTCTGGGTTAATAGCAAAATAAACTCCTAGTCCCTTTGAATCTACTTTTGTTTTCTTGCTTTTCTCTGTTGAAGGTGGCTTTTGTTTTGATGTGGTGGTTTCTCGATTTGGAATTTTAGTTTTTCCCCGATCCTTGGTTTTCTCGGATCCATTATCACCCCCAGAAGACTTATATGGTTTATTGACTTCTGTCTCTGACTCTCTCTCTTTCTCTTTCTCTTTCTCACCTTCACTTGGGTGAACCTTGAAAGAGACCGCTTCTAACTCATTAAGAAAGTTATCAATCTCCTTCTTGGATTCTGGAGTATCAACTTTTGCGTCTTCTCTTTTGAGACGAAAAACACCGTCAGGATCTTGCTTGTACACTAATTTTTTCTTACCAGTAGTGGTAGTGGTAGCCATTCCTCTTTCTCTGAATTGCAAATGCTCTCCAAGTAAATCTAGTTCTTGAACTTCCTTTCGCCTTATGGTGGATCTGATATACTATCGTGTTGTATTAGATAAACCTAGTATTGATTTGATCGCACTACCTATAGATCTAATATTTCTTGTGTAACAGGAAGATTTCTATGGCTAGCATGGGAATGTTTTGCCTTATGTATCGAAATGTAGGTTGACAACAGAAAGGTTTTATCTGTTGAGGCTTCAATTCTTGGGTAGTATTCCGATTGTCAAGTAGAACTGTCAAAATTATATTTGATCCTGGAAATAATTCAGACAGGAAATTACCCGTATATTAAAAGACTCTGGCGACACTTAACAATAAAGGTCACTGCCGTAGTTCACGCTGGTTAAAGGGGTCGTCTAAAACCTCTAGAGCCAAAGCCATTCTCGCGAGTTGGGTGATATGACCTTTCTATTGTTGACAATTTACTGGATTGGATACAACAATTAACAAAGAGATTATATTCCTATTTAGGTTAAAATGCGTTAACTCGGATGTTCAATGAGCAAATGCTGATAAATTTTTATATACAAAACTCTATATATTAGAGGATAATGTAGTGTTGCCAACTGAAGTACAGAGCACTTAGATCTGACCTCTGATTCGTCTAGCTAATTGGATATCCTTTTGCATTATCGTGACCCTCTTTGCATGAATGGCACACAAGTTCGTATCCTCGAGCAAGTGAATAAGAAAGGCTTCAGAAGCTTCTTGTAATGCTAACACGGCGTTCGACTGCCATCTCATACCGTAATCCACTCCTATGTAGTTTTCTGTAACCTCTTTAACTAAACGTGCAAAAGGTAGTTTACGCAATAATAGGTCAGTAGAACGTTGATACAGTCTGATTTCTCTTAATGCCTTAGTACCTGGTCTGTATCTCCTTTTAGCGTTAGTGTAGATATTGGTATTTGCAGGTGGGTCACCAGGTTGATTTCTGTATATCCCTGTTTCTTGTTGCCTAGAACTTATTGATGGTTGACGAGACGCATTTTGTGATCTTTGTATAGTTCTTCCTCTGTTAAGTTGGGATTCTCTTTCTCTTTGTCGCCTCAAAGCTGTGAGTGAATCTAAAGGCCTGTTTCCACCAGTTGATATTCTTGCCATTCTGTTATCCGTTCAAATGCTGTTCCAAATTATCCCTTAAGTGATACACGTACTTTTTTGAATTTATTTTCCCTCTACCACCAAAAATGATTCTAAGCGTCGAATTACCGAAACTAACAATATATAAGAGCCTTTAATACAATACTGTCTCGTTTTAACGAACCTCTGATCCCTTTTAAAAGTATATAAAGTGGTTTTTAGAAGTCTTAGGTTTCAAGCCAGCCTCATGTTTGACATAATTAACTACATACAGGAAACTTAAATAAATATCAAAAACGTTAGAATGAATATTTCTATAAAGCTCTGGAAGAAAGCAGCGGTTCTTCACACCCGCTGGATATTAGATATACCCTTTCCTCCTGGATATGTTGTTTCCACGTTTTCTTACTTATTTATTAATTTACCTATTTATGAATTAGTTTTAATTTGCAAGAAGTTAATAGTGTTGTTTAATGGTCACACACTGATATAAGTGACAAGAGTAGTTTCGTAACGTAACTTTTGTCATGCGTATCATTATTTCTCAATCCTCAAGTGAATGAAAGGTTGTTTTTAGGTCAATATTATTCTTTATCGAAATCGTGTCTCCCTTCTAATATGTCATTTAGTCCATCTTGTATAGTGGCACTTTCTTCATCCATTGGGATTTTACTTAATTGTTGTTCCTTATCATATCCTCCCATAACTGTCTTCATCCTCCAACCAAACTCCTGAAATGACGAAATATCCAATATCCAACATGCGCCAAAGGTAATCATTGAAACTACCGATCCGCAAAGAACAGTACCAGTTGTAACAGCAACAGTAGCATCAGTAGCAAAATTGTAGCTCATAGGAGGCATGTGATTTCCTTGGAAGAGGGTAGGAATGTATTGTCTAGATATAGTTGCCCTGTGAGCAAACCTGGAGGCTAGGATAGACAAACCTGCTGATGACATGAAAAGTAACATTTGTCTTTTTCTACGAAGCTTATATTCTTCGCTGGCATCCGCTAATTTGAAATTATACTTCCTAAGCATTCTAGTGAGACTGGATTGACTCACAGCATCTGTGTCCGTCATATTATTAAAAGTTTTGTCGTATAACGTTAGTGGAAAATCTTGTCTAGTATAAAAATTTAGAATTGTATTCGAGATCTCTACAAATTTAGTATCAAACTAATTGAAAATGTAAACCAACCTTCTCAAATTAAAAATACCACAGACGTGTGTACAATTCTTATATAGAGAGACGTCAGAAGTATAAAAAGTATAAATTTTGAATAAAACATATTGCTAAGAATGATAACTAATGGAAATCTCACTAAATTCCTAGAACCTAGTAAAGTTGTAAAAAAATGTTCTGGGAATGGATCAAAAAATTAATGTCTCAGATCTCCTCTTTGAACAAACCACCTTGAACAGCACCCTTATTTAAGGAGATATCATCCTCATAATCATTACTGATGTCAGAGTGGTTGGTATCTCTTGAAGACTCAGAAGGTTTACTTGTCTTTGCCGCCTTAACCTCAGTATCCTTTGCAATCGGCTTAACACCGATACTCTTAGATGTAGCAGCAGCAACAGAAGATGACTCTTTAACTGGTGATCTTAAAAATTTAGTTAACCTTTTAAACCCACCTCTTTTTTTGGTCTCGGCAGCAGCAATCTTTGCAGTATCCTTTGCAGAAGCAGCAGTTGCCACTACAGGGGGCTTTTCAGTTTTAATTTCATTGGTTTCTTTTCTGCTTATCGAAGGGGCTTCTTTCACCTCTGGCTCTTCATGTGAAAATAATGAACCAGTATCTCTGAACTTAGTTTCATCAATATCCCTCCTTAAATGTTCAGGTAATTCATTGTTGATTTGATGTTCCTCACTTATTTGCTTCTCAATTTCGGACTTGATATCCTTTTTATGAGCAGTCTTGGTCGCTAAGTGTTGCTCCTTGGTAGAGCTCAATTCGCTTATCTTAGCATCCAAATCTTTATGGGATTCTTCAGCTTCTTGGAGCTCTTCGGCAGACTTTTTGTGTAATTCATCTACCTGATTGGATGTTTCTTCAAGTTCTTTTGTTGCATCCTCTAAGTTCTTGGTGTATTCCTCAATGTCTGCCTTAGTAGAGGCCAAATTTTGGTTCAATTCTTCCAATTTAGAATTGTATTCAGAATTCAACTCTTGAGCAGTGTTCACTTCACTCTGCAAAGCTTCTTTGGCATCAGTCAATTCTTTCAACTTTGCTGTTTCCACTTCCAATTTATCTAAAGTTGGCTTCAAAATTTCATCCTTTTCTGCTTGTAATTGTTGTAATTCATCCTTTCGTTCTTGAATCAATTTTGCTTCCTCTTCATCAATTTGATCTTGATTAGCTTGTTTTTCGGCCAAGAGTTCCTCCTTCTCCTCTGTATATTTTAATTCGATTTCTTTCAACTCTGCAGCCTTGGCTTCAACCTCATCATTTCTACCTCCTTGGAAAGTAGTATATTCTTCATCAAGTGTAGACTTCTTAGATTCATTTGCTTTGATTCTATCAAGTTTGGCGAGTTCAACGTCCGCCTTTTCTTGACTTCTCTTCAATGCTTCCTCTTCTTTGGCCTTCTTATGCTTAGTAGTCCATTCCTCAAAATTCTTCTTGAATACCTTGTCATGTTCTCTTTGACTATCAGCCTTCTCACCAAGATCATTCAAGACTGGTTGAACAATCAAGCCCGCCATTTTGTCTAGCTCTTCTTTAGTCATAGTCAAGCCACCACCCAAATGAATGAGACCCGCATTGTTGTTTTTGATTCTAATTTCACTATTCTTTTGAGCAATAGCCAAAGCATTAGCATAAGCTAGAGCCTGTGCTCTGAAATCTTCTGGTTGCCCAGAGAAGGACTTTAAGCGAGAGTTGGCGTTATCATTAGCTGCAGCTAATAGCTTAGCACTGTTGATATCAGATGCTTGGAAAGATTTAGATCTACGTTGGAGGGACGCTTGAGTAGAATAGCCAGCACCATGTTTCAAGGATGCAGCAGCACCTTCCGCAGCCAAATCTTCTTCTTCATCTGTCAAAAATTCAGACGGTTTCCTTTTGTTGAGACCCGACCTACTATCTAATTCAGGATTGAATCTGGAATTGAGCGACTTAACAGAATTCTTGTTTGCCAATTTGGTGATTTTATCGATATTGAGAGTTGTAGATGCCGATGAAACCGTTGGTTTATCAGTGCTTGCACTCCTCATGCTGTTCAATGTGCTAGATGCAGCAGCATCTGCGTAATAAGAAGTGCTGCTTCTCGTCCAAGCCTTAATCTCATCTACTTTAGCCGCTACTGCGGCCGTATGAGCCTCCGGAGCAATCGTTCTTTCATATGTGGGTCTGACAGTCAAATCCGAAGACGCTGCTAACAAGGCAGCAGTATCGGAAGCATTCGAGTTAACCCCAATGCTCGGGCCACCTGGACCGCCGAATACACCTTGCTTGAGTTTCTGTTGGTAAATTGCTTGTTGCGACAAGGGCTTACCGTTAGTCTGATAAATGGAGTGTGACATTCCAATTCTTTCAGTGGTGTAATATCAAGAATTCGTTTTACGCTCACAAATAACTTACGAAGCCAACAGAAAAAATATGTTTTGGTGGCCGTATTTTATCCTTAACGTGTATTTGAATTCACTTAAAGTTGCTTGGTTGACAAGGAAGATATGAAATTATCCTAAAATGAGCACCTTCATCATTCCCTGACTAAGACGGCATATAATTAAGCTGTGGACTTCGTTTACGTATGAAGTCCGGTATATAATATACTCATAAATAATAGCTTTCCTAATTGATACATTGCGACTACTTCCTTGTGACATACAGTGCACACTTCGGAGAGAAACCGCAGGTGCCTGTACCATCACGCTATAGCAAAGCGTCGAAGAAACACTACTGTCTCACCTATCCACTAAAGTACAGGATCGCTCTCAATTTTAAAAATTGATGCTATTCAAGTGAGATAAGCCGATCTAAACTAGCTAAATCCGCACCTAAGGGCCATTGACGAGAAAAATTTACGAACGTGGAGTTAGTAGCTAAGATATAGATCACTACTGAAACCTAGCTAATTTCACATGTAATCAAGCATGGCAATTTATTTTTATATATTAAAAATCTTCAAATAACTTGTAAACCACTTTTGATAACATGAAGAAACCAATTAAGCCACTAGATGAATGGCCCTTCACTACTGGATTTGGTGGTTGAATTTACGCTTTGGGAAATGTTGCAGGTCCGAAAAAGTAGGCAAGTGCAAGAATTCTATATGAGTGCTCGAAAATGAAAAAAATGAGCGATACGGGAATCGAACCCATGTCTCCTGCTTGGAAGGCAGAAATGTTAACCACTACACCAATCGCCCGCTTGGTTGAAAAATACATTTTGGGATGAGCATAAATGTTGACTAACTAGTATCAGGTTCTTAAAACATTTTACGGCAAGCTCTCCAAGTTACAGAGGAATAGAACAACCTGTTGTGGTAAGTTATTGTTTGTTGAAGGGACAAACCAATAGAGCCCATGTAACAGACATGTAACAGATGAATTGAAGAAGTTATAGCTAACTTTAATTAACTCCATGTAAAGATTATGTCTATAAGAAGTACTATACTTTTAATGGAGAATCGAGTGAAAAGTAATGCTACTTAATATTGGAAGTATCTATATTATGCCTTTACATGACATTTCCCTGGAAATACTGAAAGGTTAAAATTACATTTTTGCATTAGTGGGGCGAGGTTTGATTTGGATCGACACGAAGGGTGCCGGTAGATAAAAAAATAATAAATCACCAGAATATCATTTTAAAACATCCGTAGAATACAACCTCTTTATAGATAAACCGAAACCGACCAAAATATGCCACGTTTGGAAAATTGGGAGATATCGAAGTACTGGCAAATCTTTCAAGGTTTAAATCCTGAAGACAATAAAGTAACCGGTGACAGAGTGTCTCCAGTGCTTAAGAATTCCAGATTGAAAGATGACCAACTTGCAAGAATTTGGGAGCTAAGCGATATAGATTCTGATGGAAAGTTAGATTTTGAAGAATTCTGTATTACTATGAGATTAATTTTTGATTTGGTTAACGGTTCTGTCAAGGAGATTCCGCAGGAGCTTCCCGAATGGTTAATTCCTTCATCCAAAGCACATCTAATTCATGCCAACAAGGCGGTATCCTCCAATGGAAACAACTTCAATAGCAATTCAAGTGATGACTTTGATGAGGACGAATCACTCAGTGACGATTTTGACTGGTACATCACTCCTACCGACAAACTGACATATGAATCCATATATAATTCTAACAGTGACTCCTACGGTAGGGTTAGATTCGATTCTCTCAGTGGATTGTATAATACTTTGAGTAAGGTTCCGAAGAGTGATATATCTTCTGCTTGGAATTTGGTGAATCCAAAATCATTTGAAACAATTGATAAGGATCAAGTTTTGGTGTTCCTACACATATTAAACCAACGTGAAAATGGAAGAAGAGTTCCAAGAGGGGTTCCAGCTTCTTTGAGAGCTACATTTTCAAAGGAGCAACCTAGCTATGATGTCAATTCTGTCACCCAGCTTCAACCTCAGAAAACGACTAATAATGGAGGAAAGAAATCATTTGCCAGTGATTATCTTGGAAAAATTGGGCAATCAAATACGAGGACAGAGAAAGGAACAAACTTCTCTGCAACGGAGGGAACAGACTGGGAAGAGGTAAGGTTGAGGCGGGAGCTCAATGACTTGGAAAAGCGAGTGGAAAGAGCACAGGCAATTTCTAAAGAGGAGGTTAACAATTCTAGCTCTATCGTGAAACACGAGTTTGAGCAGCTATTGAATTTCAAAGAAAGTCAATTGGCGAGTTTGGAATCAAATGATTTTAGCTCCAAAGACTTATCTAACGTGAAAGGAGACGTTGAGTTAATTGAATCTCAAGTGAATACTTTAGAAGGTTTCTTACAGGAGAAGACCAAAGAATTGTCACAACTTAATGAAAATGTTAACGCTTTACGTACTTAAAATACTTTATATATATATCTTTATTTTTTAGTAAATTTTTATCCAATATGAGTAATAAAGGAAATACGTGAAAATTGAGATAACCAGGTTAAAGAATAAGGATTTGCTTAGCTTAGTATGTATAATGCATGATATGTTATGAATTAATCACGTATCTCTATCTCTGTTGCTCAATGCCAAATTAAAGAGATAATGGAAATGACTTTCAAAATTTTTTGATCCCATTACTGCTTTTTGCTTTCATCTTCTTGTGGTTCAGGCTCTGGAGTGGGTAACTTAAACGATTCAGGTGTGAAATCTTTACCTTCACCAACCTGCTCCCATACAGAAGAACCAACACTGAAATTTCTCCATGCTTGAGTTAATTCCAATGGCTCATATACAATTCTCTTTTTCTCTTCATCATATCTAAGCTCTGTGTAACCAGTAGTTGGGAAGTCCTTTCTCAATGGATGGCCCTCGAAACCATAATCAGTCATAATTCTTCTTAAATCTGGGTGTCCTTCAAAAAAGACACCAAACAAATCATACACTTCTCTCTCATACCAGTTGGTACCTTGGAATAATGGAACAACTGATGGAACTGGAGAGACTTCGCTGGCATAGGTTTTCACTCTAATTCTTGAGTTATATCTAACAGACAACATATTGTATACAACATCAAATCTATTAGTTCTCGATGGATAATCCGCAGCAGTCACGTCCATGACGGCCTTGAATTGTGATGAAGTGTGGTTTTTCAAGAAAAGCATGGTTGGCCTCAATGCAGATGGACCAACATATAAGGTTAACTCATCCTTCCAGACTGAGAATTGTTGGATGTATTTTGGTAAACATCCCATAATATATCTTCCGAATTTGTGCAACTCTTCTGACTTTTCTTTATACTTCTCTGCTGGATTTTCTAATGGACTGTAAACTTCTTTAGAATATTTTCTTGGTAATTCATTTAAGTCTGGAAGCTCTTCTTCGTTCCTGAGAGTGGTTGTTTTGGAAAATTGCCTTACAAAACCTTGTACAACCGGACGGGACAGTTGAAGTAAAGTACTGCTTCCCAGACCCGCTCTTGAAAATGCCCTTCTTAACATATTAACTCTCTTAATATATCAATATAGTCCTTTCTTTCTGATCTAAGCTAATGTGCTTTAAGATGAAAAATTGGTATTATACAATTGGACAGACACAATTTGGTACGAAGTACACGAAAACATTTTGTGTAACATAGTATATACAGTACAACAACCCTATTTTTCTAAATAGCGGGAAACGTAAAAGAATACATCACCGTACAGATTTCATAACGATTTTCAATTTAATAAACATTTTGCTAACACTTTTAAGTTGGAAGACGTCATCCCCAAATTGCCATAATGTCTAATTTAAATCCAAGGGGATCAACATAATTATAAGTGACATTGAGACATAACAGAAAATTCAAATATTATTGAGAGTACATTAAAACATTGACAACCTACCGGGATATATACGAGGACTGTTTTAGTAATAATTAAAATTCATGGATAGTAGTAGGAAAAGCAAAAGGCAACGGAGAACTTATAGCTGCGGTCCATGCAAGCTTTCCAAAATCAAATGCGATTTACAGTTACCATGTCACTCTTGTCAAAAATTCAAAAGAGTAGAGCAATGCTTTGAGAGCCCCCCACACCCTCCATCCGATCTGGAGTTGGAAAAGATACAACAAAGACAGAAACGTGTCATGAACAGGAGAATACAGATGCAAATGCAAATACAATCCCAAACGCAAACGCAGACGCAAACGCAAACGCGAAGAAATAGCGAAACTGAGTTTGTTAACCAGACTAATCTCCCCACTCCCGTAAGTCGTCTGTATGCCAGTCCAACATCACTGAGTAGCGAAATCATATATGAGAATTCGAAAACATTAGAATTGTCAGCGTCTGAGGTAACAGATTGTAAAAAATTTGCACCTCGTACTTTCGAAGTAATTAGATCCCTATTCAACGGCGCCCGTATGATAACGAGTAAGCAATATGGTAATTTTCTAGATTACGAAAAAGATCTCAAGATTTTTGACACTGTCCAGCGGAAGATAAGCTCCACTGTAAATTCGGGTTCCATTCATTTAACTGTGAATGAGCTTAGGGTGGCAAGCTGTGGTTTTGTATTAATGGCAATGGGTCTGTTCGTGCTGGAAAACCTCGACGAAACTTCAGTAAATTCTGACAATGTAGATGATCAAGATGAGATTAGAAAAACATGGATTGCAACAGCAAAGTTAATCAAATCAAAAATCGAGTCCTTTAAAAATTTACCAGATTTGGTGTTTGCAACAAAGTTTTACATTATCATTAATTTTTATTACACAATTTCAGCTCAGATTCATTCCAACTTTTATGAGTACACTAAATTATTAACATTGCTACTTAATAACGAGTATTTTATCAAAATAATTGAACAAAATTCGGAATCACACTCCAATCCGGATTTCAGAGTACTTGGGAGATATCTTATAATTGTTAGAATGATGGTAACTGGGACACCATTTTTTCAAGCCAAAAATCCGAATCAATTGGAAAATTTTATCAATCCTGATGAACAAATGATTAAGTTTGTGTACGGTAAAATTACACCCAAGACATCGTATTACCATTTTAGACTCCGCATAATGCGTTCTTATTTTAGGAGGGATGCTGATCTGCCGACGATAATTGATTTGATATCGTCATATTTAATCATGATTATTGAATGGCACGAAATAATTGATGATGAGATTCATGAATTCGTCATATTGTCAAAGAATTCAAACTACCAATGTAATGGTGGAGATATCCTTTTATGGCTAGAGAACCAAAGATTGCTAATGCTTTTGATAAGGTCTCTGGACTTTGCAAGATTAGAAAGGGGATACTTTCCCAGTATCAAGTTTTCATCGATATTATTGACCATGATATGCATGTTCAATCATTTTCATTATTTGAATGAACTAGTGACACGTGATCCAACATGTAAGGATACACTTCTAGCCTTAATGGTAAAAGAAAATGGCTACTTTGCTTTCGGTACTATATTCTTCTGTTTAGCGTACCAGGGTCTTTTTGCTGTCACACTTAAAAATTTCGTGGGTTGTACAAACAACTCTGAAATAGACGTTCCTTACATCTTCAACCTCGTGTCCGAACGATTCAAGAAAACTTGGGCAGTAATATCTACAGATTTAATCTCAATCCTGTTTCAAGAAAGAATTCCATGGATACGCAATGCAGTCAAGTTGATTGAAGAAATCAGAGTCGTAATTGATTCAGAAGCTACTGTGGAATCATCATCTGACTTAAATAATCATTTATCTAAACTGCTCCTGACCGAGTCATGGGCATTTCTCATAAACTACTGGTTTGGGTCATACGAATTCCTCACGCTCTATATGGGTCAAATGTGGGGATTTTTCGACTATATATGCACCATGCCGAAATCAAAAAAGATCCCCATTACTAATGCATTGAATTTGGATATGAACATAATTCACAGCTTCTCCAACTCGTTGAAAGGTTTTGAATTTTCTCGGGAACTAATCGGAGACTACGTGAATGATGTCGTCAAACCAAACTTTCCGGTGAAATAATATCACTGCATACTTATTTAGTACCTGCTTCTTCCAAAATGGACCTAGTACTATACTTCAGTCATTTACGAGGATCTTTACTTGTGTTCAACAATCAATCCAGGTTAACATACCCATGTGCTAGCCGCCCTTTCTATTCATCTTCTGTTTTACTCTTTACAATAAATAGTCATAATCTATGCTGCGCATAAATATATCATACTAATCTCTGATAGAGAGACCGTGCTGCAACAAAATATAAGGTGCCACCTAATTAACCTCTCTCCAGCCCTCACGAACATAAGATCGCTTTCAAGATCGCTTTCAAGATAGGATGAGGTATTCAATAAAGTTGTAACTAGACACAATATCTCTAATATCCTCTACTAAGGATTAATCTGCATTTCACAATGTTATCTCTAGTACGGTCAAAATTGTTAAACCCCAGAAGTCACTAAATGTGTATACAGGAATATTTGTCTGGAGAACTACCGAACACTTGTGGTTCTTTTCAGTCATTCGCCTGGTAGACACACCCAGAAGATTGAGGATGAAGTCACAACTGTGCAGATACCAGTCATCATAACTCAGAGATCTCTAAAAGTAAGTGAAGGTCATGAGTCTAATGGAACAATGGAGAAGAAGGTACCAATGAATGCAGTAGTAGTATTTCCAGTAGCAGTAAAAGTAGTAGTAACAGCAGCATCAGCAGCAGCCGAAGTGGTTACAGTAACTCACACCCCACTAGGGAACATGGTAGCCTCTACAGGCTTCTCCATGTTGATTTCAGGCCTCTTCATTTCCTATCTGCTCTTGCCTGATCATGATTACTTCGCTTCAACAGATAGCCACCTATTTTAGTCACTGTTTATCTTATTGACTGAGAAAATATAGCGCCGCTATATCGGTACAATGCACCGGCCTACCAAGGCTGACCCCTACAACCCTACAAGGCTTCTGTTAGCTACAATACGAAATAATAACCACCAAAGCTAACATAAAACGTCACCGACTACATCCGAGATGGGATGTCGTGTACCAAGGTCTGAAACTAGATCACCTTTGCATAGCCTATTCTAAGCATACAACAAAAAATATAAATCACTTCAAAGCCAATAAAATATAGGCTGTTTTAAGAGATAGAGTTTTATAGAAAGAATGAATTGGAATTGGCTCTTGGTGTTAGTACCTACGCTATGGGCATTGACTTCCAATGCATCGAATGAAATACCAGGTGTTGTCAAGTTTGACTTTGATGTACATAGAGGTAATGATATAAATAGTATGAACCAGGAAGCACCAATGGCAATAAAAAAGAGGGATGGAGAATTTGTCACAACAGAAATTAGTAACCAAAGGACATTCTACAAAATGGACTTAAAAATTGGTTCTAACAAGAATAAGGTATCTGTACTTTTGGATACAGGGTCCTCTGATCTATGGATGATGTCTCATGATGTCAAATGTAATGCACAGCAATCATCTAGTTCATCAGGCTCTAGTTTCAATAAGTTATTTAGTCCATTAGATGAAGAATTGGATTCATTAGATGAGAGAGAAGTTATTCATCAAGAGAAAGAAGAGCCAACAACTACTACAGATTCAGTTGCTACGATCGAAAACAAGCCAGAATTTTTCACCACCATCACACTCGATGGTAGTGGTGGAGAAAGTGGCTTTCCTGGTGGTGATAACCCCTTCGGTGGTGGTGGTGGTGGAGGTAGCGGTGGAAGCAATGGAGGGAATGGTGCAAATGGAGGAAGCGGTGCAAGTGCTACATGCACTCAGTATGGTTCCTTTGATACAGGAAAATCCAGTTCCTTCAGTAGAAACAACTCTGCTCCACAATTTGCTATTAAATACGCAGATGGTTCTGGCGCTTCTGGTATTTGGGGAACGGATGATGTTGGTATCGGCAATACTACAGTCAAGGCATTATCTTTTGCAGTTGCTAACGTCAGTTCATCAAATATCGGAGTTCTTGGAATTGGTTTACCAGCTCTTGAAGTCACTTACTCTAATGCACAAAGCTTTAATGAAGCTTACCAATATGAAAACCTCCCTCTCAAATTAAAGGCTCAGGGTACAATCGAGAGAGCTGCATATTCCTTATATTTGGGTGACATTAACTCTAACACTGGTACTATATTGTTCGGTGCTGTTGACAATGCCAAGTATAGCGGAAGCTTAGCTACAGTTCCTATCATTAGGACATATCCCCAGACTAAAGAATTGTTTAGATTGGCAATTGGTTTGGATGCAATCCACTTCAATGACAGTAAATCCGAAATATCTATTACAGATAACAAATATGAAGCACTTCTTGATAGTGGTTCCACGTTAAGTTATATGCCTTCAAGCTTACTTTCTAAACTTGGAGAAATGCTTGGAGGAAAGTGGTCCGAAGACCTCGGTACCTACGAAGTTGAATGTACAAATAGCAACTCCTACAACTTTGTCTTTGATTTCAGTGGCAAACAAATTGTTGCCCCATTATCCTCGATGCTCTTAAATGCTGGATCACTGTGTATCTTGGGTTTCTTTGAACAATCAGACTCATCCTTGTTGCTAGGTGACAACTTTTTGAGAAATGCGTATGTCGTTTTCGATTTGGAAGGCGATGAAATCTCATTGGCTCAGGCTTCTTATTCAGACAAAGAAGATATCGAGACAATTGGAAGCTCTATTCCAAGTGCCACCAAGGCTGCAGGATACTCTTCTACAGCAGGCTTTGGATCTCTGTCTATTGCAGAAGGCAAACCTTCAACAACAATCTCATACTCGACTGGAAAACTCACTGCTTCTGACGCGAATGTCGGTTTCACAGGTGTTAATCCTGGTGGATCTGGCCCAACTGGTGGAGGCGACAGTGGAAGTGGAAGTGGAAGTGGAAGCAGTAGTGGAAATGGCCAAGGGAGTTCGAAACATAATTCATCATCATCTCTTTATCCTATCACTTTCCTATTCATCATGATGTCTACATTATCCATGCTTGTATGGATTTAGCTTTTATAGATTTGTCATAATCTTTAAGTTTTATTATTATAAAATCAATTTCACAAATGGCTTGGTCAGAGAATTATCTCCTGCATAAAACCAACTAGAGGATATCTAATCCATTGTAGTCTACTTATAAGGGTCCACAACAGGGTCATAATACGAATATACTCATACCGTACGCTTTATTTCCGGCGATACTTAAAAGTAAAGCTCAACATTAGATACTTCTATTGAAATATGAGTCAGTAGCTCGGCATATAATATTAATGAATTTTCTATGAACCTTTTCTATCGTAGGTTGATTTCGCAGTAATTTGTAGCATTTAAGGTTTTAAATAGCCTCATACGCTCTGTAAATTGTTTCGAGTGATTACTTGCGGAAAAGGTCACACGGTATGGTCGGCATAGGATACCGAAGCTTTTTTCTAGAGTGACGTATTCTCTCAGAAAGGAAATATCGAATATATCTGAATCAATAAAAATTCGGGAAGTTTCAATACTCAAAGGCTATTTAAAACACACATTTTCATTCAAATTTCAATGAATGTCATCTCAAAAATAGGCGGACACCTATCGATAACTCCCATGATAAGTAACCCACATGTTATCGTCACTAGAATTTGGGGTTTTAAAACTCACTTTTCGAGAAATGTTTTAGCCAATTTTATAATAATTTCTTTTCATTACTTATACCTGAATAATATTGTAGAGACATATTATATCACCTAACCTCTGTTGACAACTTGCCGAAAAGACTTCAAAGCAGTTGCAACCTTTTTACGATCAACATCTTATATTTGGAATATAAACTAAGCTCTAATTCTGCATTGGAACAACCAGGCAATCTGCTAAACTATATTTTGTCATCTGTTATCTATCGGATCAATCGATCACTGAAAATTATGCCATTCTATATTTAAACCAACGTTATTGCAAATATTTTTTTAATATTTTTATGGAGTAGATAAAAATAAATGTCGAATTCGTGGCATTCCTTTAGATCCACAAAGCAAAATGTCTCGTGAATCGGCTCGGTAATTTTTGATAACTATTAAAGCTGACACAACTCGAGATCGATATCATCTTATTAATAATTGTTAATTACACTAAGGTGGGAAGATAGAGGCCTATCCTAATAGAAATATATATCCATACAAATAGAGCTCTATTTGATTAGAAGGGTCCACCGGATCAACAAATAAATTATGGAAAGGTAAGATATTTCTTTCAGAGCGCTTATTAATATATTTAAGGAGGTTAACAAATATGAGATACGAACGAAGAAATACTAACAGATTAAGTTCCAGTAATAATACAGATAGGCATAGAAGAGACGATGAACAGGAGCAGGACCGTCCTGACCGTGGTTCCAACGAGGATACTCTGAACGAGGAACACGACACTACAGAGAATGCAACTCGTAACAGTGAAGATATTGGGATTTTCGAGCGATTTATGGATAATGTTCTTGGCATCAATAACAGAACGAGGCCAGAAACTAGAGATACGGGGCTGAATAATGTTGGACTCAGAACTACTCCAGGGGTAACTCCCCCGATCAATGTAGGACATCTGCCTGAAGGGGGTCTAGCGCCAGATAGTTCAACAACGGCGACGGCAACTACAACAACAGCCAACTTGCCAGGAGCGGATATTAATAGTAGTGGTGCAATAATAATTACTGTTAATTATGTGTTTTCTGATGAGAACAATCCCCAGACTCCAAACAGATCCGGGTCATTGATTATGACCTTACCAAATAACCCATCTAATAGAGATCCTAATGTAATTCAAGAATTTATTAGACTCGCAACACAAATGGCTTATACAACTATTATAAATGGTCTTCATAAGGAGAAAGGACTCACTGTTGATACCCTTAATTCATTCCCCATCAAAAGAAATGAAGACTTGGGAAAAATAAAGACTTGCCCCATTTGCTTTGAAGATTTTGAAGAAAGTTCATGTAAGCCTAAATCTGGGGGAATTAATGATGATGGTACAAACAGTAATGACGATGAGCATGAACACTCGGTACCTAGAAAGAAACAAAAACTAAATAATGAGAGTGCCAATGTTCCAGAAAGGAATGCGCTGACTAGTCTCAATAATGCTCAAAACAGATCAAGTGCATCGGAAGATAATGGAAAAATCCCACTTTCTGAATATAAAGGCAATTTTCAACATTCTGCACTGGAGATGCCGTGCGGGCACATCTTTGGTAAGTCGTGTTTATTTGAGTGGTTAAAGAACCATAAGACTTGTCCCTTATGTAGAGCTGCAGTGGAAGACCTGAATACTGAAGCATCCTCAGAAAATCGGACACCAAGTATTCTTGGCCTAAATGAAAACAATAACAATGATTCGTCTGGATTTCGTCAAAACTTCACTGTAGTAGACAGATCTGATAGATTTTCCGATATTTTACAAAACTTGCATTCAGGAAGTGGAGATAGGAGCGGTGCATCATTGAATAGAATTTTGAGACCGGGAAATGGAAGTAATAGTGACTCATCTAACAGAAGTAGCAATGGTGAAAATGAAAATAATGATAGGCCTCATAATGTCATATCACATTTATTAGCCTATCTTAGAAGACCACAACAGAATCAAAATAACGAACCGTTATTTCCCACGGGCGTTAGTAGCAGAAGAACGTCAAATGGTGTACATACAAGACAAACCGACACAAACGACACAGAATCAACTTTAGACTTCATGAATTTAAGAAGTTTAGTCAATGACACTCAGCAAGACGGTCCTGATATAAGTGAGCCTGATAATCAGCCGAACTCAATTAACGATCATACTCACGGTTCAAATAACAGGTCAACAAATACCAATAATGGTAGTGTTTCTACTGATGACAATGAAATCAATGTTAATAATAGCCATACCCCTAGATCCAGCTCAGATGCTGGTACAAGCGATCAATAAAGCATTCCACATATGAATTAGTACAGACATACACACATCTACACGTTTAACTGTTTACAGTATATATTTGTATGCACGCATCTACATCATTCCCTCTTTTAAATTTCAATTTAGATTTTATGTATTAATTACAGAAAAAACTTAGAATATTTGGCCTTCTCCTTTTGCTTCCTTTCTTCCAATAATTTCTCCGTTTTCGTAATACCATTCAATATAGCGGTGTCTTCAGGTGCCAAATCTTTGGCATATTTGAAGTCCTCTAATGCTTTTTCAAACTTTTTCAAGTCAAGATGACTGGAAGCTCTTCTATAAAATGATTTTGCCTTTTCCTGTTTAGTCGAATCAGATGCTTCAATGATATAGGTTGAATAATCAATAGCCTTTTCATTGAATTTCAATTGCAAACATACCAAAGATAAGTTCAAATATAACTTTCTCTTTAACTCATTATACAAGAAATACCATTTTGGCTCTTGGTCTTGGTCGGGAATATATTCCATGACATACCTCAAACACTTCTTGTACTTAAAATATGCGCCTTTTTTATCATTATTCTTGAAAAGTAATGTTCCACTTCCCTTTATTATTTCTGATGCCTTGTAAACAGACTCTGAACTATCTTTGTCAATGTGCACGTCGTCATCAGGATACTCTTCGTAAATGTCACCACCAATATTATCATAGTTAGCATTAAAAATAGGAATTTCCATTCCTTCTTCCCATCGACCACAGTCTTCAATCACAATCAATTCATCTTTCACTGGTAGGTTTTTGTCGTCTGTACGCACCCTCTCCATTTCACGAATTACGGACTTCCCATGTATTAAATTACCGAAAACTGTATGCTTTCCACTTAAGTGGGGCTCCGGAGACACAGTAATGAAGAATTGAGACCCATTGGAGTTTTTGTTATTGTTGCTCATACACAACTTAAATGCTTGATCCATGGGTTCGGATAAATTTTCATCTTCAAAAATTCCTCCATCAAACGACTCACTAAACAGTCCAATGATTTCATTTGGATAGCTTGAAAAGTCTTTCCCATACTTCCAATCACCTGACTGTACCATGAAGTTTTTTATAGCTCTATGAAAACACATTCCCTTAAAGGATTTCTCGGTCCTACTTTGACATAGTTCCAAAAAATTCCTTGTTGCTTTTGGAGCCAAATCGTCATAAAGTTCCAACACAACCCTTCCTGTTTTGCTACCACCTATTGAAATATCAAGAAATGCACACTCTCTTACGACTTCAACCTTCATGGTCGTATATACTTATTGACTTGATTGCAAAATTATTCCACCAGATGACTTTTTAATGAGTAAATGTTAACCTCGTGATAACACAAAAATAAGTTTTATAGCAGCATTCTATAGTTTCTTGTAAAATCAAATAAAGATAAATTAAGTGCATTAAAAGGAAGAGATGTACATTAGATACGCCCCGAGGAAGCGACTAGTTTGTGGAGTAAGAAGGTTGTTCTCTACTGACCAAGTACGTGATCTGAAATATGTTAATGCAAGAGAAAATATCTATAAGCTTTTAGAGCATCAAGATAGATCGTCATACATATTATCACAATACATCCCTGAACCAGCTAGGGATGCATTTCTTGCTATAAGATCATTCAATTTAGAAGTAAATAAAATAAGTGATGGTGGTAGAAACGCAGGATCAACAGCTGCTCAGGCATCGAACCAATTAATGAATACTATGGGAGTTTCCACTGTTGACATGAAATTCAAGTTCTGGAGTGACATTATCTCTAAAGTTTTCACTGACCCATATTCTGAGAAGGATATTGGAGAACCCACCGCTTTGTTGCTTAGAGGCGCTTTGCAAAATGACTTGAACTTAGATATATCATACTTCCATCAGTTTTTACAAACCAGAAGGCATTTTTTGAAAACCAAAACCTTTGACACTGTGGATTCCATATCTTCGTACGGTGAAGGCACATACTCACAACTCAACTATTTGACTCAGGGTCTTTTGCTTTCTCCTTCGATTTCTCCGTCGACAATAAATGCTTTGGAGTATTCACCAGATCTTCAAAATCTAGTTAGTGATATTGCAGCTCACATTGGACAGGCAACCGCTATAGGATCAATGATTCTAGGTACAACTTATTATTCTTCTACTAGGAACCAGGTTACCCTTCCAATTGATTTGATGACTAAGTATGATATCTCTCAAGAGTCATTGTTGCGAATGACTCAGGGACATGTTAAGGAACAACATGAAATAGATAGTATCAGAGAAAAGTTGAGAGATATAGTATACGAAACTGCAACTGCTGCCAATGACCACATCCTTGCAGCAAGGAGCAAACTTTCACAGGTACAGCAAGAAATTAAAAACGTTATACAAAATAATCCAAATGATTCATATCTACAAAGATATAGTAAACGTTGGAGAAAGGGGATACCAGATGCTATTTTCACGCCCTTCATGGTTGCTATACCTACATCTCTCTATCTCCATAAGCTTGAAAAATATAATTTTGATATATTAAGCCCTAAGCTCCAGCATAAAGAATGGAGACTAGCTTGGACGTCTTTTAAGAACTATCATTTCAGAAGAATTTAAATAGCTGTACATATTACATTGTATTCATAAATCGAACTCTTGTAAATAAAAAAATATTCTGATGCACTGTATTGTCTAAATGTACGGCCTTTTAATCGCAGTCGTATAATTTTTCTTGTCTTTATCTGTTCGAGAATTGTCGTGTAACTGTCAACACGTCAAAAACAGTAGTAGAGGTTAATACAAGTGCAGATTCGATTTTAGGAGTTCACTACAAGGATTTCTTTCAGTATTTTCAAGGCTTACTTTTAGATTCTGGATTTTACATAGTCGATTGAAAGAGAGAGAAAAAAACAACAATTCCTTGAGATAACACGTTTGTCGAAGAATCCCTGCATCAAAGTTACCAACATATTAAATTTAATATTGTGATCACAAATCAGAATAGCTGTTTTGTCCTTTCTTGAAGTTAAAACTATGGGCGTCCAGCTTCCCAATCACCACATTACAGGAAGAATGATGCAACATCTGGCAATAGGACTCAATAATGAGCCTAAGGTGGCAATTGATCCCATCACTTTGATGATAAATGAATGTATGACAATTTCGTCAGCTATGCGTAAAATGACAAGGTGGTCACAAAGTGGAGTTGCTGCAATCCTTGGAGCAAGTGATTTCTTTGGCGAGGATGATCCCATCAATAACTTGGCATCCAACTTGTCAAGTAATAACAGACCTAGTAATGATAACCCGTTACTATCCAGTTTCTTACAGTTAAGAACAATTCTCACGGAAGCAAAGGACTTGTATGAAATCGACAGTCTCACATTATTGCAACCATTCTTATTGGTAATCAAATCATCTTCCATTTCAGGTCATATCACTGCGTTATCTCTTAATGCAATCTCTAAATTCTTGGATTACGAAATCATATCATCCAGATCTAAAAATATCCAGAGCTCATTAATTCAAATAATATCATCACTCACTCATTGCAGATTTGAGGCAGCGGATCAAAATTCAGATGATTCAGTTCTCCTTAAAGTATTAAGGTTGTTAGAAGCCATTATAACGAGTTCCTTGTCTAAATATCTTCCAAACGAAGTCATTTCTGAGGTTATTCAAACATGTTTATCATTAGCATGCAATAAAAAGAGAAGTGAAGTTCTTAGAAGGGCGGCAGAAATGGCTATGTTTTCGATTACAGTTCGTCTTTTCAGTGAATTAAAGTTCATTGAGCCAGAATCAACAGAGGAAATCCAAACAAACTTTCTGGATACGCAATTACCTGAGGATGTAATTGGAGGAACGGAGACCAATCAAATTGCGACTGACTCATCTGATCATGTAAATGAAGAAGATATGGGAGAAAAGGCTACACCTGCAGTTCAGTTGAAGACAAAAGAAGAGGATAAGTCTGAAGAGCCATTTGGTATTGTTTGCATTAATGAGTTCTTGGGTATCTTAATTTCAATGATTTCCCCTTCCAACCAATATCAGCATATGGAAAGTACACGCGTATTTGCTTTCTCCCTTATTAATACTGCAATTGAAGTTTCTGGGCATGAAATCCCTAAGCACATTTCATTAATGAGTTTAGTAGCGGATCCGGTATCTAAGCATGTGCTACAAACAATAACCACAACAGACTCGCCTCCTTTATTACAATCTGCGTTGCAACTCTTTTCAACAATAGCAATTATCTTAGGTAGACAGTTACAATCGCAAATTGAATTGACATTTACGCTTCTTTTCAAATCAATTCTTCCAGACGTTAAAAAAAATGACAACGATACAATCAGTGGGGACTTAGTTGCTAGCAGAATTCCAGCATCAAAAGAAATGCTTTTAGAAACATTGTCTTTACTATGGACTAGATCACCTGTATTTTTCACTCATTTGTTTATTGATTATGACTGTGATTTCGACAAATCTGATTTATCTACTAAAATGATAGAGTTTTTATGCAAGCTTTCATTACCAGAATCTGCTCTCATTACAACAGAGACTGTACCTCCAATTTGCTTGGAGGGGATACTTTCACTTATTAGTGGAGTTAATGATAGGATTAAATCTTCAAACTTGGATTCAGCAAATTCTTCCTTACCTCTTTTGATTCAAAATAGGAACAAGAAAACTGAATTCATTAAATGTGCGGAATTATTAAACGAACGTCCTAAGGAAGGTATCAAAGCTCTCGAAGAACATGCTTTCATTTCGAATTCAAAAGATATTACTGAACTTGCAAATTTTTTCTTTACAAAATCAGGTAGATTGAATAAAAAAGTGCTAGGTGAATTCTTAGCAAAACCAAATAATACCGAATTGTTAAAAGCATTTATTGATTTATTTGATTTCAAAGAATTGAGGGTCGATGAAGCTCTTAGAATTTTATTACGCACTTTTAGATTGCCTGGTGAGTCACAGCAAATTGAGCGTATAGTCGAACTCTTTGCTGAAAAATATGTGAGCTGTCAAAAAGAATTTGATGCTGAAGATAGTGAGCCAAATGAGAACGAAGAAGTAGTGAGGCCAGATAGAGACTCCGTGTTTGTTTTATCTTATTCTATCATTTTGTTGAATACAGATCTTCATAATCCTCAAGTTAAGAAGCAGATGCTTTTAGAAGATTACAGGAGGAACTTAAGAGGAGTTTATAATGGGAAGGATTTTCCTGAGTGGTATTTAGCTAAGATTTATCTGGCAATCAAAGATAGAGAGATTATCATGCCTGAAGAACACCATGGAACTAATAAATGGTTTGATGATGCATGGCACAACTTGATATCTTCATCTCAGAAGAAAACTCAAGAAGAAATCAACTATAGTGATGTTGAAATATGTCAGTTTGATAAGGTTCTTTTTGAAGCTGTGATCGATAAAATTATGGAAACCTTGGTTCAAGTTTTCAAAGAAGCCACAGATGATCATATAATCACAAGACTTATGTCGTCAATTGACAAATGTGCAAACATTTGTATGTACTATAATATGGAAAAATCAATTGATAGGCTTATTGG
Organism: Priceomyces medius; assembly: GCA_030570455.1. Lineage (NCBI taxonomy): Eukaryota > Fungi > Ascomycota > Pichiomycetes > Serinales > Debaryomycetaceae > Priceomyces > Priceomyces medius. The sequence continues at coordinate 566,590 of JAJLVV010000001.1, read as the reverse complement.
CTTGTTGGCAGACTTGACATCGTTAACCCCGGCTATTCAGAGAAATATTACTGAAGACGATAGAGACAAAATACCCATCACTCAAATCAAAATTGAAAAGAAAGAAGAAGCCGTTACTGTAAGTGAGTTGGCCGTATGGTTTGGAAAAGATTTCAAAGCACAACTTTCTATAGTAGTGTTATTCAGAATTATCAAAAAGACTGACTGTAGAGTTAGTAAGTCGTGGGACAAGATCCTTAAAATTATTTTAACTTTATTTGAAAGCTGTTTGGTGAATCCTAATTTATTCACAGATTTCCAGGCAAAGTTACATCTTGGACCATTACCCAAAGCTAAACCTCGCTATGTCATAAACCGTTCTAAACTCACAAACTCTGGTATATTTTCCACGTTTTCATCCTTTCTTAAAGGTTATTCTGACGAACCTCCAGAACCTACTGACCAAGAGATAGAAGCTACTTTATCAACAATTGATTGTGTCAGCTCTATCAACATTTCTAGTATCTTTACAGGCGTGTCGAAGTCTTCGAATTTAAAGGCATTCATCCAACTTTTACTTGATGCTTTACCAACTAATAATGAAGAAAGCAAACGATTTTATGAGTCAGAGACCTTGTTCTTGTATGAGATTATAGTCTGCTTCTCTTTATTGTTAGATGATTTAGAAATCACTGGTTTAATTCTTTCGAATTTAAAAACTGAAAACCTTTCAAAGAAGGGTCAACTCAGGGTTATTACTTATCAGTTATTGTTGGCTAGAAAAGTTGAAACAAATATTGATCAAATAATCCCTGAAATCATTAATTTTGATAAACAACTGTTGGTTAAAAATGGAGGACTGTTGATTCAACCACTTATTTCACTTGTTGATTCTGACTCTTGGTGCTGTAAACACCTATTGAATGACGAAAACTATTGGAAGGCATTAAGGGCTTTTGCATCTACACAAGTCTCCGCGACGGAAGTATTTTCGTTTGTGAGAACTCTTGTTAAGCAGTCTTCCAATGAAGTCACACTGACAAATTATCTACCTATTTTAGGTTTGTTGGATGAGATTTCATCATTAGGTGCGTTAGGATCCCAATGGGAACAAGATGGTGACAATAAATATGATAAGGATGTTTACAATTCCTTAGTTGAGCTTGCAAAGTCTTCCATAGCTTTAACAGCGGATTTAGCACTGGTTTGCAGTAATCCTAACTTTATTGGAACTGATTTGTGTTATTCCCTGATGCAGGCTTTGGCACACCAAGGTTTTAACCCTTGTAGAGAGGTCAGAAGCTATGCTATAAACACTTTGCAACTCAGTACTCTATCTGCTGAACTCAAGGACACATTGACCGCCTATGGCATTTTTGAATATGTGCTATTCCCATTGCTCTCCGAACTTTCAAAACCTGAAGTTCTTCAGACTGACATGCAAGGTTTCATGAAGACACTTGTGGAAGCAACAGTTTTGATAAGTAAGGTCTTCTTGAAGTTTAGCACAACATTTGATTCATCGCAAGTTGCAGATATTTGGCTAAGCATTTTAGATAATACTATCAAATTCACAGAAATAAGCGATGAGCAAGAAGGCAAACTAAAAGAGTCGGGATCTGAAATCGTTAAGAACATGGTATTGGTGTTGAATTCTAATGGGATACTTAATGAGAATACTGAGTTATGGAAAGTCACTTGGGTTAAGATTGATTCCATCTACCCAAACTTGAAACTGGAGTTAAATGTAGTTGATATAAAGAACTCTGAAGAAGAGGCTCAAGAGGAAAAGGTTCAGGAAGTTAAAAATAAGGACGAAAAAGAGGATGATACAGAAGAAACAACAACTACCACAGAAGAAGTTAAATAGCTTCATAACATCAAATTTAGGTAGGATATATATTTATATTAACTTTACTGCCAGATGTGTATATAAAATTTTCTCGGCCTTAAGCTTCAACAGTTTTAATAAACCAATTGAAATTATCTCTATATATATTGAGTTAAATAAAACATGGCGAAGGTTCAAACATACAGTGAAAGAGCGAAGTCACATACATCGCCTGTTGCTCAGCGTCTTTTAAATCTCATTGAATCAAAAAAGACCAACTTATGTGCTTCAGTTGATGTTAGAAAGACTGACGAATTTTTAACCCTCATTGACAAATTAGGTCCCTACATTTGTCTTGTCAAAACCCACATAGATATCATTGATGACTTCACTTACGATGGTACTATTGTTCCTCTCTTGAAATTAGCGAAAAAGCATAACTTTATGATCTTCGAAGATAGAAAATTTGCAGATATTGGAAATACTGTTAAAGCTCAATATGCTGGGGGTACTTACAAGATTGCTAAATGGGCTGATATCACTAATGCTCATGGTGTTACAGGCTCGGGAATTGTTAGCGGATTGAAAGAAGCAGCTCAAGAGACCACACAGGAACCTAGGGGCCTTCTAATGCTTGCAGAGCTTTCATCGAAAGGTTCCTTAGCATATGGAGAATACACTGATAAGACAATAGAAATTGCCAAATCAGATAAGGAGTTTGTGATTGGCTTCATTGCACAGAGGCAAATTGTTGCCGAAAGCTACGACTGGCTTGTAATGACACCTGGCGTTGGTTTGGATGATAAAGGTGATGGGTTAGGCCAGCAATACAGAACAGTTAATGAGGCTATTTCTACAGGTTCAGACATTATCATTGTTGGTAGGGGGCTTTTTGGTAAAGGAAGAGATCCAAGCACTGAGGGCAAAAGATACAGAGATGCTGGTTGGAATGCATATTTGCAGAAAGTGGGCCAAACTAATTAACCCATTTACAAAATTTTATAATCCTGACAAATAAATAAAATTAATTTTGTATATACAAGATATATGACTTCATTACACTTGGAGGGTATCATCTTCTAAGGAATCGGCCAATTTTGTTCTCATAATTTCAAACACCAATAGGCCAACAGATGTAGCTGGAATTGCTGTTAGAGCATTCCTTATGAAACCTTTGTAAGCAAACTGAAACCAAGGAAGTTTTGATTTTCCTTTCATCTTCATAATATGATGATAGGTTTCGATATACGAGTTATAATATAGCTTTATGAAGGGCTTTGCTGTATGAGAAGATGCATTGTATATGTCTAAAGCCTCTAGTCTGGACAAATGTACTTTTTGAATTTTGGTTAATGGATATTGAACTGAAATCAAAGTAAAAGCTGCTGATGCCCCTGCTAACAACACAAATGTAGATTTTAAAAGTTTCGTCAGCCTCAACTCTTCTAATGTTAACAGCTTTTCGTCTACGTGTGCCTTTTCATCCTTAGTTACCAGGAATTTTTCTCTAAATGTATCCTTTGCTTGTCTATAACCCTTTATCATTCTGTATGTTAAGTTGTATCCTTTCGTCTTGACGAACTCAAATGTTGAAAAATAAAAAGCAAACCCTATGCTCTCTTTGATAAATGAGAAACCGTATCCAGCAAATACACCAACTAGGCCAATCTCTTTTAGTTTATTCAATCCATAAATCCAAAGATTTTGATGGTTGCCATTTAACATTTCTGCTGCAGACAGTCTGGTGTAAATAGCGTCCACGGGAGCTGCTGCTAAAGACTGCGTTGCGCCTGCAAAGAAACCAGCTTTCCATACATCAAAGTATGTGCTGCCTACAAAGTCTAAGGCAGTTAAATAGCTTGTGTATAGTATCAATCCAGTAGCTGAGTTCGCAATTAATGGGGGTAATACTTGATCAGGAATGAACTTCCAACCTTCTTTTTTAATAACACTTACAAGCATCCCTATTGAAGAGTGTGTACGAAACTTGTAAGGTTTGACGTTAATATTGTCATGTTTATCTGCTAATGCCCTTACATATGCCAAATAGTCAAATCTTGATGGTCTAAATAATTTCACTGGGGTACGCAAGTACAAAGTTTGTAACTGATAAACCAACGCACGAATACCTGCTGCAGAAGCTGAAACCACCTGATTGCTCTTTTTGTTCTGATCTTGGCTATTTGGTTTTACCACTAGCGGTTGGTTATGTAGAGCGGAAGCGTTCATCAACGAATCATTAAAAATAGGATTTGAAAACAGTGGCGCAGATGGCCAACTATCCTGTTCCCACGATTTCAAATTGAAAGATGCCAATATGTTGGAAAATTTAACTGGTCAACTTTCGAGTTAGACCTCCTAGGGTCTTATTCATGTATCAGCCTCGAAAAGTACAGTAAATAATCTAAACCCTTTGTCCGCAACTTTTGATGCCTTTTATTAATTGTATACAGAACGCATATCAACACGAGATAAAATCTCGTTAATTTTGAGTTTTGAGATCTATATAATGATATAAAGATTATACTAAAGGAAACCATATTTTCCTCTCTTCTCCTAAACAATTCTAAGAGTCACGATATAATATTATTTCACTCTGTTTGAAATATCTTCTTGCATCTTCATCAATTAACACTAAAGATAAGTAGGTTCTAGTAGAAAACTTTTTGTTAACATCTCTGTATGTAGGGGTGAGTCCAAATCCACCAAGGAATAGCCTAATTGGAATGGTCTCACCTTTCACGGGAGCTCCATCCATGATTTCGAACCTTACTACTGTCTCACTATCAGTTATTTGATTTGGTGGAGTCCCAACCGTTTCTCGCTTCACCAACGATAACTCCATATGCTTGATTTTCAATCTCACTAACAAGAAATATATCCGTCCAACTATGACGTCTTTTAGAGAGAATCTAGACTTCAGATATTCGAATTCAATATGTAAACAATCCTCAATCCCGACATCCATTTTCACTGTTGGGGTATCTTTGTTGGAAATCTGTGGAGATGTTATTTGATAAACCCATAACTCCTTCTCTCTAGTAATTTCGGAGGCTGACTTTCTAGAGACGATTACCTTCACATAATATCTCAATCTTACATTTTTGCCTCTATAACTTTCGTACTGCTTTTCAACATTTCTGAACTCGAACGGATAGGTTTCGGGGTGCGAGAGTTGAGCAGGTGCCGCTAACTCAGTAGCCATAGTAAGGAACTCATCTGAAACTACGCTATCCGTACTTATCTCAATAGCACCTAATAACTGTACTTTAACACCAAGATGATCTACTTTCTTTCCTTCTTTAGTTCGAATGGTCACAGTTCCTTTTACAGACTCTCCATCTTTGTATATGGGTAATTTGTCAACCCTTCCTTGTGGAGTCTTTATATCAACATGTTTCCTTGTATTCTCGTTGTCTAACTTTATCTCAATATCCAACGGAGCTTTAAAGAACAAAGACATGCCCAATTGATCTATAAAAAAAGAATAATCTCTTAAATGTAAATGGCAAAGGATCTAAGATCTATTTAGCTTACTTGGAAAGAAAGCTTTCGGCTCAAGTATAATATGTATAACTACTATTCGATTCACTAATTACTTCTCCATATGATCATACATGTAATAAGGAAAATAGTATGAGTATCCACTATATACAGGTTGGGAACTCCACTTCAAATATGTCAAACAAGAGTCTCTTTAGAAAGGATCTCAGTTGAAGCTATTATACTACTTATGTAGTTGAATTGTAGCAGAAGTAGAACTACAAGATGTTGAATGAATATTCTCTTAGATAGTACATTTTAAGTAGAGGGCAACATTCTCCTCCGGTATAAGAACTATCGTCACGATGTGTTCGGTTTGCATATAATGAAGAGATATCCTTAGGCCAATTCAATTTAATGATGCACACGTCAAAGGGCAAAGAATTCTTAACTTATCGCTAAGAGCAGCACCACTTATTTATATTGTATAAGGTGTCAATTGACTGCTGACAGTTATACAGGCTTTATTTATAATTCAGCTTCTAGAGGTGGTAAGTTCGTCGGAAGATGTCTGAATACAATGATGATGTGGCACCGGACGTCGTTACTTCCAACGACTTTAATAATAGAAATGCTGCTCATGATCAGACAATCAAACACTTGGATACTGTTATCGCCTTATATGATTTCGTGGGAACGAATCCATCACACTTGCCATTGAGATTAGGAGATACAATCTACGTTTTAGCAAAATCCGAGACTGGATGGCTTGATGGAATTATCAGAAATTTGAATGGCGAAATATCAAGAGGGTGGTTCCCACATACTTATGTAAGATCTGTGAATTATGTCCAGCCAGTGATGAAGAAGTTGAAAAATGGCCATGAACTTGATTCATTAACTGCGGCAAACACCGCTGCAAATGTCCTTATTCCCTCTTTCGCAAATTTATTACAGAAAAACCTCACTGACGGTAAAAATAGCCCAGCTAATACTTCAAGGAAAAACTCCGTTGTAAGTTTCGCAAGTTCTGATACTAGTTTACCTTCGGATTCAAGGGCATCGCAATCATCAAGTCAGCTGCAACAATTATCTTCGAAAGCTCAACTTCATGGTTCAAGCGAAAACTTGTTAGATCATCACATCGAAAACCCAAAATCGAGCTCAGGAATCGAGAGTGTTTTGGCTCTGGCAGCCGACAATGTTAACATAGTCCATGAAGATATCAGAAACTCCTTGTCTGAGGCTACTCTGTCATTTAAACCTAATGTAATACCTGTTGATGAAGCCGAGAAATTAATGGAAGAGTACTACAAATTGCATGATAAATTGCCTTCGTGGATACCTAGGTGTACTACTAGTGAGGATTTTATCTTCTTTTGTGAGCAATTAAATGTATATTGTGATACCATCCCTTTGACCACTTTCCATGGTTCTCAAAATTTTCCGATTATTGAGATTCCAAAAAGAGAGACTTTACTAGATAAGTCAATAATACCAATACATTCCAAGGATCCGACAAAAGATTTTGACAACAGATCGGATTCTACAGCCTCATTTGATCCGTTAAAGAGGGAATCTAATGCATCTTCAAACTCGCAGACACTAGGTAACTCAACTTCTTATCACCATTTTTCACAACCATTTTTTGCAATGGAAGGACTATTTTATAACCAGCAAGGAGACTTCATAAAGTGGACCGAGTTAAGAGATGAGTTAATTTATGTTTTGGATTTAACACATTACTCATTAAAAGATTATGATAGGCAGTTATTTGCTACACATATAACAAGGCTTACACAGGCCATAAATTGTTTATATGGGGCACTGAGACTAGTTGGTGATGATTTTTTGAAAACAAAGTACGAAGGCTCAGTGAAGAAAAGACTAAGACGTATAGTAACATCATTTTCTCAGCTTTACACTTTGGGATTTTTGCACTTGAGCGTAATGTCAAATTCGCAAAGTTCATTAGATATCAAATTATTCAAAAATGATATGAGGATGTTGAATAAAAGTACTGCTATAAACGCTCATAAAAATAGGTCGGTTGATTCGACAACCACGATTAAAATGGATTTTAATGAACTAGATTCCTTGAAGGAGGATTTGGAGCGGGTTCATCTCAATGATGACCCTAAAAAATATCACTCAGAGTATCTTGAAAAGATCAAATATGAGGTTGAAAACATAAAGCATAACGTCATCTCTGTAATTAAGATTTTTGTGAAAGTATCAAATGGGAAAAAAGTGAAGTTATCTGATTATATTGGATCTGATGCGTCTGATACATCTGACAATGAAGGTGAAGATAGATATAATATTCTTCCTCAATTGTATCCGAGATTTATAAGTGGTGAATTTAATGGCGGAAATTGGTGTAATTTTTTCTTGGCTTCATCGAACCCTGTTCTCAACTTAAGTGGTGATGACTTAAAAAACAAGTCACATTCAAAGGTTATTATTGATAATGAGACATATACCAACCTAGAAAGCATTAGTAATGATCTAGTATCGATATGTAAGGAAGTACTCGAGTTTTTGGATCCTGAAAAGCAATCCCTTTACTATAATGACTCTTTGAAAAATGAGAGAAATAATCAAATTTTGAGGTTAATCTATAAGTTTATATACCAAGCAGGTACCATGGTAGATATTGTGGAATCTTTTGACTTTACTGTGTTTTCTTTCGTGAAGAAATATTCTATGAGCGGAGATGATTCTACAGTGTGGGATGATGAAAAGGATCAGCAATCCCCTAGCACAAACACAAAAATCATTTTTCATTATCCAGTCGTCTTGGAGTTCTTTCAGTATAAGCAACACTTCCATGATATGATTGCTAAAATCATAATGTCAACCCAATCGTTAACGCTAGAAGACCCCGACATGTTTCGTGGTATCAAAGGCGAGAACCCCTTATTTTACAATCGTGATATAGTTAAACAAGATACTGAGAGAGCAGCGATTATTTTAACACAGATCTATTTGAATAACTTCGACCGCTTTAAAAGTGGCTCAGTATTTTTAACTCCTGAGACGTTACTCTCAGATAATCTCAGAAATAGTATCCGCTTTTTCGGTAATCTATTATCTTTAATTCAACAATTGGTGGATGAGAGAGAAACTATATTAAACTACGCAACAAGAGTGATGCACGTAGATATGAACGTTCAGCTATTACTTATGGAAAGGAATAATACGTTATTGTCTGAGAGGCCAGATGAAGGAAATTCGTTTTATGGGGGACAAGCATCATCCAGCGTTCCTTGGTACTTAGAGGGTGATGACGAGTATGACCTTCTATTGGATATCAAAGGAAATATTAAAGGTGGTACCAAGGAAGCGTTGGTTTCTCATTTGACCCATCATGATGCCTATGACAGTAATTTCATTGCAGCATTCTTGTTGACATTTTCTACGATGATGTCTGTAGGTGAACTTATTGAGTTGTTGATTGATAGATTCTCAATTGAACCTCCTGAAGGATTAAGTTTTGAGGAATATAACACATGGGTATCTAAGAAACAGAATCCAATCAGATTAAGAGTTTTAAACATAATGAAAATTCTTCTTGAAAAGCATTGGTCAGATTCATATTACAAAGAAAGTGTTCTTCGAAGATGGCATTCGTTTGTCCAAACTTCCCAAGTTCAGAGCTATTCTATTGGGAAACTAATTGTCGGTGATTTGGCAAGAATATTAAATGGAGAGAAGGTTTACATTGAAAGACAACCTTCGATTCCTTCTGCAAAGCCACCAGCACCTTTACTAAAGGGCTATAAAAAGAAACTTAAATTACTTGATATTGAATATATTGAATTCGCAAGGCAATTGACTATCCGAGAATTCAAGCTGTATTCCAAAATAACTAGATATGCTTGTTTAGCAAAAGTCTGGAGTAAGAAATCTGGACTATCAGATAGCATTGATGATATCACTAATTTTATTAAAGAGTCTAACCAGTTAACTAATTTCGTTGCATATATGATATTACGGAAACCAGAGATTAAGAAGAGAGTTCAAATCGTAAGATATTTCGTTCAAGTTGCAGAGAAATGCCGTCAATATAATAACTTTTCTTCTATGACAGCGATTATATCCGCGTTATATTCATCACCAGTACACCGTTTGAAGAAGACATGGAAGTATGTGAGTCCTGAAACGATGTCAAGATTGCAAGGTATGAATAAACTTATGAATTCTTCAAGGAATTTCAACGAATACAGAGATATTCTCAAGTTCGTTGGATCAGAACCGTGCGTTCCATTTTTCGGTGTTTTCTTAAGTGACTTGACTTTTGTATTCCATGGTAACCCTGATTATATCATGAATAGAACGAGAATGATCAACTTTTCGAAAAGAGCCAAAACCTTTGAGATTGTTGAGGGTTTGGATAGGTTCAAGAATTCTGCTTATAACTTACAGGAAGTTCCTGAAGTTCAAAGCTACCTTGAATCATGGTTGGATAAATGCCCTCCAATCACTGAGCAGTATCAATTGTCTTTAAATCTTGAACCCAGAGAATCTAAGGCGCCCTTAAACAGTGACAGCATTAGTGCTCAAAGGTCACTGAAAACGCCTGTAGTACACCAAAAATCATCGCTCGCTGGACTTCCCTTCAGAATATAATGAAATAATGAATTCCACTTATATAAGATAAAAGTTTTAAATATACACTTCTCATTATTTTTTATTTAAAAGGTTCGTACAAATTTAATTATTAAGGTTCTATTAAGGTTATGGACATATGGGTATTTGCTTATTGATATTCATGTCAGCGTGATTATTCATTCAGTTGGATTTAGTCTTTTGAGGCTACTTACTTGAAGATTCGCTCTTATCGGGCCACCGCCTGCTCGATAGTCTTTTTGACCCGTTCATTGTAAAGAGGGGGACCAGGTATGTATTTCTAGCTTTTGATTCGTTAATATCAGATAAATAACTGTTAAGCTCCAGTTCTAATCTTGAAGACTCCTGTATAGTCATATCCACCAAGCAATCTAAGATATTATGCAAATTTAAGTATTTTTCTAGAAGCTTTTTGTGCCATAAATCATTAACGTGGGATTTCAGGGGGTCTGTGGTGTAGGCTGACTTACTGTTACTATCGAATGATGAATGTACAGACGAGTTTCCTGTTGCAATAGAATGGATTGAAGTTGTGTCTGTAACTTCAGAGAAGTCATGCTCACTATCAGAAGAGTCTATGTCCGTTAAATTAGCCTTCGTGTCATTCCGACTATCGGGTATCAGTTCAAGACTCATAGTCATATATAATAAAGTGAGGCTTTGCAGTAGATTATAATCAACACTTTAGTTTAGTATCTCTTCAGAAGCAATGTTGTTTTGTTAATTCACCCTTAACAACTTCCCCTAAAACTTTCAGATTCAGTATAATGTGCTAGGGGTATTCCACCAAATGCTCTTTCCTTCTGGTCTTCTGGTTTCGATAGTTGAAACCTGCTCCAAATGAATGTGTAACGTAAGACAGTGTTTGTTTTCAGTATAAATTACTTCTCCTTGTTATTATTTTATCTACTAGGTTTCAACTTATTTTCCCTGATCAGTATCTCATAGCCAAGGCAGATTACTATCCTTTTTATACTTATACGACATATAAATGATGATATTTATCTAATTTGATAAAGTCTAAAAATGGAAAAACTGAAAAAAAGATGAAGGCGCGTAAAAAAGGTGCATTTAGATTCACGATTCATTATACTCATAAACCACATAGAGAAACTTAAAAAGTGGGAAAAGTGGTCAAATGAAGCTTAAATTAAAATCTCTTGGTTGGCGAAGCGAAACTAGACCTATCTATGATTAAAGTACCGTCTGACCATTAAAGGTGTGTTCACATTGACCATTTTAGCAATAAGATCTCCTGCATTTATTCAAATGTACCTAGTAGTATAACGTAATTTTAAAAAGACGACCACCGAGATGATGAAGCAGTCGATACATCTAAATATTGGCATATGATGCCTGTGAGGTATAAACCTTTGTTTTGGTGGGATAAGCTCTTTCGCATATTTTATTTTTATTTAGTGATTAAAAGCTATTGTTATTCTGTAGGTGGGCTATTACTTTATGCAAAAACACGTATTATTTTCTTAAGAACTGGACTATGGTAGTTTGTAATTATAACTTTGACGGTGATGTATTTCGTCTGAGCCTACATTGATCGCTTGGGTAGTCGCGATTTACAAGAACGACTACTAACCTTCTACCCATACTTTAACACCATCGAACCTAACGATTTTATTGTGAAAAAGAATCAGAACAGAATGTCTTCTAATGATGTTTATAACACCGAGTCTGTTTAACACCATGTATCTCTAAATGTTGTTACTCAGTAATCATCGGAATCATCGTATTACCTCACTCATTTCGCAGCCACATAAGCCCTGGGCCTTTTAGTTCACCCCAGTGACATTACTTCAGGTTTACTGAAGAAGTTGTTCTTTTATATGCAGGCGAAACCCACCATAAGAATGCTTTACCCCATAAACACATATTTTGGAACTTCTCATGTTGGTTTTGGTTTTGGTTTTATCTAGGCAGCGTTGCCAGGGAGATTCACCCAATAGCGTTTTCCTTATCGCTTCCAGTAGTGGAAGACTTTCTTCTCCGGACCTCCTCGGTGAAGTTTTCTTTGTATAGCTGTAAAGATGTGTGATCTAATGTTCTGCAGGAAGCGGAGGGACCGCGGAATTTCACCTCGATAACCAAAATGATATATCCCAAATCATCTATATATCTAGGCTCTCTCTCTCTCTCCTAAAGTTAAAGTATAGTTCAAATAGGATACAAAAATCTAGAATCAAATCGTAATCTATCACAACCTAATAGATAGTTAGATACTCACCGACAAAACAACTAAAAAGTTTATTCAAAGCATATTTATTATATTTCAAGTGATAAGCAGCAAATATGACTTCATCAGATTCAAAAGCAACAACTAAAGTATGCGTCTTCTGTGGTTCGTCATTTGGTACTAAGGAGTTATATGCTGATAGTGCATCAGCGTTAGGTAAAGAATTGGCAGAGAGAAATTGGGGCTTGGTGTACGGTGGAGGCTCTACTGGTTTGATGGGTGCAGTTGCTAGAGCATGTGCAACTCAAGGTGGATATGTTCATGGAATCATTCCAGAAGCATTGATATCAAGAGAAAGAATAGATGAAGATCTGCTTAATGATAAGTTAAAGGAATCTATTGACAACCATGATGGATCGACACCTTTGCCTGACTCCAAGGAATATGGTAAGACAACCTTAGTAAGGGACATGCACACAAGAAAGAGATTAATGGGCGAGGAAGCTGACGCATTTGTTGCATTACCAGGTGGTTACGGTACTATGGAGGAATTGATGGAAGTTGTTACTTGGTTTCAACTTAATATTCACAACAAGCCAATCGTTTTGTTTAACATTGATGGCTTCTACAGTGGTTTCTTGAAGTTTGTTGAAGACTCTATCAATAGTGGGTTTGTAAGTGCCAAGAATGGAGAAATTATCAAGGTTGCTAACACTGTCGAGGAGATATTTGAAGCTATTGAAAATTTTAAAGTGCCAGAGGGCCAGTTTAACTTAAAGTGGAACTCAACATGAGTCATAAGTTTACTACGTTAAAATCCCAATTATAAATAAAATATATCACAATAGTATCCTGGTCTATAAAATAATATAGTGCTGTAAAACTTCTATCTTAAATAATTACGTTTTGTGTATTTTACGTCTATTCGTCATGGACATGGAACAAGTCCGAAAATTCATCATCTGGAACTTCGACTTCATGCAAGTACCCAGTTGCAACATCGTAAAGCATTCCCCAAACCTCAATTTCTCCATTTTTCAAAGCTAATGATGCAGATGGATTTCTCTTGAGTGCCGTCACGCTTGCTATGATATTCAATTCAACCAACTTTCTAGCTTTTAATTGTGGATCATGATTGAATTCGTTAAGGTATTTCAAGTGTGCAGCTCTAGTATGTCTAATTGGATTCAACCAGAGATCTAATACACCACCAATCCTTTTAGAAGAGAGTGCAGCCCAAATACCACCACAATCGGTGTGTCCACATATGACAACCTTTTTGACTTTCAACACCTCAATAGCATATTGAATAACACCCTGAGATGACAAGTCGTTGGCACTAATTACATTGGCAATATTTCTATGTGTAAAAACCTCGCCTGGTAAAGTGGCCAAGCAAGACTCACCAGCACGAGAATCAGAACAGCCTATCCATAAAGTATGTGGTGTTTGTCCTTTTCCGTTAATGTCAAATACTTGGTTGTTATAGTTGTGTTTAATGGAATCGACAAAATATTTGTTGTTATTCAAATAATCTTGAATAGTGGATGACTTGCTTAATGTGAAAGGGAAGTTGTTAGACTTGTTAGTCAGATAAGCTTCTGCTATTGAAGGCGATGAGGTTGTTCCTAACAATGTATCTGAAGAGTCAACCACTCCAGTAGCTTGCAAATGCTTTAAAATATTTTCTCTACCCATAGTTCTTGAGCATCTAGCGAAAGTTCGTAGAGGTATTCTACGAAAACTCTTCATTATTTAACCATTTTTCCCGGTTGTTGGTCTCTAAAACCCAGTCCTAATAAACCTCTGGTGCCAACTTATGCACTTCAAACTACGTAATCACTTTAACTGCAGGTTATCAGTAACTTTTTCTAAAAATTATGTACTTGATCCTGTATAATACTACTATATTCAGGAACGTTGTTGCTGATATGTGGCTGACGGCGAAAAATATGAATCATTTTCCGGCATATACTCTCAACTAATCTTGCCGAAAATCCGGGCCGAAATGGAAATAGATGAAGTCAAAATTTACAACTCGTGCTTCTTTTTGTTATATATATTTGAACTAGTTGATTGCTTCAAAGTCCAAGAACAGGTCTAAGTTATAATTCCTCACTAATAAAACTCTTCAGCATGATATATATATATATATATTTGCTCTAATGTCTATTTACGATAAGTTTCATATATCATAATGACTGCAAACTTGTAGATAAGTGAGGTACACAGCGATTCACCCTGGTACAATAAAACGAATAGTGTTCTCTGAAATGTGTTTACATTGGAGTATATATGTTTTTAATGTCATAACATGACCATAATAACACGTTTATCGTCTTGCATCTACTCCTAATTATTTGTCGGTAGACAAATGGTCTCCCGTTCAGAAGGTTGCACGGTAAGTTACACAAAGATGTGATTGGTGATTACTATGATCTACACGTCTTATGATTTGTAACCTTCACTTACGATGAGCATAATTAATGCGCCTAAGTGACCAAATATGACAACTGATGAGGAAACTATAGAGTCTGCTCTCGTAGAGCTCATCCCGGAGGGAGAGCTAACGGATGAGCAGAAAGAGTTCAACAGCTTGTCAAAAGATACTAAGTTGAATCGTTTAAACACCTTGATTCAAAGATCCCAAATTTATTCGAAGATAATATCAGAGAATATTTTGGAAGCAACTATGAAGAAGAGTAATGCAGAACCCACCAAGAAGCCTCAGCAGGCTGAGAATACTAAGCGTGATAGCAAAGGTCGAAAAAACACAAAACAAGCTAAGACTGATATAACTCAAATGTTAACAAAAGGTGCGTCAGATCAAGCTAAGACAAAGAAACGTAAAATAGAAGGCTCTCAAACAGAACATACGCAGCAACAACCTGCGCTCTTGTCTGGTGGAACTATGAAGGATTATCAATTAGATGGTTTACAATGGCTAGCAACGTTATATGAAAATGGTTTGAATGGAATTTTAGCAGATGAGATGGGTTTAGGGAAGACCATCCAATGCATTTCTTTTTTTTGTTTTTTAATTGAGAATGGAATAAAGGGACCGTTTTTAGTGGTTGCACCACTCTCTACTATTGGAAATTGGGAGGCTGAAATCACTAAATTTGCACCCTCTTTGTCGGTGCTTAGATATTCTGGATCAAAGTCTGAGAGACATGATATCGAATTATCACAAAACTATAATATCGTTTTAACTTCTTATGAAGTCTCTATTAAGGATTTCAATAAGCTAAATTCTGTTGAATGGAAATATCTAATTGTTGATGAAGGTCACCGTTTGAAGAACATGAACTGTGTTCTAATCAGATTTTTGAAAAAATTAGATATATCAAATAGGCTTTTAATCACGGGTACTCCACTCCAAAACAATCTTGATGAATTATGGTCATTACTCAATTTTATTCTTCCTGATGTATTTCATGACTTGGAACTATTTCAGCAATGGTTTAACTTTGACGAATTAACAAATCTTGAAAACGAC
The DNA here is from genome assembly GCA_030570455.1 of Priceomyces medius. NCBI lineage: Eukaryota > Fungi > Ascomycota > Pichiomycetes > Serinales > Debaryomycetaceae > Priceomyces > Priceomyces medius. Next base: position 550,978 of record JAJLVV010000001.1, on the reverse strand, counting down.
GTAAATGATGATGAAGAAACGAAGTTAGCTATTCAATTGAAGATTCAAGAGAATTTGGTACAGAACTTACATACTATTTTAAAGCCTTTTCTTTTGCGGCGTTTAAAAAGAGATGTTATAAAAGACCTTCCTCCAAAAAAAGAATATTTAATTCATATACCCCTTTCAAATCTTCAGAGAAAAATATATGGTGAGATATTAGAAGGGAAAATATTACAGTCATTGGTCAAAGCTTACGTGAAAGAATTCATCAATTATAATTATAGACACGTTTTCCAACTCCCTGGAGACACGCCACTAATTGAAAGCTTCCTCGATAATAAGTTCACCAATGATTCATTGCAAGAAAGGAATAAATCGTTCAGCTTTAGAGAAGCTGATTCTGATGATGAGTTTGAAGCACCCGATACATTAGATGTTGGGACTGGGGAACCTGACTTAAATTTAAAGAATTTAAGCACAGTAAAGAAAAAAGAAAAAATTTTGGAATATTATTTTGCATTGGGGTATAAAGAAATTAAAAGTCTATCTTTAAAAAATTCTGTTATGCAATTGAGAAATATATGTAACTCCCCATATGTTTTTTATGAACCCTTCCCACGAGATGAGAGCAGTACTAAGAACTTTATGGCTGCACTCCTTCATAATTCTTCCAAGTTCAGAGTTTTGGATCAATTGTGCAGAAGACTCCTCCCGTATCATAAGGTTTTGATATTCTCACAGTTCACTAAGGTTCTAGACTTGCTACATGATTGGTTCGTATATCAGAGCATTGACGTTTGTAGGCTAGACGGATCGACATCACAGGAGGAAAGGGAAGAACAGATGAAGGCGTTTAATGTCAATGATAGCAAAAAAGTATTCTTATTATCTACTAGAGCGGGTGGTCTTGGTATCAATTTAATTGCCGCAGATTCCGTCATCATATTTGACAACGATTGGAATCCTCAAATAGACTTACAAGCCATTGATAGAGTTCATAGAATTGGTCAAACAAAGCCTGTCAAGATCTATAGGTTTATTGTTAAGAACTCTTTTGAAGAAATATTAATCGCTAAGAGCTCTTCGAAGCGATTTTTAGAGAAATTAGTCATTCAAATGGGAGAATTTAAATTTAACCAATTGCAAGGTATGCTTAATAAAAGAGAATCTAACATACGAGAGATACTACAGTTTACTAAAGATCTCAAGGTTTTCCAACATAATATGGAAAATGATGAACATTTCTCGTATGATTATCCTGATCTCAGCAAATCTGGCACTAAGTGTGAACCAATTTTAAGTAAGGCTGAGTTGGATGAACTAGTTGATAGATCTTCAAAATCCTACAGCATGGTTGAAGATTCTTTCGCCAACATTTCTGTATACGAAACATTGAATAAAGTGGATGTGTCAACGTAAAAAAATTCCTACTAAATTTTATAACCTACATTATGCCATGTCTAACTTTAACTTCTCGCATTAAAAAATCGTCTGAACTTATAGAACGTTTCAAAAATAATAAAAATAAGCACTATATCTCTATCAGTGTTCAACAAGACCAATGGTCTTTGATCTCCATCTAAAAGCATTCCAAGCGGCACTGTAACTCCAACTCAAGTCTGTAGCTCCTTGCATATATCCATGAGATCTATGGAATTGCTCGGACATATGACCATCTTCGTCGGTGTGTTCTTTGATAACCTCTAAAAAGGAATCCGCATAAAGCCACAATCTCTTTAAAAGCTCATCATATTTCGAAGAACCATACTTAATAACTGAAGGCTTGAATACTGAATCTAAATTAAGGAACTGACTCAAAAATTCAAAGCTTATATCATTTACAACTAAGTCTTTTTCATCTTTGCTTAATTTGAAAATAAGCTTATAAATTACTTCAGCGGCAGAAGCTGTTGATATAAACCAAGGATTTCCGGCAGACCTTCCGTAACCGTCATAAATATCTTCCGGATATCTACCCAACCCAGTGCCACCGCCCTCATGGTAACTTAGCCTATTAATAGGATATCTTACCTTCATGTCCCCAACCATTGCATTCAACGTATTCAAGAGCTTGAAATCATCAACATCGAATGGAATGTCCGAATAATCGCCATAATCATAGTTATGTGAATGAATCGTACCTAATAATGTCGCTGCGTCTAATCCAGATCTATCTCCCGAATTGACAAGTTTTGGAGACTCAATAAGGTACGTTTTGAAATCAGCGTTATACCCAGCTTCTTTCTCAATAAACTGTTTGAGAGATAAAAATTCACGTTTCAATTCTCTAATGAAGTCCACGTCATCTTCACCGGTCATTTCAGCATAATGTAAACCTTCTTTCAATGACCTCAATTGCGTTAAAGAAGTAAACAAATGATGTCCTTGAATTTCTTCCCAAAGATCAAAGCCATCCTTGTCCCAATTCCTAGCAACATAAAGTAAATCAGGTTTAATAATCTCATTATAAATAAATTTTGAGTTTTTCAAAAACGTGTTTGAAATGCTCTTGTCATGCTTCTCTAATAACTTTAAATACATTAGAATCGTAATGGTTCGAAGACCAGGACCATCTCTTTGTGGTCTACCCCAGGTTTCCTCAAAAGGCTTCGAATCTGTTAAGAACTTAGGCTCGCCTAAGCCAGAAAGATCATAATCGTCAAATCTACCAGATTTGTTATTCAAGCGTTGAATAAAGTACTGGTTTTCGATATATGATTCGATCACTTGTGCAATTTTTAAGTCCAGAAACTCAATATCATCTAAATGTAGTACCAATGTTTTTATTGTTAAAGCCGCATCTCTAACCCATTGGTAGAAGTAGTTTGGGTGTTGTTTTGATGGCGAAGCAATCACAGCACCTTTGGCAACTTCAGGTTGGGTTAAATAATCACTCGCGCCATCTATATTGTTCAATATGCCCTTGAAAGCAATCGCTTTCTCCTTGTCAATCCAAGCTTCCAAATCTGAATTTGTATGGATGTTTGTGTCACCTGAATCTCCTGTGATTAAGGAAGTTATTGATCCCAAGGATAGAATCAGCTGAACAGCTTTATTCATGCCAGTGTCGTGTAAAGCATGAGGGATGTATAGCCCTCCAGTGAGAGCCGTAAACAACGCCAATAGCCAAAGATTTAATTTCATTACTATTTGTGGGCCCTTCTTTAGAATTAATGAATTTCCTAATGATCCCTACCTCTTTACCTTGACCCTTACAAAACCACGATGTAAACAAACAAAAGAACAAAGACAACCTTCCAAAAACTCATAAAGCAGTTATTGACTAACAACGTATGCTTTTTTTGGTTGTAGTAGAATTTCTGGTTTTTTATTTATTGTAGTTTTATTTGTGGAATCGGTTTGTAAATAAATCTGGGGAATTTCCTCATTTTGATGACCATTCACAAAAACCAACCTTTCGTGAATGACTTCAAAAAAAAAAAAATTGTGGATGTTGAATATGCCGATATGTACCCTGAGTAAAACATCCATATAGTACACAAATAGGTTACCATGGATACTAGAGAACCTTATCAATTCTGTACACTCCTTAATGAAAATAACATTATAGTTATGTAAGCGCATCATTTGCCCTTATCTGATTTTATTCACATGTTTCGTTAATAACTTATTTTGTTCAACGTCACCCATTTTACCCAGGCGGTCTGGCAGATTCTCTTTTAAACCATGGTTGGTTTTAGTTTTCTTTATTTTTTTAAGTTTGACTTTTCTCTGACTGACTTCATTGTATGTCTGACGTCACTCTATTTTGCAAGTACGACGTAGGATAGTAGCAGCGACATGAAATGCTATGCTCATAAAGAATCAAAGCAAATACAATGTTCTTATTTATTGTACTTTTGTAAATGTAAATAATGTACTGTTAACGCATGCTCAATTCTTGTTCATAGTCATGCTTGGGTCATGCTTGAGTGAGGCTCAACTACGTTTTGAACTGCTAGCATAAGCATTAATCATGAAACAATTTTTATAATTCCTGGTGATTACTTACAATGTATTCTGTGTAATAAGCCTTCAAGTAGTGGAGTTCTAGAAGCATTAGGCTTAGCTGCATAATAGCTTGTGGTTCATTCAATGGCCCAATCCTCATAAATGTAGGTGATGTACATTAATTGGGGCCTAAGAGTATCAACAGGCCCTGTGTTTGTCACATACCTTGAATTATAATTGAATTGAGTTGGAAAACCAAATCTTATAAGTGGAGTTGTGTCATTTTTTCAATCTGTATATAGCCGAACTTATTTTAAAAAATATACATTAAATTCGGTTTCATCTACTCAACAAAAATATTGAACTTTGGGGTATTTGAATCTGTAAGCTCTTCAGAACCAAAATGTCTAATTCATTAGCGGCATATACAATTGGGATAATTCTCCTCCTACATGCTGGCTATTCTTCTTTTGAATTCAATCACTTAACTAAAGCAAGTGGTATAGAGGCGGGATTACCAATAGACATAATTATAGAAACATTGATTAGCATGGTTATTATAGGATATGGGGTTATTATATCTATAGCGAACGCCCCTTTCTATTCTCTTAAAAATGAGAAGATATATTCCGATTCACAGTATTTGAAACCAATTCAGATGAAAGATGCTCTCAGAAACATAGAAAAAACTGGCATAAACGAATACCAACAGTATTCAACTAGAGTAGATTTCGTTAATATTCATGAAAAGAGACGAGAATTTATGAAATGGTTAAATCTGAAGGATTGATGTTAATATTTAAAGATATATACATAAAATAATATAATGATATAAAGTAAAAATATTTGAAACTTTAAGTTATATGTGTGATTTAACGCTATTTTGAAAAATTATTGGCATTAATTTTTAATCTTTCTTAACAACTTTTTCGGCTCTAGTATTACTTTTTTGCTCTCTACTTTGCTTACCTTTTGGACCAGCTTCGGTTTCCAAAAAGTAATCCCACCATCTGAATGAAGACGAGTAACCTCCAACGAAGTAGTGATGATGTTCATCATGGTGGTCAGCACCTGCCCAAAATGGTAAAAAGTGATGTAATGACCATGGAAATTCGTACCCGGAATGTGAATCAACAGCTTGGAACAATCTAAGAGTGATCCAAAGACAGATTGTGAATAAGTGCAATTTTCTGGTGATAAAGCACCACACTATTGGAATACCAACGGTACCAAATCCCAATAACATAACTTCAATTGGGTGAGCGTACTCTGCCGCCAATCCAAATGGTGCTGCATATCTGTGGTGCTGCTTATGGATGTATTTGTAAAAGACACCGTGATGTAAACCTCTGTGAAGCCAGTAATGCCATGCATCTTCTAGGACGAAGAATACTGCTAATTGAATGCAAACATCTTTGAGGCTTGGGAATGGTACACCGAAACTGATACCAATTCTTTCACATAAAGGATGGAAGAACCAGATTGGGAATGCTTCAACAAGGAAGTGAGAAATCAAAACAGATTTCATACACTCCCATTGCTCTTTATTAGATGGAATCTTGCTATCTTGAATTTTGTATTTTTTGAAGTATGGAATTTGGTCTATGATCATCCATGGTAAACATCTTCCGAAGTACATTGCTTCATGCAACACGAAGAACAAAAGACCCGTAGCAAACAAATCGTTACCCATGTAGTAATAATATGCCCCCCATATCTTTTCGAGTGCATTCAAATTGTCAAGTTCTTGGAAGCTGTTGTAGGCATCTCCAAATGAAGTCACATTGGTAAATCCCGAGTAATCGTTATAAACGTTGCTTCTGTAGTAAAGTTAGTATTAAACGTGTCTTAGGTTTCAAGAGCGTCTTTCTTTTGCTAATAACATTCGAAAATTACAACCTATAGTTCTCTTCCTACTAGGTCTTTCAATTTACTTACCTTACGTTCATTTTGTCGAGTGTATCGGTGTCCTTTGGTGTTCAAAGATATTTCTAAGAAAAAACACTAACTTATATGTGGAACATAAAAGAAACGTGAGGTGCGCTATACGATAAAAAGAAAGATCGGTTAAACGACGGGAACGAGAGCGGAAAAAAATCTCAGGGTGCGCGAGAACGACCTCGCCAGCACTTCGATGGCGAAAAGATAGATTTGTAGCACAAAAGCAGCAATTTGGATTAGAACGATACAGGAGCTCAACCGAATGAAGATCAGGTACGACATGAACGACACGCTTTACGTTTTACGACACTCATTTAATAGCGAGGGTACGACAAGCTTAGGTACAGTGGTACTTTCACAAAAGTAATAATAATAATAATAATAATAATAATGATAGTAGTGGCATGTCACAAGATATGAGATGCAACTTTTTTTTTTTGAAATTTGGGATTTAAGATAAGCACAATTGCTTGCTACTTACTTCATTAAAGTGTTGCTATGAGTCCATTTTGGTGGTCTTAGACACTCTTTAGATGTAATAAGATTCTTCCTTGCATAATTCGGTATATGGACGACTTGCCTCTGTGTAATAACTTATTACTCGGAATGATAACAAGCTCTCCGATTAAGTTGTGCCTATGAAGAATATACACCATCTAGTTGATGAATCTCAGAAAATGCAAATCGAAAAGCCTACTATTCCCTCGTTTGCATTTGACGTTGAAACTTAGGCTGCTAAAAATCTAATTATAAGTCACCGCATACTCATCAAAGTGGGTAAATCTGTAAAAATTTCTTGTAAAAGTGAATTGAAATAACTTTATTCAATTTTTAATTATATATAACCACTGTTACAATATGCCCTTCACAGTCAAGGTATATAAAAAAGTCATCAATTGAAGCTAATAGAGTAGTTATTTAATTCTTATCTCTGTCTAATTTCTTTTGGCACGGCCCTATGAAAACTGTTATATCATATCAGTGCTCTTGACTGCATACACCCTTTGTAAAGAGACTAGCTACACTTTTTATCACATCACTATTTTACTTAATTTTCATATCAGATCCTTCGATCTTTTTGGTTGCGTCATGTCATCATCTAACGAAGAAAGCGGAAAGGGATATATCACCGAAAGAAGCGCAGAGCATGCTAATAGGCAAATTAGGTCTACTTCTGTAGGATCTAACCAATCCTTAGAATCTTCGATAGAATCAACAAATTATTCCTTAGTCCAACCATTATTTGAAAATGGGGAAGATCGACAGAAAAGAGATTTAAGGGTCACTCGTAGTGTCTCGGGCTCCATGGCCTCTGTGGGGGAACTGGTTTATTATTCAATTAGAAGATCGTTATCTCGCGTTCTGTCTGGTGACAATGAAGGACTAAGCCGATACACCACCAGTTTCACCGTACGAGAGATATATGGTGATATGGCAGAAAATGATATCAACTTAAAAAGGAGCAATACTAAGTCCACGATTCTCAATCAGCTCACTGAGCGTGTTCAGAATGTAAGCACTCGTGGGCAAGATGAAGAGGCATTTGAACCTGGCTCACTTCTAGGAGACGAAGATGAAGGAACCAATTTTTATGAAAAGCAGCCGGATGTTTCTGTCCCTTCTAAGAATTTTGGCGGTGAATTCAGTTCAATAGATCCTGAGTTAGTAGTCTGGGAAGGGGAGGATGATCCAGCATACCCAAGAAACTGGTCAATAAGCCAGAAATCATTTCAGTCATTTATTGTTGCATTATATACATTGATATCACCCATGTCATCCTCTGTTCCATCAGGTATTATGCCTGAAATTTCCGAAAGCTTACACATGAAGTCAGAATTCATTCAATCTTTCAGTGTTTCAGTTATGGTGTTGGCTTGGGCTTTGGGACCTTTAATTATTGCTCCACTAAGCGAGAGTGATAAAATTGGTCGACAGCCAGTTCTTAATGTTTCAATATGGGTAGTTTTTGTATTCAATTTGGCATGTGGATGGGCTAAGACGCCAGCTCAAATGTGCATTTTTAGATTCTTAGGAGGATTAGGAGGTTGCGCGCCATTGAACGTTGGAGCGGGAACTATAAGTGACTTGTTCGATGATAATCAACGATTAGTTGCGATGGCATTCTATTCAATTTGTCCTTCTCTTGGGCCAGTCTTGTCTCCAGTTATATCAGGATTTGTTGCTGAGAATTCCTCTTGGCATTGGTGTTTTTGGGTATTAGCCATATTCAATGGAACAGTGGCGGTGTTTGGGACGATCTTCTTCAAAGAAACGTATTCTCCAAAATTGTTGAAAAAGAAAGCGCAGTGGTTAAGAAAGGAGACCGGGAATCAACATTTACATACTATATATGAAATAGCAAATGGGGAGAGTTCATTGGATACTTTTTTGATTTCAACTTCAAGGCCATTGAAGCTCCTTTTCACACACCCAATGATCATCGGCTTAGGATCCTTTATGGCATTTACATATGGTTTTATGTATTTGATGATTGTTACATTTCCTAGTGTATGGCAGAACACTTATGGTTTTAACACGGGCATTGAAGGCTTGATGTATCTATCCATGGGTATAGGATATGTTCTAGGAACTATTTTTTTCACAATTGTTATTAACCACTATTACAAGAAGATGACTGAGAAGAATGGTGGTGTTGCGAAGCCGGAGTATAGATTACCGTGTCTCTTGGTATCTGGAGTTGGAATGCCTATTGGTTTAATTTGGTATGGATGGTCTGCACAAAACCATTTACCTTGGATCATGCCGGCCATCGGAGCAGGTTTATTTTCCTTTTTTATGATTGCAGTTTTTCAAGCTATTCAAAATTATTTGATCGATATGAATAATAGATATGCCGCTAGTTCTGTTGCAGCAGCTGCTGTTTTCAGATCATTGTTTGGGTTTTCCTTCCCTTTATTTGCTTCCAAGATGTATGCAAGGCTAGAATATGGCTGGGGTAATACCATGTGCGCATTTCTTGCGTTTGCCTTGGGAATTCCATTTCCTATATTCTGCTTGATATACGGAGAAAAATTGAGAGGATGGGCTAACAGACGAATGGATCGTGAACAAGCAAAGAGAGATGAAAGAAATTTAAAAAATCTTCAAATGCAGCAAGAAAAGGAAGAATTTGCCTTAAATAATGAGAAGACCCTGGAAATATATAAAGGTTGAAACGGTTGCATTTATTTGTAAAGAGAATTATCATACTTGAAAGTAAAGGAAATTGGTATGATTCTAGTTTAATGCATTTATTCAGGAGGCTAATAGGGTAGAGTATATAAATTTGTAAAACTTTTATCTAGACTAATTAAACTAGCCTCTAAAATATAACTTTTTAGGAAAAAATTAAGGTTTTCTCAATATTTGCAGCAACTTAAATTACCTGATAACGCCCTATAGTAGCACAACTGTATACCTCTAAAACTTGGCTGTACCCATGAAGGCATTATGGCTCTAGTCCCTTCTGCTGGATCATAGATTCACGGACTTTTAAACTTCATGGGAAGAGTAAAAGTTTTTTTAATTCCTTTAAAGGCACTATTTGATTTCAGTCGTAAGACATAAGCTGGAAATACTAACCATTTCATTCTCCCAAAGATTTGGTATCAAGCTTTCAGAATCTACAACTGGTACTGAAAAACCAATGTGGGGCAACTGAGTGCCAGTTGCAGATTCTGAAAGCTTGATAGTAATAAAATCATACTATTTCCTTATCAGAGATTAATAAAACTTACCCCATGGCTTTGTTTTGGCCATCGATGAAAATACAATTACTCAATTAAAATATTACATCAGAGACTACTCAGCGAAGAATCCGAGCAGTCTCCCGATCATATCCTATGTATACATTACAGATCCTTTATATCGCTTTCATGCCTTCTATACTTGATTTCCCGAAAGTTAACAGTAGTACGCATATCGGACAAATTATCGATAGTACACAAAAGTCATCCCTCTCCCCCTATTAACGGGATCACTTGAGGAGATAGACACGTGTAGGGAATAGCTCATTGGTTGCAAAAGCTCCTGTGGTTTTTTGACACCAAAGAAATTGTCTCTTGCTTTATATTGTCACTCGCTCCACTAAACTGCACTGTAGTCGTCTGCTTAATTCATTAATTTCAACGTACTGTGGATTGTTAGATAGTCCCAACCTTAGCATCTTTTTTTTCGAGACATTTTTAAGACGAATGCTAGCATTCTGGCTGTATACTCACTGATCAATATCTTACCTATATTTATCCCGTCAATTGCTACGCCTTATTTTTACTTTCACTTCTCTGTTGCAAACCTTCGAAATAACATATTCCGTAAACGTACTTCTAAGTATATTTGCCAATATGCAAGAACTAGCATTGTAGTACTTCAAAACCCTCAGATCTTGGCTATGCCAGGGATCCGCTACACAATGTGACATATTGGGCTATCTTGTAACCGGAAGTGAACCTACGGACAAACTCTAGAATGGACTGCAAATGACGACGGAAGATCTAAATCATCATCGCCGATTCCGATAGCCAGCACAACCGAGAGTTTGAATGACCATCGCTGAAAAATAAAGTTGGATGACCCTTCGCAAATTGGCGTCATCACCACCAGAGCAGCGAATACATCGAATCTCTCCTGAGTGCCCTATATCTGCTAGTTTCTGAGGATACTGGTAACAAGTCCATTTGTGTTGTTATACGCCTTGGGATTGACACAGCGGTTAGCACCGGAATTCATTTCAGAGCTCGAGATCTGTTTATTAAAACGTCCTTTTCTTTTCTTTGCTTATTATTTCTTTTTTATTTTTCACAGTAATTATTGCGCGGATTCAATGCTCCCTAATTTCCTACCAGCCGTTTTGGGTGACCACTGTGATAGCCGCGAACCCTCGCTATCTCCAAAATGAACGTTGCAATGTTAGTGAGAATTCGTTTGTAATCACATGCAGGATTTTGCGGAGCTTTTCACGGAATTTCATTTATTCTATCAAAAAATTGTCGGAGGAATGAGATGAGCCTTTTCTTTTATGCTAACCCGGGGATATAAAAGGTGGCCCTCAGAATTGGTATTTTGATTTCGATTCGATTTGAACATTATATCGATCAAGAATAAGTTATTAGAACCAATAGATATTATTGCTATCTCTGTTTCTTGTGAAGACATACTGGACGATTGCAGCTAGGGGAATTATTAAAATCACTCCTAGAGATCACTTAACTAAGCATATACACGAACAGAATGGATTTCTCATACAATAACGTCGTCCCAAATTTCAGGCTAGATGGAAAATTGGCCATTATCACTGGTGGTTCTGGTGGTTTAGCTTCCGTTATTTCTAGAGCCCTTGTTGCTCAAGGTGCAGAGGTTGCACTTATTGACATGAACTTGGAGAGAACCAAGAACGCAGCAAAGGATGTTGTTACGTGGGCACACGAAAACTTGAAAGGAGCTCATGAATCTCAAGTAACTGAAGTTAGTGCTTGGTCATGTAACATTGGTGATGCTCAAAGTGTCGATGAAACTTTTGCAGCCATCAATGAACACCACAACAAGATCGCAGATTTGTTGATTAACTCTGCAGGTTACTGTGAGAACTTCCCTGCAGAAGAATATCCAGCTCAAAACGCTGAGAACCTAATGAAGGTCAACGGTTTGGGAGCTTTTTACGTCTCCCAATCTTTCGCAAGACCTTTGATTACTAACAACAAGACTGGTTCCATTATTTTGATTGGTTCAATGTCTGGTACCATTGTCAATGATCCACAACCTCAATCTATGTACAACATGTCTAAGGCAGCTGTCATTCATTTGACCAGATCTTTGGCTTGTGAATGGGCTAAGTATAATATCAGAGTTAACACTTTGTCTCCTGGTTATATTTTGACTCCTTTGACTAGAAACGTTATCTCCGGTCACACAGAGATGAAAGATGCTTGGGAATCAAAAATTCCAATGAAGAGAATGGCTGAGCCAAAGGAATTCGTTGGTTCCATTTTATATTTGGCTAGTGATTCTGCTTCATCTTACACTACTGGTCACAATTTGGTTGTTGACGGTGGTTATGAATGTTGGTAAAACTTTTCTGACTTGTTGAAAGCAGACGGCATAATTCAAAACTTCGGTATTCACAGGTGAGTTTTTACAAGAATTTGATCAAGTTGTATGTACATTAATTTATTTAAATATTATCAGTCGGGTATGATTTCCTGACATGACCCTAATGATGTTCTTAAGCATGGTTTAATAAATTAGATTTATTATAAAGTTTTTCATGTAGACATACGTTTACATTTAATCTAACATAGTATCATCTCTCTTGATCCTAGAACTTTCCCAAATTTTCATAAGGGCCTGTTTGAATAAACCCACATTGTAGTCAATGATGGCCAAAGATTTCTCGGAGTCTTCTTCTTCTTGATCATTTCTTATTAAGGCAACTAAGGCTAATCCCCTTATCATTTGTCTTAAGTACAAGACTGATCCATTAGATAAGTGGCTGGTCGCTTTCAATTCTTTGGGCTTCATATTTGAGGATTTGTCATTTTCGATGTAAAGTTCATCTAAATCTATGGTAATATCTACAAACTCCGCACATACTTCATATGTCTGAATATCAACTGGTGATGAATCTGTATTCACATAAACCTTGGAATTGATATCGAACAAGAATGCCTTGTCTATTGATGAGTGTTGAACCAAGTTATCTAGCATGTTTTCAAGAGAAGGTAATTCGGGTATTAATTTCTGGACAATTCTGGAAAAGGCTTCATAAATAGAATGGTCAAATATTGAGGTCAAATAAAAGGAGACCTGAACCCCTTCTAATCCCAAATCTAATAGCTCGTCCCCTGTCCTTTGCATGATATCTCTCTGTGCATCGATTCTGTAATCCTCTGACAAGCCATCTATCTTGTGAATCAACACCTCAATATTAATTTTTGGATTCACTTTGTAGGCATATTCTATAATCATGGACAAGTTCGTAAGAGCATTCAAATACTCATCCTGGGAATCTATTACGTATACTAGAGCTCCGACACTGGAAAATAGTCTTTCAGAGTCGTAATTAGGTTCGAAGTAGTTCAATTGACCAGGTAATTCCATGACCGATAAATCAATAAGCGAAGAAAATTGCTCCGTCGTTGGTTTGGACGTGCTCTCCAAGTATAATGTATCAAGTGGTTGCATGTTATGGAACACCACTTTACATATAGATGATTTTCCTCCGCGTCTTAGACCCATTAACAAAATGGTAGCATTGCTGTCCTTCTGGCTCGGTATTGACATATCTTCCATGACGGAAATGACCTTTAGTAACTTTGATGATGGATTAGACAGTATTCTATTAATACTTTACCAGACTCCTCGATTAGAGCAAGTGTAATATTAGTTCGAATTCGGTAGCTCAAAAAGTAACCCGAATATTTCTTATCATTATCTAAAGTGTTTCAGCACTTTATGTATTGTTCATCTCTTACACAAAAACATTACATAAATATGTATATTCAAAAAACTTAATTACAATAGAAATTTAACACTGAAAATGTAAGAAGTATGTATACATCTACTCAATTTATGGGTTCAAACGTCTAGGATCCCTTGGGAATAAGGATGCACGACGAATGTTTTTCAAATTTAAGTAGAACATAACAACTCTTTCGAGTCCAATACCACCCCCACCGTGTGGTGGACATCCGTAAGTGAAAGCATCTATGTAATCGGTCATACCTGGTGTATCTGGATCAATTTCATGAGCCTTTAATCTCTCTTTCATCAACTCAGGATCGTGAATACGTTGGGCACCTGAAAGAATTTCTTCACCTCTCATGAAGAAATCATAAGAGTTGGAATATCTTGGGTCTTCGGGGTCAGGCATGGTGTAAAATGGTCTGACTGCCAATGGGAACTTATCCAAGATGTAAAAATCGGTGTCATACTTGTCTCTAACCAATTTACCCAAGAACTTCTCATTTTCGGTAGACAAATCTTCCAAGTCTGCGATCTCCTTTCCGGCTTCTCTCAACATCTTAACACCCGTAGAATATGGAATTCTGATTACCTTACCATCAGCTGGTAACTTGAACTCTTCTGCTGGGAACTGCCTGTTAACTATAGCAATTTCCTTAGAGTACCTCTTCTTCAATTCTGAAAAGATATATATAAACAACTTAGATAATACATCGATTACTTCATCATAATGCTCTTCAAAAGCCATTTCCAAATCTAAACCAGTGAATTCAGTCATATGACGATGAGTATTTGAGTTCTCTGCTCTAAAGACTGGTGTAATTTCGAAAACTCTTTCAAAATCAGCAGCGATAAGTTGTTGCTTGTAGAATTGAGGGGATTGGGCCAAATAGGCAGATCTCTTAAAATACGAAACCTCAAAAACATTTGAGCCACCCTCAGAGGCAGCTGGGATAATACAAGGAGTGTGAGTTTCAACAAACCCATTCTTCGATAAGAATTCCCTAAACAACTGACCGACAGCAGCCTGGATTTTAAAAATTGCTTGGTTAGTAGGCGTTCTCAAGTCAATTACCCTCGAGTCCAATCTAGTATCCAAATTTACAACTGGAAGTCCTAAAGATTCAGCTTCGGCCTCAGACCTCAAGGCATCTTCAATCAACATTGGAAGCTGTTCTGGAGTTTCTTGAATGGTATAGAGTTTGGTGACATGAATTTCAACATCTTGAACAGTTGCTGACTTGATTTTCTCATCAACTTTCTTGACAATACCATGAACCAATACAATAGATTCTAAATTGATTGAACCGGCCCATTTCACAAACTGCTTGGAAATCGCCTTTGAGTCAGTCTCCTTGTTGGATTTAATTAAGGCTTGGATCAACTCAGACTGTTGTCTCAAAGTCATGAAGACCATTGTGGCACCTTGTTGTCTAGTTTTATGCACTCTGGCCCTAAACACAACTTCTTGACCATCATTTAAGGAATTCAAAGTTTCAATCTTAACTCTTTCGATGTTCGATTTATGAGTTGACTGAATCAATGGAAGCTTTCCGTAGTTATCTTTTGCTGGATCATTTGCTGCTTGTGAATCCTTTTCTGCCTTCTCTTTAGCTAATTGGGCTTCCCTTTCAGCCTTTTTACGTGCCTTTTCCTTTTCTTTCTCTAACTTTTTCAAGGCCTTTTTGGATAATGGTTGTCCATCTTCTCCCAAAATGACATCCCCTTCTGCCTTTTCTGGGACTGCCTTTTCTTCGATATTTAAATGCTTTAATTTTTCCGCTTCTTCAGCCATAATGTTTGACTTTTTAAATTCCAATGACTAAGTCGTTGATTCTATATTTTTCAAAATATGTATGTAAGTGCACAAGTAAAAATTTCTTCGCAGGTTACCCTAGATTTCTGTTAAGTATTAGTCACTTCGGATTATATAATCTAATTAGGCTACAAGATATTCAGATTTTAATAAGATATTAAGATTGAAGAGGGCTCAACGAGCACTTAATCCGCAGGTGTTTCTTTCTTTTCACTTTCAACTGCCTGTAATTTGGCTTTTTGTTTAAGTTCTCGTATCTCATCACGGCGTGCTAAACCTTCTCTCATTTTCCTTTCCCTCCTTTCTTCTTTTGATTCGACAGTAGTGGAATCTTCTACATCACTTATATTCTCTATCTCTCGTTGAAGTTGATTCATCTTTTTGAAATTCTCGGTAAATCTATCTAACGATAAAGTGGTGATGAGCTGAAGATACTCTTCTGTGACAAAAGACACGAGATTACCTTCCAGATCTTGAAACCCTATTGGTATTTCCAAGCGAATAGAGATTCGTATTGCCACTAAGTTATTACTGCCAATACCTGATTCTCTAAACCCACAGCTCATCGCACATTGGTAAAGTCTGCTGGCACTCGTAGCGTCACGGCATTTTACATGCAATATTAAGGGTTCAAACTTATAAAGGACAAATCTTGGATTTTCCCCTGTTTTTTTACTGAACTCTTCCCCAGGCTTGTATTTGAAGTCAATCTTCTTAAACCAATTTGATAATTCTTTAGGATCATGAGTGACAAAAACCCAGTGACCCTGGTTTCCCTTTGCACCTATTTTACCTGCCGTCTCTTTGATACCCTCAAGAAAAACAGACACTCTTCCTGAACAAGATGATGTGGTAACCATATTTTTATTTCTATTAATCATGTTGATTATGGGAATGCAAAAGTGATCTATTGTACCTTTAGGAGATGCATCAGGATTTTTGCTACTGTTCGTATCAATTTCCTTGAGAATAGCATCCTTTTTTTGATTGAACAGTATTTGGCTCATAGCTGAAGCTACCGCTTAACTCTTTGAATATAGTTTGTTAAAAGTCAATCTTTTTGGTTCTCACGGAATATCTTGAAAAAACGAGAATATATTCTTATCTATATATTAAGTATAAAAGTCTCACTTTCATTTTAATGCTAACATGAATTTTTTTTCATCATCTGTGTTTAAGTGAAATAATGTCTTGACTACAGGAAGAAGTTGATCCCTCTGGTCCTTGTGTTCAAAGAACCCCAAGAGCACATTTTTCATGTAGTCAACATTAGCAGATGTTTGCTTACTTACTTCATCAAGCGATGATTTACGAGATGAATTGCTAGATATATTTGAATTTTCTATGCCTTGATCTGCTTTCGCTTGTCTGTATTGATTCGAAATAAGCTTGTAATTTTTTGTTAATCTCTCAAACTTTAAGTTAGACTCATCGTTCAACTTCCTCAATACGTTAACCATACGCTCATATTCTTTGACTTTTTGCGAAGAAGACTGTAAGGAGGCCTTGAGTGTTCGGATGGTCTCTTCTACATGTTCCACATCAGCTTCCAAAGATAGATTTTGTGGTTGTTGAAGAGGAGATACTTGCAGGTCTTCAAGAAGTTTCTTTAAAGATTTGGTACTTTTTTCAAGATCAGCGATCCTTTTAGAATAGGTTTCATTTAACTGTTTAGAATCCTCTACTTCTCTCTGCTTTTTTTTCATTTTGGAATGAAATTCTCTTTCTACATCTAATCTTTCTTCATGTAACTTATTGAGTTTCGTCCTGTGTTCAGAATTTACGGACTTGAGCTGTTCTTCTGTATCTAGTAATAATCGTTTGATTGTCAAAGTTTCATGATTTCTTTCCTGAAGTGAGTTTCTTGCTTCATTCAATTCATCTTCAAGGTCTTCGATTTTTGAGTTACCTTCTTTTGTCTTCATAGCAAGCTCTTCATATTGTTGTCTCAAAGAATGTACTTCATTGCTTGAATTTGCTTTTTCTTGAACCAAAGACTCATGTTTCGATTTTAATATCTCTAACTCCGAAATAACTTTTTGACGCTCAGATTGAAGCTTGTTTAATTCCTGAGTTAAGTAGGAAGCATTATTGACAGACAGTTCTTGTTTCGTGATTAATGCGGTTTTTTCATTGTAAAGGGCCTTGTTTTTATTCTGTAAGTCGTTATTAGATAGTTTTGTTTCAAAGATTGACTTTGTTAGTTCATCTTTTTGTTTTTC
Source organism: Priceomyces medius (assembly GCA_030570455.1). Classification (NCBI taxonomy): domain Eukaryota; kingdom Fungi; phylum Ascomycota; class Pichiomycetes; order Serinales; family Debaryomycetaceae; genus Priceomyces; species Priceomyces medius. Next base: position 533,608 of record JAJLVV010000001.1, on the reverse strand, counting down.
TAAGGCCTCAATTCTGTTTTTAAGTTTCTGGATAGTCTCGTCCTTGTGAGAAATTGAAGTTTTCAAAGAAGCAATTTCTAATTTCATTGAAGTATCATTATTTTTCACCTGTGACACTTCCGTAATTCTCTTATTCAAATCCTGTTTTTCTTTCTTTAGGCTCTCTATTTCCTTAATTGATGAATTTAGTTTTTGAGTTGATGTTTTTAATTGCACATGAAGCCCTTTAGCTTCTTTATCTATATTATTCTTCTCTTTCTTCAATTTTTCAGCAATGGTCTCCGTATCTTCCAACTTCAATTTCAAGGAATTATTTTGATTTTGAAATTCCTTTGCTTCAATGCATAAATTTTCTTTCTCCTCTTGCAAAGACTTGCATTCTTCTTGGGTATCTTTCAACTTTCCGTTCAATGATTTGAGTTGAAATTGTAGATCATTAGCCTCGCTTTCTAAAGCTTCTTTAGATTCCTTAAGAGAATGGATATCATAATTCTTAGACTCTATTATTTTCTTCAAAGACTCGATTTCAGAGTCTAGTTGTGCTTTTTCTTTTATAAAGTTGTCACCTAAGTCTTTGCTACCCTTATGTGACTTTAGACCTTCATCGTTCTCCAATTTTTTCTTTTCATAATTATCTTTGAGTGTATTAAGCAAATTATTTTTGTCATTCAAATCATTTTGAAGTGAAGCCAATTTCTCATTTAGTTCATCTATTTCTTTTTGAGTTTTCTCCTTTACATTGGATACATATGTCTCCATATCCTGTTTCTCAGTTAATGCCTTATTTAGTTCTTCTTGGAGCTTCTTGCCGTTCGCTTCTGCCTTGTCCTTCAAAGCATCCCTTGCTTGAACGAGATCATCCCCTAAATCTCTTAACAGATCTCTTAGGTTTTCCACATCCTCAGACTTCTGCTCTAACCGCTCCTTTACATTTCTAAAATTCTCTAATAGTTCTTCGTGTTGTTTTCTTAATTTGTTCAACGCAGCTTCTGATGCTTCAAATTTACCACTTAAACCGGTTAGATCTTTCTCACTTTTCTCTGAGTTTTTAATACCGTTTGGCTCTTTATGATTTCTTTGATTTAAATGTTCATCGTCTAACTGTTCAGTTGAAATTTCAATTTCGAGGGTTTGTAACTTAGATTTTAACTGCTCTTCATTTTTCTTGAATTTATTGATTTCCCTCTTATAAATTTCTTTTTCTTCAAGAAGTTTGGATCTTTCTTTTTCTAAAGTAGTTTCCAGTTCCTCTAATTTCTTTTTGTAAGAGTTAATGACATCTTGTTGAATCTTTACCTTATTTTTGATGTCATCAATTATTTTGTTACTCTCAAGAAGTCTGTTTTCATTACTTTTAGTTTCATATGAACTGGGAGCTTTCTCTAGTTCAGCTTTTAAGTCTGAAATCTCTTTCTCCCGCTCAATCAAGCTATTCTCAAACTTATGAACATCCTCGAACTTTGGTGCTTCCTGTAATTTTACCTTCAAATCTAATATTTCCTTTTCACTATTCGCAATACGATCTTGGTATTCCTTTATATCATCGGAGCTTGAAACATCTATCGGTCTCTTCTCCAACTCTGCTATTTTCTCGTCTCGTTCTGAGACGTGATCATTTAGGTGTGAAATTTCTTTCTCGAGAGTTTTAATGGTTGATAAAGCTTCTTCCAATTGACTTGTATTTTGCTTAAGATAGACACTACCCGCATTAACATCACTGATAACGTCATCTGACCGTATGCTTGTATCTTTATTATCTAGAGGGGTCTCCTTGTCAGTCATTTCTTCTTTTAGGTTTTGTAATTCATTCTCCAACTGCTTGGTTCTAATTTCAAGAGAGTGATTTTTGTCAGTTAAGTCGTTGGATATTTTAGAGAACTTCCTCAATTCCAGATTAATTAAAGAGTTCTTTTCGTTTAGACCATCTATATATTCAAAAAGTAAATCAGCATCCAGTATGCTAGAAATGGGAGTTTTCTCCAGTAGCAACTTTTCAAATTTTATAATGAGGTCTCCTTTCTTCTTTTCAGTTTTGAATGCATCCAACAATAACGGATATTTTTCTTCATACTTGACGAACTTCTTAAGTTTTGATCGAAATTGTGGAGGTAAGTTCTCTAACTCCTTCGGATTGATAGAAGGTATAGTCTCGGTTCTTCTTACTTCGCCAGAATCCGTAACATCTGCTTTTGATTCACTACGATCAGGGGAAGTATCTTCAGATTCGTCTTCAGGCTGTGTAAGATCCTTTGGATCTGGTGTTTTTTTCTTTAACATTGCTGCATTCTCTTTCAATTCTTTGGTGGGGTTGGTTGTAGCTCTATTTGGATCTACTTTATTTGAATCAAGATCCTTCAATTCGTTTAAGCTTTTAGCCACATCCTCGGAAAAGCTCTTAAGTTTATTGAACATTGTATTAACAATGTTTTGTAATTGACTGCCAGGCTATTTTAGTTGATCTGGGGCTTCCTGATATTAATGTTTTAACGCTACTTAATTTTCTATAAGTTTTCGGTGATTTGGATATTTGTCTCACATGATGTCAGTATCACCCTTTTCTAACATAAACAGAGAGGTATAATTTATATGTGAACTATGATCACATCAAAGGATTTTGATACATCCATAAGTAAGATAGAAACGTACTTAGATCTGCTTGAATCTGAAATAGAAGAAAGGGGACACTTAGTCAACCAGCTAGACTTATCGCCTTCGGACAATGATAACTATGTGTTGGCTAACTTGTTAACTACAATAGTTAAACATCTCAGCTTTCTACAAGATGAATTGATCCAAAAGAAGGATGGTAATCTGAATTCTATTGTAAATCTTGATGAACTTATATCTAGATACCAATCTTTAACTAATAAACTATCTGAGGATGTAACATTCGATGTACTGGAGTTTGAGTTTATGAGAAAAATCATTCCAGGAGCTAAAGAACAACTGAAGTCTGTCAGATTCAAAGATGATATTGAGGAAGATCAAGTTGGTGAAGATAACAAAAGAGAACCAATGGGAATGCAGGCCTTTCAACCCTATCGTGATGACCCTTTTACAGATTCTGAATCTTTTGATAATGAATCTAATCAACAAATATTTGCTCTGCATACCCAACGTCTCCTCGAGCAAGATGAGGACTTGGGCATATTGCATAGCTCTATACAAAGGCAACATTCAATGGGAATGACTATAAACCAAGAAATAGATAACCATTTGATAGCTCTTAGTGACCTTGAAGAAGGTGTTGATGGATCCTATCAAAGATTAAATACAGCTACAAATAGATTGAATGAATTTAGGAGAAAAGTAAGGGAAAATGGGAGTATGGTTACAATAGTTGTTTTAACGGTCATACTAATACTTTTATTAGTTGTATTAAATTGAATTGAGGTGCAAATCTCCATCTCTCGTTTCTTATAGATTCTTTGTACATTATAATTCATCGCTAATGAGTGCCTGGATGGTTAATTTGGAAAACCCGAAATAGGCCAATATCTATAAATGAAATAATTAGAAGCCATGCTGTAGCCAGGAACTATGAACTATGCTCCTTTAAAAATTGAAATCGTCATTGTCATCTTCATCTTCGCTAAAAAACCATATGAAGATGATAATATCCCCATATACAATGAGACCCCCAATGATACTCATCAACATTGAGCCAAATTCAATTAATCTCGTATGATATAACGTCAATGGTAAGGATATACCACTTAATATTAAAAAACCGGTAAAGAATCGACAGAATTCTTCTATTCCCGATGGGTTATTTTCACTGCTATTGTTGAAAGTCAAAAAGTTGTCTCTAGTGTTCTCCACAGACTGTGCAATTATGTTTGGAAGCGGTGCAGATAAAAATATTAGAATGACCCATAGTGGTTTGTAATTGTTGTATAATGCACATGATAATAAAATTAGGAGGAAGCCTGAGGCTAAGAATGCCGATAAGAATATGATTTTGTTCAAAGGGTTCATTCTAGTCTCTAATTGTTGTATGATAAATCTTTAACTTTATCTACTATTCAAGTCCCCTAGAAGATTTTAAATGTGATTCTAATGTTACACAAAAATATTGTCCATAAATAGAGTATTTTAGCTGCAAACTGGTCAAGACAAAATACAGTGACATATAGGAATAAACGTTAATAAAACATCATAATATTCAGATAGATCCCTTGATCACATATATACAGTAAACACTATTTCGTAAATCACGTAATTACAAGAATGAACTTTGAGCTGTATCTTCCGAAGATACTAACAACGTTCATACTTTGCGAAATGCTTAGTCTTTGGAAGTCCAAAACCAACCTTTATTCTTCAATTCGCTAGAGCCTCCAGAAGATGGAGACTTTTCTACTCTTTCATTAACATTAACCCAGTCGGCAGCACCGAATGGTTTGCTTTTCGTGATGATTTTCTTTGTTGAAGTTCCATCACCATAAGTTTCCCAAATACATTCAGTAGATTCAACCACATTTGCCTCAGAGTTTGAATTCAAGGTTGATTGAGATGATCTGGAAATTACTTCATTGCAACTGTGGCTTGAACTTTCTGACAACAAAGTCAGCTCATCTTGCTTTATCGATGTCTTTTCTCGTTCAGCACGCAATTGTTCACGTTTTCTTAATTCATCTTGTTTCACGGTTTCGTACATTATGTTTTTCCAGTTTATTAAATCATCAAACTTCTTAAAAAAAATTCCTCTTTCTCCTAAATCAATCGTTCCAGTGTTGTTGGCACCCTTCTGCTTTATTGTCTCCTCGAAATCTTCTTTGGTTAAAATCTGGCCAGACAAGTATTTATTCTTGTAGTTCAAGAATTCAGTCGTAACTTCGCTGTTAGGGAAAAGACATCTCCAGTAACCTTTCGAATCCCACACAGACTCACCCTTTTTATCTAAGCAATCATTGTAATATCTTATCAGTGGAGATTTATACTGGTGGTAACCATATGGTGTCTTACCACTCATAAATGTTCCACTTAAAAAACTTTGGAATCTACTATCACTGAACCAAGGATTAATTGAACTGGATTTGTTGTTATGTTCAACTAGTTCAGGGTCTCTTACTTCATATGGCTTTGGAAAGATGTCACCCGATGCTGCATCCACTTTGTCGAAGACAGCTTGGATAGAGTTTCTAAATTCATCAACTACGTCCGATTTGTCACTCAAATCAAACACACGATTAATTGGGAAGTCTCTAATGAATGACAGAGTTAACGATGATAAAGAACTTGTCATGTCATTAAAGCCTTTCATAAACTTCTCAAAATCATCATCATTTGCCCTTTCTAAACTTTCGTCTAATCTCTTGCGTCCACACATTATCACTACTAATCTTATTACCTGTATTGAATTCACTCGATTAATGTAACTGTAGCTTGCAATCCTTATTTAAATAGGCTCTTAAATCTTAGGAAATAGCTTTTAATATCCGTACTCCTTAGATTAAATTTGCCATTGAAAAGGAACACTTTTTGGGTGCGTGCGGCTTAAATGATGCTAGTTTAGAGACATCACTTGATTTGAAACCAAACGGTACGTTGACACTGGATTCTGATTCTGTAGAATCGTATAGGCTTAGATTTTCGGTGTCTGTTTGTTCTTTGTGAGAAGATACGTTGGAGGGAACCATGATAAAGGTAGCTTTGCCATGGTCTACATCTGGGAATAAATGTATAAGATATATGTAAATGTAAACGAACTTAAGGTAAAGGACCGAAAGAGCTTTCATACGGCTTAACTCTTACTCATGTTTAGGTATTCTCATCCACTTACCCTTGTGGTTAGTGTACGAATGCTTATAATTGCCAGGAAAAGCACCAGTTATTTTGCAAAGTAGTTAGAGAAAATGCAGTATGATAATTAAACATGAGCATGCCTCAAAAATAATAATTGAGATTAGCTCACCAACCTGAAGTTTCTATTGTATTTTAAATGGCCTTCGTCTCAAATGTTTTTCGTATAGGTAGTTTTAGTCAAATCTCGACTTTTATTTTTCTGATATCAAATCATTCATAGATCGAAATTCAAAGCTTTTTCTAATTCATTATGATACGAATATTTCCTAGGAGATATTACTCCTCTAACTTCAGCCTTAAGAGGAAACTGAACCTCTCGAAACCGACAACTAAAATACATCCTTCACTTCCTGCTAGAACTAGGTTTGCACCATCTCCAACAGGTTTTTTGCACTTAGGCTCGTTAAGAACAGCATTATACAATTACTTACTTGCAAAGAATACAGGTGGACAATTTTTACTTCGATTAGAGGATACGGACCAAGACAGGTTAGTTGAAGGTGCGGAAAAGAATATTTATGAGACTTTAGCATGGTGTGGGATTGATATTGATGAAGGTCCTGTGGAAGGTGGTCAGAACGGCCCATATAGACAATCTGAGAGAAAAGATATTTATCAAAAGTATGTTCAAAAGTTAATAGAACAGGGAGATGCTTATTACTGCAGTTGCTCCAAAGATAGGCTTATACATCTTAGAGAAACTGCTTCGCAGCTTAGGCCACCCACTACCGTAACTTATGATCGAAAATGCTTTCATGCTAGTGGCCATTCACAGGGGGCAATTGTAAGATTTAAATCTCCCGATGTGTATGCACCTTTTCATGACTTGCTACATGGAGAGATTAATCTACAACCTCAGTATAGTAGTGAAGATCGTAGGTATGATGATTTTGTTATTATGAAGTCTGACGGCCTTCCAACTTACCATTTTGCAAACATCATAGATGATCATCTTATGGGAATTACACATGTCATTAGAGGAGAGGAGTGGCTACCATCTACACCAAAGCACATTGCATTGTATAGAGCATTTGGTTGGGACCCGCCCTCATATATTCATATCCCACTTTTAACTTCACTGGAAGATAAGAAACTATCGAAAAGATCTGGTGATGCTGGAATATTAAATTTAAAAGACAAGGGTATACTACCTGAGGCAGTCGTAAATTTTGTTGCATTGTTTGGCTGGTCTCCTCCTAGATTAGTGTCAAATGTAAGCTCCCTGGAGGCGATGAATATGCAGAAGTTGGTTTCGACCTTTTCATTGGATAACTTAACTAAGGGAAATGCTAAAGTCAATGATTCCAAGCTTTACTTTTTTAATAAGTTTCATTTGAGCCAACGAGTGAAAGACCCTGTAAAATTAGAAAGATTGGTTGACGAGTTTTATCCTAGAGCAAGGGCCTTGTCAAATGAAAAGTTTAGTAGAGATCAGTTGAGAAATGTTTTTGAGCAATTGGGTCCTAATTTGACTACATTACATCAACTAGAGCAGGAACACTCTTATTTGTTTAAAGTAGATTATTCTGCTAGAGGAGACTCGGTGCCTCCTTTTACGAAAGATATACTCACCTTGCTAGCTAATCTTCCTGTCCATACATTTGATGAGAATGTGAAGACAATTTTGAATGAGATAACTAGCATCAAGAAAAAGAATGTATATCAATCGGTTAGATATGCATTGGCTGGTGGTAAATCAGGTTTAATGATTCCTGTTCTAATCAAAGTCCTAGGAGAAGATGAGTATAAGAAAAGAATTAAGTCATGTATAAAGTTATGTCCTAATTAGTCTATTAAAGTCCATAAAATCAGGCTCATTTGAGTTTTGATGAGCAGGATCCATAAGTGGACCAGTGTATATACAATGAACAGCCATGTCCGGATGATAATAGAGACCTGTAAGTAGTTTGGGGGTAACTAGAAAATATTGAGAGCTCGGTGAGGAACAAGCAGTTTTCACTAAGTACTTATGAGCTAATTTTTCATTTTTAGGATCCATACCTTGATTGATTTCGTCAACGATTCTGAATGGAGCCTGCGTTAATCCTTGTAACGACATGATGAAAAATATGATGGACACAGCCCGTTCACCGCCTGATTGTGATTGATGATCTAAAACTCTTAATTCCGATTCTTGTCTAAATTTAACTAATATTTGTACTTTCCAGTCTTTAAACCTGTCATTTTTGGCTAATTCTACTCTGCCATCGCTGGCCACCTTTGTAAATTTTTTATTGAATGCTAATGAGATTTGATCTACTAAATCTGTCAATTCAGGCTCCCATTGGCTCCTAATTTCAGTGGTCTGTTGATCAATTCTGGTTTTTTCTGCTATCATCTGTGGTATTTCAACTTCACACCTTTGTATATCTTCAAGCTTTTTTCTCAAGTGTTCAATCGAGCTTTGATCTGCGGTGGCCATTAATGACTTTTCGTCTTCTAGTAGCTGAATTTTTTCCCTCATAAAAGCCTCTGTAAATGTGCCATTTTCCAAATAAGATTTTACCAAGTTTGAAAGAATTTCTCTTTCTTCTGTCGAATACTGCCGACTCTGCTGTCTGATGGTGTTTGCTGCGTCACTTAATTTGATTTCGTCGTACTTTTTTTTAGCTTCGTCATAGACATGGAGAAGCTCTCTTTTTTTGTCTTCTATTTCTGTCAATATTTGTCTTATCGAAAGAACTCGATTTCTAGCATCAATGCAATTTATATCCTGCTTATTTAACTCAATTGAAATGTTGGATAGCTTTTCAACAGTTCTTGACAATCTCGACGTAACAGTTGTCGTGCTGGAGTATTTTTCCTTAATTTTACTCTCTATCTGTTTGATTTTTTCAGAATAGTCTCTTTGTGCCTGGTTCTCAACTTTTTCAATTTGAGCATTTTTGGCCTCAATCATACTTTCGATTTTAGTTTGATGAGACCTCTGCTGTTGAAATGAATCTAACTTTCTCTTTAAAGAGTTTAGTTCGGTAGATGCATTTGCTAAATTTTCCTTTACTTCGTCACCTTTAGTTTTAAGTATATCATATTCTTCTTTAGAAGACTTGAAGTCTTCTTTTAATGCATCTACTTGATCTTTTAAGTCTTGTTTTTCTTGTTGTGATAATCCACTTGCTGCAAAATAAAATGAATTTGGGTTTATCTTTTCAGTTGAATAAAAATACTGTCTGGAGCCATACTGTGACTGATGGATGGTAAAAAGAGAATCCCCGGAAATAAATTTCTTGAATTTGACTCGTCCTTCAGAATCAGGCTGTGTCAAGATCCGTATTTGGTTTTCTTCAAGGCCCTTTGAACTAACTGGTATCATATCTAGTTTTGAGTTCATATATAACATAGTTAAGACTTCTTGAGGACCGTTTATGAAATCAGATAGAAAGCCATCAAAGCCAAGTTTTTGTAGCTGTGCACTGGACACTTGATGGCGTGGTTGAGCTAGACCCGAAATTATTCTCATTGGAATATTAAACTTATCTAAAATATAGTTTGAAACGATTTTGTACTCTTCCTGAGACATCAACGTAATTGAAAATAGTGTATTGTTATCAATTACTTTCTCGAGGTACTTAGCATATTTCTTGTCCTTAACTTCACACGAAATTACAGGGGCTTCATAATATTTGAATCTCTTCTCCTTGCGTAACGCTAAATGACCACCGTATGCGTCATCTCTTAATTTATTTTTGTACCTAGGATTTGGACGCATTAACGAAAGTTTATCTGTTGACGTCAATGATTCTTCTAGTGTCGTTATTTGTTGTTTAAGTCTATTTAATGTGCCGACTGAGGGTGCTGCTTTATCTCTAATGGCCTCGAGTTCATCTTTTAAGGCATTTACCCGTTGGTGCTTCTCATTACGTTCTTGTTTTAGTGATGATATTTCCTTATCCGTTGGTGCTGTAAAATTATCGTATTTCTTCACTGCTTCTTCTTTAGCTTTCTTCAACACATTAAGCTCCTTAGTCTTATCACTCCTCCTAGAAGAAAGTGCTTTTGCGGCCGCCTGCAATTGATCGATCTGTTCATGTAAATCGCTCAAAGCGGATTTTTCTTGATTATAAATTGACTCGAGCTCTCTGTGGGAGCGGATTGTTTCACTGCAGTCTTTTTCCTTTTCTGATGCGCTTCTTTCAGCAGTTTCGAGTTGATCATATATAGGCTTGATCTGTGAAGAAAACTTTTCAAGCGACCTCTTCGCCTCATCCCTTTGTTTCTTTATATGCTTCCTTTGATACTTAAGATCCTCCAATTGTGCATATGGAATTAACTTCTGGTGAAGTTCCAACTCATCAACCTTACTTTGATATTCTTCAAATTTTTTAGCTTCATCTTCCAAAGCATCTCTATCTGATTTTAGTTTTTCCAATCTAATAGATTCATCACCTATTTTTTTTATAAGATCCTGATTAGTCGCATCCAACTTGATTAAAGTCTCATGCATCCTCAATAGGTGACCATCTGTAAGAGTTCTCTCAGTCTCGAGTAATAACTTTTCTCGTGAAAGACTTGCAAACTCGGCTACTTTTTCTTGAGGTAAAAAGTGACAAAGATTATCCAATTGAATGCTAAACCTGTTCCGTATATCCTTAATAGCTTTTTCGTTAGCTGGTTCGTTATTAATTTTCCATGTTGTCTCCTTTTCAGTAAACTCTCTACGGATGGTTATAGGAAGTTCACCTTTTACATTTTGAAGGGTAATTTCAATAGTACTCTTCGTTTGTCCGGTTTTAATCATAGACTTAATGCTCTTTCTCTTTATTAAATCAACCTTCCCTCCTAGACCCATACAAATAGCAGCAACAAGAGTACTTTTGCCTGTCCCATTCGGTCCTATAATCATATTCAAAGATGGAGATAAATTAAACTCGGCAAAGGAATATGTCGTAAAATTCCTAACCTGAACCTTCAAAATAAACCCAGGCTTATATTTGTCACAGTCAATTTTCCTCTTCTTCCTAATTACCTCCTCTCCTCCAGGTTGAATGTAACGATCAAAGTTACTAACCACTTCTAAACCAGACATTCCTAATTGAAATGGATCGTTAACTTGGTCTAGTTACAGAGGATGAAAAGAGGAAGTAGCTGTTCTATTGTCACTCTAAGTCACTTGTTAGCACTTCACTTATTTAGATCAATCTGTACCTTCTATTATTTAATGCGGCGGGTAACAACTTTGTGTAAGAAATGTTTATTTACATTTGAATCAACAATTAAATCAACTTGTCGAAATACACCTTTATTAGACAAAAACATTAAATATAATGGTAAGTAGCTATTCAGGAACTGGTAGTGCTACTGTCTTATCATGGAGATGGTTGATATTGAAACATCCCTGAAATGCCCCAAGAACCCAATTTAAATACTAACACTTTTTTAGTCACAGAACACGAAAACATACAAGGACGCATTTGCTCTCTTTGATAAAAAGGGAACTGGTAAGATCCCAGTCGAACACTTGGGTGACTTATTGAGAGCTGTTGGCCAAAACCCTACGTTGGCTGAAATTTCTGAGTTGCAAGATGGAATTACTGGTAAAGAGTTTGATTACAACAAGTATGAAGAAATTATTAATAGGCCCAATGGATTTAAACCTTTAGGGTTACCTGAAGATTATATCAAAGGCTTTCAGGTCTTTGACAAAGACCAAACTGGTTACATTGGTGTTGGAGAGCTAAGATACATATTAACTTCAATTGGCGAAAAGTTAAGTGATTCAGAGGTTGACGAATTGTTGAAGGGCGTCAACGTTACATCTGAAGGAAACGTAGACTATGTCCAGTTCGTAAAGTCTATCTTAGATCAATAAGCAATTTACATTGAAAAATCTTTGAGACTTGTAATTACTGAATTAAACCCAATCTATATTTACCAATCGTAAGATACCATTTCCAATGAAGCTATTTATGAACATTTTTCAGTAATCATGGTATATTATGCAGTATACCTGCTTACACTTAGTTTAACTTGTTTAATGAAGTTTATACTTCTGTAGTGTTGAACAGATCTATACATTATTTATTTTCTGTAGTACTATATTTCGTAGATTTTGTGTTCGTTAACTGATTTATCAAAATTATTGTATTGAGAAACACCATATTTTATGGTACTAGCACCATGCTGCATGCTGAAAATAATGTTGGAGATAGTATTAATGAAAGATTAAACTTACATCCTGCACAGCGTATGAAAGCTGTGTTGAGTGTTAGTGGCTTCGTTGGCGGTCTCTCTGGGTTTTATGAAGGTGTGAAGGCTTCGTCACTTAAGTACTTAGCTGAAAATGGGCACAGATTACCTCGTAACGTTGGAGGATGGTACTTTTATCATAAAAGGAAGAATTATGTTATGATCATAAGCGGGTTTAGAGAGGGAGCAAGGCAAGCATTGAAGTACTCTTTTGCAGTTACTGGGTTCTTTGGCCTAGAATTCTGTATTGATAAATATGTGAGAAATGATACAATTGACTTTTTGAATACTACTGCAGCAGCGGTATTATCTTCTGTTGGTTATGCATTTTATCGTGGGCTTAGCAGTGTCCAAACTAGGAGCTATATGAAGAAAGGGGGGTCTTTGGGACTAAGTTTTGGTCTTTCACAAGATTTGTTGATTTTTTCAAGAGGAGGGCAGGTTTGGTACCTAGATAAAATAGGAATTGTAAATCCTAGAAATGTAAATAAGAGAATGGAAGCATAAATTCTGCTGTATATACGTATAAATTCTGAATAAATATTTAATTATATAGGGACATCAGCTGCCTGACCCTCATTTTCATCTTCATCATCTTCATCAAGGTCAGGTACTGGAAACTTAAGGATAACGGCTATTCCCGTCAATTGATCGAGCTGCTGTCCAGACTCATGTAAGCTTGAAAATATCAAAACATTACCTCCTTCTGCTCTGACTTGATCTGATAATTTGATATAATGCTTCCTGACCACAATATCGTCACTTCTAAAGAGAGTATCCGAAATCATCAAGAAGTTAACTGCACCTATTTCCACTGCTTTTTGTGCCTCTTCTGGGCCATACCATGCTCTTGAATCATCAGCGTTTAAATGTCTTTGAAACTCATCGAAGATTTCAACTTCTTTTGCGAACTTAACATCACCCAATTGTTTCTGAACTTTTGAATCTTTCAATACTTCTTCTAATCCTTGCAAGTATCCAGTAGAAGAATGTGCAACTATAAATTTAGATTTATTTTGTAGTACTATCTTATTGTATTTGGTTGTAGCTTCTGAAATAATATGCTGGTATAAAGAATTTGCAGTGAAACCCGGAGATGCTAATATAATTACCTTTAGTTTAGCTAGGTCAAAGTTTCTCAACATAGTAGACAGCACGGTTTCATAAAATTTTCCAAGGGCTCTATCATGACTACTTCCGCCACCTTCGCCCCGTCTTTTTTTTGGAATAGATTTTTCGATTTTATTCCTCAAAACAGTCATGTTCTCTGTAATTAAACACAAGTGAGCAACACCCTCTTCCAAAACTATAGCACCTATTTCGGCTTTTTCTTCGATTGAGCATGCTTTCACAATAATGCCATATGCTATTTCATCCCACTCATCTTTATAAAGAGTAAATTGCTTGTTGAGCTGAACCTCAGCAGTGTGGTAACTCTGTAACGGAACAAATTCATTAGGTTCTGTAGTTTTCCCTCGTACTCGCATAACCTCATCTGAAGGAGTAAATTCAATGTCTTCGACTGATATTGATAAAGTAACAACCTTTCTTTGTGCTTTTCCTTTTTCCGCTGAGCCAATTTTGATATTACGATGAGTAGACAACTTGACGACGTCGCCCTTTTGGATCAAGTTGTAAAGCTGCCATAAGTCCTCCTTGTCCTGAGGAACTATTGTGGTTAGACCACTCTTATCCTTTTCGAACAGCTGTTTAAGAAGCTTCATGTAGCTATTTTATGTGTAACGAAAAAATTGTTTTGTAGATTCAAAGTTGTAGCTTCTTATATTTTTACACCTTATCGCGAGTTACATAATCATCAATTTCTATACGAAGATATAAAGTTATTATGTGGAACTTAATCACTTGACATCAGCCTTGATTATAGTTGAATTCTTACACAATTCACCCTTTTCATTAACTAACTTCTTTGGTTCTTTACCTTCTTCAGTGTAAGTAACTTCAAAATTCTCGTTAGTTGAGAATCCAGGTTGGACAGTTTCCCAAATTTTCTTTTTAGGGTTTAATTGCTTCTCTGGAGTAGCTTTGAAACCTTCAAAGAAAATTTTGTCCCCAGGCTTTGATCCAGCTGGAGGGTTGACAAACTCGACAGATGTTTCATTGGAAGCGCATAAAACCATGGCTTGGGACTTGATACCTCTCATGGTTACAGGCTTTAAATTAGCAACGCAAATGACGTATCTTTCTTGCATGTCTTCAAGAGGGACGTATTTGACCAAACCAGAACAGACAGTTCTTGGGCCATCTTCATCGCCCATATCTATGGTGGACATGTATAACGAATCGGCATTTGGATGCTTAACTGCTTTTTGGATAAAACCAACTCTCAAATCTATCATTCCTGGGTTTGGTGGAACAGCTTCAGCTTGTTGCTTTGCTTGCTGATCTGCTTTTGCTTTTGCCTTTGCAGCCTTCTTCGCTTTCTGTGCTTCAGCGATGGCCTTTTTGTCTACCTCAGACACTGAACCTTTGTTGGTTGGTACTGCGGCTTTTTCTGTTGACTCCTTTTTACCATCTTCTTCCTTTTTGTCTTTGGAGGACTTCTTTTTATCTTTCACTTCCCTTGGAATTTGAGCGTTATAGTTAATGTTTAATCTCTCTGACTCTGGAACGTCCACCAAAGTGTTTTGCACCAAGTCACCCCATCGCAAAATGTGTCTGAAATTAGCCAAGTCTTCATCTGACTTCCACTTTGCGGCGAAAGGTAAAACTTTTGCAAAAACAAGTAAATCGTATTTAGAAGGAGCATTTCCGCTCACGAATGTTTGGCTTCTGAGAGTGCTGTTTAAGGAGATTACAGCTTCCACTTCATCCAACTTATTGGATAAAGATTGTGCTTGGGATCCCAATGCCTTTTCCTCTTTGGTCAAGCTGGGAAAGGAGGATTCAGAAGCACTTGAGATATCTTTGAGAGACAACTTCTTGAAATTAGCAACAAAGTCGGCCATTATGAATGATATTATTCTTTTAACAGATGCTGATAGCCAAAAATTTTGTAGGCCACCAGTCGAAAAAAAAAGGCATATCGAAAGACTTAATCCATCACGTGCTTTGTCAGCTCTTGACCTATATCACAATCATATTGAACATGCCATAGCAGAACATCTAGCAGCCGTGAATTGAAAGAGAGCTGTATCATATGATTATGTAAATGGCCATTAGGTGTTTCTTCTCCTACTTTTTGTACATGATGCTTCTTTATTTTGGACTGTTGAATTATTGAAAGCACTTTCCTATTTTCCTTTATAAGCTTTTGTCAAATTTCGCAATATATTGCAAAATATACTGTTATTGTAGTAAAATGGTAGATGAGACGAGAAACACCAAAGTGATATACGAAGAATCATACTAATCAGAGATAGGCTCATATTGAAGAAGTTGTAGAAGGGATAAGACGATAAAAAAATATGACAATACATATAAATCAAAATGAGGTTTACTTAAAATAATCAGACACCAAATTCAATTAGAAAAAAAACTATCTTCTTACAAGAGCATTCACTTTTCTCCAGCCAGCAAAACTGTCCAGAGCTCTCGGACATTGATGACAAGAAGCTAATACCTGGTCAACAAAATGGTGAGATTACAGAGTATATATAAAAAATATATAGATTTCAAATGTTCCTGCATACCCAGTAGCTTTCAGTGATCGAGTTAGTTTAAGATAATTTGACTATTAAATTCACAACACTTTCCATAAGACAGAAAGAGCATAGATGTTTGTAAAATATGAGTGATTTCTCGAAATTTCTGGATCCACCTTCAAAAGACTCTAATGTTGACAAACCTGTAAGTTTGACAAGTATAGTATTATATTTTATGGTATACTAACAGAGCCAGAAACGGAAGAAGACGAGTAGGGCGTGCAATCATTGCCATAAAGCACATATGACGTGTGACACTGGTAGGCCATGCAAGAGATGTATTCAAAGAGGCCTACACGAGACTTGTGAGGATGCACCGAGGAAAAGAAAGAAATACCTTGCAGACGTGCCTTCAAACGTTCTATCAAACTCCATAAATGGAGTTCTGGGTAACTTTATGAGTAATATAGATATGAGCAATAACACTAATGATTCGTCAAATTATTCAATGATAAATGGTATCGGATCCCAAAACAACTCGGTAATAATGAACTATGATCCAAACTCGGGAGAGCCAAATACATTCTCAACCCAACAACTGCAACAAAGTCAACCTCAAATGCAACAATTTTCAAATCCACTGTCCAGGTATCAAAATGCAAATATGAATAATAGACGAAACAACTTTCTTTCTTCTGCCGCAGACCTTGAGTACTCGCAATTATCTAACATTTTACATGAACATACGTCGTCTGATAACTCCCCTAACTCAATAAATTTATCCCCAATGTTATCTCCTCATAGCCAAAGGCCTAGCATTCCAACCCAGAAAGAATTTCAGCCCAATCAACTTTCCTCATATATTTTAAGACAGCCTGACATAGCATCTCCAAGTAACAAAGTTGTTAACACTAGAAGCAATGTCTATGAAAATTCACCATATCCAAAGTTTGACGAGTCTCTTAATCAATTTTTTCTTGGTCCCACGAACTCTGATAAAGTTCAAACATTTCCAGATATTTTAGTTGCAATAGAAGCGATGAAAGCTGCAGATCCAGTAGTGTATCACGAAAGATTTTCTAAACAGGCATTACTGTTCACAATTGGCATTTCTACAGATGAGAATAGCTACTCCCCACAGGAACATTCATTCAAGGAGCCCGAAGAGATTTATGCGAATGTTGACAAGCCATTTTCGTATACACCTGGATTTCACTCTTTAATTTCTTACTTGAGGAAAAGATTTCCTAAGGAAATGCTTGTGAAAATGGCTGAATCTATGGCTGCTTATAGACCTTCATTTATTGCGTGTACAAATTCCCTAAAAGAGGGTGATCTTATCTTTATGGAACAATGTTTCCAAAGAACCTTGTTGACATATGACAACTTCGTCAAGATTAGCGGTACGCCTACAATAGTCTGGAGAAGAACAGGAGAAATAGCTTACGTCGGTAACGAATTTTGCATATTAACTGGCTGGTCCAAAGACGAACTTGTTGGTAAGGAAAGAAAATTTATTGTAGAGCTTCTAGATGACAAATCTGTCGTGGAGTATTTTCAACTTTTCCTGAGAATTGCTTTTGGTGATTTCTTAGGTGCCACAATGACTGAATGTACCCTATTGACACCGAAAAATGATGTTAAAATTAGAACGGGCTGTATATGGACTTTAAAGAGAGACGTATTTGGTATCCCAATGATGATAATAGGAAACTTTTTACCAATTGTATAATTACATCTTGCATATATATATTATCTTATCTATTACATAAAAATGCGATTATCAAAATATAAGCACTTTTTGTATTCGAATCTTGATATTTTGAAACAACATATAAGGCAAGAATCATTTATACTTATTCACAACAATGGTCTCATCAGGACGGCTAACAGGTAACTTAATCTCATCAATTGCCATAATATGTCTCGGATCTTTACAATTCGGATACCATATGGCAGAATTAAACTCACCGGAGTCTATAATTTCCTGCCGAATATCAGCACCTGAAGAGACTCCATACGAGGATTCTTTCTTTGGAAGATATGGATTCAAACAATGTATCCCGTTGAAGTCAGAACAAGTTGGTTTGATTACGTCTATTTTTAGTATTGGAGGTTTAATTGGCTCCGTATATATGGGCTCAGTTGCGGATAAAATTGGTAGAAAGAAGACAACATTGCTTCATTGCGTACTTTACTGCATAGGATCGTCATTGAGTGGGTTGAGTAATACTTACTATTCTCTTCTTTCCGGAAGATTCATTTCTGGTCTTGGTGCTGGTGCCGCTTTAGTCGTTACCCCCGTATTCATTAATGAAATTGCACCCACAGCATTCATGGGATTTTTGGGTTCGATGAATCAAGTTTCTGTAAACCTTGGAATTTTACTCACCCAATTGTTGGCACTTAAATGGTGTACCAATAACAACTGGAGGTTTCTTTTATTCACGGGATCAGTGATAGCAATTATTGATTTTGCTTTGACTTTATCGAGTATTGATGAATCACCAATGTGGTTGTTCAACAGAGGTCATAGTAGCAAGGCCTACATAACACTACACAAATTGAGAGGAGGAGAGTATAATGAATCAAGAAATGAAGTTAATAGCTGGAAAGGGGACCATAGAAACACTAGTGAAAATAATAGCGATTCTGATCAAAATGGCACAGGTTCAAACTCTGCATTGTTAGGTGAAGATGGTGAAGACTCAGCGGATGATTCTCCAGTATCATTAGAAGAGTATCTCAAATCTCCTGTTTATAATAACTCCAGAATCGCAGGTACAGGTATCTTGATTCTTCAGCAGTTCTGTGGTATTAATTCTATTATATTCTACGGGGTCTCTGCTTTGATCACCATATTCCCAAACCATGCTATATTTGTTAATTGTTTGATTTCAATGGTCAATGCAGTTGTCACATTTTGTGCAGCCACTTTAGTTGAAAAACTTGGGCGTAAACCCTTACTTTTGGCCTCTTCTTCAGTAATGGGCATTTCCACCGTCATTATGGGGTTTGGTATTATAGGAAGCAGCCCTTTCTTGTCTGTTGTAGGTATGTTTACCTATATCACCTTCTTTGCTATTGGTTTGGGCCCAATACCTTTCTTTTTAGTCGGCGAAGTTACTCAACCAAGGGCCAAAGCACCCGCTCAAAGTTGGGGTATTAGTATGAACTGGTTGGCTACGTTTATTGTGGGATTCTTATTCCCTGTTTTGAAAAACTCTTTCCTTGGTGGTGGTGTTTATTTTATATTCACAGCAATGTGCGCCTTGACAAATATATTCATAAGGTTATATATCCCAGAAACAAAGGGATTGAGTAATTATGATGAAATATGGGGGCGCTTCGATAATAGAGGCACAATGTGAAGAGATCTAAACTGCAGTAGTTTTAATGATTTTGACTAATGTTTCCTATAAGTAATCTTTAAGGTTGAAATTGAGGGTAATTTCGGAAATATAGATTATTTATCAGCTGCTTGAGACCATAAGTATTGTCTAACCTTGAAGCACTTATGATTACAGCTTTCTCATGTCATTATTG
This sequence comes from Priceomyces medius, assembly GCA_030570455.1. Taxonomy (NCBI): domain Eukaryota; kingdom Fungi; phylum Ascomycota; class Pichiomycetes; order Serinales; family Debaryomycetaceae; genus Priceomyces; species Priceomyces medius. Next base: position 514,466 of record JAJLVV010000001.1, on the reverse strand, counting down.
CTTCTGGACTAACAATTACCTATATCATCTTGCTTAATATATATCGACCTACATACACTACATCACATGATAACGATTAGGGCTAAAATGTGTCTGTGTCAAAAAAAAAAGTATTTTTTGTGTAATAAAATTTCTACTCACTCTCATTCCCATGAAAAATTAGAGCATTTTCAATCTCTAGATACTTCGTAAATACTTTTCTTGTTCTATAGAAGCATTTAATCTACATCAGCAATGCCTACTAGATTAACAAAGACCAGAAAGCACAGAGGAAACGTTTCAGGTAAGTAAACTATTTGATGGCGATAGAATAAGATTAGGAATGCAGTGTTAAAGGAAATTGAATTTAAAAAATGGTGAAGAGAGAATCGTTCAATAGAACCAAGAAAAACTAAAATAAGAATGGGATGAACTAAGAAAGACGAGTGTGGAAGAATGATACTACATGCTGAGAAACATAAAAGAATCGATGAAAATTTCCATAAGAGTTTGTCAAGGATGAAATAAAATTGCAGAATAAAACCCAAGTGAATGAGGTTGTCTTTAAAATGTTGTTTAATACGTGGTTATCTAATAAGCTATTTTCTCATAAACCTCACATCCTTAATCAAAGCCCAAAGATATACGAGTAATATACTAACAAGTTTTTAGCCGGTAAGGGTAGAATCGGTAAGCACAGAAAGCATCCAGGTGGTCGTGGTAAGGCTGGTGGTCAACATCACCACAGAACTAACTTGGATAAGTACCATCCAGGTTACTTCGGTAAGGTTGGTATGAGATACTTCCACAAGCAACAAGCTCACTTCTGGAGACCAGAAATTAACTTGGACAAATTGTGGACTTTGGTTGACGAAGAGAAGAGAGATGCTTACTTGAAGTCTGCTTCTGCTTCTGCCGCTCCAGTCATTGATACATTGGCTCTCGGTTACGGAAAGGTCTTAGGTAAGGGAAGATTGCCAGAAGTCCCAGTCATTGTCAAGGCTAGATTTGTTTCTAAGTTGGCTGAAGAAAAGATTAGAGCTGTTGGTGGTACAGTTGAATTGGTTGCTTAAGTAGCTGATTAATATTGTTTATAACCTCAATCAAGTAATATTACGTTCATATCGAAAGAATTTTCTAATAGCACGGAACATATCTGTAAGTTGAAAAATATAAATAGAATAGTAGTTGGTCAACGATTTATCCTACAGTTATATGTATGTACGTTGACGTGATATGTTAGACCTTTTTTTTCTGGGTATCAGTCAATTCAAAACCTATTTAGCAATATTTCTAAAGTCATCGATTGTACTGCATATATATCAACTATTTACATTTCTTAATACGGGGCATTTAATAATTCTTTTTCATGTTTTCCTTCAGCAAAGGTCATATACTACGTTGCTCAAAGTCTTTACACATTAGAAGCTTAAGAATGTCACCATCACTAAACATGAATGGTAGCTCAACTCAGATATGGACTCCACAACAAGCAGTACCCGGAAAAATTAAAAAGTTACTAGTTCCAGACTCAAATAACAAAAGGATCAATTATATGATGGCTTTTATTGAAATTATTCACTTACTCAAGACACAAAGAAGAACAGGATGGGTTGACAGGGGTATCCCAGCAGATAAAGTGGAAAGTATTGGAGATCACATGTACAGAATGTCAATTATCGCCATGGCAATACCAAATAACCAAATCAACATCGACAGATGTGTAAAAATTGCGGTCGTCCATGATATTGCCGAGTCTCTAGTGGGTGACATAACACCTTTTGGAGGAGTCACTAAAGAAGAAAAGCATAGGCGTGAGCATGAAACAATCAAATACTTGTCGTTGTTGATTGAACCCTTCAACGAACAATTCTCTAAGGATATTATAGATTTATGGCTTGACTACGAGGAAATAAGGACTATTGAAGCTCGCTATGTGAAAGATATTGATAAGTTTGAAATGATCCAACAAGCATGGGATTATGAACAAATTTATGGAACGAAATATGACTTGAGTGAATTTTACTACTCAAGGTCTAGTATCGTTACGAAGGAAATTGGAGAATTATGTGACGAAGTACTCAGAAAAAGAGAAGAAGCATTCGGTCCTCTCACAAAACAAAACTGATTGCCCAAAACTATAAGACTTTAAATGGAGGCTTTACTCATTTTGAACTATGGTTCTTCAGAAGCCCTCCAAAAGTCTCAGAACATAAATATTCGAGTCATCTTTGATAAAATAATTAGAATAGCGTATAGCTAAAATATAGTTAAACTGATCTACTAATATGCTTATTAAGAATAAAGCTCAATCTTGTAGTTTGTGTTGACTTTTTTTTTTTTCTAAAATTCTATGAATCTGATAGCAATTTGTAATCTCAAAATAGTGAGACTTATTTTTACTGGCGAAGAAAACGTAACCTTGAAAAGCATAAATCGAAAACAGAACTGAGCATGGTGGAAGCACAGCCAAGCAAGCTGGAAGAGACAAGCCGCTCAAATATGCCAGAGGTCGGCTTATCAGGCAAGAAAATAATATACGATAAGGATGGCAAACCGTAAGTAATGGTACAATTTAATAAATGTTGATTTACGAACTCAATGATACGTCATTCAGAAAATAAAAACTAACAATATGCTTTATGAAGATGCCGTTCATGTAATAGCTTGTTAGACTTTAAGTTTGCAATGGGAGGAAGTAAGAAAGACCTTCATTCTCTCAAATTAGCAAATGAAAAACCTAAGGAAAAGATCAATGGCTATGCTAAGGAATTACCACCAGATGTTGAACAAATCGGCAGATCGTCATGGTCATTATTACACTCAATAGCGGCAACATATCCGGAGAAACCATCTTGTAAGGATCAAGCGGACATGAAACAGTTTCTTAAATTGTTTGGTAATTTCTATCCATGTTGGTATTGCGGAGATGACTTCAAAGATTACATGAAGACCAATGAGCCTAATGTGAACAGTCAAGACTCCTTAGGTAGCTGGCTTTGCAATGCTCACAACGAAGTAAATTCAAAACTCGGAAAGCCGAAGTTCGACTGTAACTTGTGGAAGAAGAGATGGAAAAACGGCTGGGATGAAGAATCATCCAAATAAACAGAGTCCTCTTTGCTGTTGCTTAACCTGTAATTACAAAACATATTTCTTGTAAATAGAGCAAAATACGTAGAGGGAAAAACCACCAGAAATAGAGTCTTTTCCCTTATATATATCAAATCAGGGTGATCAAGGTGTAAATTTAGAAACCCATGTAGCTAAGTCCAGCTCCTTGAAATTATCAAGGTTAGGCAGGTAGCTGTCTACTAATATTTGTTTTTTCAACAAAACAAGGCCAGGTACTCTGCTCACGGCATAAGTAAGCATCAACTCCCTGCCACCTGGAGTGTCTGCCCACACATTGGCTAAATTTATTGGAAATGTTAGCGGATATATCCTCTCGTCTGAGAGTAGACGGAAGAGAGAAGACGTAACTTCATTCAGTTTATCATCTGCATAAGTGAAGTTCAAAATTAATGGTTCTTTTGCCAAAATAATATCCTGTAACTCATTACGATTGCTAATGTACGTCGGAAACAATCTGTTGTTTGTAGTGATGTCCGTTGGCGGGGGTGGATATAATATTTTCTGTACTCCCCAGCCTTTAAAAAGAGAGCCAAAGAACGTACGGCGTGCGTTGTATGCTTTCCCGGGGATGTTTACCTGAGATCTCGCGCCCTTAATCATAGTTGTAATCATAGTGACTCAATGCCAATAACTTTCCAATTACATCCTGTAGCCAATGTCATATGTAATCTGCTACAAACCCTTTGTGAATTTTCGCACTACGGAGCCAATCTACGATATGCTTCATTGACGCCAATTCCAGATACTAACCGTTGCAAATACTAGCACTGGCCCTGTCAGGGGTACTGGTGTCTATATGGAATCTGGCCACTCGTAGTGATCTCGCAAGATCTGGTGCTACATTGGTCCCGTTTTCGGCAATGGGCAAAAGGTAGATACATGCTAACTAAAACTGATTTACTATTAGAACTTAGTCCACCAAAGTCACTATCTCTGTAGCAGAATAGTGAAATTGATTCTACGCTTTTTCTATCCTATTCTAGTGCTCTTTTACCGTTGTTTTCTCTCTTTTCTGCGGTCCCTGGGTAGCCGGGCGAAAAGTTGCAAAGAAACATTCATTTGATTTTTCAGCCATATTACCGAATTCCGGTAATTTTTACTAATGGAGAGAAGAAATCACTAATGACATTACGCTTTTACTGGGCTCATTGAAATCCAGCTGCACAGACACCAAATAAAGGAATAGAATATATTTAGGTAGATCGCTAGTGATTTTACAAAGTATTCAGAAGAAGCACAGGAGCTCTAGTGTGAGAAAAGAAGAATAGGAAGCTTGAAGAAATTGCTTCGGGAGATAGATAACACCAAGCTCAGAGATAAATAAAGCAACAACCAAGATGGTGATCGAAAACCCAAAGCCTTTGAAGAGCGATATTAATTTCAACCAGTTGCCATTAATTTCACCCACGTTAACACCATCTAGTAGCAACGCTATTCCACAGACGCCACCGATCATTCCGGATCTGACTAGAAAGTCGTTGCCAGACTTACCAGAAGTCAGATGTATCGCACGAGCTAGAATTCCTACGACTCACGGGCCAGAGATTTTCTTACATCTATATGAAAACGATATTGATAACAAGGAGCACTTGGCGATTGTGTTTGGAGAGGATGTGAGATCTAAGTCTCTCTTTGCCCGGAGAGAAAACGAGACTCAGCAGGATAGAATGACAAGAGGAGCTTACGTAGGAAGGCTATTCCCAGGAAGAACTGTTGCAGACACAGATGGACAGCAGACGTTACACTTTGATGAAAATGGTAAGCTCATAAGAGAAAAGGAGACCACTTATAGTAGCCCCACATTGGTAAGAATTCATTCTGAGTGTTACACAGGTGAAACAGCATGGTCTGCTCGTTGTGACTGTGGAGAACAATTTGATGAGGCTGGTAGAATAATGGGACAAGCGGAACACGGTTGCATTGTATACTTGAGACAAGAAGGTAGGGGCATCGGATTAGGAGAGAAGTTGAAAGCCTACAACTTACAGGATTTGGGAGCTGACACGGTTCAAGCCAACATCATGCTAAGACATCCCGCTGATGGTAGATCATTCTCCTTAGCTACGGCCATTTTGGTCGATTTGGGACTTCAGGAGGTCAAATTGCTAACAAATAACCCAGACAAAATCGCTGCTGTTGAGGGTAGAAACAGAGAAGTTAAAGTCATTGAAAGAGTCCCAATGATCCCACTTGCTTGGACAACTGATCAGGGAATCAAATCCAAGGAAATTGAAGGATATTTGCGTACAAAGGTTGAAAGAATGGGCCATTTACTTGAAAAACCCATTAGGATTTGAATCATAGATAGATTTTAAAGCTAAATACTCATGAATGTACACTAAAGATGTTTAATTCTTTATATAAACAATGAACTACAAATAGACATCTATTTACTTTATGGCCTTTCTTTACATAGTGTGGTGAAGCCAACGTAATGATCTTGGGTTGCTGATGTCCCCCGTTTTTTTTCTGTCTCATGTGACATGATATATTGTATATAATATTTAGTATTGCTTCATTTAGGCTAATGAAGTACGACAATATCTTATGCGTTAATAATATTGAAGGAGATTGAAACCTACAAGTTACAAATGGACGATAATGGACAATACTCCTCCTCAAATGATTTACCCACAACATGATCTGCCGCAAGACAAAAGAAAAAAGAGAAGAGTATCCAGGGCATGCGACAACTGTAGGCAAAAGAAAGTCAAATGTGATGGAAAACAGCCATGTATACACTGCACCGTTTACTCATACAACTGTTCCTATCAGCAGCCTCACATCAGAAACAAAAAATTGAATAAAGGACATTCTCCCCAAAGCAACTTTATTAACAGTCCCAATAACGAGCAGGCAATTGTTACTAGTGATGATTTAGCACAAAAGATAATCAAAACGTTATTTCCATCATGGGGTGCAAGCTCAGAACAACATGGATCTACGTTTGACTTTGAAAAGTTCCAAAAAGTGGTGAAGATAGCTCAATCCAGAGGTCGTATTGTTTTAAACGAACTTGAGGATATGTTGCAAGACAACTCTTCTCTCCCAAGTGTTAATGTAGACGTGTCATCATCAATCAGTCCAGTAGAAGATAGTTCAATGGTTCGAATGATAAAACTAGTGTTACCCACAAAGGAAGAAACTTTGGACTTAGTGTATGCCTCGTGGAACAAAGCTTGTGTCTTATTTCGTTTTTACCACCGCCCCTCACTATTGCAAGAAATTGATTTGCTCTATTCATTAGACACATCACAATACACCGATAGACAGCAAAAGTTCCTACCTTTTCTATACTCTATTCTTGCAGTTGGTTCTCTATTCTCTAAGTCCTCTGATAAAGATGAAAACGAGAAACTTGAAGAAAGGGGATTCCGATACTTTTTAGAAGCAAGAAGACTTATTGATATCACTAATATTGGTGATATTAGCTCAATCCAAACAACAGTGATAATGACAATCTACTTGCAGTGCTCTGCAAGATTATCTACATGCTTTCTATACATAGGGATTGCTCTCAGAAGCGCAATCAAAGAAGGTCTCCACCGAGACTTATCTATTTTCCACAACAAAAACAGAAAAATGGATGTAATTGAAGTTGATACAAGGAAGAGGTTGTTTTATACTATATATAAGATGGATATTTACATCAATTCTCTTTTAGGACTTCCTCTAACTTTGGATGAGGATGATTTAGATCAGGAACTACCACCGGACTTGGATGATGAAAATGTAACAAGAGAGAGGTATCTCTATGAGAAGCAAGGTAATAGACTTTCATCCGTGGGCTGTGCTAACCACCACACAAAGTTAATGTTTATTCTCTCCAAAATGATAAAAAGGCTTTATCCAATCAAAGCAAAAAATTCAACATCTTCCCCTGATGTAATTCATGATACGGTATCAAAGTTAGAGGCTAAATTAAAGACATGGATTGACTCACTACCTCCTGAGTTAATGCCAACCAATCCGAGCGATGAATCTTCAACTGCAAGTATACCACAGGAGTTTGTGCTAGCAAACTACTATCTCCACCTAGCGTTATTAAATTGCCAAATTATTCTTTACAGGCCCTTTATACACTCAATCAGTGGAAGACGAAATGTTCAGCTAACCGATCCGAGATCTTTGATTCGGGGAAGAAACTGTATAAAAGTTGCAAGAATGGTTGTAAAACTTGCAAACAAAATGATTAACCAAGACTTATTGATCGGTACTTATTGGTTCTCAACGTACACTATTTTCTTTTCAATCGCATGCTTAGTGTACTATTTCCACTTTGCAAACTATTCAAATGGGAAGGTAAGTGGTGCTAATTACGCAGGGATCTTATTTGACGATGACCTCAACATTGACATGATAAAAAAAGACATTGAAATTGGTAAGAAAGTCCTCGATAAGTTGAAAAACAGTTCAAGCTCATCATTAAGAATTTACAATATCTTAAACAACCTATTTGTGTTACTTAATAGACGTACTGCTAAAATGGATAGCAGCGATATCGGGCACCACATTCCAACACCAAGGTTACCTGACCAGGATGCACAAACACTTTTTCAAAGCTTTGACAATTTGAATAATTTCCTGAAGGAAGGATCCAATAATCTAGTACCAGACGAGCAGTTCCCGAAGTCCCAGAGCTTAAATGAAGCAGTTGGATTACATGATGAGTCACTTAAAACATCTGAAAAGAGGAACACCAGTAATATCAGTGTAGAAGATGGTCAATTAGCTCCTAACGATGCCTATGTTCCAGGAGTTATGGATAAACTAGATACGCAGTTGTTTGGTCGTATACTTCCACCATACATGCTCGAAGAAAATCTTAAATATGTATCAGGTAATAACAACGGTAATGGAGCTTCTGTGGATACTCAAAATCCTACAGACTCTTATCAAATTAATCTTGATGATTTTGATTTCTCGCTGATTGCTGACTCAAGGATATTTGAAGAACTAGAAGCATTAAACACTAATTCTCAGACATCGTCATATCTGACTGACTTCACTAGTTTATGAATAAATAAATAGACGTCTTTGTATAGTATTGTCGAATTTAGGTAAAAGTAGTTCTAGTTGACCTACCATGAATTGAACATTACCTTTCTGATTATCTGAAAATGGTTTGCATAATGAAATGATAAGCCGAACTCATCGAATGTTTTTTCACACCAGTGCTTTTCAACTTCAGTAAAAAATAAAATTATTTAAGTATGAACGTGACAGATAGAAGAAGGATCCTTGCCCCTGGCTCTACGAGCTTTCCTGCCTTGGGGCTGTCTCATGATGAGTCAAGTTCAAGAAGCCAGAGCAACAGCAAGAAACCTAAAAATGAAGTTCGTAAGATGTTTTTGAAGTCTGGGTTTATAGAAAACGCTAATGGCTCAGCTTACATAGAGATAGGTAAGACAATAATAGAGGTTTCTGTATTTGGACCAAGACCAATTAGAGGATCATTTGTCGAGAGAGCATCATTTTCTGTGGAAACAAAGTTCTTTCCCTATATTGCGCAACCAGAAGAAACAACATTCAATAACCAACAAGTTACTAGTAAGATCGGGAATCCTGGCTTTACTGGAATCGAGCAGAAGATTTCTAGCTATGTCGAAACAAGTCTATTACCAGCCATTTTGTTAAAGAATTATTCTAAATCAACCATCGATTTGTTTATCTCAATCATATCAACAGATGAAAATATTTCCTCCACAAATTTGTTAAATTGGATCATGAACTGTTCATCAGTTGCGTTGGTAGATGCTGGGATAGAAATGAAAGATGTAGTAAGCAGTGGTCAAGTTAGCTATAACTTAAAAACAAAAGAAGTTATTTACGATGCTGTTGAATCCGACTACACTGAAGAAACAGTAGAATGCATAGTAAGCTTTATGAACTTAAGAGATGATGAAATAGTGGGAATATGGATTGAGGGATCAAGGGCTCAAATCGATGAACATACAGCAAGTCAATTGATAGATGAATGTAATGTTATCTCCAAACAAGTTAGAAGTAACATAAATTTTTACTTAATGGAACGTGCAAATTAAGTATATACTTTTTAAAATGCATCACTAGTTAGTCTAAACGTAATTATTTTAACTACTCATTTTTTTTATTCTCCGTAATCTGATACTGCTTAGTAGATAATCCGTCTAATACGCTCTTAATATAGATAAGCTTAGAGCCAAGCTTTCGTATAGTTAATTCGTCGTCAAGAAATACCTTAGAGTCAAGTTTAATATCCGTTGACACAAGTATCAACAGACTTAAAAGATCATAAGTTTTAAGAATATTAGGTGACTTTTTAAGTCCTTCGTTAATTGGGGAATCAACGCTTTCAATATCGCATATGACATCAAAAATACATTCCTTCAACTCAGCGGCTAACAAATTTACATCATCAGTGACTTCAATCTTCCTCAGCTTTATCTCAAATGGCTGAGTAATAAAAGCAACGTCATGCTTACCATTTAAGTGGTACCTGAATTCATAGACACCTTCTTCCCAAAACAACTTCTCACCTGAAAATGTATATGATCCTTCATTATCTTTAACCCAAGTCCAACGTCCAGAAGAAGAAATGACAGTTTTGTTTCTAGAATATGATGTTTGCACAATTTTATAGAGTGCAATCCAGTCTTTCTCTGAGTGTCCTTCAGGTGCTTGCCAGAAAACTTCAATAGGTCTGCCAATAGTTAAATCCTCAGAACTGACAGTTAATCTGTAGTCAGAATTATCGAACTTCAAATTATGAGAGAGTTCAACAATATTTTGTTTGGTTAACTTGCTGTTAGATCTTCTCAAGTCCCTAATAAAGGTATCCAATGATTCAGTCACAGAGTTCAATCTATGTTCATTACTTTCGCTAAATCTTCTCTGAATTGCATCAGGAATAAGATGCTTCTTTACAGTTTTTGTAACACCAGAATCTTGAAGAACCTCTTGCTTCCCATAAATATTTATCATGTGAACCTTCTCAATGAAGTTAATTCTTATAAAGTTGTTTGCAACCCATAAGATGCAACAAGTGAGATTCTCCACTGTAGGTGAAATTAAGGTAACGCCAATTATACCACAAGCACCAAAGAACTGTTCAGGATTATTCAAGTACCTATAAACTCCAGCTTTTGTCAAGCCTGTTTTTTTGTTTGGAATGAAAAAGTCACCATAAAACCATCCGAAGTGGCCGAGAGAATCAATAATTGATGCATTTATCCATATTTGGGTAGAGAGTAAAATCAATCCAAGAAAGCATCTCAAATAAAACCAATCAATCGCAAAAAGAGCGTGGTTTTGACTTATCAATTGATACAAGTTCATTCCAAAGAATGAAGAATATGTGAAATTGATAAGAGTATTATAAATGACTGCCCAATTATTCAAGGACTTTTCAATAGGAATATCATGAGATAGGTACCATTTGGTGAATGTCTTGTAGTAACCTTGAAGAATTAATAACACATCGATAATAACTGATTCAAAAAGCTTAATTGAAACGGTCAATAAGAACATTGCCGAATTTAAACGCTTAGAACCATCACCCATGTAGCCTGCTATTATAGGAAATATACCAGCATAAGTGATAGTAACGATCAAGTTTATCAAATCAGAAGCTCTAAGGAAATTGAAATTCCATAATCCGATTAGTGGCTTTTCATTATCAAATACTTTCAAATGTTTAAGCTTCAATAATTTGTCAGCATCAGCCTCCACATTTGATGGTCCATAGATCTTATCGATATGAGGATTTTCTATGTAGTGCAAGAATATCATCTGTAAAAAGTGGCCAAATATTGCAATAGTTAACACAGTGTAAGACTTTGAGATTAAGGCAAACCCATAGTAACCAATATAACCAACAGAATACATTGGGTGTGGGAACATTTCAAAGACACCGTCAAAAATAAGGTCTTCGTTATTCACTTGACGGAAAAAGAAGTCCCCCCAGTACCACGCATAGTCCTTAATAGTATTATGCGCATTTACTTTCACCCACAAATTGAATAGAATGAGAATAGAACCAACTGCAAGTCTACTGTAGATTAGCCAAGAACTTTGCCCATTGATAAACTGATATCCTTTATTGAGAGAACATGAGACTACAACTCCCATGAATGAAAAAAAATCCAGCATTAAGATCAAGTCCACAACTTTTCTGAAAATTAACCAAGTGTTAAATTCAATAGGATAGTCGCTGATCTTGTAACCTACTCCCATTTGTGAATTTACCTCGGCTCTGATGAGAGAAGCAATATAGCTTTTGTTATTATCATCGAAGACAGCAGATTTCTTGGCCCAATTAACTAATCTAGAGTGATTTGACTGTTGATTTAAGAGATACCCGATACCAAAATTATAGGAGAATCTCCAGAAGATGTAGAGCCCTATGAATATATCAACACGGAGTTGAGCATTCTTGACGAACAAGAATGCAAGTCCATTCAGTGCAAGCGTTAAGAGAATCAATGACTCAAAATTTGATTTCCTAACAGTTGGATCAAACAACGTCTTCATGACATCGTGAGTTTCAGGGACAATAAAAGTCAGTCCAGAGAATGTAATTCCCTTTGCCCCTGCAATGGTATTCTTATGCATTGCTTCCGTCTTCGTATATGTCATGACCAGCTAACTATTACCGGTGAGCTCTTACTTTCCCGTCAATAAAGATTTGAACATACGTTACCGAATATCTTTGTCGTACGACAGCAGTGCGGCAAATTTTGGGTATATATATAAATTTCCAGTGGTACAATTTTCCACTACCAAATTACTTAATGTTTCAACCAATTGACATTTCAGAGTATACAATTCTGGATACATCACCAATTCACCCCACTTATGATATGATATATCATGGTTGCAACGTAAACGAGGAATATAGACTTCTACACCAATCTCCCCTTGCCAATGTCTGTGGTTGCAAAGATTTTGGCAAATTTCACATGCAATTTTTAACTGCTTTATCAATTATGTGCACTGGGGTTGAGTTCTATCCACAGATGTGAATTATGTACAGGAAGACCAAAATCTGAATATATTGACGATGGCTTCTAACCTATGTAATGAAACCTGAAAGGCCCTACAGGAAATTTAAAAGGCAAACGTAGATATTAATGCTACTGTACTTAAAATTATCTATTACCAAGAATATATGATGAAAATATATAGACACTAACCTCCAAGGTCAAAAAATAAGTGTTTAGAAACGACGATGAGCCATTGGTGCGTTGTTAGCTCCAGATTGGTAGCCACCACGGCGGCCACCTCTGCCACCTCTTCCACCTCTATAACCACCACGAGAACCACCTCTGCCATATCTGATGTGGCTACCGAAACTTCTTCTGTCGTACTTGAGTACTTCAGGTGGAATTTGTTGATTTGCTTCTCTCATGATCTTACATAAATCTCCTCCTAACTTGGAGTTAGCTTCAGTGAAGAATGAGATGGCAGTACCTGTAGTTCCAGCTCTTCCAGTTCTACCAATTCTATGGACATAATCCTCAATATTACCAGGCATATCTATGTTTATAACATGGCTAATTCCCTTGACATCTAAAGTTAATGTTAGTATAAAGTTGTTGAGAGATTATTACTACGCGAGCTAAAATCATAACATCTACAGTATACACATGAGTGAAGGAGAATTGTGTATTCATTATATAGAAAGCTAGCCAATAAATTGTTCTAAGAGTCATCGTTGCTTTCCATATAATTGTCATCTCCTTTGCAAGAGCGCCTGCGCTCTTTTTGCCTCACGTATTCCATGCAGATTTGACTGAGAAAAATAGTGTTTAGTCCTAATTTTTGAAGAACTTCCTAAAAAACAGTCTTTGTCTTTCTATGATCTATGCCCTAAACTTAATTATTAGTAATAAATGGAGTCGATTACATCCTGTTGCAATCATGAAAATAATACATACCAATACCTCTAGCAGCAACATCAGTTGCTACCATAATAGGCGATTTACCCGATCTGAATTCTTTTAAAACCCAATCTCTTTCGTTTTGTTGTTTGTCTCCGTGAATTGCCAATGCTGGCCATCCATCTGCTCTTAAATAGCTGGTTATATCATCACAAGTTCTCTTAGTCGATGCGAAAATTAAAACCTTAGAATCCTTGTCAGATGTTGCGGTCTCCAAATGCTTAACCAACTTATCACGTTTTTCAAATTCAGAAACGACTTCGACAACCTGTGTAATTGTGTGAGAAGCTGACAATTCAAGAGAACCAACAGTCACTTGAATAGGACTATTCAAATAGTCTCTTGTCAAGTTTTGAACTTCCTTAGGCCAGGTAGCAGACCACATTAAAGTTTGTCTATCAGGTCTAATTTGATCAACGATCTTTCTGATTTGAGGTTCAAATCCCATATCCAACATTCTATCAGCCTCATCCAAGACCAAATAAGTTACTCTTCTCAAGTTTGTCTTGTTTGTCTCTAACATATCAATTAATCTACCTGGAGTGGCAATACAGATCTCCACACCCCTAGCTAAATCTCTAATTTGCTGACCTTTAGGTGCACCACCATAGACACAAGTGTTTCTGATTCTTGAGGAAGCACCAAACTTTGAACACTCTTGCTGGATTTGAACAGCCAACTCTCTAGTTGGAGCCAAAACAAGAACAATCGGTCCATCACCTGGGCTCAACAATGGTTGAGCATTGATATGAACGATAGCTGGCAAACAGTATGACAATGTTTTACCTGATCCTGTAGCAGCAATACCAATCATATCTCTACCGCTTGAAGCCATTGGCCAACCTTGGCACTGAATAGAAGTAGGGCTAGGGAAACCTTGCAGCTTAACCTCTTTAAGAACATAATCTGGAAATCCAGCTTCATCAAAAGTTGTGATTGGCTTTGGAATATTGTCACCTAAAACAGTCATTTCGCTTTCCTTTCTAAACTTCTGGACTTCCTGATCAGAACGAGCAGTTACATCTGGATGTTCCTGATAGAAGTTCTTTTCAAATGGAGGCAATGAGTCCAAATCCCACTCTGGTGTAGTCAACTCAACTCTTTCATCATATCTGTTTCCACCTCCAAAACGGCCTCCGCGGCCACCAAAGGAGTTACCTCCATAGGAGTTACCACCTCTTCCATATCCTCCTTGTCTTCCGTAGGAGTTATTGTTATATCCACGATCAGATGTATAAGAATTATTATTGTATGACATCTCTAAGATTGATACCGCTTCACTTTATTTAGATAGATAAATATTGACAAATATTAAATCAAGAATAAAATTTTCCAATAAACTAGGTCTTTTAGCAAAAAGCGGTTGTCTTATTGGTATAAAGAGAGTTTAAGATGTTTTATAAGAAAATATTTTAGAGAAATTAATTTATGTGATGAGGAAGGCAGGCTAAGAAAAAGAAAAAAAAAAAAAAGTTAGACTACTCGATTAAGTAATAAATGAGTATACATTCTATAAAGTACAAATGATTCTGACTTTTCGATCTATGGACTATGCTAGAACTATGCAAATGAAAAATATACATGTGCAAAAATATACGCTTAGCACCTTAAATGCTTGTGCTTCGAATACAAAGGAAAAGAAAAAGAAAAAACGGAGCACTTTTTAGTAGATCGCCGTTAGAGGCCATTTTTTTGGGTACATAATTTCGTTAAATACGCCAGAATTCTTCAGAATAATTGTCACATATTTCAATAGTTCATTATTTATAGTGAATGATGTTTCTATGAGTAATTTTGCTATATCTCCACAAGCATATTCAATGTTCGTTTTATTGATATAATAAGCTCTTATAAGGCATGTAAGGATTCAAGCATACAAGCATAGAAGCACACAATCTTGGAAATAGCTTTATTATGGCTCAACTGTGCTGAAGTTACCTCTTTCGATCTTTTCACTAAATTTTTCTTCAATGACAGTGCACATTTCAGCTAAGTTATCTAAACCTTGGTGCAAGGCTTCAATGGCTGTGATATTTCCGTAAGTTTGTATTCTAATATTCAATTTATTTTCTGAAGGATGGGGAATACTGTAGCCACAGAACTCCACTTCAGGGTTTTTCATTATTATATATCTTAATGAATTTCCAAGCGTATGGTCTTCATCAACTATCTGAAAGGAAGCAGCTGTTCCATCCTCAGAGGCTCCAGGTAACATTCTGATTTTCTCCAAATCAAACTCCTGATCCTCCATATTTACGTCAGACATCTCTATAAAACAGGCTCTCAATAATTCACTTGTTGCTAGGTACAGTTACCTTTGAACCTTTTGTGATGCTTCATCTCATATTTTCATAAAAAAAGGAGGCTTATATAGAGGAACTTTGTATCACAAAAATAAATGTCACAAACTCCTTGCTAGTTATTCGCGTTGTTTACAAGAAGGTTTCTATTAGTAAAGATTAACACATTCCCACGGCAAGCTATATTGAGCACGGCGCCTTTGCCTATAAGCTAATCCAAAAGATAGATTTGATACATCTTCAGTCACCAACTGCTATTAAAGGAAAACCAGAGCTCGACAGTCGAATTTGACCACCTATAAACTGCAACTTAGGTCAATTTGAGCTAGATCACAACGAGCTAAAGCAACTAGAAATAGATAAAAAAATCACTATAAATATCATACAATCATATTGGGCATTAGGAGAGCGACTTTTTTATATCAATCACGTCAGAAGAGACCCGTATATTGCCAGTAGAGCAAACGAGCGATGCAACAAACACTAGATGATTTGACCCAACCGACGGAGTCTTATTTATATTTATCACAAGATTCGATATCGCCAGCTCTAAGCAATATGTCGCTTGATAGTGGGGACAATATGGACACCTCGAAACTACTCAGATTGGCTAAGGATATTGATAACCTGTTTAAATTCCTGACTGGGCGGCGGGCACAGCAAATAGCGCCTAAGCCAAAACAGCCTAAGACATTCTTTTCTTCCCACTCCACACCCATTGTTCCCCAGAAGACAGTATTAAATACTGAAGTTTTGTCAAGCGAGAAACCTAAGGATAGCCTGAACTTTGTCTCGAAGTATCTTTTGAATGACATCTTGAATAGCGAACTTCATGAAGTAAGAGAAATTAGGACATTATTGGAATCACTCATGAAAAAGAGCTATGAACAAGACACTAAGGCAATCATGCATAATAATAATGATAGCAACGACTCAAGTGTTGATGACGATGACGATCATTTTAGTTTGACTGACCATGGTGACAATCATGAAAAGACTATCAATCAAGAGGAAGTAAATCAACGAGATGATTCACCAATAACCACACCTCCTAGATCTCAGGAAATTATAGACACTAACATTACTAAGGACAACCGCGTATTCGACTCGGATTACGATATAAGTTATTTACCTAAAAGATTTTTAAAAGACAACCAGGCTCAAGATAATGAAATCATGACGTTACGGCAACAAATCGTTGATTTAAATAAAGAAACCAAAAACTTAAAACAAGAAAATCTTAACCTTAAGATTCACCTAAACGACGCGGAAATTAAATTGAGCCAATCTGAAGCAAAACAAATAGAAGATAGCTCACTTACGACAGAAGTACTCGAACATAAGACTGAAGAGTTGGATAAAAAGAAACTCCAAGATCAAATTAATGACTTAAAGGTACTTAATCGCATTTTAGATTCAAAATTGGATAGATCTAAAAATAATAACAAAGAGCTTATGAACGAGGTTGACTGGTTAAAACTGCAAATCAAGTTATCTCTTTCAGATGCTTCAAGCACCACTAGAAACGATACAGACTTTTGCATACAGAATCCAGGAGATGAGAGACAAGCTAATTTCAATAGAAAATCAAGTGCCTTGGAAAGCGAAGTCAATGATAGACTCCATTTGATTACTGAAGATTCTTTGGACCTGGAATTCCGAAATTATTATAAAAAACTCAACCTTTCTAACGTTGACCATTTGACAAAGACCGAAATGTCTAACTTAATCAAAAATTTAATGCTCTCCCTTTTGATAAGTGACTTTGATAACTTGCCTGCTAATTCCAAGAAATGTGGAAAATACTTAAAGTTATCAATGAACTTCTTAGATGATTTGCATAGTTACATTTACAAAGAGCAAGACAAAGCCATTACTCCATCTTCGTATTTGAGAAATGTGGATCTTGATAATGAAAATTTAGACAATCTACAGGATTGCTTGCAAGGGATTTTGACAACTTGTAAATCGTATATTGATACAACTGACTTTTAAACCACCTATATATTTTTTGCATACTCGAACTTTTTTCAATATATTGTTTCGTCTTCGATAATCCTTATAATTAGTTTTGTGTAACATCATAAATCTCAATATTGCTTACATGACGAAGTTGATAAGAGTCAAAATATGTAAATGACTAAACAGTCTCGTTATTAAAGAAGATTATAACTGAAATTGTGTATTAGAATAGAATAAAAAATACCACAAAAATCAACATATCACCATTTCACAAGCTGGAAATCCCTTGAACATAGAAATATCTAGAGTTTAGGTAGTTCTGAAAGGGAGATATCATCAGAAGCTGCGCTAAATAAATTAATCAGATTAGAGCCATTTACACAGTTCTAGAATTGAAAGAACCTTGATTGACTTCTGGGGGTACGAAGTACACTGAAAGAAGACCTAAAATGGGTGAGTCTGCACTTTCCTCGAGAATACTGAAACTTAATCCTACAAGCACAACTCCCAACTCAAATAGTGGGACAGGTAGTTCCAGTGGCGGTCAAATGTCCCAACCTAGGAAGTACGAAGCATCTAATGAAGCAGTCGGAAGATCTAAGGACAACAATGCGAAGCTAGACGTAAGCGCATACCCTGAAAGTAACGGACAAACAAAACTGAGTGGTGGCATTCTGTCAAATTTTTTGTTCAATTCAGGAAGACAGGATCTGTTGGGCTCGTTGTTGAATAACTACTCAACGTCAAATACTTTTCCAGTAACAGAAAGCTCTCCTCCAAAGCTGGCTCCGAACGAGACACAGACTTCTAATAACAGCCAACAACGGTTTCCTGAATCTGAGCAAAATTATCCTAGCTACTATATGAATTACAGAGATGGTTTGAATAACAGCTCTGGGAATACTGGTAGTGATTTTAACAGACCTAGAGGAAGCAGTATCTTATTGCAACCAGTTGGTTCTCAGTCACTTAGAAGTAGCGACTTCTCGAACAACTCCGGGTACGGGAACAATCCTTTACAGTCAAGGTCAAATAGTATTTTTAGCTCATTAATTCAAATTCCTGGCTCAAATGGAAATTCGATCAGCGAACCTTCAACATCTGCTAACGTTCCTGTTAACAGTTCATCAATAAACAATGACAATACTTTAAGTGGGTACTCAATCAAACCTTTGACTAGCCAAAACAACGGCAACACACCGCCTCCAAGAATTAGACAATCTTCTGTTTTAGCTGGTAGTCTCGGCCAAATTACCGTTGAAGGATTAGAGAACTTAATCGACAAAGAAGGATGGGGAAACTTACTTGCTTGGCAGCAGCAGCAACAGCAGCAACAGTTACCCCAAGATCCTAAGAATCCAAAATCGAAATCAGGATCCATAGATTTAACTCTTTGGGATAATGCTGCGATCCCAGGCTCTATAGCAGGGTTAACAGGGAGCTTGAGTGATATAATTGCAGGAATTTCAAATAGCAGTGTTGACTTTACTAACTTGAGTAACCAAGAAAGACGAAGTTCAATTTTAAAAGTGTTAAATGATCAAAATAACTTAAAACTAGGTAGAAAATCTGAAGACAGGTCAACCCAAGGGAAGACAAAGTTGAGAGAAGACATTTTCGAAAGGCACTCACTGAAGGCGACGGACCAGTCCAAACTGCCCAATGAAAAAGCTCGTTTATCTCCTACTTCTTCGATGTCTTCAAAGTCCTCCGTACATTACAAGGATGAACCACAATCTCCTAAAACATATCCCCAGCAATACAATCTAAGTCAACCACTGTCACTAGCATTATCATCTCAGCCAAATCAAAGAGTGTTTGACTTTCAACAGCCATCGAATCGATACAATTACTCAAATAATTATCAAGAAAATTCTAAGGGATATGTTAATTCCCTTTCACCTAGTTCGGTAAGTAAAGCTGAGAATCAGAGTAGTTTTTTGCCTAACGAGTCGCAACAAGAATTTACTTCCCAACAAAAGCAAAATCAGAGTCAACAGGAGCGACAGGGTTATTTACCAACCAACTTCCACTCACCTCCACAGCCTTATATTTTTCAACCCAATAATGAAGGAAAAGATCTTGTAAGAGCTCAACAGTATGTCAGATCGGAGGATGGTAGACCACTACTTGGTGCTACAAAGATTGATCAATTAATGTTAGTAATCCAAGCCCGAGATAAAGGAGTCACAAATACAATCAAACAGGCTTCAGATGGAAGCATTTTAGCTCCCACCAGTGAAAAATCTGGTGAATCAAGAGTTCTACCTCAACCCATAAGTTTAGTTGGTGGTATCGATAAACCGGATCAAAATAAAAGTAATGATGAATCTGGAAATGATCTAAAGGGCAAGAGAAAAAAGACTAAGAACCAACAGTGTCCTTACTGCTTTAAGCTTTTCACACAATCAACACATTTAGAAGTTCATGTAAGGTCCCACATTGGTTATAAGCCATTTGAGTGTACTTATTGTCAGAAGCGGTTCACACAAGGAGGAAATTTACGAACTCATTTGCGACTACACACCGGAGAGAAGCCTTTCACTTGTGATGTATGTAGTAGATCATTCAGCAGGAAAGGTAATTTAGCGGCTCACAAGTTAACTCACAAGAACTTGAAGCCCTACGAGTGCAAGCTAGACGGATGTGACAAGTCCTTTACACAATTGGGTAACCTTAAATCTCATCAAAACAGATTCCATTTAGCAACTTTAAATAATCTAACTAATAAGTTAGCTGAACTTAGTGGGCCAGCTATTGATGACTTGCCAAAAGATGAAAGAGATATTTTGAATTACTTTAAAGACCTTTATAAGAATTCCAATAAAGGTATACGAGGACGTGGAAAAAGGATATCTACTGGTCAACAACAACAATTACATCAGCTGCAACAAATTCCACAGACAGCTGGATTTTCCATGAATGCATCTCCGCCTGGTGCCCTCCACCATTTTAATTCTCCACCCCAAGCTCAGCATAATTTTATGAATAACAACAATTTAAGGAGCCCTAACGGAAATATCAATAATTTCCAGGCATAGATTGCTTGGACTTTATTGTTTTTGTATGACTTTATTTTCATTTAGATGACCATGCCAATGTTTTTATGTTTATTATATTGAGTGCGAAATCATTATTTCACCAAATATATATAGTCGAAATAAAAAGACCCTTATCAGTAGTTCAAAAAAACTTTTCACATAAGATGAACTTCTTGTCAAAAACATTCAGCACATTAACAGGAGCTTCAATACCTTATAACATCAAGGAAAAGATAATCGATCCTTCTTTACACGGGTTTCCACATAATAGATCAATTTGGACTGTTTACAATGGAGAGAATCCCAAACAAAGTCAGGCACAAGTAACAATCTTTGAATTTAATTTGAAAGATCCAATTAACGTTAGAAATGGATACGAATCACTAGCTAGAAACTGTTACAAGAAATTGAAATTGATCAAGTTTCCAGGAATTGTCAAGGTAATAGATTTTATTGAAAATGATAGTTCCTTATATATCATCACTGAGCCCGTAAAGCCTTTATTTTCTTATCTAACTGAAAATGATGGAAGGATCACTCAAGATACTAGGATTTTTGGAATCTACAAGATTGGTAGAACATTAGAGTTCATAAACAGTAGTTGTAATTGCTTATTTGGAAACCTTGATTTATTTAGCTCAGTTTATGTTGATAACGCGGGCACTTGGAAACTATTTAATTTTGAATTGGTTACTAATCTTACTTCTGATCCAGATCAGCCAATTTACAGACTATCCAGCAGATTGCCTGGTTTCAGCGAATCCCTTTCTCCTGAGGTATCCAATGGTGGTATCGAAACAATAAGACAATTTCCTACCAAGTTTGATTCTTACAAGTATGGAACTTTTATTTACCTCATTTTAACTAGTAACAGCTACCTGTCTATAAATTCTAGCCATGTTACTCAAACTAAACTTCTGTCTGCAAGGTTGCCACGAGAGTTGGCCAGTATCTATAAAAGGTTGATAAGTGAAAAGATTAATTTGCGAATCACTATTGACAAGTTCTTGCAGGAAACAGAATCTTACTTTGAGAATAATACCTTGATAAGATTTGACAAGCACTTAGATGAAGTCAAGTTCAAAGTAAACTCGGAGAAACTTGAATTTTTCAAAGCCGAATTGTCAGCTGTACTTGATAGAAATGGGGATTATGAATTTCCGCCCGGGCTCCTTGAAAACAAGCTCCTACCAGAGTTGATTTTGCAATTCAATCAGCTTTCCGTTACAAATGATAATACCCCGATTAATCAGGAATCTCTAGGAAAACTTTTGAATTACATATTGAAATTCGGAAGCTCTCTTCCGGAAGCATCATTTAATCACATACTAAAACCTACGATTTTACATGCATACTCTTTACCCGATAGGACAGTTAGATTGACCTTACTAAGTTATTTATCATCGTATGCATCTCATCTTACCGATAATGACATTCAACTGAAAGTGTTCTACAACATAATCAGTGGATTTCAGGATAGCAACTTCGTGATCCGTGAAACAACATTGAAATCAATCACTGAAATCATTGACAAAGTTTCTGTGAAACAGGTGAATCAGGATCTTTTAAAGATTCTTGCAAAATCTCAAATGGATCCAAAGCCATCAATTAGGGTCAATACCTTGGTTCTTATAATTAAAATCTCGGATAAAATTTACAAAACTTCAAGAAATAACGTTTTGATAACTGCATTATCCAAGTCCCTACGTGAGACGTTTACACCTTGTAAACTTGCTGCGCTATCAGGTTTTGAGTCCCTAATTGATCAGTTTTCTTTGGATGAGATTTGCGGAAAGATCTTAGGACATCTTGCTGTATCTTTAATGGATAATAAATCTGCTAAAGTGAGACAGGAAGCTAGGAGAATATTTAACCTATACTTCCAAGCTGTTGAAAAACACGCTGCTACCCTTCCTGACGATGAAGCAGACGATGAGGCAGAAGAACGTGAATTTTACCGAAAGTTTTCACCTGAAACACCAACAGAAGCCCATAATGCTACAGAAAGAGCGTCATCGCTGATGGGATGGAATATTGTCAACAAATTAGTGTCATCAACTTCCGTCGAAGGTGCTCTCAATAAGGAGTTTAACTCTTCCACGCCAGACTTATCTCGTGTAAGTACACCCGATACAAATAACCTTGTTCACAATCTGACTGTTAGCCAGCAGAAAAGCCAACAACAAATTGAACCTGTCAGTAGTTTTGGTGCAGGATTCGATGATTTCGATGATGGCTGGGGAGAAATGCCTGACGATGATTCACCGCTAGAAGCACCTTTGGATGCTCTAAGCTTGGAAGAGGTTCAAAAGCCTACCTCACTCAGAGCTCCTCCTACCGGGGGCATACCCGCGACTTCCACTTTACCTGCTTCTCAGAGAAGACGTAACGGAATGAAGACAAATATCCTTAGAGCCAGTGGTACGGGCCCAAAGTCCAATGGCCTAAAGCTTGGTAGTAAGACAACTAAAAAGCCCGCCTCCACGTTGAGTATTAACCTTGTAGCAGATGACGAAGAAGAGGAGGATAACTGGGGCGATGGCTGGTGATAATATAGAAATCTAATATGTAATATAGTGTAGCAACTTCTGTTTTATTTAAATTTCGCATTGTATACACTCCTTCACAAAATGATTGTAAATTTACTGAGTATCGTGAACCGTTATCAATGCAATATAGGTAATGACATTGATTTACTTATATCCCCAAAATGAGGATACCATAGACGGATGCATACAGGTAATCTTTAAAAAACTTTCAACTCAGTCTCTACGGGCAATTAGATATTACAATAAAACAGTTCCCGACAAACTTCTAAATTTGGTTCATGATGAACATTTAGCTAGATTAGTTGATTATAACAGGATTGCTGATATCACTGAGTTGTTACAGTTAATAGAATCTACCAAAGAACCCACGGTACATGTAATTGAGTCTTTGGAGCTTATTTTAAATGGCACTGAAATGGATTATGGCGAACTAAACCAGGCTACTATCCAGCTTTTGCAAACTTTGAAACAATCAAGCTTAGATGCATATATTATAGACAGAAGCAAGAACAACTTCATTGCCCTTGGTTGCCATAGAATTGACGTAATACTGCCAGAGAGTTAGGTATGGTACCTATTCTACGCGATCAGTGGTCAATTTTAGGGAAATTCACGATTATACGAGCTTCATAGTGTTACACCAGAATAGCTAGCTATCATCACAGTATGTGGCTACGAAGGATGTCTGATTTGCTACAAATTCCACACATAGAGTTGTTTTGAGAATATACAGCTGTAGCGAGGCTTCTTACACAGGTTCAATGTCTTTCCGGTCACTTGCGAGAATTCGGGGATCAGCGCTCATTGCCCAGCTAACCAGCGATCATTCCCCTGATCAATTCTATTGTCTACGCGAGGACATCTGATGTAATGCCTACTTGAAGTACAAGCGCCCTTAAAATTTAAAGTGCGAGAGTGGGGGAGACGAGGCTTGATTCGAGAAATGCCTTGTTTGTCCGATTGGTTGTTGATGATCGAAGTGGGGGCAGCTGCTGGTATTGAATCTTTAGGGCATATAAAAAACCGTTCTAAGTTTATTTGCTAATTCTGAATGATACCGTTCGTTAAGTCCCTTCCAAACTACCATCCATACGTCCCTCCATTGGTCCAAAACTTTTTTTTTGTTAGATCTGGAATCGGATTCGGCACAAATCGCTGAAACAAACAAAAAAAAATAATGCGGAGAGATGTGGAGTAAATCTAATATCCAACGTGAAATGTGCCTATATGAGGTGCGTAAACACGAGAATTAGGTGTGACATATATAACGTATAGAATTTTCTTACAATCAAAACTCTATGAAGAGGTAATTAACTCCTGGAAAGTAAGCAATATACAAGGAGGAGAGTAATCCCTATAATTATAGGCGCTAGTATAGACAATGATGTCCCCACTAGTTCGGTGTGACACAAATGATACCATTTACAACAATACAAGTTATGATGAGAGTTTGGTAGAGAAGTTCAGAATGGAAAGAAAGAATGTAGCAGACATCAAAGTACTCGACCCCTGCCTGGCACAGACTACAGAAGTTTGTATTTGCTTGATTGTAAGGCTCCTTAAACCGATCAGGGAAATCACATTGAATGAAGTTAACATAAGCCACTTGATTATCTATTTATACGAACAAAAGTACAGAAAAGAAGGAGTTACTATCAACCAAATGAGGCTCATCAACATGGGCAAGTTGTATAATTACAATGATAGAACTAAGTTATCAGATCTTGAATTCAGTACCTTTCATTTGCTGGTCAATAAAGGTGTGCCATCACTTAATATGTCTATTGCATCTATATTAGACAGCCAAGATAAAGGCGTGACATACGCTGAGACAGCCGCCAAAAAACTCACCAAGATAAGGTCAAACTTGAAGAATAAGAAGGTCGATCCAAAGAGCTCAACTAGAGTCAAATTGAAGAACAAATTTAAAGATTTCTTCTACTACAATAATACATATGCTACGATGATTTATGATGATTTATGATGATTTTTAGTGCATGAATAATATATTCTACCAACTATTTTAATTTGCTGTAAATAATATGTAGACTAGGCAAATTGCTAATGGCCATAGAGCAATATTGAATTTTAGCCATGATGAATTATTTCCTGCATAGAAAACTCTACGGTTATATCTCTATTAAATTCAGCATTCTACTGTGATTAGACATTTATTTGAGGAAATATACAAGAGGAGTGGTTACCTTCATGATATTATTGATAAAAGTATTTTTCTCATCAAAAAGACACTAGTTTATAACACGTTCTCGCTATTTAGTAACCAAGAGCAGCCAACTTCTTAGCAGCAACAGACTCAGCAGAAGCAGCAACAGCAGAAGCGGTCTTCTTACCCAAAGCCTTCTTCTTTGCGTAGTATTCGGCACTGCGCAATTTTCTCTTTTCTTCCAACTTGTCGACAACGTTTTCGTATTTCCAACCAACAGCGGTGGACAATTTACCAAGAGTGGTGTACTTTCTACCTGGCTTCAATCTCAAAATTCTCAAGGCTTGAGGAACGACAACTCTCTTCTTCTTGTCGTATGGTGGTGGGACACCTTCGAAAACCTTTAATCTTTCTAATGCAGCTTGGCCTCTAGCGGTCTTGTGAGGAATCATACCTCTGACGGCCTTGTACAAAATTCTGGAAGGGGCTCTGAAGTGGAATGGACCCTTCTTCTTGTTGTATCTAGTGGCCTTTCTCAAGTAATCGTGGTACTTCAATTTGTTTCTGAAGAACTCACCAGAGATGTTGAGGGCTTCGGTTCTGACGACAACAACCTTTTGGCCGTTCAATATTTGCTTGGCAATGATGGAAGCCAAACGTCCCAATAAGTGGCCCTTACCATCAACAACAATAACTGGCTCAAAGCTTGACATTTTGTTCTGTTCTTTGAAGTTTAACTCTGAAAAGAAAAAACAACCTATCTAGTTTAATTCAACAAATTTTTCAAAATGAAGAGTCCTTTAGGAAAATTTGCGAGCACAGAATGAGAGGAATGAGAAAAAAAAAAAACCAATATCAACCTGCAGATAATACAGTGCGAAATGTGAAAACCATTTGAATCACTGAAAGATTAGGGGTCAAACCCTAACCTGGGTAAAACTAGTCTACGTATATGCACGTCTCTTGAGTACCTCATGTGACGAGTACGTGATGATAATACCTTCCATGAACAGTGTTACCATGCAGGATTCATATCTTCAATGGGATTACTGTGAAAAGTTGCAGGACACTGCATAGATCATAAGTTACATGAGTTAACATACTCACGTTACATTGTATGTGTCCTACGGAATATTACAATGTATAATACGATAAAATATTATGTACTATTATAGTTACTTTTGTATATGTAAGGTCTGAGCCTATATCAAAACTAGTGCTTATTTTATTTGGTTAACAACAGCAATGATGGCATTCATAGAGGCTTCTGTAACATCAGAGTCGATACCACATCCCCATCTTGTCGTTTCCTTGTTGTTTTGATCCAAGAATTTCAATTCTATGTAAGTTGCGGCTTTACCTTGGGTACCACTGCCTAAACTATGTTCAGTGTAGTTAACAACTTCGAACAAAGTCAAGAACTTGCTTGAGATTGCATCAATGAACGCTGAGATTGGTCCATTACCTTTACCTTGGACATATGTCTTCTCACCATCAATGTCAAGAAGAGCCCTGATTTCTCTGTCTTGAGAGTTCTTAGATTTAGTAAGTTCATAATCAACTAACTTGACAGATGGGTTTCCAGCAGAAGTATAAGCAGATAAGAACAATTCAGTAATTTCATCAGATTTTAACTCTCTTCCTAAACCATCAGCTTTGTCTTGAACGATTTGAGAGAAGTTGACTTGCATGGTTCTTGGTAAGTCTAAGCCCAAAGATCTTAAAATAACCCAAGCTGCACCTCCTTTACCGGATTGTGAATTGACCCTAATAACAGCTTCATAGTTTTTACCAATGTCCTTAGGATCCAATGGTAAGTATGGCATCTTCCACTTCAAGTCACCATTTGCAAGTCTCTTCTCAGCTTTTGAAAATCCCTTCTTAATGGCGTCTTGATGAGAACCTGAGAAGGCAGTAACGACTAATGGTCCAGCGTATGGAGCTCTTGAGTGAACTGGAATCTTGTTACATCTTTCACTTATATCGATAATGGATTCCATATCAGAGAAGTCCAATTCTGGAGAGACGCCTTGAGTGTACATGTTTAATGCGACAGTCACCAAGTCAACATTACCGGTTCTTTCACCGTTTCCAAACAAACATCCCTCAACTCTATCAGCGCCTGCCATCAAACCCAATTCAGTGGCAGCAACACCACATCCCCTATCATTATGGGGATGAACTGAAACACAAATTTTTTCCCTTTCAGTTATATTTTTACAAAAGTATTCAATTTGATCAGCATATATGTTAGGAGAAGCTACTTCCACAGTAGCAGGCAAGTTGAAGATGATAGGGTTTTCAACAGTTGGTTCCCAAGCAGCCTTAACAGCTTCACAAATCTCGACAGCGAACTCACTTGGGGTATCAGAGAAACATTCAGGAGAAAACTCGAAAGACCAGATAGTATCTTGAGCTGTTGGGTCATCCTTAGTCAAAGATCTAACTAACTTTGTAGTTTCAACAGCTTTCGTGATAGCTTCTTCCCTAGACATGTTGAAGACAACATCACGGAAAACATCAGAGGTAGCCAAGTACGTGTGAATAGTAGCCCTCTTAGCACCTCTCACTGATTCTACCGTTCTTCTCACTAAGTTTTCTCTTGATTGTGTTAAAACTTGGATGTTAACATCTTCTGGTGCATTTTCAACCGCATACCTAGTAAAGTCAAAGTCAGTTTGAGAAGCAGAAGGGAAAGAAACTTCTATTTCTTTAAATCCAATATCTAGGAGTTTATGAAAATATTCCTTCTTTTCTGGGATTGACATAGGGTCTGGTAAAGATTGATTACCATCTCTCAAGTCGGTAGAAAGCCACCTAGGTGCCTTCGTGATGCTATTGTTTGGCCAGGTTCTGTCAGGCAAAGAGATTCCCTTGAAAGCAGTATACTTTACAGAGGGATCTCTGAGCATATTTACGTATCCCTTTGGGGATGCCTTTTGAAGGAGTCTAAGGGTCTGTTTAAACATAGTGGGAAATATATAACCGATCTATGCTGTCTAAAGACTCAAGAAATAAAACTAAAGACGTAAACTCTTGATAGACTTCTGTGTTAGCGTGAAAAATGTTCTCCTTTTAAAAATAAAAGCAGTTAGTCTTTATTTGAATAAATGTTTAATCGGACCTATTAGCTACCTGACAATTTAACTGTCAAAAAGTGGGGACATATAGGCAATTTTTCAGATCATTAGTAGCCGCTACCGCTGAAAATTTTCTCTCCGACTCCGCAGTGTACACGTGAAGCAGCTGCAAATAAAAAGAATACGACAGAGGATCTATAAACCAAAGCGATGCAAGGCTTGGAAAGATCACACAGGGACTTATGTTTACTAAAACCATCTAATATGCATTAGTTTCCTAGGCATATATATTATTTGCTTATTTCACTATCTTTATTTCTATTGATACGATAGTAATAAATCCATCATTTATACAGATAGTTACATATATAGGATGTCAATTAAAATAACGATGTACGCAAAACCTGAAGCTTTCAGTAGATCTCAGCTGTATTTGAAAGTAATTGGCTGTTTAAGGGGGATGGGCTTCATAAAAAAATAGCTAGTATTTAAAGATAGAAGTAGTGTAATGAGTTTTCAAGTGTGTCGTGCTATTCATTTTACTGAAAAAGGGTTGGATGAATGAGCCATCTAAAGTCATAGTACGTAAACATCGGACATTTGCTTGATGTTTATGTTAACAGTTATGATTGACTCTTGATCTCATACTCCACTTCGTCTAATCCTGGATATCTCGTGACCGAGATGAGCCTGTATCTTATTTTTTTTTTATCTCAAAATTTTTCACTTGAGATGCTCTTTAATAGAACTCTTCAAGATAATATTTATCTCAATTGTATTCAAATCAAAGGTTGAATATCGTTAAAATGGCTAAATCATCATCTAAAACATCCAAAACATCCAAGCCTGTAAAGAAAGAGGGTAAGAAGGCTGCCCCTCCGCCAGAGTCGAGTAGCTCCGAAGAAAGCAGCTCTGAAGAAAGCTCAAGCTCTGATTCTGAATCTGATTCCGACTCAGACTCCAGCTCCTCTGAAGATGAGAAGAAGGAAGAATCTAAGAAAGATGAACTGAGCTCAGACTCTGATTCAGATTCAGATTCCGATTCAGACTCTGATTCAGACGACTCTAGTGACGAAGAAAAAGTTGAAAGCAAGGAAAAGAAGGCTGAAAGTTCAGACTCTGACTCAAGTTCAGATTCAGATTCTGACTCTGATTCAGATTCTGAGAAGAAGGAAGAAGCTAAGAAAGATGAACTGAGCTCAGACTCAGACTCAGACGACTCTAGTGATGATGAAGAGGAAAAGAAAGAGAAGAAATCCGAATCTAAGAGTTCAGGCTCAAGTTCAGACTCAGACTCAGACTCTGATTCTGACTCTGATTCTAGCTCTGATTCTGACGACTCCGCTTCTGAGACTGAAAAAGAAGAAAAGCCTTCAAGAAAGCGTAAGGAAGAACCTGTTGAGGTCGATGAGCCCGTTAAGAAGCAAAAGCCTTCCAACGAAGAACCAGCTACTTTGTTCGTAGGAAGGTTGTCCTGGAATATTGATGACGACTGGTTGAAGAGAGAATTCGAGCCACTCGGAGGTGTCCTTGGAGCCAGAGTCATTATGGAGAGAGCCACAGGAAAGTCTAGAGGTTACGGTTATGTCGATTTTGACTCTAAATCGGCTGCTGAGAAGGCTTTAGCAGAGTATCAAGGTAGAGAAATCGACGGAAGACCTATTAACTTGGATATCTCAACTGGTCAGCAACGTGCCTCCAACCCAAGGGTTGATAGAGCCAAACAATTTGGAGATGTTGCTTCTGCTCCATCAGATACTTTGTTCATTGGTAACTTGTCTTTCAACACTGAAAGAGATAGTTTATACAACACCTTCGGTGAGTACGGTACTGTGGTATCCTGCAGAATCCCAACCCATCCTGACACACAGCAACCAAAGGGCTTTGGCTACGTTCAATTCGCCTCTATTGATGAAGCTAAGGCTGCTTTAGATGCTTTGAACGGTCAATATATCGATGGTCGTCCATGTAGATTGGATTACTCTACACCAAGAAGCAATGTCAGCTCTCCAAGACCTGCATTTGGCCGCGGTCGTGAAAGAGGTAACACAGCTTCCCCAAGACCTGCCAGAACAAACACAGAGTTCAAGGGAACTAAAAAGACCTTCGATTAAGCGCCTTCTATCTTGCATCGGACAACTGATATTCATTTTTTTCAAATCTACATTTTACTGATTTTCTGTTCTTATTTTGTATAGCATATATATATATAATGGTGTAAATCTAGTTTTTGGTAAACAGAAGTTAAATACACTTTTTAAGTCTATAAACCATAGAGAAAATGTTCTAATATTTTACTAATATTCCAATCACTTTTGTGCGGCGCAATTATTCTATTGCTCATAATGATCATGTATCTCCATAAACAGCTTCAAAGATACATGTACTGCATACCAGCTAGATATTTTCGAAATCCCTTTATATCGTAATCTGTCAAACCACTTACCGTCGCTGGAACTAACTGAAGACAAATACAATTACAATAGCGCTTAAATACAAGAACCCTCCTAATCATAGTTATATAGCTTGGTGAGTGCATGTACAATACTTGAATAGTTATAAGGGGTGAATGTGTTACGTTTAACTATGAGGAAGGCTGTTTCTAAAATCATATCCAACAAAAGTGTACGGCCACTATCGAGTGAGTCTAACTACAAAATAGATTATAACTCTGTGGAGGAATTCTATATACAATTGGATGAACCACATAATTCGTGGCTTCCTGGAGACGAGGTCTCCGGTCACATTATACTTGTATCCAAAAAGAACTTAGCTAACATAGTTATCACGCTTTCGTTGATAGGATATGTTAAGATAAATGCATCATCACACTCCAAGTTGCGAGCGACAAAGCATTCGCTCTTTAACCATACAATCAGAATATATGGAGATGAACACCCTGGACAAGCGTCACAAAGTAGCTCAGTTGAATTTTCCAATGGGTTATTTAAAGGTGAACACAGGTTTCCTTTCATAGTGAAACTTCCGAAGAAAAGAATATTTACAAGTCTTGACTTTGGAAGAGGTTGTATAAACTATCACTTGAAGGTATCTATTGGAGACTCCGCTGATATACAAGTACCATCCTCACCTGGAAATTCGAATTCATCAGATTCGCCATCTTCTATATCTGGCTCGAGCTTTATTTCAAAGGCTAAAAACATCCTTCCCAACTACGTTTGTACTTCTGAGAAGATAATAAAATTGGTCAATCCTATAGATGTTTCACAACTACCTCCTTCAAAACCAAAGAAGCTCATTATAAAGGATCCAAGACAATCGAAAATACTATCTAGAACGCATTCAGTTAATTCAAACAGTTCGTCCAACACTATCAGTACCACATCTCCAGTTGAAATATTAGATGGAGACGACAGAGAACTGGAAAGAAGGCCAAGTATATCGGGAGCTCCTTCAACGCACCTTGCTACTTCCGTTACTTCATCTACGGCACTCGCAAATGCTAGAGACAAACCAGAATATATTAAAGTAGCTTTGCATATTCCACAGAGAGGCTACCTCAGAGGAGAATTAATACCAGTTAAGCTTACCATCAACCATTTGAAAAAAGTTCAGGATTTGAATGGAATTATTGTGACGTTTGTGAGAGTCTGTAGACTTGATAATGGTCCAGATGCAAGGTTTGAGTCATTTAGAAAAGACTTACAACAACTGGTTATTCCATTGTATGTTGATCCAAACAGTTTCCTGTCTGAGATCAGTACAAATATTCGTGTACCAGCAGATGCTTTTCCAACTATCGTTGGTTGTCCTTTAGTATCGTTTCAATATTTTATTGAGGTTCTTGTTAATTTGTCTGGAAAATCGGTTGCTCTTGATAGAAGTGAGCTTCCAAACCGAAGTCTTCAGTCAGAAGAAGCCTCTTCTCAATCCCCAATTGATCCTTCAAACTTGAGGAGCTTCAAGTTTAACTTTAACTATAGTTCAGCTTCAAATCAACAGGAACGAAGTGATTTTATTTACACAGACAAATACAAAAGGATGAAGAAGTTTCTACAACTTAATACTGAGGTCATCGTTGGAACTCATAGACTGGGTAATATTGTATCACGTGACTCGCCTGAATCAGGCTCTATTGTACCCCTGTCACGTAGATCATCTGAAATATCTAACGCATCAGCTGCTGCTGCAAGTCAATGTGGATCGTCTCCTGCTCAGGGCCCTCAAATAACGCAGATAGCACCTTTAAGACCATTCACCAATGTAGTACAGGATCCAGCTTATATGAGAGGCATTGAAACTCCTCCTTACTTTGAAGAGCCAACTAATTCAAATTCTGCAGCAATACCACTGTATGATGATGCAATACCTCAGCCTCCAACAGACTTGCCTCATGTTCCAATCCCGGACCAAGCTCATCTCTCTGAAAAAGAAAGAATGAAATCACATGAAGTTAGTTTATTACCATCAGCACCCGACTTTGACGCTATTGATGGTTTACCCAATTCTCCAGATCAACCGAGGGACCTATTGGAGAATATAGTTGAAGAGGCGGATAGTTTATCTCGCCCTACATCTAGAAATCAGTCTCCATTTCAATATTTTGCTATGCAAAGTACTACAAATGAGACTTCGGCCGATGGTAATTTAGAACTGCAATGTCCGTGTGAAGACGACAAGCAGGTTCAGGTCCTGCCCGTAGCCCCTAATTATGAGAATTCCAAAAACGATAAATTAGTGTTCAGATATCCTAATGATTCAGCGGACTTTCAACATGAAAATCAACTGTCTTAACGGTTAATGATCCTTTGCATAAGTCATAGACTGACACACACATATATATATATACCCATTTTCATTTCGTTTTGCTTCCTGTTTAACAAGCCACCAAATAAATGAGGTTTTGCTTGTAAGTTAGTAACGGATGGTTTAGAGTCAATCTAAAAGTATTTTAATTTTATTAAAAAGGTATACAGTACATATATTATCACTAAGAATATAAATCAATTAAATTACAACTAACAGATATATTATGTCAATATAATTTAACGTCCATCATTGTTCGTTCATTTATCATTTACATATGTATTTAAATTACTCGCTCTTGGCAAGGTATATTTCTTTCTGTAATTGTGTTACAGTGTCTTTTAATTGGTTTCTTTCTTGTTTCAAGATGTATAAGTCAGCTTCTAAGTCCTTGACCTTCATATTGTAGTGTGCATTGGCAATAACACTTTCATCTTCATCTTCTTCATTCTTATTAAGTTCTGGCGTTCCACCCTGGATAGGTGTAGAGGGTTTAGAAAATCTTCTACTTGCCTTTCTAAATAATCTCAATTCGTTGTTCTCCTTCATCAACTTATCGAGTTGGGCCCTTTGGTTTCTCAACTCTTCATCATTCAACTTCAAGGCCCTACTTGTGTTGTTCACTGATTGCAAAGCGTCACGATAATTAGTTTCCATCGCTCTTAAGTCATGTAATTTTTGAGTGAGTTCATCTCTCAACTTATTAATCTCTGCTGAAGACGTTGTTTCTGTTTGTTTGCTGACTTTCAAAAGCTCATCAACTTGTTTTTGTAACTGTGTTACAACGTTCTGGTCCTCGCCTGGAGTATCCGTGTTAGCAATATCTCTTGAAGCTGAGGAATCATGTTTGGAAGACCAAATGCTTACAAGAGCTTCAAGATGTGAAGCCAATTCTTTCTTATTTCTCTTGTGACCCTCACTGAAAATGGATCTATTGCTGGCTTCTGAAGTCCCTGGTTCGATTCCTGTTCCTTCTGTCTCCGAAAGTTCTTCCTCCGAGTGAATGGTCCTATAGTTTTGAAATTCAAGACTCAAAGACTCGTGTTTCGATTTCCAGTCATTAATTTCTTTATGTAAAGCTTCTTGATCTCTGACCTGAGCAGTCAATTTAGCGATCTTGTCTTCTTGAACTTTGATCACCTTCTGGAAATTTGATAGCTGGCCAATTTGGTTGTTCATGAAGGGTTCAAACTCATCAAATTTAGCTACTAATCTGGAATTCTCCTTTTCAAGATAAACCAATTTATTTTGCAATTCCAATCTTTCAATCTTATACTTAGATAACTCTGAAACAGATCTGGTGGATCCAGTATCTTCAGCTCCATTTATTTCAAGAGCAGAGGGATCAATAGATCTCTTCAATTCTCCAATCAAATTGTCTTTCTCTTCTAACTGCTTTTCATACGAAGCTGAATTTGATTGATGGTGGTCTTTCAAACTGAAAACCTCTCTCTGAAGACTATTTATCTTTTCATTCGAGACGTCTATTTGTGCTTTTGATGTCGCTTTTAATTCGGCAATTTCATTCTTGAGCTCTTCGACATAATTCTTCAATTGATCATCTTTAGCTTGTTGGCCATTGAAGCTTGAGATAGAGGCATTTCTGGATCTTCTGTTAAGAAATCCAGTTGCACTCTGTTTCAAAACTGGTGTTGAATTATCTACTTCCCTATTGATACTTTCATCGTCATGAACGTTGTCAAGAGTAGGAACATGTCCATTGTAGAAATCATTTCCAGTTTCTGCTTCTTTTTGAGATGGTAATATATCTTTTTCAAGAGAGAAATCTTCATTTGAATAATCATGCTCCGACATAGTTGCAGATGGAACATCAACATCTACAAATTTATCGTTGCTGGTTGCGGAAGTATCTTGAGGAGCTGGCTTGCGGAATCTATCTGGAGAAGGAGTTCCATTGGGTGTCCTAAAATCTTCTGGTCCCGCTGAGAAGCTTCTTGCACGTCTTTCGTAGCCCTGTGACTTAGCAACAATTCCGCTCGATGTAGCTCCCACAGAAGATCCAGCAGCAGCTATTGCCGACGTAGCAGGAAGTGTACTACCCACATTATTAGAATCTATGGTGGAAGAGGATTGTAAAAAGTGATCAACCACATCCAAATCTAACTCATACAACATCGTACCTGTATCTTCACCGGTAAACTCATCATATGCTTCAAAGTCATTTGGATTACTCACAACATAATCATTTTTATCACCTCCCATAATAAGAATTTTGTTAAATCTAGGTAAATATGTCATAGAGTGTCCACATCTGGGGCCAGGACCAT
The DNA here is from genome assembly GCA_030570455.1 of Priceomyces medius. NCBI lineage: Eukaryota > Fungi > Ascomycota > Pichiomycetes > Serinales > Debaryomycetaceae > Priceomyces > Priceomyces medius. Next base: position 479,281 of record JAJLVV010000001.1, on the reverse strand, counting down.
TAATTTCACCGATATCGGTTAGCTTGTGCCAGATCAAAGTATGTAAATCTAATACATATAATGTGCTGTAAATTACTCCACTGAAATCATTACCTCCATGTACGTACAACTTTTCATTCACAATACAGCTTGCATGTTCATTGACAGGTGAAGGAACTGCTCCAGTTGTAGCAACTTGCGTCCACTTATTAGTAAGGGCGTCAAAACACCACAAATCGTTGGACACTTTCTCATTATTGTATACACCGCCAAAGATATAAATCTTGTTTTTATAAATGGACATAGAGTGGTTAGCTAAAGGTGGAGGCTTGTAATTGTGTAAAGGCTCGACTAACTCCCATCTTGCTTTAGGACTTTTGAATGTATTTAATTCAAAACAGTAAAGATCGTTGAATACCTCAGATTCTAGCTGACCCCCAAACAAGTATAGCCTTGATGACGAACTGTTCAAAGAGAGTGCACCAACAGTGTGACCATATCTTCCATTAGGTTTGTTTAAGAGGTGGCTTGGAATGGTATACTTATTGTTGTTGATATTAAACAAGTAGAAGTTGTTGTCAGGAAATCCATTAAAATCCGTATCTACTGTGTCACCACCAAAGATTATATAGGCATTTCCACATAATACGGCTGAGTGGCCAACTCTAGCTGGCGGATTGTTAAGATTAACGATTTCAATGTTTTTGGATACAAAAGAGCCGATCTCTCCGTCTTCGGCTTCTTGAGCCACAATTTTCCAAGTATCACCATATACTGATCCTTCTTTCAACCCACCCATTAAGAAAATTTCAGACTTTTCACTAGAAATACTTGCTGCTGCATGTCTATATCTTGGAAAGGGTGAATTGAACAATTTGTGTCTTTTCCATGGGGATTTAGCAGTTGTGATAGCAGCGCTTGAAAACTTGTTCTGAAATGAATTAGCACCTGAGGCTACACCTGATGCAGCTCCTGATCTTTTACTGTCAGGTATCACTTCATTTACAACTATTCCCGGTGAACTCGGTTCCTCACTATATTCTCCTGTTGTCATAGTAGTGTCACCAGTTGTTTCCGCTTTCTTTTTCTTGCCAAACTTGAACCTAGCCATCGATTTTTATATTATTGTCTTTTTCACCGATATGTGCTGCCCTTGGCCTTTTTATTTACTGGATTGACGAATTTAATTTGTTTATTAGTATTCTGCTTGTAAAGTCTTTTTCTATAAAGGATTGTCATATCCATCTAAGTTATTATGTATTACCTAATTAGGAAATTTTCTGCCAAACACAACTCAACCCCACCAAATAAAATGATGCTCGACTTCGGCAAGTGAGGGCCCAGAGAGGAATGATACCGCTTGCAAGGCACATAAATTATGTCCTCTGGCTCACAATGTCTCCGTAATTGGTTCTAAAAATGTCGGCTCAAACTTGAAGGGTACTATAATGGGAAAAGATCTGATGCAGTTTGGCTACTTTAATGCCAACGCTATAGTATTCCATTTTGAGTACGAACTCTCATACCTGCCTTTCGGTAGTATTGGCTCTATTGGAGGGCTCAAATTTTATAAGGAGACGAGTAGAGAATAAGTTACGGCGGGGAACGAATCACATTACTTTGGTCAGTGTCGAAGATGTTGTGTGGTATACAGGGTCAGATGTCTCTTAAAATAGGTAAATACTATATGCGTAAAAGTTGCAATCCTTTTTTAGTATATTCCATTTGAGATTATAGCCATTAGACTACTTTTTAACGAAATAACCAAGTAAGCTTCATATGATATACACTGCCACTGTAGAAGAGTGCTTTTCTGGAAGCAAATTTTGTACGTACGCACAAATGTGCATTGCAAATTTTGACCAAGCACAAGTTAAGGATTAGCCTGTTTTACGTAGTTACTATGACATTAATGTGTGGATTTGTCTTTATTGGCATAACGTAAACTAGGTGGTTGTTTAGTCTATATAAGCGAACAGATCATGCCTTCAGTGAGAAATTAAATATAACAGCTCTGCTAGCCACCAAAAGTCGAAGAGCAAATGGTGAATTGAAAGAAGAGGTGACTTATGTAGATATTAGTAGAAGTGTAGAGATCAACACCATACAGTATGGGTCAGCTTCTTGTGAAATCAACTTAAATTATGCGTTTTGGCATCTTTGGCAGTTTTGGCCCAGATAATTCTGTAATTCTTAGCCGTTATTAAGTTTAGTCATGTGATCCCACACAGAAATTTAGTCGTACACTTTATATACAGTACTCGAATGGGACACATCAGATATAATTAAACAAACTTGTACAGCGAGAGAACTTAGACATCAAGGGCCATTGATATGTCGTATTACCAGCTCAAGGAAATCATGAAAGGACCCGAGTCCTTGAATGAGGTTCCTCAAATGCTTAGGTTAATTAATTCATATAAGCAGACGTTGGATAGCGAAATATATGAGCAAGTTGAGCAATACAACAAACGGATCGAGATAGATGATGACCTTCAGACATTAGTGAAAACGTTTGGGTCTACCAAGAAAAAGACGGACGAGACAAGAAATACTGTGAATCAAATTACCTGGTCAATCCAGGAGTATGATAAGTGCAAGAAAAATTTGGTCCAATCCATGACAATCTTGAAACGACTCCAAATGCTTATCAAGGCTAACGAATCATTACTGGAAGTGCTTTCAACTCACAACTATAAGGAGATTTTTCAATATTTCTCCGTTGCTAAAGACCTACTCAATTTTTTTAAGCCCTACAAGTCAATTGATCTCATTAATCAGATCAGTCTTGAAGTGGGCAAAACGCAAAATAAATTAGTTGATGATGTTTTTATTGATTTTGAAGAGCTTTCCGTTAAGAAAACACCCAAGGATGGATTATTATATGGTTGCATGATACTAGAGTCTATTGATGAAAAGTATAAACATAAATTATTGAATTGGTTTTATAATCTACAGCTCAAGGAGATCAAGTCCATTTTTGATGGGGAGGCGGGCTCGTTAGAGAATCTAAGTAGGAGATACCTTTACTATAAAAATGTATTGAAGCAGGTTCAAGAGGTTCATTCAAAAGAATTTCCTGAGGAATGGGCAGTGGATTTAGAGCTAAGTAAGATTTTTTGTAGCTATACAAGGCAGGATTTAGAGAATCTACTTAACAGCTCAATAGAGAGCAAGTTACTTCTTGATAGTTTGATGACTACTTTAGATTTTGAAAAATATTTAAATGGAACATTTGATACCGATGTTTTCAGTCGTATTGTTCTGAAAGTGTTCGAACCTTACATTTCAGTTTGGATAAGGGAGCAAGATAAAGTTATTCAGTCCAAGTTTTTGGAATATATGTCCATGCCTAGAATTCCGCAAGAGTTTTCTTCCACGGACAATGTGGATGGATTTATGACCTTGCTTAAGGTCAACAATATTCCAAACATATGTACTTCTTCGGTAGAGCTTTTCAAGACCTTTCAAAAAATTTTAGTTAGGTTGCTAAAATTAACGAATGGTAATGAGTTGGCTGAATTATCCAAGGTATTTTCTAAAGCCTTGAACAGATATAACGAAAAAATTTTGATTCCAATTCTTCCCCTTGATGACTCTAATCTAGATGGAATTGAGCCTATTAAATATCTCACTATGTTAATCAATACCGGTGATTATGTTATAAACAACATAAATGACTTAAAGGAGAAATTTGAGACTTTAGTTGATCCAAAGTTCAAAGGAAGAATTGATTTTGATCAAGCTCAAGATAATTATTACCAGTTAATCAGTAAGGCTACTAGTGCATTATTAATTAAAATTTCCCATGATTTGAAATTCTCCTGGAGAGAATTTGTCAACAATAACTGGGCTAATATGGACTCCACTAGAGAGCTTTCCACCTATATGGGAGATTTAATCAATAGTATAATTGGTAATGTGAGAATAATACTTCCTCTTATTATTCGGGAAAGTTATGTTAAGAATTTCTGTAATCGATTAGTTGAACAAATCGTCAATGAATTTTTAAATCATATGAAGTTAGTGAAGCCATTAAGTTTATTGAATATCGAGCAATTGGAATTGGATATCAATGTTCTCAAGGCCAAGTCTGTGTGCTTTCATTTGTATTCGAACCCAAATTATGATTCTGACAAAAACGAGCAAGTTCCTACCAATTTATATTCTAAGTTTGTAAATACTCAATTCAGCAAAGTTGAAACTGTTTTGAAGTTACTTAACTCGTCGACTTTGCCAATTGAGACGTTAGTGGATAATTATTGTCAAATTATTGGGGATAAATCAATCAATAATTTTATAAAATTTTTGAGGTTAAAAAACATTGAAAAGGATCAACAATCTAAGTATATAGACAACTTTAAGTTAAGACTTAGTTCAGACAATGACTTTATTGAAGAATCTAATATATTGTCCGTCATCGAAGATGACCCTGATCCTGAAGAAAGAATTGCTGTTACTGTTCCCAAGAAATCGCTGACACCAGAAGTAAAGTCCCCAAAACTTTTAACGCCAAACATTAAACTCAATAATTTAAGGGATTTTGCTTTGACTGGTGAAAGCAGATTGAACGAGAATTTCAGGACTTTTGGAAAGTTTTTCAGAAAAGATCATGCAAATGATTGATTATTTTAATAGATAAGTCACTGTATATACTGAATAAAATATAATTGAGAATTTTATTGGAAGCTAATTACTTATCTTGTTTTTGTAAAATAATAATGACCAAGCTAGTTAAAATTTGCGGTATAAGAACCCTAGAAGCAGCAGAAGTAGCCGTTGCATCTGGAGCAAACTTACTTGGTGTAATTCTAGTTCCAAATAGGAAACGGACAGTTGATTTTGATGTGGCTAAGAAGATCTCATCATTAGTAAGATCTAATAGCAAAAAGACAGTTAGCGAAGTTTCATCTTATTTGAAATCTCAAACATATGAAACACCAGTAGAGTATTTTAATGCATCCTCAGAAGCAGTGAGAGAAAATGGACCTTTTTTGGTTGGAGTCTTTAAAGATCAGCCAGTCGATGAAGTGTTCAAAATAGCCGAAGATCTCCAATTAGATTTCATACAACTACACGGAAAGGAAGATAAGCATGTATACTTAAGTCGTAACAAAGATCTTGAATTTGGAATTATACCTAGATATGTAATACCTCAAGATATTGAAGCAATGAGAGATCTGTTTAAAGACCTAGCTAATAAAAATGGCTTTTACTTCCCTTTGTTAGATTCAGAAGAAGGTGGTGAAGGTCAAAGCATTAATTGGGGTATAGTTGACAACCTAGACTTTGGTAGTTTTATCTTAGCTGGGGGCTTGTCTCCTTCTAATTTGGCAGGAACGTCCAAAATTAAAAATATACTTGGCTATGATGTGAGTAGCGGAGTCGAAGACGAGAAGGGAAATAAAGTTAATTCAAAAATACGAGAGTTTATTAATATAGGACACGGTATATAAAACTACCTAATCAGCTTGGTCCCAGTTGCCAGGTCTTGGCTGCTGGGGAACTTGTGGGCCACCTGCTCTCTTTGCCATTATAATTTGGTCAATTGACAAAATGGTATTAGTTGCTTCTACTGCCAAGTTGATAGCAGACTTTTTAGTTGAAAGAAGATCAAGAATTCCAGCTTTAGTCACATCAATTAAACCGTCTTCAGAATCACCATCTATATCAACACCAGCCTTCAAGCCTTCCTTATCGTTAGATGAATGTGCTGCGTAAAGCTTACTTAATAATTCACTTGAATCAAGTCCTGAAGTTTCTGCTAAAACTCTTGGAATGGCTTCAAATGCCTTTGCAAAGTTCTTTATAGCTAATTGTGTTAATCCTGGAGTCTTTTCCCCGTATTGGGTCACCAATTTAACCAACTCAATTTCTGTGGCACCGGCTCCAGGTAACAATCTGTCATCTTTAATTAAACCCTTTATAGCATTAACACCATCATCGATAGATCTTTCAATATCATCAAGACTATTGTGCGTAGCACCTCTTATTATAATCGTTGAGGTTCTTGAAATAGACTCATCTTGTCTGAAAATAGTTACTCTGTCACCACCGATCTCCTTTGATTCAATTATATCGACACTTCCCATTTCTTCTGGCATTGGTGCGCCTAATCTTGGCAATGGTGTAGCACCACACACTTGGCAAATTCTTCTCAAATCAAATTTAGATGGCACCTTCAATACTAAAATGCTATACTTGTTGAAATAGTGTAAGACCAATTCACCGACACTGGATCCAGCAATAACTACTCTGACTCCAGAGTCATGAATCTCCTTACATAATTGGTCTAATTGTTGCTCTTCTCCCTTTGAAAAATCTAACATTTCTTGCGCGTTATGTAATAAGACCGTTCCTTTAGTCTCCGTTGTAGAAACATCTATGGGACTGGTAAAGACTGCCACTTTTGACTTGTGTCTCAAATTTTTTATATGCCCTTCAGGCTCCCTTGGGAAAACCATTCCTTTAACAACTTGAGATCCTGACAAGGAAGAACCCATGATTTTCACGACTCTGATAGAATCGATATTGAAAGATTGGGGGTTTTTAGGATTAATAATCAAATTAACAGCGTCAATGACCAAATCTGAAATCAAATCATCATTACCATATTGCTTTGCTGCAATGACTGGCTTGATTACCTTCTTTAATTCTTCCTTTTGAGAAATTGATTCAACTCTATCGACGATCAACTTATCTAAGGTTTCAGCCACGAAGCTCTTTGCTAAATTGTATCCTTGCATTATTTCAGGAATACTTAATCCCATAGTGATTAACTTCTCTGCGATATTCAAAAGTTCTCCTGCTAGGACAATCACTAAGTTAGTATTATCGCCCATCTCAAACTCCTGTTGCTTGGAGGCCATGATTAGAATTTTAACTGCTGGGTGCACAATCTCTAACTCGTTCAAAATGGTCGCTGCGTCATTCGTGACATAAATTTTACCTAACTTGTTGACAATTATTTTATTTCTACCACTAGGTCCCATCGATGTTAAAATGATGGATGAGATTTCCCTAACTGCATCAATGTTTCTTAAAACTGCTCCATCTGAATTCGAGAAGGACTGATATCCAGGCTTGAAAAGACCTGAATTAGGTGCTTGGGGTAACTTTAACGACATCTTCGTTTAAGTTGTAATTTTGCCTCTGTGAATTTAAAATTGATTCTATTTTATTTTGGCGTTCGACAATTTTCTACCTTCTATACAGACAAAAAATTTTGAGATTCATACTACATGAAAGTCAACATAATTGCAAATTGAAGAGCACACAAATATAGTAAAGGAGTAAACCTAATGTACGAAATATATATACATACTAAATATGTCCAATAATATATTGAAATGAACAGTTATTTGCATACTCGTAAAAATATTAAGATGTAGGTGAAGGTGGATCTTGTTCTGCCAATCCAAGGTCTTCCAGATTAATTCCATTAATATCATCATGGACTGAAAACTTCTTGAGAATACTCAAGTCGGAGACATCTCCTGACTTGAAGAAATTTTCAAGATTTGAGTTATATATTGCGAATAATTTTTCGTATTTGTCAATCTTCTTGTTCACTTGTGAAATATCCCTTTGGTAGTTTTCAACTGCATCTTGTAGTTGTTTTTGAGCCTGCTTCTTTCTTTGACGACACTTTGATGCAGCAACTCTATTACGCTCTAAAAGTCTTTGTTTTTTCCATAATGCAGTGCCCGGTATAGGGCCGTTGTTTGGATTATATATCACTTCATGGTCATATATGAGCAGGTGGTCAGGAGGAGGAACCCCAGCAGCCTTGGAAAGAAGATCTTCGGCTTTCTCGTTTCGTTCAGGAGTATCAAACACAGGATCCTGTAAGTATTCAACTTGCTGTCCCTTCGGAGAGACAGCACACAGGCCATTTTGTTCAGGTATTGGGATTTCGGGCTGGGGCTGTGCTTCTTGTAGATCAACCTGTAGCGGGGTGTTTACGTCTATAACATTATGCTGTATGCTTTCATCATTATCATTTATCTCGTGGTTGACAATTTGTCCAATTTGTCCATTTGAAATCGAAAGACCTCTCCTTCTCACAAAACCATCATTATAACCTAACATCATTGTGGTGTCAAAAATCGGGGGATTTGTAATAGGATATGAGTTGATATTGAAGGGGCTTTTAAACTGTATGGGTACGTTTTTCGTGAAATTACTACCTTGTCCATTCTGTACAATAATATTTCCCTCTCTTACATTGCTAGGTAACACACTGCTATTTGTTTTACTCATACCGCTACCATCCAAACTAGAATAGCTTTTATCAACGGGCCAGCCGTCGAAAGCATCGGTATCAGCAGAAGTTCTGCCTGTCAAGGGAGTAGTGTCAACATCACTTCCACTGAGGTGATTTGAATTCATATCACTAGCAGTGTTTCTATCTAGCCCATTTGATAATCCATTAGCATTTACTAGATTACTAAAGTTGCCATTATTGGACCCATCGCCCAAGATATGGTTAATGGGGATTTTTACATCGTTCTCCGAAGGTTCATGTGAGCTATTTACTATAACTCTTCCGTTTTGATCTATATTTCTAACACTTGCCTTATCTTTGCTTCTTTCGGAATCTCGGGTAGTCTCTATTTGCACAGTGGGTTCTACTGCTGACTGAGCCAGTCCCTCAAACGTATTCTTTTGAACTTGCTGTAAATATTCCATGTTCCCATGTTCGACCATAGCTATAGGACTTCTCTCACTGACATCTATAGGTACTTGTCCATTAACTTCATAGGCGTTTAACGGGTTGATATAGCTCATTTTAACATCCAGCTTTTGAATGGCTTTATCAATACTCAATTCGTTCTGGTTTTAACGGTTAATGAGCAGCCATGGAAAAAAAATTATGTCACGAGTTGCTATATGTATTTGTAATACACACTTAACACACAGAAGCAAGTTTATCAGAATTTTCGATATAGAGAAGAAGTCGGTTTGAACTGTTGAAGGAGAACTAGAGAGATTGTAAATTCGCTAGGAGAGAGTTGACAGGTCCACAAGATTGGCTTACTTTAATGATACAAACCATAGAGGCGTAACATCAGCTGACGATTTGGAATGCTGAAAAACGATGATGAATTTCATAGTCAGTTCTATAGTCTTCCCCAAATACGACTACTCATAAAGACTTTGAATGAAGCTCCTGTTACTGCTGATAATCTCCTATCCTTGCTAAAACAGGGGGGTGGCGAACACGATGAACAACTTGAAGTAATTGTGGAGAATCAACGTGGTATGAAGTTTTTCGGTATTCCGTTATTCTCAAACAACTCGCTTATCCCAATGATAGATCCCTCTGGGTACCAAAGAATTGATGGTAGAGATATCCATCCCACTTATAATAACATCCAAAATTATGCGCTTCCTGATATGGGATGGGAATGGGCTTGGCCAACTTGGTACGTGCTCATGTTTGATGATGTAGATGACCAGGGTTGGATATACTCTAAAGTCCTCTTTCACCACAATCATTGGAAAGGAAAGTATAACATAGGTAACTTTGTACGTCGTCGTGTATGGGTTCGAATGAGGGCTAGAGTTGAGTCTAAGGAGAGCGATCGAGAAGATTTCGAATTATCCCCTGTAGTTAACGTTTAGCCTTCTACACTGATTTAGTTACATAGTTTTGCATTTATAGATTTTAATTTTGGAATTAGATTTCAGCAATAGTTGTGGTATACTTGTTTGGACTTTGGGTTTATTGGCTATAATTATAATTCGATTCATTAAACAGGGAATTGGTTGTAGCGTTCAATTTTCTTTTTTTTTCAATTTACTTTTTGCAGTCAATTAGCAAATTTAAACAAATGTTTACTTTTTTTACGAAAATACTAAAAAGCTAAGTTAAGCGGTCACTTTAACTGAGTTTAGAGAAAGGGTAATTAGAAAATATGGACCACTCTATAGATTTGCCATTGGCAATTTCACTTATTAGATATAAGCATAGCCAGGGTGATTTAAAAAGCTTTGAAGGTAACTTTTACCAGTCTTTGACAACATCAAATAAAAACAGAAACTAATGAATGCAGATTTTATATCAATTGATATTATACCATTATTAGGTGAGAATCATGGAGAATTTAAAGGACGTTACATTTATTGTAGTAAAGGTAAAATACCAAATGTTTCTTCAAAAAAGAAGAAAAGCCCAGGTAAGAATTCAGGTAGAGCACAGAAAAAAGCCAAACTTCCTCCGAATATGTTTTTTAGAAGTCTAAAGGCTCTTAAGGTTAATAATTATTCAGACAAGACAACGTCATTTATCAAGTGCACTAGAGAAATACACATTATAAATTTAAGAGATCTCGATAACGTCCTAAATTTACTCAAGGTTACCATAGGTTTGGATACTCTGCCAAAGCAATTACATCTTTTGCGAATTGTTGCAAATTCATTTAAAAGCATCCCAACAAGAATATTGGAACTTTTAAAATCAACACAGAGATTATCTTGGAACTGGCTATTTAGAAGCCTCGAAGAGTGCCTACTTTCCATTGTTTCAAATGCTGTTGCTCTCGGAAATGCTATGTTATTTAAACTATCACAGCTAGAGTCAATTTATGCTTCTCTATTCAGCAAACTAAGTGCATTTCAAGAGATAAAAGATAAGATACTCCAAGAACTTCCTTTGTCCATCTCAAAACTAATCATTTTTAAAAAATTTAAGGAAAATTTCAAAAGCTCCGACCATTTAATTATGCTTTTGAATTCTCTAGAGATGAGCATAACTTTAAAAAAGGAACTCTCTAGATTTATTGAACAAAAATTTCGCTTTAATAGTATTAGCCTCAGTTTCTACAAATTAGATCGTATACTTACAAAAGATGTCAAGAATCCAGACCTTTTGAACCTTCTCATCAAATTCTATTTACGATTAATTCAATGCTACATGAGAATTGCTCAGCCATCACGGATTGGTGTTCAGACACTTAGCAAAGATGTTTTGTCTTTATTACTTCTTTGCGGAGATCATGGAACGATCTCTACTTACCAGTCGATCAATTTCGAGAAGTATTTTTGAGATACACTATGGCATTTTTACTGAAGACATAAGATAATCCACTTAAAATAGTGGTAATGCAAACAAGAACTTCTAAACCCGAAAAGAACACACCCACGGTTTCAGCAATAATCAAATTTTCAATCGCAGGTCTCAAAACCAAGCCTCCAAGATAAGCCATTTGGAAGGCAGTATTTACTTTAGATAACATGTTGGGTCTAACGCTAGCTGTGGGAATTGACAAATCAATGAATCTGTTGAATGTTTTTGGCTCATTTAACGTTTTATATCTATAATAAAATGCCATAAAGCTCAACATAACATCTCTACCAATAATTATCCCAGCAACAGGAAGAGAAATAGCGTTCACGTAAGCAAGACTTACTGTACACACGGTCATCAAAAACTTATCTGCCATGGGGTCAAGTATACTCCCCAAAATTGAGCCTTGATTAAATTTCCTAGCAATAAACCCGTCAAGAAAATCCGTAATGCAAGAGAATATAAAAATTCCAATGGCAATATTAGGCTCTTGCTTTGCTATGAAGTAACCAATGAATGGAGTGGTGGCTATCCTGCTCATAGTTAAAATATTTGGAATAGTATAAATTTGATTGGAAATACCCTGCGACTGTTTTTTTTTATTATTTACATTTAATTGTTTTGCATCATGAAGTATCCTACTTGTTACCTGATTTTCAATCTCGAGTTGCTTTTTGTCAACTCTCTTCTTATTATAGATTACTGATATTGTTGAAAACGCATTATTCGGTACTTTGAAGTTAGGTCTCACGACCAGTCGTAGACTGGGTAACACTAATCTTAACAGCTTGCTATAGGCGCCATGATTGATAATTTTTAAAGAGGAACCAAATGCAGAGTTCATATTTGCAAATAAAGAGACCTTGTAGTCTCTTAGCAGCCCTTTAATATAAAATGCTTAAGTTGATAAATAGATTGTGAAAATTAAAATATTGCCTACAGATTTTGGTTATAGACCTCCATACAGGGTCAAAATACTAAAATTCTATAAAAAATTATGCACTTCAATTATTTAGGCAAACCGTTTTCATTGATTAAGGATTCCTGCTTCTCTTGTGGACCTTCTCCAACTTCTGTAAGAATAACTCTGGACACACCCAGTTGAATGTCAACTTCAGGGAAGCCTGTAAAATCTGAAGCTAACTCTTCAGGATTGATTTTTTGCCATCCATTAACGTTTCCGACGTATTTATACAAAAGACCCAAGACCTTAGCTTCATTTTTCTTTTCATAATATATAACAGAGTTTGGACCAGCATCGTACGTGTAAGCAGCAATGATTTTACCTTCGCTCTCGTTTAATTTGTGGATTAACTTGATAACTTTCTTTGAAGTATCATTTAAATAGAATATTGGGGGATAAGAGTCAAGGCAAACGGAATGAAATGAGTTTGAGTCCTTCATTGTGAGCTCTCCGAATCTCTCAAAATCCCTATTTGAGATCGCAGCTTTCATTTCCTCAAATCTCTTTGGAACAACTTCCTTAACCCTATGATCAAACAAATCAGAAGTCTGCACAGTCAATTGCATTCCGGACGTCGAGGGAGTATCTTTCTTGTCATCACTAACAACCAAAATAGCTGCCTTTATTTCGGGCCAGTGACTCAAAGGAGCTACTTCTACTGCCTTTGAGTCAGTACCGTCTGATTTATCGCCCATTTCCCAAGCAACAAAACCTCCAAACAAAGATCTGCATGCTGACCCCGATCCTTTTCTAGCAATTTTGGAAAGCTCTGACATATCTTGCGGAAGCTTGTATAGCTTCGCAATGGCTGTAACAAGAGCAGCAAAACCTGCTGCAGATGAAGCAAGACCGGCTGCAGTTGGGAAGTTATTTTCAGAAACAATATGTAAACCAAAAGTAGATATCTTGGGCAAAGAAGAGTCTTGGTCTTCAACATGTCTTCTAAGAGTTCTTAAGTCATTTAAACATGCCTTTGTTCTAGGCGAGTCTAAAGATTCACGCTTACCATTTAACCACAACTTATCTTCGTTAAAGGTTTCAGAAGCTGCAGCAGAAGTAAATGTTCTTAAATCTTTTTGAGACAATGTGACTGAGATAGACGAATTAGTTGGTAAATTCAAAGATTTATCTCTCTTTCCCCAATATTTTAAGGTCTATTTTGTTAGTACAATTACACATAATATTATCGTTAAACATTCTAAATTAAGATCAATAACTCTTCGGAAAAAAGATGAGAAGTAAAACTTACTGCAATATTCACTGGAGCTGTCACCGAAGCGCTGTATATCGTCATTTTATCTATTTATGTTCGTATTGACTCTAATATTAAAATGACTGCCAATTTCTGAATACTCTCGAGAATATTCATCGTGTCGTACCGGACCATTTTGTGGAACTTTATGTTGTGTGTGTCTCACTTATGCAGCCAGTACAATTTTAGTACCATTTATTTCTACAGTAGAGAAGGGCAGTCACCAAACTTAAAAAATGAATATTGTTACATATATATAGCCAAACATATACAGAATGGTCGAAACAAAGCCAATGAAATTAATTTACTTCCTGGTCCATTTCCACAATCTTGCCTTACAGTCTCCACTGCCCGTAGCAAATATTCCATGCGTGCCTTGGGAATTTAAAGATACTGCAACTGAAATGACTGAATTACGGTGTCCTTGGAGCATAAGTAATGGATTACCTGATAATTGATCCCAGAATATGACACCTCTATCCTTAGATCCAGACAAGATGTATTCATTATTTGGTGTAGAGCAAACAGACAACACAAAATCTTTATGACCAACATAGGTTACTTCACACGATGATTTTTCTGATCCTGATTGAGAGCGAGGATCTTGTTTTCCTTCCAAATTCCATAACTTGACAGTTCTATCTAAAGATCCTGATGCAATTTGTTTACCCTGAGTAGAAAAAGCTACCGAGTAAACAGAATCTTCATGTCCATTACCGTTCTCGTTCAATGAGTCTAATCTTTCGACTAAAAATCCTGTCGTTGAATCCCATACTCTAACAGTTCTATCCAACGATCCTGCAGCGATCAATTGGCCATCTGGAGAAACAGCAACTGTTGTCACACCATCTTCAATAGATAAAGTCAATGAACATTGTGATGATCTCAAATCCCAAATTCTGACAGTTCTATCTCCAGACCCAGAAACTAATCTGTTACCATCAGGAAAGAAATCTAAAGAATAGATATCTTGTTCATGGCCCCTCAAAATTTTTATGATTCTCTTAGTTGCTAAATCCCAAATTCTGATAAGCTTATCTTCGGCACCAGTTGCCAAAGTTTTACCATCGGGAGAAAAGCAAACTGATCTGATGTATAAGTCACCATTTGCACTTGAAGATTGAACGTCACCTTCTTTAGAATCTTCATTACCGTCTCCTCCATTACTGGAGTTATCATCAATCAACTTTGCAACCAACTCACCAGTCTCAACATTGAAGACTTGAGTAGTCTTGTTACAACCTGTTGCAATGAAATGTCCATCTCTCGAGAACCTAACACAGCAGACAACTGACGAGTGATCCAATGAGTGAATAAGGTCAACATCTAAATCACGATTGAAAGCTGGGTTATACAAGACGAAATAGTCAGGCTTTTGCTTTTTGAAATCTGGGTTTGCCTTAGTTACATCTAAGTCAGCCAAAAACGGTGGTATCTCCTTAACATGTGTGGCCTTTTGAGAAGGATCAACAATATATTGAGACTTATCGATTACAGTTAGTGGACTGGAAGTTTCTGGGTTGTCTATTTCTGGCTGTTTAGCAGGTTCGCTTTTTGGGGCTCTAGGGGAAACTGGCTTGATTTCTTGTCTTGGAGGAGATTGTTTGATTGGAGGAGGTATGGCTTGAACAGCTGGTTGTGGAGGAGCATTCGAATATCCAACAGGAGCACCCGGAGCAGCAGTACCAGCGAATGGCAAGCCATTTGACTTTTGCTGGACTTGCTGCTGTTGTACTTGTCTATCTCTGCTCTCTAATTCGGTTTTCAATCTCAAAATTTCTTCTTCATACGCTTCTTTGATTTTTCTGTGTGCCATTTCAAGCTCATAAACTGTTTGCCTTATCTGTTGCATTTCAGCAGTTTGTTGATTATACTTAACGTCATAGTCCTCTTTAACTTGCTTGAAGCTGGAGGCTTCGTTAAGAGCGAAGTCGAATTCTTGTTTCACAGCATCCAATAATTCGCCCAACCTTTGTTGATGCTGCTGTCTTTGCTGGTGCTGTTGAGCAGCTGTGGAATTGTACACTGACATAGCTTTATTATTATTAAATATTTTCTTCTGTTATTAACACCAACTTCTCGGTTGTTTCGTACCTACGTGATTGAGGTCTACGTGTGCTAAAGTTATCTGTGTGCTGAATAACTTAGCTCGTGAAATCAATCAATCAATCAATCAGGCAATTATTCCTGATACAACCTGTGTGATTATGTCACCTAGTGCGATCGTGCTTTTATATTTAGCTTTGCTTGGAGAAAAAGGGCTAAAAAAAAATTCAGTTTTTCGTGGGAATATTCATTCCTTAATTTAATACTATGATGGGTCGGTTAGCGTTCTTTGAAAAAATGATATGGGGTGCGGATTTCTGTGAAAGAGGGGGTGCGCCTTGCACCACGAAACTGAGTTGACTACCATGCAGGTGAACGAAATTCCACTTTCTCGCCGAAAAAAATTGTCAATCCAGACGGGTATTGTGGGCGAGACACATATCACGAAGAATATTTAGACTTTGTACCACTCTCCATTTTGAGGAAATGCGACATTATACTATATGCAGGCAATTCAATTCTTAGGTTTTTAGTCACTAAGGTAGACACAGGAAAGAAGATAAGGTAACAAAAATTTGAAGTTTAATCAGTGTATTTTTGTTGTGAAGATACATAATTCTGTGATAATTGAGGATGGTGAATCTAGGTAATCAAATTTTTCGAGGAAGAAAGGAAAGAGAAGCTTACGAAAAGTCGTTTGCAGGGAAGTACCAGAAGTTGGTTAAAAAGAACCACTTCTTGTACTTTGGTTTACCATTTATGTTATCTATAGTGGCAGGTTCGCTCTACTTACAGAAGTTCACAAGTTTAAAATGGGAGAGATACGACCAGAAATACCGTCAAGTTGGAGAGGAAGAGATGTTAAAGATGATTCTGCAAAAGCGTGAAGTGGACAAAAGGGATGATTTCTATCGTCTTCAAGGGATGTTGAAAGACCACCAAACAGACGTTGGTGATGACTACGAAATTGTACGCGTTAAGCGTAAGAAAGAGGATGAACCAGTGTGGTAAAATGCTTAATATGTGGTATGAAAGAACTTGTAGATAACGTTTACATAAATACTAATGATTCCAAAATACATTTTTTAGTGCGAAGTTTTTCAAAATTTAGCCATCTCTTCTCATCCTATCTAAAAAAAATACGTTTAGGTTTCTCCATCTTGTTAGGATATTTAAAGAGAGTTATTCCCCAATGGTATCATTTTCGTGTGAAGTATGCAATGACACATTGCTTAAAAAGAAAGCCGATCAGCATACTCAAAGATGCCCGGGAGCATATTTTACTTGCATAGACTGCTCAGTTACCTTTCAGGGATCTGAATATAGAAAGCATACCAGCTGTATAACTGAGGCCGAGAAGTACGAGAAAGGCCTTCACAAGCCTAAAAAACAGAATAATAATAATCAGGTAAAGAAACAAGAAAATAGTAACATCAGTAAGGAAGATACCCCAAAAAAGACTAAAACTGATAAAGTAAAGAAGGAAAAGGCTCAAACAAAGACCAAAGCCATTAAGACAAAGAGCAACGAAGTGCCAAATTTAGAGAAATACATTTCTACTGGTAAACCTGAGAGTCTTAAAAAGGTTCTTAAGAAAATTGCACAGGAAAATGATAAAAAAACCAAAGAAATTTTAAAATCACTAAAGGTTTCAAGAAATGGAAATGGCAACATTATATTGTCATTATGAATTATTTATGACATATGTTCATGAAATAATGGCACTCTATAACTATATAGCCTTATTTAGAGCTCGATTAATTTTTGTATAAAATTGAGACAAGGTATTGTAAGGAAATGACAAATTATCGCATAAATATTCTGGTAACGCCTTCTTAAGAATTTTACAATTATCATTCTTTTCTTGATAGTCATCTTCATACTCTTCCATCTCTTCGGCCTCTAAAAACGTGGGGATATAGTTAATTTCAGCTGTGGCCTCAAAATCTTTGGATATTACTAGTCGATATTCGATAAATACTTGATTATCGTTGGTGGAATTTTGTCTAACATCAAAGAAAAACCTACTAGAGTCCTCTTTGTAATTCATTATTCTCAATCCTGTGAGTAATTCAAGCATGTCTAAAGAAATACCAATATTTTCTAATTCCTTCGATAATTGATTCTCGTTAATGAGATTATGCTTAATGTCTTTACCTCTTATAGGGGATTCATAAGTATTTTGGTAGCTCTCGGATCTACCATTTCGGGTCTTAAGTTCTTCATTTTCTTGTATTAAATTATCAATCAATGTTTGTTTCTCATGCAACTCGTTATGTAACTGCTTAATTAACTGTGAATCTTGCTTTAACTGTAGGTTTGTTGTCTGTTTAAGTTTTCTCATCATCTCATCTTGACTTGTATTGGTCAAAGTATTTATGAAGTTTACTAAGTCTTTGGAATTGTTTGACGCTAATATGTCGTCCTCTGTTATTCTAATTACTTCATTAGGTGTTCCTAAGATTGAATCTGCATTTGGTGTTGATGCTTCTTTGATATCCCGAGTATCAGGAGTAACATCTTGTACTCTTTTTCCTGATGCCTTACGTGTCCTGGGCATTTTCTAATTAATGCTGAAAAGGAATGTGTTTGATTACTGCTTCAAACTGAGTTGTTTTGAAAATTAACCGCGATTACAGGGTTTGGTCAATGAACATTTCTAGGCAGTAGAACAGTACACTCAATCTACAATTGACTACGTTATTAACTTACTGTAATACATCTCGTAGAACAACCTAACCATAAGATACGTCATTCATTTCTGATCGACAATACTTTGATTGATATAATAGCTGTCTTATATGAAAATTTTTAGTGCGATTACTCGTATCCACAACTAAGTTATTTCGATGAGTATTAATGATTAACCATAAAATAACACGCTAACTTTAATTAAAGGACAAAAATTGAATTTTTCTGGATGCAAAATGTCATTTTCACCAGAAATATTCAACAAGAAGTTGGACTCGTTGCAAGAAACACAAGATTCTATTGTTACAATTTCCCAATGGGTTCTTTTCCATCATAGACATAGCAAAGATAGTGCTAAGCAATGGTCAGCATTTATCTTGAGACAAAGCACCAGTCCCGCAAAGCGCTTAAGCTTGCTATATCTTTGCAATGATGTTGTCCAACAAGCAAGACATAAGAGGAAAACAGAATTTATTGTTGAATTCTCTAAGATTTTACCTGATGTCCTTAACCAAATTTATTCTTCATTAAACACTACAATCCAAGCAAAGGTAGATAGATTGATAAATGTATGGGAGCTGAGGTCTGTTTTCAACTCAAGTGATATACGTGAAATGAAAAAAGCAGTTAAGTTATCAAGAGAAAAAAAAACCTTGAGTGCTGCAAATGCTACTAATACACCTACTCTGCAAAGTGAAACAATTTCACCTGAATTAAAACACATCAATAACCTATTTAACCATATGACTAAGTTAATTGATACAAGCCAAGCAAACCTCAGTCAGGTAGGTGTACAATCAAGAACTTATTTACCTAATGATCCCGGAGCTTCTGATAATCTTCCTTCACCAAAAATTTATATATCTAAGCTTAATGTATTAGAGAAATTGTGTGATATTTCAACTAAAAACATCGAGGAAATCAAGAAAGATAGATCTGAAATTCTCACACAATTAGATAACTTGAAGAAAATAATTTCAGAAGGTATGGTAACTGACGAGAGTAAGATAACTATAATTAATTCGAAGTTAGGGAAATTGAATGAAACTAGAGATGAGCTCAAGTCAATGATACAAGATGAGACTAGTGACGAAATAAGTAAAGTACCAGAGGTAGAGGAAGCAGATGAAGAAGAACCTTCCCCAGCACTTGATGATGATGAAGACAATGCTATTCCAACTTACGAGGATGATGATAGTGACGAAGAGCCACCTTCAAAAAGGCAGAAAGGCTCAACGCCTTCTAGTGGAAGTTCAACACCAAACACAACGAAGAAGAGTGTTGCATTTTCTGAAGATGTTGAGATTAAGGAGTATGTTAGAGATAGCCGTACCGAAGGCATAAAGATTGTAGGCGATGACGATAGATATAATGATGATAATGATTATGAGGACACAGAAGAATTATCTCCTACCTTTGAAGCACATCATAAAGATGATCTTGAACTTAAGCATTCTCATGAAGACTTGGAAGAAAACGATGACTACGACCCAACAGCAGACTTTGACGAAAGTAAGGGAAATTCCTCTGGTGAAAATAATCTGTCTATGAACAACAACGTGCTTAACTTATTATCTAAATTAGCATGAATTAATTAATTAAGTACCGATATATGTATACAGAGAATCAGAAAGCTTTAACCAGTCTGTAGAAACCTAAAACCCTAACAAATTTACATGCAAACCTATAATTAATTGTAGTTCCAATATGCAAGTCACGGACTTGTTGAATTCCTACTGACCTTGTATGTCTCTTATGAAACAATCCTGTAGCTTGCAAATTATTATAGAGCTGAATTCCTTTTGCTAGCTTTTGAGGACTAGGAAGCTTTCTCGATAAGTCTAAAGCAAAAGTTTCAAGTAAGGATGTACCATATTGGGGCTTGAACAGAAGCAGTGGAAGATCAGTAACAAAATTTTTGATCATAAGTTTGGAGTATTCATCTTCTTGGCGTGAAGTGCCTACGTATAACAAAGTTTTAGTTCTAGTACAGGCAACGTAGAATAATCTAGCCTTAATTGGCGACGGAACATTTCCTTCAAATAAAGTGTCCCAAAAAGATGCTGGGGTAAAGCGATTAACACCCAAAATGAAGACCACAGGAAACTCCAAACCCTTAGCTGTATGAATAGTAGAAATATTAATCATATTGTCGTCAGTCATAGGATAATCTTCTGCATAATTTTTAAGATAGTAATCAATAAACAGCTCCTCTGTATCTGCTAATCGAGAATGCATATCACTTGAACTCTTTAATGACCTTAAAAATGATCTCAAGTTCAGTTGGAGTTCATCCTTATATATATCGTACTCTGTTACATCTTCTGCCTGGATCTTCGAATCAGGCAAATTCATATACTCTAATAAACCCAGGTCCAGAATAATTCTATAAAGTGACCCCATTATTTCTTCGGGAGACAGATCCTTAGTCAACGACAGTCTTTCAAGTTTAACGGAATTTAGGAACTTTCTTATAGCATCAAGGGAACTAGAATGTTCAGGAGCTTTATATATTTTAGCTAAACCAGTAATTTTACTTTTCGGTAACAGCTTATCAGACAGAAGAAGGTTCAACTCATCGATAATGAAACTTTGTAGATGACCATTCGACAGGCTCTCATGCTTAGCATGGTATAAACCGAATAATTTAGATACTCTAGTCTGAGAGCCACTTTTCTGATCTAAAATCAAAAGTATACTCAACAAACCAAAATCAGCTCCATCTTTGTTATTGATGACACTTAAAATATCCAACAAAATATGAACTTTACTGTTGATCCAAGAAGGTGACAGAGAAAAGCGGTTACATTTATATCCGTAGTTGTGAGTCAATAGCTTAGTAATCTCATCAAGTTCTTTATTCGTTCTAGCGAGAACGGTAAAATCAAATGGCTTCAACATGCCCCCCAGTTCACAAATAAGTCTGGTAATTTCCGAAGCAATAAAAGTATACTCATCAAAGTTTGAATTATGGCTATGCATAACTGGCGGGTATCCACTTTCTTTAACAGCCTGTATCGCTGGATCAAAAAGATTATTTCCCTTGATGCATATAGCATTTGTGTTCTCTAATATTTCAGGAGTTAAGCGAAATGTTTCTTTAATCAGTAGCTTTTTCACCAGGTACTTGGGAAGTTCGTTTATGATAGTATTCATTAAATCTGGAGTTGATCCCAAAAATTCGTATATGCATTGGTTCATATCACCGGCTATAGTTATGTGCTTCAATTCCCCCTCATCCATCTCATAGGTGGGATACTGGGCGACACTCTTGATAACCTTTAATAATTGCGGATGCATGTCCTGAAACTCATCAATTATGATAGCCCTATAATTTGCTAGTTGAGGAATCCATCGTTCCGTCGAACCATATGATAGTGAGAGATTTATGATTTCTAAGGCGTTAGTTATCAAATCATGATATCGCATGAACTTATTTTCATCCAAATAGGTCATTATCATTAATATATATTCTTTGCTCACCTTATACTTCACAGAAGCCTCTTCAAGGCTTAATTCTCTATTTCTTATGGAATATATTAGTTTCTCTAAGGTAGATGAACTGAGTGTTCCATAGACTCTAGAACCACAGAATTCTATATACCTCCCCAGAAATAGCCTTGAAAAGTTTTTCCAACTGAGATCATCCATTATTCTTCTTCCAACAAAAGAAGTTGAATAGTCTCTTCCATAAGTATCAACTAGCCCTCCACAGAAAGAGTGGAACGTGCTTATATGAATTGATTCCATAAGTTCAACTCCTACCTGTTTAGTTAGCGATTCTTTCAAACTTAAAACAGAACGATTTGCCATAGACAAAACCAATATTTCACTAGGTTTACACTTTTGCAGTTCCATCAAATTTGCAATTCTATTTACTAAGGTATAAGTCTTACCACTTCCAGGACCAGCATGGACTGATAAAATTGTGTTTGAATCTGCACTATGCTCCACAATTGCTTTTTGAGATGGGGTTAGTTGTTTCATTTCTGATTTTAACTGATATTCAACTGACCCCTTATCAGGTTTATTTAACAGGGATTCGCTATCTGGCGACGCATTCATCTTAAACATGCTACTAATGTTTTCATTATCTTATTCAAACTTTCTAAAATATTAAACTTTTAGCCAATTTAATCTGTTGCAACACTTTGTACTACGCTGTAGATAAAGCTTTATATACGGAAAAAATGAATATTTTGACACAAGAAATATAAACGAGATAAAGAAGAAATTTACATATATTCAATATTTTGAGACGGAAGGTCACAATGAGTGCCTTATCATCTCTCAAGAGCATATTAAACTTTGAAGGCTCAGATTCTTCAGGGAGTGGTGAAGATGAACCCCAATCTCTTGAAAACCTCGTTGCTTACGTTGAACAGAGCAAATCAGAGTCTGCGAAGAACATGCCTCAATTGCTAGAACTGATCAGATCTGAAGCTATTCACAGAGTGGAATCCGATAAATCAAGTATAGGGTTATTAGATGATTCATCTTTATCTAGACTTACCGACAAATTCCAAGAGTTTCAAACCAACATAAAGTATCAAAGAGAGAAATTAAGTGTTGTTGGAGGAGTGTTCAGCGATTTTAATGAACAATTAAATGATCTATCATTAAGTTTAACCACTTTACAGGATAGGTATTCAAAACTTACTACAAATGTGGGATTACAGCGCTCTATAATAGATAAATTGAACCCTATTATACTCGATCTCATGATACCCCCAGAGATTGTCAAGTCTATAATTCGTGACCCAGTGAATCAGGATTGGCTTGAAAACATAAGATTTATTAACGAGAAGCTTCAACTTATTGAAAACGTGAAGTCTCATAACATCGACAGTACGTTGATTACAATTTACGAAGAATCAAATACATTTGTTCATTTGCAAAAGGGCATCAAGAGTTTGATAGCTAAATGCATTGAAAGAATTAGAGACTTCATAATTTCAAAGATCAAGCTATTAAGATCCCCTGGTACCAAATCATCTCAGTCAATACAAAAGAAGCTACTTCAAGTTAAGGAAATTTTTGTTTTTTTGGAAACGCATCATCATGAGTTAGCCGAACAGTTGAGACTAGCATATATTTATACTATGACGTGGTATTATAAAACGAAGTTCGCCAAGTATTTATATGCTATCCAGAAACTTAACTTGAAAAATGTAGACGAAACTTTAACACTTGGTGCATCTTTAGGAGATGATAGAACTTCCCTATTTGGATTAAAGACTTGGATGTACAACAATAGTAATACTTTAAGCCCTCAAGGACAAAATTCTCAACCACAACTAAATATTTCAGAATATCTAGCGTCATTGGATAAAAGAATTGAGATATTGGATTGCAGAGAGCCATCGGAACCGAAATTGGCAATTCCTTCTCAAATAGCAGAGACTACTCCTTTCAGCTATTGGCTTGAGTTTGTTTTTAGTCAATGGATTATTGCATTAAGTGATAACGTAGTTGTCGAATACTTATTCGTTGTTGAATTTTTTTATTATGGTGTCGAAAAATTTGGGGATATCCCACAAGGTGGACCTGGAAACCCTCAATCACTCAAAAAGCCCTGGCCCCAGGTTATGTTTGATAGTGTTCACAAGATGGGAAATGATTTTGTCACATGGTTATTAACACATACGCAGTCCCAACTCAATAGAGGAAATGTTTCGTCTACTAGATCAAAGCAATCACTTACTTCCATAGGAACATGCGATGGTTTCGCAGTATTGTTAATGATCCGTTTAGTTCAAAGGACCCAATCATTATTACATAACAACTTTCATATACCCATTCTCGATGAATATCTCAACTCCACCTTGTTGAAATTATGGCCCCATTTCACTAAAATCATTGATCTTAACAGCGAATCAATGAAGAAGGTTACATTTCTTGCATCAAATGAAGCTAAGTTAGCACCAGTTGGAATCACTCAACAATTTGGACAATATCTCCTGGGTTTACTAAAGCTAACGTCTGGAAATTTTGAAGGAAAGGAGCACGATTATAGAGGAGAACCATTGTTCACTTCAGTGAATAGATTACGAAACGATTTTGAAAGTGTTTTGACAAAGTTAAGTAACCATATATTTGGTACGGGAAAGAGTAAACAGACCGAAAAGGAGATCTTTCTATACAATAATTATTTTCTTGTGGCCAGTATCTTAAAAAATGAAAATGACTCAAATAAGAGTGAATTTGTCAGTGAACAAGTGAAGCACTTTGAAACACTATGTGATGCTTATAGAAAAAAATGAAGTCATTTTTCAGTACATAGTTCGCATATTTTAGCAAACAAACCACATAGTTGTAAATACGATCCAACACCTTCTAAAACTCTCATATGTGTAAATCCAATCTGTTTAATTAATTCTAGTCTTTTATTTTCACCTATTCCTGATAATGACTTAGCAACTTTAAAAGTCAGAGTCACTATATCAATAGCAGAATATCCTTTATACCATAACGAATCCAAATGTGAAAGTGCATCATCAATGTCTCCCTGCTTCACGCATGTTAACAAAATTTTTCGAATCACTAATGGATGAGGTTGATCTACAATCTTGAAAACATTTACGTCATTGACAAACCCGAAGCCCGCAACAGTACTTTGAAGATTATTAATTGCTTGTCTCATATCACCTTCTGCTGTAAATATTAAAGCTTGTAAGCCTTCGCTATTGAATTTGACCTCTTCACTTTTGCAAACCTCAAGTAATCTTGCAAGTACTTGTTCATCGCTCAACTTATTATACCTTAAGATGGCACAACGAGACTGTAAAGGTTCTATAATTTTCAGTGATTGATTACAAGCAAAAGCAAATCTCGTGGTATTTGAATACAACTCCATTGTTCTTCTTAATGCCTGCTGGGCACCAGGAGTCATTGAATCAGCCTCATCCAATATAATAATCTTATGCCTCCCTTGTGGAAGCAGAATCTTAGTCTGGGCAAATTGCTTGATCTTATTTCTAACAACATCAATACCTCTGTCATCGGATGCATTTAACTCCAATGTTGCTTGATGATACAACTCTTGACCTAGTAGCTCTGATGCTAGACAATGAATCGATGTAGTCTTACCAATACCTGGTAAACCTGATATTATCATATGTGGCATGTTTCCATCTTGAGCTATAAGTTTTAATTTTTCAATCGTGTCTTCGTTTCCCACGATATCGACCAACTTATGAGGTCTGTACTTCTCCACCCATGGCAATTCAAGTGCTAGTGAGTAGTTTTTCGACATTTTTGAGTGATTTATATTCGATTCAAAAGAGATGTAAATCAGAGCACCGTAGATAAAAAGATTCAATTTTCGATTATGACGCGTTTATATTCATTCATACACCACCAAAAAATACCACTACTTAAATTAATATTATATACATTATGTCATATGAGTTCTTTGTCTCAGAGATTAAGGATTTGAAGCATTTTTCTTCTTGTTACCACCAACTGGAGCAGATGTCTGTATAAGATTTATAGCAGGTTTAGCAAAAAAAGTTGGTTTTTCGCCGCTTAAAAGACCATCCAACCACGGGACATTAACATCATCAACTTGAGAGTCTATCAAATTATACAAGGGCTTGGCATCCTCTAAATCTGCAGAGAGACCAATTATGGTTGTATTATCTATACTCAATGCTTTTGAAAGCTTTTCTATACTTCCTTTTGGGAGTTGTATAAGTTTAACTCTATTCTCCTGAGATGTCGAAGCAGTGTAGCATAACACAGGGAAAGGATCAGTCAAAATAGACGGTTTTATATCAAATTTAGCACAGAAAACATACTTAGTGTATGATTGTGTACTGTCTTGTGCTTGTGTTCTCTTTCGTTTCTTACCCGAGACTCTTTCTCTATTTACTGATGCTTGCTTTTCCAATGCTTTCACTGTAGAATTAAATCCAATTGTCACATGGCTTCTAGCTTCAGGAGCCAGGGGCTTTGGCTTGTTATTTGCCTTTGAATCAGATACTGCTATGTTGTAATTGCCTATCACTTGAAGAAATTGGGATAGTAAATCTGTAATATCTTCCCCTAGCTGAGGATTAATGAAAGGCCATACAGTAGATTGAGTAAAAGGGTTCTCTAAAATTGGCCTAAATACTTGTCTTCTTTTACGTTCAGACTCCTTTAATGAGCCTGAAGATGGTGCAGCCTTCCTAAGTTGATTTTTTGGGGTCTCCAGTGCCATTAAAATGGGGTAAAATTATTTGTATTGTTCTCCCATACAAAATATTTTCAAGATGAGTTTCGATAATTATCTCAATTATTAAAGTACAAAATTTATATAGAAAATATAAAAACCAACTTTTTGTAATTTCACTAGTTATCCTTCTAATCTTTTTTTTCCTTATCTTTATCACTCGATGGAGAGTATGCCGGAGAGCCAGGGGAGTACAGTGGTGATGTTGGAGAGTACAGTGGTGAGGTAGGAGAATAAGATGGAGAAGTTGGAGAATATTGTGGAGAAGTTGGAGAATAGGATGGGGAAGTTGGTGAATAGGATGGAGAAGTTGGTGAATAAGATGGGGAAGTAGGTGAGTAACTTGGTGAAGTTGGCGAGTAAGATGGTGACGTTGGTGAATAGCTTGGTGACGTTGGTGAGTAACTTGGTGAAGTTGGTGAATAACTTGGTGAAGTTGGCGAATAAGATGGTGAAGTTGGGGAGTAACTTGGCGAAGTTGGTGAGTAACTTGGTGAAGTTGGCGAGTAACTTGGCGAAGTTGGTGAATAAGACGGTGAAGTTGGCGAGTAACTTGGAGAAGTTGGCGAGTAAGATGGCGAAGTTGGCGAGTAACTTGGCGAAGTTGGTGAATAACTTGGTGAAGTTGGCGAGTAACTTGGAGACGTCGGTGAATAACTTGGCGAAGTTGGTGAGTAACTTGGAGAAGTTGGCGAATAAGATGGCGAAGTAGGTGAAAAGCTTGGAGAAGTAGGTGAATACGTAGGGGAAGTACCACCGTAACTTGGCGAGGTTGCTCCTCCAAAAGTAGGAGAAGTTGCCCCATAAGTAAATGGAGATGTAGCAGAAGGTGAAGTTGGTTGGCCACCATAAGCTGTAAGAGAGCCTGAACCATCTGAAACTGGAGCAGTATGGATTGGAGAAAATCCTGCACCTTCATCATATTGAATCTTATCATCTTCCATTTCATACTCCCTGTAAGGAGTTGCACCTCCATCTTCATTATTCAAACTCATATTAGAGGGAGCAGCTTGCAACATCTTATCATCAACCATGATGTCAAATGCTCCTGTTCCTAATGGTGCCATTTGTCCCAAAATAACATTTTCAGAAATACCGCGACAATCATCTAATTCAGCAGCAGCACCAGCTTCCAATAAAATTTCAACTGTTTCTTCGAATGAACAACGCATCAATGCACCGGTATCAGCTCTATTGATACCATGACGAGTAATAGCCATCAAATGACCATGTGAAGTCATAGCATCCACTAATAAGGCCATATGACGGTAGTTAACATAAGAACCATCGAAAGCAATAACATTCAAGATTTCCTTGAATAATGCAGAACGTGTAGCTTCAATACCAAGGACAGATAAAATTTCAATAAAGTTGTTGGAATAAGTACGCGACGCATCAACTCCAGGAACGGCCATCACATCAGCTAAGTTTACACCATCTGTTTCCAAAACCCATTCTTGTCCTTGCTTGAATTCACCAGACTCATCTGCAGAGCTGACTTTATGCTGCATCATAAACACTCTTGTTATGCCTGGAATGCCTCTTAATGAAATTGATTCTAACATATGTGCTTCAATACGTTTAAGGATTTGATCTTCTTCAGCATCTGCTTCTTCATCCAAGGATTTAGGATCTCTCACAACACGACAACGAATAATCAATTTATCAGCAGTATCATCAGACCAAATTACAAACAAATCTTCACCAAAGTTCTGAGAAATTCTCTCTGCTACCTGAGACATTGTCAATTGCTTATCTAACATCTTAGCACGATCTAATTCAAGTCTGAGCAACCATGGTGATTGTTTTTCGATAGATTCCTCGACCTTTTCATCAGGAATGGCAAAGTAGGCCTCAACAGTGTCATAATCTTCCTCAATAACCGTACTTCTAGGATCAGGGTCATAGTAAATTTCAGTCGATGAGGTGACATTCCTCAAGGTTGTATGTTCGATTGCAGACTGAACAACCTTTGCCTTTTCAATATCAGATGCTAATTCTTTGTTTAAGTAAACAGTAAGAGCAGGTGTCTTAATGTTCTTAGCAACGTTAAGAATTTCCTTAAGACGAGGAACACCCAAGGTCACATTCTTAGAAGACACACCCGCATAATGGAAAGTATTCAAAGTCATTTGTGTTGCTGGTTCACCAATAGATTGAGCGGCAACAATACCGACCATCTCACCAGGATGAACAATTGACTTCTGAAATTGAGTTTCGATCTCACCCAAAACCCATTCAAAGGAAGTCTTATTCAATTTGAACTCTTCTACGACACGGCGAGATGCTAATTTAGAACGCAATAAGGATTGAAACAACAATGTTGCATTATCCTGAGCTTCTCTCATCAAGGAGGTATCACCTCTAATCACTAGAAGCTTTGAGCAGAGAGTTTTCACGTCTCTGACAATTTCATCCAATCTAAGGTCAGATGCTTTATTACGTCCACTGTGGAAAATCTGTTGAGCGTTTTGAATAATACGACGTAAGTTAACTGGCAATGGCCAGTTATAATCACCATTGGTGAAAACAACTTCCCTTAAGTATTTACGATCTTGTAACAACTGCTCATACTCAGAATCCAAGATCTTCTGTAATTTGACATCACCTTTGATTTCTTTACCAGACTCCAATAATGATTCCCTTATGGAATTTTCGGGATTAAGAACGTCAATACGGTATCTACGTTCAAAGTTGATATCAGAGCCCGGAATTGTGTCAACTGACTGCTTCTCAACTTGTGTACCATCAATACCATCTTCACCATAAAGGAATTGAATGATGTCACCTAAAGAATTTCTGGTAGTACCATCGTAATGAACCATAATATCTTCCAAAGCCTTAATAATTCTACGCTGGATATAACCAGTTTCTGCGGTTTTAACTGCAGTATCGATAAGACCTTCACGACCGGCCATCGCGTGGAAGAAAAACTCTTGCGGGGTTAGTCCTCTCAAGTAAGAGTTCTCAACAAAACCTTTCGATTCAGGAGAATAATTATCCTTTGTAAAATGAGGCAAGGATCTATCAGCGAATCCAAATGGAATTCTCTTACCCTCGACAATTTGTTGACCTACACAAGCAGACATTTGAGAAATATTGATGAAAGAACCTTTGGAACCGGAAACCACCATCTGTTTAACATTATTTAAATCCTTCAAATTCATTTCAGCAGAACGACCCGCAGTATCACGCGCTTGATTCAAAACTCTAGACACATTGTGTTCAAACGATTCTCTGAGTGTCATACCAGGCTCAGGATCAAGTTTATTCTGTTGAGCGTCCAAAATGATCTCTTGAACTTTCTTCTTGGCCTCCTGAATAGTATTTGTAACATCTTTCATAGTACTTCCATCAGCGATTGTATCACCAATACCAATCGAGAAACCATTATGCAAAAGCCAGTAATTTACTACCTTTTGAATAGAATTAAAAAGTTGAGCACAGACTTTTGGACCCTTTTCTCTCATAACAGTATGAATCAACCCACCTCCAGTGGCACCAACGGTTTTCTTATCGACAACACCAAAAATAATTTCACCGTCTATGATAAGCATTCCGTTATCCTTTGGACTCAAAAGGTTCATACCATCATCAAACCTTTGCAAATGTATACCTTTTGGAATAGCCATTGATAATAACTGCTTTCCTGTCCAAAGGGGTTTAGGTTTTATGATAGCTGGTGGAGGAATTATACCATCCCAGTTAGGAATCCAGTAAAGCATATTCATGACCTGCTCATAGTCAATGAATGTATCACGTAATGTCATTTTACGAATACCACATAATGTATCTTGCACAATTCCCATAACAGGTTTATTTGATTGTGGAGAAACAATCTGCAACGGAACTGCACATATCTCTGAAAGTTCTGCTCTTGTTTCAGGAGATTGAGGAACATGTAAATTCATTTCATCACCATCGAAATCTGCATTATAAGGCGAGGTAACGGATAAATTCAATCTGAAGGTTGAATAAGGCATCACCTTAACTCTGTGGGCCATCATAGACATTTTATGTAAAGACGGTTGTCTATTGAACAAAACAGGGTCATTATCCATCAAATGACGCTCAACCTTCCAACCGTATTGTAAGGCGATATCTCCAGCTCTTTTATTATATCTCAAATCAATTCTATCACCATTATCTCTTATGACATACTTTGCACCTGGATGTTCATTTGGACCATTACGAACAAGTTCTGTTAAGCGGTGGATATTATAAGGAGTTACTATTTCAGGGTATGTTAAAGTTCTTGCAATAGAAATTGGTACACCCACCTGATCTAAGTCAAGATTTGGGTCACCTGATATGACTGTACGGGCAGAGAAATCAACTCTCTTACCCATCAAGTTTCCTCTTATTCTTCCCTCCTTACCCTTTAATCTGGCTCTAATAGATTTGATTGGACGACCAGTCTTCTGAAGCGCTTGTGGTTGACCTGCAATGTCATTATCCATATATGTGGCAACATGGAATTGAAGTAAAGCTTCAAATTCATTAATGACATGTTGTGGTGATCCATCCATTTCTAATCGTTGAACATTTATGTTAGCTTTAATAACATCGGCAAGTTTGAAAGTTAAATCATCCTCACCTCTTGCAGTATCGTTGAAAGAAATAGAAGGTCTTACCGGTGGAGGAGGTACAGGTAATACAGTAATCAACATCCATTCAGGTCTGGCATAGTCTTCATTAAAGCCCAATCTATGACAATCCTCAGCACTGATGTGCCTGAAAACACTCAAAATTTCAGATGGAGTTAAAAGACGACGTTCAGGCTGTTCCGACTCATCAAAGTTTTTATTTTGCTTCCAGGTACCCCATAACTTCAAACCATCCCTACGCACAGTTGGTTGAGTATGACCACATCCACCTCTGCTTACACCTTCTTGTCCTTCAACATCGGTCTCACAGACCATCTTAGTCTTACACAAGTTCCATACGGCATTAAATCTTTTCTTTGGATCTCTAATCTTTACTACTTGTCCCATTGCTGTGTTGTGATCATCTAATAACAACTTACCACAATGCATACAAACAGACTCACAGACCTTTTTAATCTTTGCAATGAAACCAATATGGAAAACTGGTTTCGCCAACTCGATATGACCGAAATGACCTGGACATTCAGCCATATCCTCTGAGCATGTTTGACATTTAAAGTTACGGTCAATAGAACCTAATCTTGGATCATTCAAACCACCTTCTCTGGGCTTTTTAGTCGCCTGGTCCATAGTTTCTGGATACTCTATCTTAGCTACCGAAATGGCACGAACCTCTTCAGGAGAAAGTAGCCCAAACTGGACTTCCTTTACTGATCTAAGTGGAGCACTTGAATATGGAAATGGGCGGCTCATTTTTGAATGAATTATGTGTGATTATCTTTTAAGTGTTCTTTTTTTTTTTTTTTCCTTGTAACGAAGTATCTTTATATTAATGAATCAAACTAAATATTAAGTATGATGAGTTCTTTTTTTGTATATGTGTATAAATTAATTACCCTTATGATGGAAATGTCTCTATCTTATTCCTTCTAGGAATTGTAAGCAATCAAATAAATGAGTGCTCGATATATACAGCCACTCCTTCTTCCCTAATAAGCAGTAAGTATCTATTTGCTGATGAAATAATACGCCTTTTCTTATTATGCCCAGGTTAAGGAAAAGGTCCGATTGATGGAATGTTCAAGGCTGGAATGAATATACCTGGATTAGTTTATTAGTATTAATTTGAAAAATTGGAGAGTTCGAAAGTGGCGAGCGAAAAATCTTCAGTATTAAAATTACTCATAAACAGTAAATGCCGCGCGTAAAATTTAGTACATTATTTATCTATTTAGCCATATAGTTTTAAGAGAAGAGTTTAGCCATTGCTTTCTTTTGCTTTTCACGACGAGTCTTAACAGTAGCTTTTACATCTTGTAATCCTTTAATGACAGCTGGATCATTTGGCACAATCTTTAAAGCTTCTTCCAATGAAGCCTTCGCAGAATCTTCATCCTTTGCTAACAAGTGACCCATACCTTTACGATACAATGCTTTAGCTTTAGATTTATCATCAACGTTCTCGACACTAATAACCTTCTTCGATGCTTCTACAGACCTATTGCCGTCCTTCAATTTTAAAGCTACCAAGGCAACATTCAAATTACAGGATACTTGCAATCCATATAATGTATTCAATTCTTCTTCTGATAAATCATCTGGGAAGTAATCATCTAAGTAGGCAGTAGCTTTAGTGTACTTTTCTAATGACTTTTTTAAATCATTTTGCTTAAACAACTTAGTACCAATTTCCTTCAAGTTCGTTACTGCTTTGAAAACTTCTTCAGCCTTATCTGTGTCAAAATCATTGTCACCGAGAACCTCTTCATATACATCACCTGTTCCATCATCTGTACCAGAGGATGTCTCAATTTCACCATCAGTGATTTCACCAGAGTTTTCAATTACCCAGTTCTCTACGGGTTTATCATCAGCACCCTTTTCAGATCTCTCGATCTTTCTCACAACACCTTTGCCTTGGATCACTCTACCAAAAACAACATGCTTACCGTTCAAATGAGGGGTTGGTACCGTTGTAATAAAAAATTGGGAGCCATTAGTATTAGGACCAGCATTAGCCATGGATAAAAGGAATGGTTTGTCATGTTCTAATTTGAAATTCTCATCTTCAAACTTCTCACCGTAGATTGATTCACCACCAATACCAGTTCCGTGAGTAAAGTCACCACCTTGAATCATAAAATCTTTGATGACTCTATGGAAAGTAGACCCCTTATACGTAAGTGGCTTATCATGTGTTTTTGAGACACCTTTTTCACCAGTGCTTAACGCTCTGAAGTTTTCAGCGGTCTTAGGAACAATATCATTGAATAATTCAAAGATAATACGTCCTTTTGATACCCCGTTAGCCGTGATATCAAAAAAGATCTTACTACGTTTATTCTCAGCTGCCATTGCTCTATTTTGAAGTTTAGAAGATGTATATTCCACTTTTGTTACTAAGACTTTACCTTTTATAGTTTGATTTCTCATGGTTTTGCTTTTCTAGAATAATCGAATAGTCCTGCATATTTTCATTTTGCATCCAAGAAGAACTTATTCTTCTTTTACGTTATATAGTCTTACAAGAAGACTATTCTACAATTTAGATACATATAAATAAAGGTATCGTTAAAGAATAATTTAGGCATAAATTGTCGTATATTATACGTTAGATGTTCCAGGATCGAAATCTATTAGTCTATCTCAAATAAATTCATAAGATGTATAGCCGATCATACTTCAAGTGTTACGAAATTATGCACTGATGATACTAGCTCAGGCAACTGTGTTTCAGCAATTAGTAAATAACATTGACTTTTTCAGCTATGTAGGGACAAAAAGTTACTCAAATTCAGAAAATTGGTTACTTCTCCCTAACAGAGTCAAAATATGGATGAGCCATTGCTTCTTTGGCAGTTAATCTTTCTTGATGGTCATACCTCAAAAGGTTATCTAAAAGGTCCAAAACCTCATCAGATACAAGATGTTGATTTTGTTCATTAACGAATCTTTTCCATGGCCTTCTATTGTAGTAGCCCAAGTCTTCATACTCTTCACTTAAAGTGAGTTGGTACTTCTGTAAGTACTTGTGTAAGTCATCCGAGCCGAGAACTCGGACTATTTGAACAAGTTGATCAGTGTTGGATTTACCATGGAAAAATGGTTCTTTTTTAAATATCATTGAAGCAAGCATACATCCAAAAGACCACAAGTCCAAAGAATAATCATAAAGCCTAAAGTCAACTAACAACTCTGGACCTTTAAAAAACCTGGACGCCACTCTAACATTGTATTCAGTACCGGGATGATAATACTCCGCTAAACCCCAGTCAATAAGCCTTAATAACTTTTTATCATGATCTATCATAACATTATGAGGCTTGACATCTCTATGCATGATACCCATGGAATGCGAATAGTTTATCGCTTTCAATAACTCGTACATGTAGTATTTTATATCCTGTTGCGAGAAAACCTGATATAAGCTTCTGAAATCAATGTTATTAACGTGCTCAAAAATAAAGCCAGGAGTTTTCAGCTGCGGCTCCCTTACAGCGTCTAATAAAGTAATAATATTGGGACCCCCTTTGAGGTTGCTCAAAATAGATAATTCTCTTTTTATCTTCTTTCTCTTAACAGGCTTTAGCACCTTAATAACACACGAATCTCCTGTGGTTAAGTCCACTCCCAAAAAGACTTCGGAATATTTCCCTCTTCCCAATTTCTTGATCACTTCATAGTTATCTTGTGAGTTCCATTTAATGTTCAAATTATCATAATCCCAATATGACTGAGGGTTCGAGGCTAAGACATTAGCATACACCTTAGAAATAGATGTTGCCGAGTGATAAGACGTCATAGATCGATACCTAAAATACGGATAAAAAGCTAGTAAAGTGAATAAGATTAATAATCTACGAACGAACCGAATTGTGCACTAGACGTAGCCTGCTAACGACCACTACAAATTATGACATTTCTTAAAGTCTATGTTTCATAACTAAAAATTTTCCCGCCCTGGAGCAAAAAATCACGTGATAGATAACTAAAACTAGATTGCTAAATTACCGAACGAACCTCCAAGCTTGGAGACGGATTCCTTTTGCTTTTTCCTTCTAGCTGCAAGTTTACTCTTAGATACTGAGTCGGCTGCCTCCTGTAACTTCTTCATCTCCATATCCTTCTTTACTAATTTACGGCCTCCACTTCCGAGTTCGTAATTGTCCAAGAAATCATCCAACATACTTTCTAAGTCATTTCGTTCATTTTCCATAGAAAATGGCTGATAATCTTGCTCTTCACCTTCATTATCGAAGTTTCTCGCGAGCTGTTCATATCTGTCATCAAGCAAAGTTAGCCCTTCAGTACGAAAGACCGCAGAAGAAGACATAGAGAAAGATGATGTATCCGTCATAGCACCCTTCTTCTTTCTTGTCTTCGTATTCGATACCTTTTTATTAGTTTGACGTGTGCTAGGGAGATCGGGAAGTTCGTCCTCTTCATCTTCGAAGTCGTCGTCAGAATCCCAATCATTAACCTTGCTTTTTACTTCCTTCTTAAACTTATTAAAGTCTTTTTCCCAAGAATTATTTAAAAAAGAGACTGGTTTTTCAGTTAACTCCGAGGGGGCTTCACCTTCATTGTATGGGAGATCTAGTTCTTGATAGTCGTCGTCTCCTTCGTGCAACTGATCACTGATATCATCATAATTATCAAGATCCCATTCATCTTCTTCCGGATCGTAAAATTCATCATCATCAGCCTGTCCTGATTTCAACAAATCATGCATAAAGTCACCCCCATTACCATTTTCATCATCTTTTTCTTCTTCTTCTTCTTCGTCTTCTATGTATGCTTCATCATCTAATGCATCTAACACTTCACGGATTCTAGGGTCTAAGTCTGGATTGAACCCTTGCAATTCAGTAGGTACATTTTCAGATGCATCAAATGTTACTTTCCTCTTTTCCTCTGATGGAAGTTGATCCTTGAAAAGGTCTTCAATATTTTTCTTACTTGCACTCTTTTCGGGTTTTGCATCAATGAAGATATCACCTTCTCCTATTGGTTTTAAATGTTGCATATAATCATATTTGGAATCATCAAAAAAAATACCATACTGTGCAGCCATACCTTCATTATCTCTAACAGTCTTAATCTGTTCTTCGCCCAATTCGTCTTTCAATCTATCTAAAGTGTGTATTTTTTTCTTTCCTTTAGGATGAGTTTTAGAAGGGGCGGGAACTAAAACATGTTGAGATGCATCATCATCATAGTATAAGGCATCGTCATGTGCTCTATGAACAAGGCTATAGGTAGTAGCAGATTTTTTATCGAACTTCCGTCTCGGCATTTTGTTATGTCTTCTATTATTTTCAATAAAGTGATATTTTGAGTAAGAATTTATAAATCGATGAGATGATCTCTTCAGTTACACAAAATTATATATCTATATTAATCTAATCTACTTTGGTTCTCAAATAAAATCTTTTGCCAATCACTCTTCCATATACAAACAAACTCAGAAATAGCCAAGAATGCCACTCCAGAGATTAATCCAATCCATAAACCTGAAAGTTTCAACTTAAATTGAAAAGCAAAAACGTAGCCAATTGGAAGTGCAATCGCGTAGTAAGTGATTAAGTTTAAAATTGACCCCACTCTTTGCCTACCCTGGCCTCTCAAAACACCTGCTCCAATAACGTTGAATGCATCTGCAAGTTGATTAATTGCTGTTAAGATAAGAATTTTCATACTCAATTTTATCACATCTTCTGAGGATATAAAGAAGCGACTCAAACGTTCTCTTTGAAAGAATATGAAACTAAAGTTGAAAACGGCAATTATTAAACAAATAGCTCCTGATAGGCGTATCACTCGTTTAGCAGCATTTATATCCTTACTACCAATGAGGTGCCCAACTCTTGTTGAAAATGCAACGGCGACTGCAAATGGTAGCTGATAGAGCAAAGAGGCAACATTAGATGCTATGGATTGTGCTGCCAAAGCATTAGTACCAAAAGCAGCAGCCAAAATGGTCAAAACCTCAAATGCCAAGTATTCAGCCTCGACCATAACTGTTCCTGGAATTGCCAATCGTAACATAGGAGACCAGTTTTGAAAGGCTCTCAAATCAAATCCACCCCAGCATTGTTTACCCTCTATCAACAAAACATATACTAAGAGGCCAAGACTCATTAACCAATACGTAATTCCGAGTGCTATTGGTGCTCCTATGAAGCCCAAACCCGTACTTTCTTTCCAAACTAAAACCCAATGAAAAATGAGGTTAAGTGGAGAAACGACAGCTAAAACATAAATACCGGCATTGAATATATGCTGTGCTTGTAAAAATCTCTTGCCTGTTTCAAAAAACACCAAGCCCGGAGCACCAAATGTGAGTACCCTTAAAAACAATTGTGCTAACCTTATAACCTCTTCATCGGGAACCATGTACTTCAAAATACTACCAGAAAACCACCAAATGAACATCAAAGGAAATAAAGTTATGGATACGGCTAATACAGAGCATCTTTGAAAATATAGCCCAACGTCCGTGATGTTACCTGCTGCAAATGCCTGGGGACAAAAGCTATCCAAACTTGTGGCCATACCTTGGTAAATGGCCAAGCCTGTGATATTGAAGGAGCACACCCCTAACGATATTGCAGCTAGTTCAGTAGGGCCTAACCTACCTGCTGCATATATTGAAGTAATTGATAGGAGATATTGAAGGAAGAATGTAATAACTAAGGGAGAAGCTGATTTAAAAATGAGTTGCAACTCAAATTTCGAGCTTGTTATTCCATGCTCTTTATTGATGACATAAATCTCCGCATCACCATTCTCTCCTAATAAAGGTACATTTTCACTCATTATTACAACAGCTGAATAGATTGGGCATTTTTTTTTTGGTTTTAAGAAATATGTACATCTTATATAGATTAGATATCGCTTCACCTTCCTGATTGAGAAGTTGAATCCGAAAAATTAAATGTAAATGTAAAATGTCTTATCAGGCACTATGAAAAAACATTTGAATGGTGTATCTTCAGAAACAAATACATCTGCCAGTATTGGTATCTCAAGGGTATGGTTTTTAGTTCCGGAGAATCTGAGTCCTTTATCAATTAGTGTGATAGAGAGTGAATGTGAATTTGCCTGAAAGTTCAAATTTATAGAGCTTGCTTGTAGTTGTTGTGATTCAAACTTGATTAAAAGTTGATGTTTGTCAGTAAGCTTCTGGAAGCTTACTGAATATTCTACTGTAGCCCTCTGTGACTGAAGAGATACTTTTGCTTGAGTTTTATTTTTTGGATTAGTCACAACCTCTGTATCGATTTCCTCAATGAGAGGTCGTTTAGAACTTATGTTCATCAATGGAGGTAACTCATTTTGGTCTTCCATATAGTGGTCTTCATCATTTGCCTTCAATTCTTCAATTAATCCTGTAGTTTCGTTGTCTTTCAAATGCTGAAGTTTCTTGTGGAAACCAGATTCATTTAACTCCTCAGCCTTCACAATTGTATGAGAGAGCTCTCCTTTGGACATCATTTTAGGAATTGAATAATTTCTTTCAAGCGTAACATCATAGAGTAGCTCTGTCAGTTCAATGCACCACTCAATAGCTATTGATCTCAAATCATTATTTATCTGACACCACTGAAAGCAGAGGGAATTCATACAGCAGTCATAAACTAAAGATGGGTTTCCTTTTTTGTCATTACTGGTCTTCTCCTTCGATAAAATCAATGGTAATTCCCACTCATTATTCATTATTAATGGAAACACGATTCCAGGATCGAAATCTTGCTTGGGTTTAGGAACTTGCTTATCATGACAAATATTAATGAAAACCTTCATGTTTAAAGGACGAGTACCTCGGTTCACAGACTCAAGTATTTTTGTTTTAACAACAAACCCTGGCGTAGGATCAAGC
Organism: Priceomyces medius; assembly: GCA_030570455.1. Taxonomy (NCBI): domain Eukaryota; kingdom Fungi; phylum Ascomycota; class Pichiomycetes; order Serinales; family Debaryomycetaceae; genus Priceomyces; species Priceomyces medius. The sequence goes on along the minus strand of JAJLVV010000001.1, from coordinate 440,574 downwards.
TCTATGGACTTGCCAATTTCTTCTATTGATGCCATTTTACTACAGTATTTTAAATAAAATATATATATTGTTTTTAATCGAAAATTTAATTATCCAGATGAGAATTAACAAATGATAAGAAACAGGCTTCAACAGGTTGGCCTAAAATCTATTAGATATTTGAAAATTCTACTTGGTAAACAATACATCATTCATATAGATACTTTCGTTTAATAAAAAGAGGTAGTGAAATTGTTGACTCGGAGTCATCGTTATTGCCCAAAAATTCGATAGTAGGCACATTTTGAGAGTAAAGCATAAATATCTTTTGAAATATATATCAAAGGTCACTTCGAAAATTATTTTCAGACAAATTGTGAAACGAATGAATGTACTAGTGTATTCTGGAGCAGGAACTACCAAGGAAAGCGTAAAGCATTGTCTAGAGTCTCTTCGGCTTCATTTATCACCATATTATGCAGTAGTTTCTGTTACAGACAATACTATACTAAATGATCCATGGATGTCGAAGACATCATTGTTGGTACTTCCAGGTGGAGCAGATTTGCCATATTGTAAGATTTTAAATGGAAACGGTAACAGAAAAATTTCAAACTTTGTGAAGAAAGGTGGAAAGTTCATAGGATTTTGCGCTGGAGCGTATTATTCGTCAGCTCGTTGTGAATTTGAGGTGGGAAATCTACAGATGGAAGTATCCGGCCCTAGAGAGTTATCATTCTTTCCTGGTACCTCGAAGGGATGTGCACATAAAGGTTTTGTCTATGAGTCTCATAAGGGAGCCAGAGCTGAACGTTTAAGTGTTAACACAAACGCTTTACCTAACTTGAAGAGTGAAGTATATAATTACTACAATGGTGGAGGTGTATTTTTAAATGCATCTTCATATAAAAATACTGAAATTTTGGCTAGATATGCTGATCCGATTGATGTTGATGATGAAGAAAAGGCCGCCGTGATATACTGTAAGGTGGGTAAAGGGGATGTTTTACTTAGTGGAACACACCCTGAGTTCACACCGACTCTTTTACAGCCCTTTAGTGCTGAAGATAATTTTGAGGATGTTCAATCCAAGCTTTCAGAAGGTGACTTTGACCGAAGACTTTTTCTATCAGCTTGCTTAAAAAAACTAGGCTTGAAGGTCAATGAAGATGTAAATATAACTATCCCAAGACCAACACCTATTTATTTATCATCTTACTTAGAACCTGGAAAGATTAATGTGTTGCTTGAAAACTTGAAGCTGAACTTAGATATCATCAATGGGAATACCTTTGAAGACTTAAATGATACATTTAGAATTCATGATGATTCCGAAAGTGATAATTCATATTTGATAAACACTAGTGATAATGATCCAAATGATGACATAAAGCAGCTTAACTTCTTAACTTCAGGTGGTTTACCAGACCCTAAAGTCACTCCATATTTTGATATGAAGCTATACTTTGACCACCTTGCTGAACTCTCGAAGACTTCTTCCTTGCCTCAAATAGGATCAATTCTAGGCTACGGTGAAGTTGTCACTTCAACAAACACATTACTCGATAAGAATACACAGTGGCTTCGTAATCTTCCCCATGGTCTAACCCTAAGTGCCACAACACAAATCGCTGGTAGAGGGCGTGGAGGAAATGTCTGGGTAAACCCTAAGGGAGTAATGGCTCTGTCTATATTGTTAAAGATACCTTCTAATGCTAAAATCTCCGCTTCCATTGTGACATTGCAATACCTATGCAGTCTTGCTTTGATAGAACTGATCTTAGGATATGGTAGTACGGAATCTGGTCAGGGTGTCGGATACGAAGAAATGCCGCTCAGGCTCAAATGGCCAAATGATATCTATTCGTTAAAGCCAGAACATTTTAATGAACTAGGGGATAATAATAAGACTGCGAAAACTGTAGAGGGTGATGAAGAGAGGTATGCAAAGGTATCAGGGGCAATTATAAATTCACAATACCTAAAAGACTATTTCTACCTTGTTTGGGGAGGAGGTGTTAACGTTTCAAACAGCGCTCCCTCAATATCCCTAAATTTCGTACTTGAGAGGCTAAATGAGATAAGAGCAAAAAAGAATTTGCCTGCTTTGCCACCTTACAAACATGAGATTTTATTAGCCAAGTTGGTATACACCATGGATAGTTTTTTTCAAGTTTTCAAACACTCAGGACTCCGCCCATTCTTGCCCCTTTACTACAAGAGATGGTTTCATAGTGAACAGATAGTTACCTTGGATTCGAGTGATAAAAATCCGCCAAGGTCTTGCATCATTCGAGGTATAACTCCAGATTACGGCTTATTGATAGCAGAAGATGTTAAAACTGGTGAAATTTTAGAGCTTCAACCGGATGGAAATTCTTTTGATATTTTTAGAGGATTGGTATATAAAAAATCGTAGATAACATTATATGGAGGAATTGCGATAGTAAATAGATCAAATAAATATACCGATCAGTACACGGTATTTTGAAACAGTTAGTTAACATAATTCAAAAATAGAAATAGCAGCCTAACTTATCTTGAAAAATCTGGTGAAGCTAAATCTAAAAGGTCATATAATTGAATGCCGCTATGAAAGTGAATATAGTTGAATGGCACAGTGTTAGCACTTGGCATTGGAAGTTAGCATCAAATGACACAGACAATAGCGGGTATATTGATGAACTTTGTGGTATTTGTAGAGTTGCATTTGATGGAACTTGCCCAACCTGTAAGTATCCAGGTGATGAATGCCCATTAGTATTGGGCGCAGGATGCACACATAATTTCCACTTACATTGCATTCTCAAGTGGTTAGAACAAGATACCTCCAAAGGACTTTGCCCAATGTGCAGACAAGTATTTACGTACAAACTGTCACCAGACATCATAATGCCAGAGGAAATGGCTAACTTGCAAGCACTTATAGATAGCCATCGTGTAATGAGACTACGAATACAGAACAACAGCGAACAAGAGTTTGAAACATTCGACGAGGAGTGAAGTTAATTACATTTTGAGATCCGTCTTCCCAGTAGGTGCACCATTTCCCAAAAGTTTACTACATAGTTTCATTGCATAGAAATCTCATTTTCTAAATATTGCATTTTCCTTAACTTTGCATCCTTAATATTCCTGAAGTGTGTCTCATAATCAAATTATTGTTATATCTTTCAATTGGACTGAAACTCAGGAATTTATAGAAGTAGTACTCGTTAAGCTTTTGGATTTTGCGTTGTTGTAGTCATATATAATGAGTATATCTGTATAGAAAAGATATACCGTTTATATTTCTGGATCTCTATTCTATTGATTCTCAGAAGTATACAGATCAATAAAGTTTTTTTTTTTTTTTGATTATCAAAATCTAGTGTTTATATCAGATAAGAACGAATTGAAAATGAATGGCCCTCTTGCTTTGTCTAGAGGGATTAGGATACTGCCGCTAGGAACACTAGCTCTAAGTGCATTCCAAAAATCTCCGTTCTTGCCTACGAGAACATTCATATCATCCTCCTTTTTGAATAATGTAAAGGAACATAAAAATCAACCATCTCTTTCTAAATTGAAGGCTCATGGTTCAGGTATATTTTCGGAGAGCGATCTAGAAGCAGCTAGATTAGCCAGAGAAGCAGCCATTGAGAAGCTCAAATTTCTTCCTGAAAAGTGGATACCGTACGCGGAGCTTCTGAGACTTGAAAAGCCTGTTGGGTCTCTCTTGCTATTAATACCGTCTTATTGGGGAATAACTATGGCCTCATTTGGAATTGGTGCCCCATTTTTGACATTCGCTTCAGCGATGTCCCTTTTCACTGTGGGTGCTTTCATTATGAGGGGCGCTGGCTGTACCATAAATGATTTATTGGATAGGAATTTAGATAATAAAGTTGCACGAACTATGGAAAGACCAATAACTAGTGGAAGAGTAAGTGTTCCACAGGCAATTACATGGCTTGGTGTTCAATGCTTCGCGGGATTGGCCGTTTTACTATCTTTACCTCAAGAATGTTTTCTCTTGGGTGCTTTGTCTATTCCATTCGTTTTCACTTATCCTTTATTTAAACGATTTACTTATTATCCACAGGCAATGATCTCTACATGTTTCAGTTGGGGATGTATGTTAGGATTTCCAGCGGTTGGTGCTGCATTAAACTTATGGATAGCTGGTCCACTTTTCATTTCTAATTTTCTTTGGTCAATGACATATGACACCATTTATGCACATCAAGACAAAGAATTCGACGTAAAAGCTGGTATAAAATCAACAGCGTTGGTATGGAAAGAGAAGACTAAACCAATTGTGTATCGTATTGCGACAGCTCAGGCGGGCTTTCACACACTAGCAGGTTTCTTGAACGGAATGGGTCCTGGGTTTTATATCTCAACTGCTTGGGGATTCTACAGGCTATTCAAAGAGATTAAAAAGGTGAACTTAGATGATCCAAAAAGCTGCTGGGCATTTTTCACTGATAACATCACTACAGGTATTATACTTTGGGTTGGTATGCTTGCTGATTATGTTATGAAAGTGGCAGGGTTTTTCTAACCCAAAATTCGATTGTATATATGCTTTATCTATAAATAGATCGTTTGACATTTAGAGCAATAGGTTCCTCAAGATGAGAAGTTTTTGTATAGCCTTTTAGTAGTATTCAAATCCGCTTTACTGACAGCTTTTCGAAGTATTGCTTCTTTATGCTCTATATCAACACCTGTTAGGGCATCAATGAGAAAATTATGTATGTATAATATGGGTATATTATCTGGAATCAAAATTAAAAGCTCTTCTGAGCTGAAGAACGTTGTGCCATACGTATTCAAAAAGTGCTTTAATGCCATGTTTGTCTCCATTGCATCCTCTCTTTCTTTCAAGTAGTAAGAAAAGATTATTTTAAGGTTGGATTTAATTGTCTCTAGGTCAAGTCTTGGTATTTGCTGTAGATCATTTAGATAAAAGGTTTTTTTAGGAGCTTTAAGTATTCCATGTAATCCATAGTATTCTGCAGTGGAATAATCAGTCATATTAAGAAGGTTAAAAATAGGTGACTTCTCATCAAATAATTTATAATAGGCGAAGATAGGATCATCTTTGATCAAATCTTTAAATTGTAACGGAATGTTGTGATCCAGTATAGAAATCCTTAAAAGTAGCTCATAAACTTTTATATATAAATTTATGAATTCCTCGCATTCGCTCCTTTTCTTATTAACATTTAAATAATCGACCCAGCTCATCTTGGGCCAAATATCTTCACTCAAGGAATTTTCAATCATGAACGTGTTTTGTAAAACTTCAAAATTATTCCTATTCTCTGTTGTCATATTTGACGGTGAAATGACAAATTTAGTGATTTCTAATAGCAATTCAAATAGTGCGTTCAAATTATTCGTATCTTCCATAAAATTTGACTCTAATAGTTCAATTTTTAGTGAAGTAATTTTCATATTGTCTTCTTCAGAAATATCTTCAAGAATCTGCTTATGTGTTGCTTTGAATTGCCCATTTTTATTTTCCTTTATGAGACGAATACCTGTATTTACGTCTAACTTTAATAATTCAAGAAGATACTTGGTGTATAGCTTTTCATCGGTGAAACCGTTCTTCAACTGATTGATTATGATACCTAGCAAATATTGTCGATCATTTTCGGTGTCATCACATTCGATTAATAGTTTCAACGATAAATCACACAACTTTTCCGAAATTAAGGAATCCCCATCACTATGGCCTAGATATAAGTCATAAATGTATATGAGAATAGAAGTTTCATTCCGCACTTCTAATGACTTTATGATGGACGCATTTACCCCGTCTACCGTTTTCCAAGAATCACTATCTTTTGAATCAATGAATGAAATAATTTCCTCTCGCTCATTTAGATTTTTGTAAATGAAAGATCGAGCACCTTGCATTAATTGACTATCTTGAGATATGTCATCATATATCCTTAAGAAGAAATTCACTCCAAATGACTTGTCTAGCTTTACTTTCAATATATCTATGAGACATTGTAAGCTCCTAGGATATATAAAATCTAGCAAAATATTTTCCAGCGAAGTCCCTTCCATGAATAATATAAGGGTATACCTCGGGTCAATAGCAAATTTGCCATTGACAATCTCAGTTACAATTTTCAAATACTCTTCAAACTTTTGCTGATAAAGTAAACTGTAGGATAAAAGTAATTTAACATAATTCCCTATTTCTCCTTCAGTGATAGCTAACAAGTTTTTTAATTCTATCTCTAAATCTAGAGAGAAACCTTCTTCATTTTCAAAGCATTTTTTAATGCTTTCGTAAATATCTAGAAGTTTACTTTTTTGAAAGCAAACCCAAACTTCAGTCCTAGAGTGAACAAAATAAGGTTTCAGTACTAAAATTTTCAAATTTGCAGCTCCAGTGTTTGTGCTTATATTGTTTTTGACCAATAAATCATACAATTGTTCATCAAAAAACTCAAGATTAGTCGTGTTGGTTACAGAGTACGAAGGTATCGGATTATCTGTAGGAGCTCTATTCGTGTTTTCTGGAATATCTTCTTCAAAATTATCATGCACTGTGAATGAACTGCTACGAGAAGGATCCAAATTATTTTCTCCAGAAAGATCTTCTGTTTCACGCATAAAATTTTCATTTCTTGACTCAGAGGACTCAGCAGTTTGATTAAGTTCAACACCAGTAAAATCCTCATTGATATCATCAGGACTTTTATTTTCATTATCTGATGATATATCTTTACTACTGAAATTGAGTTCCACCGAAAAAATAGTCTCCAAAGTGAGAAGGGAACTGATAACCATTTTATTTTTTGTGCCTGAACCGTCGAAAATCGAAATCACAAATGGCCACTGTACTATAATCCCTCTTGAAGGATACCCGTCACCTATCCATGATAACGTTCCCCGTGTCACATCACCCATTGAGTTAAGAAACATCGCAATAGTATCAGATTCACCAGACAGGATTGTAACTAGGTACTCCTCTTCGTTTCCATTATCTTCGGCTTTATATGCTATTATTTGAGGAGGTACTTTTTCTTTACTTAGATGGCTAGTATTATAATCAAAGAGCGGAATTTTCCTATTCAATTTCAAATCTATTAAATCGTAGCTGGAATCATTTGCGACTAAGCCTAGGTTGCTGTAATTGGCAGACATTGAAGATACGATTGAAATACCCTTGACACAATTAGCATAATTAATCTCCTTTAGTAGCCTAATTTGATCAGTTTGTATTTGAACTATTCTTATCTTGTTTTGACTGAGAACTATGATCTTATCATTACTTGGATGAGTGCTTTGAGAAGGTTGTGCCTTGAGACGCAGTGAATAAGCAAGAACCAGGATATCATTCACATCTTTCAACTTAGCTAAATTACAAGGTGTCAATTCGGGAAGATCATATATGCTACAAACACCACCTGTGACTATTAGTGCCTTCATTATACCACCCATGACCAATATCTTCGATATCAGATTCTTTTCACTAGACAACTCCAATTGAGATATGTTTATGAAATTATCAGCATCTTCGAACTTATGGTAATGAAGTAGTTTTCCACTAGAAGTGCCAACATAAATATTATTTTTGTAAGCCGAAATACAGCTTATGTTCTCTTCAGCGAAATCATCATTTTCACATATATTTATTAAATTCTCAACTTTATAAACAATATCTTTTCCATCTGAATCTTTAAACCTTATTTCTGATTTCACCATACCAACTTCAAATGGTTGACCGCTATGTGAGTAACAAAGACCAGCTTCACTTGTGTATAACAAGTTGATATCTGATCAGATGCTCAATCGAGTCTCATATCTAAATGTATATACAGGACCTATATAACGATATATTTCTACTCTAGGTTAAGATATTAGAACTAATAATATTACTAGTCTCTCACATTAGCAGATAAAGTAGGGGGAAATGCAAGGTTGTCTCTATGTGCAACATATTCACTATCGGCGTATCCCAACACTTCTTCAATTTGACTACTCTGTAACCCTTTAATCTTTGAAATTTCCAGAGAACTATAATTAACTCTACCATGTCCTATTTCTTGAGCATCAGAAATTGGTGAATTTTTTGTTGGAAGTACTTTAATGGAGACGCATTCACTTTCATGAAAGTCACCTAAAACCTCAACAATTCCAGCAGGAAGCAAGCCAGCCCTATTCTTTCTCGTGAGCGCCTTAAAACAGCCTAAATCAATAATAATGGAACCCTTAGCCTTAATACCATGAAGTAACCAAAATCTCTTATCAGATTTTATTTGAGATCTATCAGGAAGTCTTAAAAACCTTGTATGTAAGGGGATCTTCTTATTGTCAATTTCTTCCATCATGAACAGGGTTTGTTCGTCAAAGTTTAATTCCTTTTCTTCGCTCGCTATAATATTATTAACTATGTTAGGAATATGATGTGGCTGAGACGACAAAGTTATTATAGTGGTAACACCAACATTTGTAGCAAGTTCAGCAGCAATTAACTTTGTTGTCATTCCTCCTGTCCCTACCCGAGATCCAGGACCACTATCACTACTCGTATCGATTGCAAGATCTTCAATATTATTCACAAGTAGAACTGGCTTGGCATCAGGATTAGTTCTTGGATTGGCTGTGTATAAACATTCCACGTCAGTCATTAAGAAGAGATAATGTGCGTGTATCATACCTGCGGTGATAGCAGAGAGAGTATCATTATCACCAAATTTAATTTCTGCAACAGATAGAGTATCATTTTCGTTAACAATTGGAATAACACCCATATCCAAAAGAGCATTCATAGTGTAAATTGCATTCTTATATTGTGTATAGTCCATGATGTCATTTCTAGTGATTAAAATTTGGGCTATAGCTTGATTAAGCTGGCCAAATAAGTCATCAAATAATCCAATGAGAACTCCTTGACCTATAGAAGCTAATGCCTGAACTTGAGAAAGGTTACTTGGTTTAGTTTCAAGGCCAACTTTTTTCATTCCAAAGGCAATAGCACCGGATGAAACAATTACAACCTTGTGGCCCTGTCGCCTTAATTTTACAACAGCTTCAACAATAAGGGACATATTTGCAATTCTGGGCTCCCTAGTGACTTCATCAACAAGAGATGAAGTCCCAAGCTTAATTACAATGGTATAGGCACCATTTGCCATTTTATTACGTTGCTTGAAAGCTAAGATAAATCCTTCACCTAATATTTTTTTATTTCGAATGTTAAATATTGACTCACTCAATCTTGCATAGTAGGTGTTTTTTTGCAATCTTAACCCAACTAAAGAAGGAACAACCTGGAAATGATTATTTAGTCTATAAGATAGCCCAACATCTGGGGAAAGCATTCAGAGACTGAAAACACTAAAATACTATAATATAACAAATCAATTAGTCTAAAATACATAGTTATGGAACATTTAACTTTTATAATGAGTCATTTTAGGGAAGTCACCAGATATCACCAGACAGAGTTATATAATCGAGATCCTAAGGGTCCACGAGAGTAACCATCGTCTAAATCTTCCATTTTATCGTTGAACCAAAACCCAATCAATACAACCATGTATATCAAGATTAATATGGCTCCTTTGAAGTAATTAGATTTACCTTCTGCATATATGTATGTGAACAAGTAAATGGAAATTAAGGTTGCAATTATATCCCACCTCGGGAAAACCAATGTAAACATCTGATTAACATCAGAAAATCCCTTAACAACTGTATATACAACTAAGCTTGGAATCTGAATTAAAACAACTTGTAAAGCATAGGCACTACCTATTTCCATCGACAATGCAACATTCCCTCCGATAGCAAAGGAAATAGCATTGACGAATTCAGTTGTGTTGGGAACCAAAGCAAACACAGTCAATCCTAAAAACTTCGGGTCTATAGGATAGTCCGCTAAAACTGCATCAACATTACTAACAAGTATTTCAGCAATAACCGCATACAAGAGTGTTGCCCCAAGTAAAATTACTGTAGATTTATTTCTTGACCAGTTAGGAGCATCATGTCCACCCATATCCTGCTCTTCCTCCATTATACTTGCGTTTCTAGTTACCGTTGACGAGTTAACTTTGTCTTTTCCCAGCCGTAACCTTAACCCATCATGAGTGTTCAAAAGAACTTTCGATGCAGATGGTCTAAGCTCTGGAGTAGTCACAGAAGGAGCATTACCTTGCCTTAAAATATTATTATCTAAACTTAACATGCTTGGGGATTGTAGGTCTTCTTTTCTTGCTTGCTCATGAGAAGCAGTTGCCCAGATCAAGGACGCATGTGTACGTAAGGTAAAGAAAAGACCACAAACATATGCCAAAAAGAGAGCTACCGCAACAATCATTGAAAATGGTTTGATAATGTTGTAGTAGAGACCATCTAAAGAAAATCTAGGTTGAATAAACCGACATTGGGTACAATCATCATCAGAAAAGGAGATGTTACAAGATTTGCATCTTATTTCATAAGATCCATATATCTCGTAGAACATAGAAGGGGCAAACATAATCACCATTGCATATAACAACATCGTAGAAGATACACCAGCAGATCTGGGATTGTATCTTTGAGTTTTACGCTTGTAAGCACCACCAATCATAGATAGACCAGGAAGAAGTAATACACCACCTAATATCGAGCCTATCATTGAACCTTCAACTAATTTACCTTTACCTAATCCCAATGCAACACAGTAGAGGAAGATCTCTACTATGGTAGAGAAAAATGCATTAATCACAGCACCCACACCCATAGATGATTGTGCGGAAATAGAAGCAACTGCTTGACCAATAAAGTATGCTAGCGGAATAATAGAAAATAAACAAGCGGAAAATAAGAATGTTGGATCAGTGAACCATGAATTCCATCCAAGTCTTTCTTTTAAAAGGTAAAAATCCAAAATGACAAAACCAACAGCCGCCAATAAGTTTATAAAGAAGATATTAGTACCATCTATTGTATACTTATAATAATGTGGCCCAAAGCACCTATAAGTACACAATAATATCAGATGCTTCTTTTTCTTCTTTCCTTTGTAATAATCTTTCTCCATCTCAAAATCTAAAGCTAAAGGGTGACGCCTCAAATGATCACATAAGATGCTAGAAATTTTGGCCATTGGGATGATGAAAACAAACATCCAACAGAACAATGCAATCAAATACAATACCGGTTGTAGAACACCGTAGAAGTAAATATAGAACACAAGACGTCCCAGAGACCAAGTTCCTCTACCAAAGAGACGTCTTACTCTAGTACCCTCTTCAAATTCGGTATCATCAAAATCATCATAGTCATCTAAAGATGGATAAGCATCACCAAGTGGCCTACCTCTATGGTCCTTAAGAAGAGGTCTTGATTCAGAAACCATGCTGTTGTATCTTCTTGGAGGTGCAAAAAACAATCTCCCTTCTTCTTGGGATCTCCACCTGTGAAATTCCGAAATTGATCTTCCATCTAACACATCTTCATTTAAATAGTTTGAATCTTTATTTAATATCACAAACTTTCCAAATGGAAACAACCAGTACCTGGCAAGTTTGAATAATAGCTTAACATATTGTCTCAGATACTTGTTGATAGCAAAGCCTGAGAACAAGAAAACTACAAGAGCTCCTGTAACGCAAAAGGCCCAAAGAAATAACCCAAAAGTCACTGACCATATTGCATTAAAAAAGTAGGTTGCCCAAGTAAAGCCACTTGGCTTTTGTGGATCAAAGTCATGTATATCTTCTTCTGCCTTCGTAGCAACAGACCTTTTCTTCTTATAAAGCGATGGTTTCCAAATTTTAATACCAAATGGATGAGTAGAGTTTATCGCATCTTGCCTTTCCCTTAAATTTAATGATTCAATTGTATCGATTGACAGAATTGAATGAACTGACTTGCCATCTTCATTAAACGCTATATCACTGTTCTGTTCATCTTCTTCAATTATGGTTGAATGATGACTGTCAATTGTATCAATTGCCCTTAAAGCGCCCTCTGCAACCAGAAGATTATTTACAATATTTGACTCGTTGTTAGGCGTCCTATTAAGCAAAATTCCAGGCTCTCCGCGTGCCTTTCCTTTCCCTTGCTCTGGTATTACATCAGGCGAGGCAACACCGGATGTGTTGAAGTTTCTGGATTTTTTTTGGTATAATGTTTTTAAGGCATCTTTATACCCCTCAAGATACTTTTCTTTATTTTGCAATTCTATGTCGTCCTCGGCATCAACATCGTTGATAGCATCATCAACTGAGAATATATACTTATTACTAGATGGTAGTCTCTTTAAGTGTGGCCGATTTGCATGCTTCTTCAATTGACCAGAGGGTTTAATTTTAGGAGACGCTACTGGGCCGGGGCTAGATGTTACGGAATCACCTTCTTGAATTGCCTGAATTTTTGGACATGGTGATGACATACCCTTACCCTGACTCTCCTTCTGTCCCTCCTCTTGTGAATTGGACATGTTTATGCCAGCTTGTTGTTTTGTCGTCGTGTAGCGAAAATATTAAGATAAGACAATAGTTTTAAAAGCATCTAATTTTATGCTCGCTATCCGATTATGCTCTCTACTATTTGCCGTTTAGTATCAAACTTTTATTTTATAATTTGCATTTAGCTACCTAATCTATGTCCTTTACCTTTAAAGGGGTTACTACTATTACTGAACCATGATACTTGGCTAGCTCCAGTGGTCCTAGCCGATAGAGGACTTCCTCCAGTAGTCGCCGCAGTTGGTTCTACTACCGCAGCGGCTCTCGGGTGCGGGCGTGGGTCAAAAGCAGTCGTTCTCTTGGTAGAACCGATAGGATATCTCAATATTTTGTAGAGCCAAACAGGTGCTGTAAGATACCCTTTATCTATGATAGAGTCAGCTATGAAATCTTGCGAGCTAGTCTCGTCAAACGATATGTGATTGATTCCGACTCTTCTTCCGGACATAGCTGTTGCAGTCAAAGATGAAGAGTAAGATCCTGGGTACAAGTTGTAAATAGGTAGAGTATCTGACTGAATGCATTGGTAAAGATATCCACCTAAGATACCAAAAACTGAATCAAAAAGTGAGGAATATCCATTGATTATTAACTTGAAAAATAAATTGAACATTGGCAAATAGTATGCTTTAATTGGAACAATCCCCATAAAGTTGATCAAAGTATTTTTCAGAGATCTTGACCAAAGATAGGTGACACATGATAGCATCATTTGATGGTGTACTGGGAAATGTGTTGGATCAATAAAATTGTATACCAAAGTAATCAACACAATTATTGTACCTGTGACCAACGTGAACCATAGACAATCAGGAAAGTTTCCCTTGAATTTGCCTGTAGAGCTCTCCAAGTGATTTGCAAATGTGTAGAAGAAGTAGATATCCAATATTGCTTGGAAAGGTTGATCTGTGAAAATTCCTAGTGGAATTAAAAATGCAGTAAAAAATCTATAGCATTGAAGAAGTAATCCCAATACAGCGGTTATCGAGTTTAAAAAGCCACCCTTATTAAGGATTTCACTAGCATATGCAGCCTTATCTAGGAATATAGGAAGGTAACATATTAAGTCTTCCTTTTGTAATAAGTTTAATGAGTTGGCAAAACAAACAATAACTGTAGATATTGTGAAGAACCTCGTCACTGGTGGTATATCTCTAATACTATCCGCAAGACTGGCCGATCGACTATCCATTATCCTAATCACAGCTTATTTTACTTTCAATTACTGATATTTAAAGACAGCAAATCCGGTAAATAGGATTTCATGGTTCTCTGCGAAAAACTTAAATATATGAAAATAGAAGCATCTGATAAACATACCCCTTTACTTATACAGACAATTACTTAAATACGACTATGAAGTTGGTAAGGTTTTTAATGAGTTTACCAAACTCTACCAACCAACCAGTTACAGTGGAGTTGAAGAATGGAAGCTCAATAAATGGACAAATCCTATCATGTTCACCACTGATGAACTTATCACTTAAGAACGTCAAATTAATACAATTACACCAGGATCCCCAGTTACTACAATTTATGAATATAAGAGGAAATCAAATACGTCAAATAATATTACCTGATGATATTAACATAGATAGCATCTTGACGAAAAGTGTGGTTAAAATTAAAGGTCTGGGGTCTGGACCGGGAGCAAAGAGTACAACACCAACAACGAGAGGAAGACCTCGTCCAGTTAGAGGTGGAAGAGGTGGCGGTAGAGCTAACGGAAGAGGTTTTTAATATTATAATCTTTTCTTTTCTTTGCACTCAAACTATGTACAGATATCATTAACACTTAAATAACTAAATACATATACATATATATTGATTACCACCAAGTTCTCTTTCTTTGTTCTCTCTTGGTAATTTGCTTTTTATATCTTGGTCTAGCCTTAACAATAAGCTCATCCATGGATGCAATAGCCTCTTCTCTCTGTTTGAGTTTATCGGGTAACTCTCTCTCCCATTTCTGCTTCTTGTGATTCAAGACACCTCTCATCCAGTTCTTATTATTAAATTTGTCTTCATAGAATTTCTTCTGAGGCAATGGAGGAAGCAAATCCTGAATTCCAAACTTGTATGCCATTTTGAATAAATCTGCTGATCTTCTTAATGAGTATTTAGGATCATGCCATCTTCCATTCTCTGGATTTTTGTTAGGTAAAAATGGATTCATTTTAGGGTCTGTTATGGTAGAGGGTTTAACATCATACTCTTTAAATGGTCGTGGTGGATATTTGATGAAGAAATTGTGAAGCTTCTGGGGAAGTTTTGCAAAAGCTTCCTTTGGTGTAAGCAGCATGGTTAATTTAAGATACCGTTTAGTTGATATTTTCATTAAACCTCAAAAGCTTAAAGAATAAAAATTTTTTGTATTTTGTGTAACTATGTAAAAGTATATACTACAAAGCTTAACTGAAAAATTTAAATCTTCATACCTCCAGTATTTACTCAGGGCCATCAATGATACATTTGATGCATCCGTTACCGCCCCTTACAAGGTCGTATGCCTTAACAGCATCCTTGAACTTAAATCTGTGGGTGATTAACCTTTCGAAATCAATTTGAGCTTTTTCGCTACCATTCTTATAGTTATCATCTAAGATTTTCACACAAGTCTTGAAATCATCGTAGGCATATCTGAAGGCACCACGAACTGTCAACTCTTTTGATACAATATTAGTCATCGGTAAGCTTACCAAACCTCCTGAGTTACCAACTTGAACGTATCTTCCACCTGGACTTAATGATCCCAAACCAGCTTGGATACATGGCTGGGCTCCAGAACATTCAAGAACAACATCAAGTTGGAGATCGTTCTTACTAAGGTATTCATTCAAATCACCGCCAGTTTTTGAATTGAATGTGTGTGTAGCAACTCCGATAGATTTAGCGATCTCGAGCTTGGAATCGAAGATATCAACAATTACTACAGATCTGGCACCATACTTCAAGGCTACAGCAGCTGAAAGCAAACCAACAGGTCCTGCTCCGAATACAGCAACGGTGTCACCGAAAGTAATGGAAGCTAATTTAGCCGCATGGACACCCACACTCATTGGCTCAACCAACGCACCTAATTCGAGACTAACGTGATCTGGTAATTTGACCAAGAAATCTTCCGGACTTTTAAAGAATTTGCACAAAGTTCCTGGAGGGTTTGGACCATCTCCATTAGGAGTAGCTGCGAACACCATATGTGGACATAAGTTGTATTGACCAGATTTGTACTCCTTACTAAGTCTCGAGGGGTGACCAGGTTCAATTGCAACTTTGTCTCCAACTTTCAAGCTACTCACCTCCTTACCTACTTCAACGACCACACCAGCAGATTCGTGGCCCATAACAAGAGGCCTCTTTAACACGAAATCTCCTATTTTACCATGTGCGTAATAGTGGATATCTGATCCACAAATACCAGTTTTCTTAACTTGAACCAATACTTCGTGAGGTTCAGTGATATGAGGCACCTCCTTCTCTTGGAAGGTAAGGTCGTCGATTTTGTTCAAAACAAGGGAGAGGTTGTCACTCATTATGTCTTAGTTTGGTGGTGGTCAATTGAAAATTTTCAAAGGAAAAGTTGGGGAGCTTTTATGTGCTTAGATGAACTTGCGGGGGGGATGTGGGGGGCACCGGCGATTTCCAAGAAACACCCCGAGTTTAATAATAATATTACGTGAACAATAGATACGGAAAATTTTTGGGTAACACGATTGTGTAAAGTAACACGACTGTGTAAAGTAACACCATGCAATTTTACAGGATTACTACGATAAGTGATTTTAGTCGATAATCTATTCAGATATTTATAGTATATAGTAATTTTGTAATTTTCATTCTTGAAACAATGATCAAGCCATCAATCTGAAAACTTAAACCGTCTTCATCGAACGTCTTCTCTTCAGTTCAAATGCATTGAAATAGGGACAATTTGGCTCCCTCTAGTTTATTTAGCAAAAGTTTGCAAAGCTTCCAAAACCTCTAATTCAATGTTGGCTTCAGCAACAACAACCTCGTCAGAAGAAGAAGCTCTCTTTTGCGCATCTGCAATTAATGACTTAACAGCCTGTGAATCGAATTGATCTGGTTTAAATGCTTCGATGGCACTGATAGTTAATTTGTTTCCCGGTTGAACGGTAGCAATTCCTCCACTGACAAAATATTGCTCAGTTTCGCCACCCTTTGAGATAATTTCCAATAAACCTGGTCTTAATTGTTCAACGATAGGAATGTGGTTAGCCAAGATACCTAAGTCTCCATTAACGGATGGTAAATTAACTTGTTCAACTTCTGATTCTGAGTATAAAGTTTGATGTGGTAAAGCCAATGACAATTTCAATGCATCACTAGCACCAGATTCTGTAGCATAAGTTCTTCTAACTACGTTAGATGATTGCTTTGCAACTTGACGTAATGTTTGTCTGAACATCTTAGCTTATGTTGTATGTTATTCAATAAAGCTCCCAAAAGTCTCTTTCTTCAATATCGTTTTAATTGACCGATTTCCGATTGAAAAAGTCTATGCTGGAGAATATGCAAATTTCATTGGACAATTCTTGATTACCTAATTAGGAAATATGTGCATTAAATCATTATTTTCGAGGCTATTCGAAATATTGGCAATATATCTATATACGTAATTAGAGTGACTGTGATGATCATATTATATGAGATTTTTGATTCAATATTAAATATCGAAATCTGTATAGATAATTATTACTCGTTATTGATAGCAAGCAGCTAATCTCCATCCCCAAACTGATTCAAAAAGCTGTCAACGTCAAACTCTTCATCAGGAACTATCTGATTGGCGGTGCCGTCACCTGCCAGATCAAGTAAGCTCATATTCAAGCCGTCTAAGAGCAGTTCACCGTTGCCTAGCAAGTTGTTCATATCTAAGTCCAACTCCTTGTTTGGATCGTCCTTATTTGAATCCTTAACTTCATCTGGTTTCGCATCCTGATTGAAATCCTTATAGTTAATTGAAGACAATATATCAGATGGAAATGGTATGTCTGCATTTTGGTTATCACCAAGCAGGCTTGAAAGGTCTTTAAAGTCAAAATCAGGAGACATAAAATTATCCACTTGCAACGACTTCTGTTCGAGCTCATGTTTCTTCCTTTCTTCTGCTTCTTGTTCTTCCTTTTTCTTTTTTTCCTCCTGTTCCTTAGCAGTTTGTTCCTTTTTACGTCTCAACTCCTCTGCTTTTGCACGCTCTTCGTCATCAGCTCTTTTCTTGGCTTCCTTTGCCTCTTGCTCTTTGATTTTACGTCGTCTCTCTTCTTCTTCTTTAAGCATTAATTCTTCCTGCTTTTGTTTACTCTCAAGAATCTGTTCTATACACCATTTTGCATCATTAAGTTTAGATACTGTATCATCTAAAATATCATCGAATTTTGAAACACTGTTTGCTAGCTGCACAGCAATACTGTGTGTGATCAACTGGTTATTGGTACCGGTTATGATGTTACTTTGCTTTTTATTGTTATTGATGTACTCAAATACATAACCGGAGGTTTTTAGAATCTCCTTGAATGACAGGTCAAGCCTGCTCTCTAAATTTGACATCTTGGACCAGCCTGATGGAATTGACGGTTCTCTTAGTAACAGAGTTTTAAGGAAACCGTTCTTACGATCGCTGAGTGTATCTCACGTGCAATGTCATGTGGTATAATGATACAAAAACGCGAATGACTTTTGTTGATAAACACCGCGTTAAATATTGATTCAAAAGATGGAACTCGTATCTTTAGATTTCTTCCAATGAGTATTATATATTTAACGCTTTCTCAGTGATATTATTGATTCTATCAACAAAGGACTAGGGTTGTAATCAGTTGTTAATAAAATGTCTGATCAACTACTCTCCAAGCAAGGACCCTTGGGTCATATATGGCTAGCAGCAAATTACGACAAAAAGCTCACTAAACATCAGCTAATGTCTACAAGCATCGTTAAAAGCTCCAAGTTAATTTCTAGCACACCAATCAGTAATTGGACTTCTCTGTCACAGACCGGGGATAATGGTGTGAACGAAGGTACCATTACTCTAAGATTATCCGGGCAGCTATTGTTAGGAATTGTCAAGATTTATTCAAGAAAAACTCGATACTTACTTGAAGATATGAGCGATATATTGCTTCGATTGAAAAACTCTTTCCGTTATGTGACTGCAGATTCGGGCTTAGGCTCTGAAAATAGATTGGTGAATGCGGCACCACAACAAACTACAATCTCAGACTTGAATAGTATAACTTTACAAGATCAGGTGACGGGTGTGGATTTGTTATACCAAGATAACTTGAACTTGAATGAAGAGCCTATAAGACATAATATCTTTAACCACAGTGATGATCAACTTAGCACTGAAGACAGCTTTGCCTTCGATCAATCCTTAGAATACCCTAGGTTCAATGAAACTCATGAAAATATTTTAAATAACACAAGCAATGATATGGATCTAGAACTTGATTTTGATCTCAACTTAGATGAAGAGCAAGAGGACGAACACGACAGGTCAATTGAATTTGGTAGAGATGCTGCTGATGTTCCTAATTTGCCAGAGATGTCACTCTTGGATGGTCTAAAAGAAGCTGGAAATGACTTAAACTTCGATCTTGATCTACCAATTGAATCATCAATTCATGATGATAATCAAGATCCAGAGATTGATTCTGATGGCCCAACAGAGCCTCAAACCCCTCAGTCAGTACCAAGGGTGAAAAGAACTGGTATTACGGAAGATGGACAACTTATCACAAACAAAAGAAAGCTTAAGGTAGATGATATACGCGAGATGGATGGAATTCCTGTGAGAACCTTAAAAGAGAATCAACAAAAGATTTTAAGGGGGGGTGAGTACATAACATTACCATTGAGTGATTCGGAGAAATTACGTTTAATTCAAGAGTTAGCAGCTCCATCTTTCAAAAGAAGAAAAATTCTAAATATTGATGACGAGTTGAAGCAGGCATGTTTTAATTTATCAAGAGAAGAAGAACAACAGTTGGATGAACAACATGATTTACAATTTGATCAGGACTTTGATGAGTATAATGATGATTTGAGTTTTGATCTTTCTCTTCCAGGTTTGTCCATGACACATTCGCCTGAAGATGATATCCCAAGCTCACAGCAAATTGAAACAGAATTATCAAGTCAATCTGTCAAAATTACTACTCAAGTGGCTCTGGAGCTTCGGGATATATTTATGACCAATAATGTCACGACTCTCAACAACATCATGGATAAAGACTTGTCTATTCATGAGCAACAAGAAGGTATAAACCCTCTCGGTATGAAGATTAAGCCTAATGGCGATAAGACAATCAATAAAAAAATTGAAGCATCTAGATGTTTCTTTGAACTCTTAGTTCTTGCTACTCAAGACTGTGTTTCATTATCACAAAAATCCAATGGTAAAGATTTAGGAGGTGACCTTGAAGTTCGGGCAAGAGATAAAATCTTCAGCAAATTTTTATAAGATTTACATTTGTAATATACTTTAATTGATGCATTATTTATATATATATAGAATCGTGATTAATTTACTCTGCAAGGCATTCAAGGAGTGGTTGTAGTCCACTGTCTATCTCCTTGTTCGTGTTATCTTTGATCTGACTTTCAAGGGCATCTGAATCTAATGACCAAATTGTAATTGAACCATCTTTAAAACCTACAATTAAATTTTTACCATCAGGCGTAAACAGGGTTGCCGTAGGTGAATGGTTTGATGTCGGGATATTGAAAACTGGATTCCACAATCTTTTGTTAAGATCCCAAAATTCTATGACTGATTTACTAGACATACCGACTGTGACAAATTGATGAGGGTTGGTTGGGTGTATCGCTATTGCAGATACCAAGTAGTTTGTGGGAATTTTAACTGCTAAGTTTCCATTTTTAAAATCCCAGACTTTTAGATACCAATTTAAATGTGACGAAATACTCAAATTCTTTCCCATGGTTTTCAAACATGTTAGAGTCGAACAATTAAACTCCTCTCCACCGCCGTCTTCTAGATCTTTGAATTCAATGGCTTCTCTATTACCGTTCACTTTATACAATTTTCCATTTTCCACTCCCAACACTAAAAGGCTTAAAAGCTTATCTTCTGAAGATTGTATTTGAGCTGTTTTATCCTGAGGCATGACTATGGCTTTCAGTATACTTAATTTTTCCCTTGATTTTGTGATTGATTGAGTTTTGGTAGAAGTATAAAGTTGTGTTTGACGAAACTTCGGAGATTCCAAAAAGTTTGTGGTCCAGAAGTTTAGTGAACCATCATACGATGTCGTGATCAAAACATCATTAATATCATCAGCTACATGATTTAAAGATGAAACTTCCAGGCGGTGGTAGGGATTTAAAATAGGAGTACTTAGCAGTGGCGTAATTGCGATCCTTGTCGAAGACTGTTGCAGTAGATCCCATATAACAATCTTACCATCCGCAAGCCCTCCGATTACTTGCTTAGGATTTGTTTGATCAAATAATATCTGAGATATAGCAGTGGCAGATTCCAAAAAGTATTCTGGGAACCATTGAAAGCCCTTGGTATTATAAATTATAGCTGTGGAATTGAATTCTCTGTCGTCACCGGTTTGTGTGAATGCTACAGCTATGAGATTGTTGTGGTGTGGAGACATATCAATTGCGATTACAGAACCATTTTTTTCATTTTTTATGCAATACTCTTCTTTGAATGAAGAGAGAGACTTATCTTTGTTAACTTTAACTTTGTTAACTGTTGTCAGTCCATACTCTATTATTTTCGTAGTATCAATTGTCTCTTCAACTATGACTTTGTTCAATAACTTTATGCTTTCCTTAATCAGATGATTTAATAGGTCTACGTCTAACTGTTCCCTATCTGCTTTTGTTGACTTCTTTTGAGTCAAACCTTTAGTGACATCTTCTACATCAAGTACCTCATCATTCCCTTCGAAGCTATATTCAATGGTTTGAATACCCTTATCAAATGTGTTTCTCTCCTTATCCTCGTCCTTATCATACCTCGATGCTATATCTACCTGTGGATCTAGATCAACTTGAACTGCAATATCCACTCGCTTCTTTTCGAAACCTATATTATCGGACTTATCTACCAATTGTTCGACATTAGATTCATTGTTATGGTTGTTGAGTAATCGTCTACCTTTGAGTTCCTGAAGTCGCTGCCTCTTCTGTTCAAGAAGCAACAACCTCTCTCGTGACTCCATTTTTTTCTTCTTATTAGTTTCTAGCTTCTTCTTATGATTATTATTATGTAGAATTTCAAACTGTTGCACATTTAATATAACGCGTAATTTGAAAAGTTCACTTGAGGTCAAATCTAAAGATGATGTATAACATTTGATTAAAACAGGTAATAGCATCTTCTTTTCAATAATGAGTAAGGAAATGGAGATTGATGATATCTTACAAGAATTCGAAAATGATGCTAGAAAACATCCAGTGAAGACTAAGAGTCATAGTGGCGGTAGTTTATATAATGAATTAATAACGGCCATGGTGAACGAAAGAATGGCGCCCGAAGTCTTGCCGTATAAAGCAGAGTTGATGCTGACTGTATTGACACATTTGTCTGATCAGCAACAATTCTTACTTGATTCACATGAATACGGCGACCTTAATGCAGAGCTGGGTATAGTGACTGGTGATTTTAAATTACAGCTTATGATAATAGAGACTGATATTGAGAGAATAAATTACCTTGTAAGGCTATACCTAAGAACAAGATTATCAAAACTTGACAAGTACACTTTACATTACATTAATGAAGCAAGAGAGATACTTTTATCTCCAGAAGAGTCTGACTATATGCATAAACATTTCAAGATTTTAACTGACCTTTACAACAACTGCTTCTTGAAGAAGATGCCAGAATTCTTGACATATTTAGATGACACTAGTGGGGGACAGTCTATGATTTCGGAACCAGACCTAAATGCACCAGTGTTTATAAAATCCTTGTCTAAGGATCTGATCATAGTACGAAGTGGTGACGATATTGATGATGAACTCGAAATTGTGAATAACGGCATATATGTGGTCAAGTACAATTTGGTGAAAAGATACATAGAATTAGGTGACATCATTTTAATATAATCATAGACTCACTATAAAATGAAATAATCACAGCCTCCAGGGCATTCAATATTTTCACCATCTATAAACCATTCCCTTAAACAGTAAAAGTGACCCCTATGTCCACAACGCAAACTAGTGACTACATTCAATCCTTTGCAAGGTTCGTTACAATATATGCAATTTGGCTGCATCTTTGAACAGTTATCACAATACCAATACCCTTGAAGACGGTGTTTCGACTCTTCGTTTATAATTAGATTTCCGCAAAGAGCACAGAACGTCCTAAGATTAACATCCTTATTCGTAGCCAACTCTGATGCCAATTGGGGAGGTGCCATTTTCAACACAAGTGCCATATTTACAAATAACCTCTTTCCTCGAAGAATCTCTAAATATAATGAAATCCATTCTAAGCATTTTTGCTTACTGATATCATACATTGCATAAAATAGCATTGCAAGTGTAGAACATAAAATAACGTCACCCTGATGGCTAGAATAATCTAAGACTTTCATAAGCAATGCTTTTGTTTCCCATGGTTTGGGTAAATCTTTAGGTTTATCAGCTTCGGTTATTGCTCTAGTTAATTCTGATTGTAGCATCGTGCTTTCAGCGGATAGGTGCTCCTCTAGCTCAGTGACATCATGTAAAGTATTTTGGGTCTCCCCCCTGACTACTGATTGAAACTTGGACTGTTTATCATTAGCCTTTGTATCGTCGTGGTTATGAGCAAAGGAGCTTCTACGGGACAGAAATGATCCCATTGAGCCATGATATCCTGTGGAACCATGAGAGTTATAAGATTGCTGAGTGGGGCCATAAGCGTTGGGACTCCCAAACTCTTGTTGTATCGATGGCGAAGATAAAGACCCAAAAGTCGGCTTGTTGCTTTTGAAGTTTTCATCGTCAAGATCCTCATTATTTCCAACTTGATATCGGGAATGTGATCTATGGAACAGAGGCCTATTGACATATTGTAATTTATTATCAAATGTCTTGGCTTTTGGTGAAAATCGTTCCCTTTGTGGAGAAGGTATATTAGTAGTAGGGCTTGTTATATGAATGGGCGAGGCTCCGGTCTTATCAATATATAACTTCATAGATGGCCTTCTATTCAAATTTGAATTTTTCCTACTTGGTTTTTCGGACCCTTCAATCTTTCTATCAGTCTGCAGTGGGCTGGCCTGTTTGCTGAAATTATCAATATCGTCATCATCAATGAGTACACTTTCATTGCTTTCCATTGGTCTGTTCTTAAAGATGGTATTGGGAGGCCTGGAACTATTTGTGAAGCTGCCACCTCGTAAGCTTAGATTAGTTGAAGACAAATTTTGACTTTCCATGTATGTCTGTCCAATCAGTTGTGGAACAGAGTTAGCTTTATCCAGCGATTCAGCACTTATTTCAGTTGTTCCTGTTTCACCATAGTGTGTCGTCAGAGTCGAATTAGAATTATACGAACCAACAAAATTTCCAAGTTCTGACAGTATTGATCCAGAGTCACCATCATTCTCTACTTTTCTCAGATTGTCGAATTGTTCTTTAGTTCCTACTTTTGGATCGTTGTTTAAACTTATAGCTAGAACTTTCCAAACTTGACATGTTCTAAACAGATTAACGTTAGCAGCGGTTGTCGCATTCATAAGACATACATCGTATAATGAAAACCCTTCTGGTATATAATTCAAATAGTTTTTAGACAAGTAATCAAAAGCGAAATGGTCATTTTGAGGCAATGGAATTGAAATTGATGTTAAGTAAGGAGAAGCGTAGGAAGAACGGGCAGGTTTTCTTTGGGCATTTAAATTATTAACTGATGGAAAATCACTTGAGCCTACAGAACCCATTGTTGACTGTGACTGGCTTCTGTCCAATGGTGGCCTCGGCGATGGGAATTCGCCGGTGTTTGAGGATATTCTATTAGGTACCTTTGGAGATGATAATTTCGTCTGTAAACTAGAGACCTTTTGTAACAGAGGTCTATCAGTTTTGAAGGCACTCGATAAGCTATGAGGTGTTGCTTGCCCCATTGATTGTCTGTGAGTATTGTGGAGACTTATATTTTCATTAGAAGTGAAATCAGAATGACTCGTATCATTTTCATCGTTGTATGTCCTGCCACTTGGAAATAAATCGCCAAACATCAACTCTTCACCTGATGTGTCAGGATAGCTAATCACTTCAGGCCTTGCTTCAAAATCATTTTTGTCATTAAAAGTGAAACTCAAATCACTGAAGTTGTTATTCCAAGAAACTGGAAAATTATTAAGGTCATCCAATGGCCTGAAAATGTCCAGCTTGTTCTCATGCTGATTGCTATCTAAATTATATGCCGCGAAAACGTTAGATTTAGTAACTGTCCACAATTTTCTTGATTGTTGGAAGTTTGATCCCCAAATAAAGTTCTGAAAAGGCTTGTTTGATGTAATAATTTCTTTGGGGATATATTTTCTTTTAAGGTTAAATATAGCTAAAGTTGGGTCTTCATTTAGGTACAGACATGCAAAGTCATAATTGTATAATGGATCATTAGTTGAATTAGAGGAAAATGTAGCTTCTCTCTCATCAATTGTTAGTTTATCATCACTCTTTCTGTGATCCTGGCTGTAATCATAGCTCCCACTGTATGAGGTAGGATATGGTGACCATCTGACCTTCATAACGGGACCGTATGTATTTATTACAAAGTCAGGACTTGATTTGAGAGTACTAGAATGTCTACCGTAATTCCAAATACAAAGTTTCTGGTCTCTACCTCCAGTAATAACATATTCCTTTTCGGGATGAATATGTAAAGATAAGGCGGGCCCAGTGTGAAAGGTCCAGCGGTATTCAGGTGTATGCAACAATGACCCTTGTTGCAACTGAAGCAGCTGTTGATTACTAGCACCAGGAGACCTTAAATCATGCATGCACAAGGTTCCAGAATCATGTGCGGATAAAACAGTTAGTTTATTCCTTGCTGTGGAATGTGGTGAAAATTGGCATGCCCTTACAGGGTCCGAATGAGCTCCTGACACTACTGTTAGCTCAGGACGACTGTTCGAAGAACGCAAATCCCAGAGCTTGATTGATCCATCCTGAGAGCCTGAAATAAGTAGATGTTGCCCATCTGGTCCCACGCGGAAATCCAACGAGTTAATACATCTTTTGTGATCAGTGTATTTATGCAACAAGAATGACTTACCGTTATTAGCCACTCTGTAAATAGTTATGCCACCGTTTGCAAGTCCACATGCTATAGTGTCTGAAAATGCTTTCACTGTGTTTATGTTGTTGAACTTACGTGATGATGATGTTCTTGAATTGAGGTTTACTGAATTTGCCTGTTCAATTACGTTGACTTCTTGTGTGATTTGGTTCTGCTCCGTATCCATTACCAATATTTTCAAATAATCCTTACCACCAAGTATTGGATGATAGTATCTATCTCCGTCTTGGTAAGGGGAATTGAAAGGGATCTTTATAGTCGACACACATGACACCTCCCTTTCACTATTAAACACAAGTTTATCTCTATTAAAACGGTGCTCATTTGGTTTCAACCGTAATGAGCTATCAGATGAATTAGGTGAGGTCCCCGTTTCAGCGGGTGTAGATTGGTTTAAGGTACCATATATATTAAATGCAAATCTAGCTAGACTCAGCTGGTTAACACTCGAGTGGCTGTTATTAGACATCCTTTAAATCGCTGGAGTATCAGCTGTCAACCGTTGATAATAGGATCTCGAGAATATTATCATAAAATTGATACTGCGGGACATATCGGTTTCAGCAGGATTTAATTGATCGATCTTAGGTTTCGAGATTTAATCACCTTTGCAGACGGTCTGTAGAAATGATATCAGTGCAATCTGCATTGTTTGCTAAAGTCTTCAAGTTTGTTAAAGCTATGGCACAAATAGGTGTTTCACTTGGAATGTTGGTCATGGTGGGCTTGTACGCCTATCAATCGTCCTTGATCTATCCAGCTTCATTAAATGATGGGCACGGTTACTGTGCGACCCCAGATGAGTATGACATGCCAGATTATGAACTTGTGAGTTTGAAAACAGAAGATGGTGAGGTGTTGCAGTGTTACCTGTTGAAGCACGATCAACTGTCTCCTGACTACTCAAACAAAACTGTTTTAATATTGTCTCCGAATGCTGGTAACATTGGACATGCATTGCCTATTGTGTCGATGTTCTACAAAAGCTTCGGCTACAATGTATTCATCTACTCTTACAGAGGTTATGGAAAGTCAACTGGTAAACCTTCAGAAAAAGGTTTGAAGATAGATGCTCTAAGAGTCATGAAATATTTGACTGCCGAAGACGAACAGTATCAACAGTCTTCAATAGTGTTGTATGGAAGGTCATTAGGAGGAGCTGTTGCAATCTATATTGGAGCAATTATGTCTTCTTCAGTTCATGCCATTGTATTGGAAAACACATTTCTCTCAATAAGGAAAACTGTTCCCCATATTTTCCCTTGGCTTGCATTTGCGACCAGATTTGTCCATCAAAAGTGGGAACTGGAAGCCTATATTCCGTTAATTCCACTGAATATCCCGTTGCTCATGCTAAGTGCACGTAGAGATGAAATTGTACCTCCAAATCATATGGATAAGTTGTACGAACTTTCTAAAAGTCTCGATAAGACAATTTATAAGTTTGAGGACTCGATGCATAACGACACAGTTATTCAGCCTGAATATTGGGAGAAAGTTCAAAACTTTATAAAACAGAAAGTGAACCCCGTTGGATATTAAGTAATCAAAGAACTAGAATGCATGACTAAGTTAGAGACAATGATGTAGGTAAAATGTACATAAAATTGGCGTTAAATTGTATGTATACAAGGGTTAGCGTTAGATAAGTACTAAAAGAGGAAAATTGAAAGACAAAACTAAAACCTAAGGATCCATAATTTGCATAGAGAAATGACCATCTTTGCTACTCGCCTCATGGACAACAAGGAGTATAAGATTAAAAATCAATACTCATACCCCTCTTTCACTGGTAAGCCATATGCCTTAAGAGAAATACAGTGGTAAGCCAAAATAATGCTACTATGTCGATGTGCACTCCATTCGTTTCTCTTAAAGCAAAATTTGAGGTTCAGAACCCTTTTTGTTGGAGTCATCGTGTGACATAAAATCAACCTTTTGGTCGTCAGCCAATCTCAACACTTTCTTCAATCTCTCACCCACAGTTCTCAATTTAGTTTCATCACAGTCTTTAGTCCAAACACCAATTCTAATAGCTTGCTTTCTAATATTCAAAACGATACCATTAACTTCTTCTTCATCATCTTCAATAGTTTCTCCGATAACGGACAACAAACCACGTAACCACAAGTCATTAATAGCGGCACCAACTTCACGCTTGTTTGTGAATGAATATTGCCATCTTCCACCTTTTGAGTTACGGTCATCTTCCCATTCAGGTTTGATACCTTCTTTAAATAAATGATAGTCCGATTTCAATGGTAATTGATTTGCTGGAGGGATTGAGTTGTAAATGCCCCAGAATTCTTCAACGGACGAAAATGTAATGACGGGCTTCAATAAATCATGCCAGTTTTCATTCTTGTTAACTTGAGGCTTAGTGTACCACAATGTCCATTTATTATTCAAGGGATGTTTGACGGTGAACTCTTCTTTGTTAGTTAAAACAGTTTCCTTATTGTCCAATGAAATCTCTTCTGTCTTTTTAGCTAATTCTTCTGACATATTCTAGAATTGTTAGTATTTATGAACTGTTCGAAAACCCTAACCATTTTCATCATTTTCAATTTTTTAGGTCACAAAATTAACGCCCAAATGTTGAAAGCCAAGACTGTAGAGTTAACTCAAATAATCAAAATGGTAACGCTATATGAACGCCATTCTACTTACCTTAAGTATCTTCTATTTAAAGAGCTGTCACTATAGGCGTCTAAATAGTACATCAGAAAATCGTTTCTCGACTTGAATCCACAAACTTGACGATGTGTTAGGCAAAAAATTTACAAAGTATGCTGCGCGTATATACCAGTCCATTTATTTAAACAAATAGGATTTACAGCGTAATCCACATACTGATAATAAGAATACTTCATATATCTTGTCTACAACTATAAAGGAATAATATAAAGTTTCCAATAATATTATGGAAGTGTTCTTGATAGTGAAATCTTTCAAAAATTTTAGTTTCTCTTTTCACAGAACAAATTTCTTGGGAAAGTCAAAAAAAAATATAGAAAAAAAGAAACTGTTTTATAGCTAATGTACAATTGATATAACAAGATTTGTCTTGTTGAAAGTTTGCCACCAGGGCCCAAAAGAATGCTTGAGAGCTGTGACATTAAATCATGGCGCTAATGAAAAGGAACAATGATCCAAACAAGCCAGCATATGCGTTATGATGTAAGTTATTTTGTAATCCCACACCTTGGCCAGATGACAGGATTGTTTCTTGTTTGTAAGAACGGACTTGACCCACTGATCCAGAGAGACTACCAAGGCCAACCTGACCTGAAGCAGCAGCTGAAGTAGTCTGAGTATAGGTTGTTACGAACGATTGTTTGTAGGCTGTTTGTACAGTCACTGGATTACCGTGTGTAGTGATGGTGATCCACACTGATGTGACAGATACTGATGTGGTTACTTTACCTGGATTTTGACCTTGTAAGGCAGCTGCCATCCCTATGAGGGTAACCAATCCCAATAACATTTGTATCAACTTCATTTTGATCCCACGTATATAATCCTTATTCTATAATCAAATGTATTGTTCTTAACGTGGTCCGATGCAAATGGTAACCTTAACTTCGAGGATGATGATTTTAGGTCTCTATAGCCCTTTATTTATTACGGTTATTTTACCTCCAGCTATGAAGAAACTAACTAAAAAGGAACGAAAAATGACGGGTAGCTTTGTTGACGAGAAATACTAATTGTGAAGTTCGTCACGTGACTAAAAAGAGAAGGTATAGCCACTTTGAAGAAAAGAAATGCTGCGACTACGATCTCATAATTCAAGTATGGTTAGGTACAATAAAGTTCTAGCTTAGTTAAAGCTCGTAAAGTTGATCAGACTAACATAATGAAATTTCGTGTCTGTTGCCTCTCTTCAGCACATCATAAAAAATTAATTATCTTCAACGTAAGCAGATTTGGTTTATTTTATGTGTACAAGGGGCAAAATTATCAGAAAATACTAATCAAAAGGAATTGTAGCATCTCTTAATTAATGAAAGGTATGACTTGCCAATTGCTCTTCTGCTCCGATCTTTTGTCGAATTTTTATAAGCAGAATACATTTGTCTTCTAACGTATTATTGTAAACTTTAAGACAATAATTTGTCGCATTTTTTTTTTTTTTTAAGATGAGCATTTACATGTACAATTTTTACAGTATTTGAATTAAAAGTACGGTGGATATAAAAATTCTTTAACAAGAAATGGCAAAGAAGTCGTTAGCAGAGCAATTTGCTGAGTTTTCAAATCCCCAGACCAGCTTTGATATTGAGAATGCTGATCTTGTGGAAAACGTATTTGATGACAATAATGAAAATGAGGAATCTGAAGTATCAGATGAGGAATTGAAGAGACTGCATTATGTCGACGTTTCAAGGTCAAGCTTGAGACTGAATCAAAATGTGCCTGCCTTGAAGAAATATAATGGTAATTTGGTCAATAGAAGTGAATTAGAAGAAGCCAGTGAGTCGTCTGAAGACATTAGCGACGAATCTGACGAGTTTGCTGATAAGCTTGAAAAGGAAGGTAGCTTTGAAGATGATAACAGTGACCAGGATGAGGAAATAGAAGAGGATTCCGATTTGGATGAAGAAGATCACTCTGCAGAATCTGATGAGTCCGATTCTAGCGAAGTCTCTGAAGACTCTGACAGTGAGAAAGATGAAGATCACAAAAGAGAGAAATTGAAGGAACTTTTGAAAAATGAACGTAAGCATATTGTTAACAGGTTGTCAAACTCCACATCCAGTGACTCACTCAAAGGTTATGCTATCACGCAACAACTGAAACTCTTTGAACTGATAGTTGAAGCCCGTTTAAAAATTCAAAAATCTTTAACAAATTCTAATATGCTACCCTTTGACCTGAAAACAATAGAGGAAGATAATTTATCCTCAAACAAGACAAATAAGTATATATTACTGGCTCAAGGAAAATGTTACGATTTGTTAGAAAGCATTCTCAAGTTGAGAGGGAAAATGTTCAAAGAAGACTCCATTGCACCGGAAAAGAATCTGTTTAAGGCTAAGAAAAGAACTTTTGAAGAATTTAAACAAGCGACTGATGAATATGATAATGTTTTAAATAGATTTCGTGAATCTGCATTGACTAAGTGGTCTGCTAAGATCCAAAACTCTTCTGGTTCAAGTGCGTTGAACGCTAGTAAGTTTAAGGTTATCAATCAATCAGCAGAACAACAGGTTCTCAATAACTTGAGTGATATTGACCGTCTAGTCAAAAGAACTAAGGTAAATAGAAGATTTGTGAAGCCACTCGGATTTGAAACATATTTAAGGCATAATCCGAATCATAATGATTATGAAGACTCTAACCAAGAATATCCAGATATACCAGTTGAGTCAAATCGCAACAATAACGATCAAACAATTGACCAAATCTACGATGATGACGATTTTTACCGTGTCTTACTCAACGATTTGGTTGATAAGAAAGTTCAAAATAGTGATCCAACTTCTGGCTTGACTATTAACTTAAGGAGTGCTGAAAAGTCTCAAAAGCTCAAGAAAAATGTTGATACAAGAGCTTCTAAAGGTCGTAAACTTAGGTACCATGTTCAAGAAAAGTTGGCTAATTTTGAAGCACCTAAAAATAGTTGGAAATGGGACGATTATCAAATAGATGAATTTTTTGCTTCCCTTCTTGGACAAAAGGTTAATATGGATGAGCATGAAATACTTGAACACAGTGATGATGACGAGATACATGTTGGGGATAACTCCATCAAGTTATTCGGATAATAGATTGACCTAAAACCAAAAGATATATAGAACTATATATGAGTAAATTTGCATATCACACACAGTTAGACGCTTTTAGAGACCAGACCAGTACTTGGATTTCTTGATTTCAAAAGGCTTTGTAAGTTGAATGTTGTCACTGCTTGAGCCTATGTGTACTTCATATTCACCCTTTTCCTTCTTCCATTGATTATAGTATTCATCAAAAAATGATACAGAGTCCTTCAAAGATAATTTGAATTGAACATGTTTAGTACCCTTTTTTGTAACCATTACCTTCTCAAAACCCTTCAACTCCTTTACTGGACGGGAAATACTAGGGTTCTTATGAGAAACATATAATTGAACACCATTGTTGCCATCCCTACTTCCAGTGTTTTCAATATTAACCTCGGCTAAAAGAATATCTGCATCTTCGTCAACGGATACCTTCAAGTTCGAGTAATTGAATGTAGTATACGATAAACCATGACCGAATGGAAAAGCTACAGTACGGTCTACTGCCTCATAATACCTGTATCCCATGAAGATGTCCTCCCCATACAAAACTCTTCCACTTTCGGTTTTGAAATTCAAATAAGCTGGGTTGTGAGAGTTCTTAAGAGGAAAAGAAAGAGGAAGTTTACCACTAGGGTTAACATCACCAAGTAGTACATCTGCAATTGCATTACCTGTTTCATTACCTCCATACCAAGCTTGAACTAGAGCAGGTGCTTTTTCTAACCAAGGAAACTCCACTGGTGTTCCTGACTGATTCACAATGATTGTTTTCGGGTTTGCATCAAGAACAGCAGATACCAACTCATTGGTGTAACCTGGGAGATTCATGTGAGGCCTGTCATAGCCTTCAGATTCCCAATCTGAATTCAAACCAATGAATAAAACAGCCTTTTCTACTGATTTTGCAAGGGCAGCAGCTTTAGCTATTTCTTCTTTCGCATCTATCACTCTCGCACCACCGATAGCTAAACCACCTCCTCCTCCGAAGTCTACTGTACCCCCAGCTGCAAGGGTATATGTAGGAGCTGATCCAAATTCGACGTGGATATCATATGTTTTGCCTTTTTTCAAAAAAATCGAGTTTCTAACTTCTACTGTACCACATCCAAAGAAAGCTTCGCCCCTTGTTTGATTAGATTTGTTGTCGACAATAAGATTGTCATTTACGAACAACTGAGCCGTACCTAAGACCGTTAAACTGAAATCATATTCACCGGATTCTTCAGGAGTAAAATTTCCTCTCAAGTCTATGTAAAATAAATCTGACTTATGATTATTATTTTTGTAATCCATCAATATCAAATTAGACTGATCTATGTTCACTTCATCAATCTGATTTCTACTTTTTTCAGACCTTGGATTCAGATAGAATTTCATATTGAATCCCACTTTACCAGTAACAGGATTAATGACTTGTTCAGCTAAACCAGGTAAGATTTTATGGCCATAAGCTCCTATTGTATACTTTGGTGCTACTTTCATTTTAGATCGAAGACCATCATAAGGAGTAACAGTGTGGTATGCTCTTAAAGATGCGGATCCACCACCACAGTACATTGCTCTCTTTGCGTTACTTCCAATTATTGCAATTTTTTCGTTTGGTTTCAATGGTAAAAGACCGTTATCATTTTTCAATAAAACAATAGATTCAGCTCCAATTTTTCTTAATAGAGCTTTTGTTTCAGGAGTATCATTATCTGTGTCTTCTGGTGCATTCTCGGGTATACCTGACTTTTGTCCAAACTTTACCAATTTCAATACATTTCTAGCACGGTCATCAATATGCTTTTTGTGGAGTTCCTTACTTTCAAGCATTGAGTTTATCTCCAAAAATCTTCTGAATTTAGGAGGCCCTGGCATTTCAAGATCTAGTCCATTTTCAATTGCATCCTTCGAAGTATATACGCCATGCCAATCTGACATAATAGTACCATCCCAACCCCACTCACTTCTAAGGATATCTATCAAAATTCGTTTAGACTGCGAAACATGTTCTCCGTTGATTTTGTTGTATCCAGTCATGAAAGCAAGCGGATTCGAATATTTAACTGCCAATCTGAATGGTTCGAGGTAAATTTCTCTCAATGCCCTTTCGGTTATAAGGGAGTCGCTTGAATTTCTTTGATCCTCCAAATCATTGCCCACGAAATGCTTGATTGTGGCCCCAATGTGTTTCTCTTGTATTCCATTCACAATTGCAACAGAAGCCATACCAGCAAGATAGGGGTCTTCACTAAAGGACTCAAAACCACGACCACCAAGAGGGCCCCTTTGCATGTTAGTTGTTGGTCCCAATATAACCTGAGCGCCCTTGTGTTTGGCCTCTTCTCCCATTAAATTTCCAGCTTCTTTGAGCAATTGCTTGTTGAAAGTTGCGGCTAAAGCTGTACCGCAAGGAAAACAGGCGGCAGGGATGCCGTTAAAGAATTTTGTTCCTCTTACACCATTGGGACCATCACTTACTCTAATGCTGGGAATACCCAATCTATGGATCGGATATGTATGCCACATATCAATTCCAGCCAAAAGCCCCACTTTTTCATCAATTGTGAGTTCGCTCAAGGTATGTTCAATGTCGAAGTCTTGAGAAGTCATTTTGGGATTACCTTGAAGATTTTCCTTATGCCAATGTACCTCTTCTAACGGATATATATTTTTATACTAATTAAAATAATAACGGTAATTTTATGGGAGTACCGCTTTTAAATATCTCGAGATACCCCAACAGTTTACAATAGGTTGTAGTTCGAGTTGTGGTCCTCCGTTTGTGGAGTTACCGACTCAACATCACCTCTACACTAAAATGTTACGTCATTGCTTAGTTGATATATATATGGATACCGGAATCTTGTGGAATCTTAACGGTCCATGTATCAGATGTAGTAACGGATTCCGGACGGATAAATAGTGGGGTAGAGCACACATGTCAAACCTAAAGGAGCTCCAAGCTATAAAAAGTCTTCCTACTATCTTGCTTGGCCAACTAGCCTCATATGGGATTCTACGAACCACCAGCACATAGTTAATTTGTTAAAGTTCTTTCCATGGTGATATTGTGGCCTGTTATAAGAAAAAGGTAAATCCTCCTATACTATATGCAGTACATTTATGTGTTTCTCATATTCGAATTCAGATTCATTAATGAAGTATATCGAGAAAACTATTATAATTTGAATCACATCGCTCAAAGCCCATAAAATAGCCCTTTCTATAGAAAATGTCAACAGTCCCAGACAGCTTCAAGGCTCAGATTAATCAAGGTGTTCCAGGATCTGTGAAAGCAAGACCTGATCCTTTACCAGCAGGAAAAAAGATCACACCCAATAAGAAAAACCCATGCAGCTTTGATGTATCATTCGGCGATGCCACAACCAATGCTGTCATTTCAGGTCGTACTTCTGAAGCAGCAGAGGGATTCAAAGAAGTCGAAGAAGCCTTTTCTAAAGGTGACTATTCTACAGCTATCAGAGTACTTTACTATCTTAAGTTGTCCACTTTTTATAACGAAGATGCCGCTAACGTATGGGCCTATGTTGCATTTGCTTATGCACACTTGGGATTTTCTGAGCACGTTGGCTTTGCGCTTAAGAAGATGAAAGAGCCAGGATTGGACCAAACTGTATTGAAGCCTGAGGTGATGACAGAGCTCAAGAAAGCCAGCAATTAGTTTCTTGAACTGGAATTGAGCTTTATAGAAATTTATTTCCAGGCGTACCAAAGTATTTACATTCTATAGAATGCTTTAGTGAAATTTAATTAAAGTGGTCACAAGTAAATGAATCTTGTTTGGCATGCTATTGGTTTGTCAATACGGCCAAATGTCGTAAGAAGTCCTTTGTTTATATGCAGTATGTATATACATGAATATTCTTTCTATTTCATGACCTGTCATCATAATTATACAGACTTGCTTTAACATTGTACCCTTGTTAGCTCTGTTTCGTCCTCTTCGTTTACCCCAGCGAGATTTTTTCTGGTTTTTCTTTAATTTTTCGATATCAGTACATAATTCAATGAGATTGCTGCAAAAAGAGAATAATAGCTAAATATTGATCAATAAAGAACAAATTGTCAAAACAACCAAAGCATGACTTAATAAGAAAACTGGTCCCGCTGCTTCCAATTTTCATGGCAACCAATTCTTTAGGGAACACAAAGGTCATCGGCACGTCATCAAAGATTTATAATTTTATGCTAACCTTTATAGACTAAACAATTTCTGCTTAACTATAAAAAACTTGGGGTATGATATATTAAAGTGTTAAATGTCACAAGAATTTCTAAAACTGTAGCCGCTATAATGCTATTTTTTGAGATTTATGAATTTTTAACTGGCTTTTTGATACTCAAGTCTTTAGTACTTGCAATAATAATCAGCATTGCCTATTTTATTGCATCCATTGTTTTCCCTCCTTTGAATTTTCCTAAAAATATACCGACTATTCCTTTCTATGTTTCCTTCTTGGGTGCATACACTTCTTTGGATCAAGGTGAGATTTATGACCTTTATTTAAGGAAAAAATTGGAGAAATACGGTGCAGTGAAGATTTATTTTGCATCCAGGTGGAATGTTCTTGTTACGAACCCTAAGTATTTAAGTCAAATATTCAGGGAAGAAGATACTTTCGCTAAAAGTGGAAACCATAAGAAAATTCCAAACTCTATCTTATCAGACTATACTGGAGATAATGTGATTAGTGCCCATGGTGAAACGTGGAAACTTTACAGATCAATTGTTACTAACGGTATACAGTTTCCTGACAATTCCCCAGTTTTTAGGAATTCAGCAAAAGTGATTGACTACATTTCTCAGAACGTGGGAAAAACAGAACAGCCACTCTTTGTCAGTGACATAATCCAAAGGTTCTGCCTAGGTAATATAGGCGAGGCAATGCTAGGAACAGATTTTGATGCCATGAATGCTAAATGCGAGCTCCATGAAAGATTGAAAACTGTGAAAGCACAAATTTTCAAGCCCTTTTATATGAATTTTCCATTCTTTGACAGCCTCCCAATTCCTAGTAGACAAGACGCCAGAGAAGCTGTAAGGGTCTTCAGGGATTATTTTTGCAAGATGATCAAACAAGCACAGACGGTGGATAACGTCAACCTGTTATCGGCAGGGTATGCCTTAACAAAAGCATTAGAAAATAATCTCATCACAGAGAAACAGTTTGCTGATAACACAGTAATAATTATGGTGGCTGGACATGAAAATCCTCAATTATTCTTGACCTCCCTTTTGTATGTGATTGCAAAGTATCCGAAAGTTCAAGAAAACATCAGGAAAGAGATATTAGAAAATATAGACAAAAAGGAGTCTGAGTACCCTTATCTAACTTCTGTACTCTATGAAACTCTAAGAATGTACCCTCCATTGGGGCAAATTATAAACAGATGCACCACTCGATCTGTAAAGTTGGGTACTAATATACAAATACCCAAAGGTGTTTACGTTGGATATAACAATTATGGAACAGGTAGAGATAAAAATGTTTGGGGAATGGACGCAGATGTCTTCCGTCCAGAAAGATGGGGTCAAACTATGGATCAGGTTACAAAAATGTATAATTTTTCGAAAAGCAGTGCCAAACTCCCAGCCTTCCATGGTCGAAAGAGGGCATGTCTTGGTGAAAAATTTGCACTTTTTGAAACCAAGATATTGATGTCAGAACTTGTAAGAAACTTCAAAATCCAACTTGACCCAACTTGGAATGAACAAATTACTTCAGCGGGCCCCATTAGCCCCTTTCAGTTGAAGATCCTGTTCTCTGAGCTTTGATTTCAGCACAGAGGAACAAATAGGGTTGGCTAACATTCGACATTTCATGCGTTGATTATTCATCTATTTGGTCGGAAGCCTGAAAGATATATGCCTAGTATACTTTTATGTAAGAATTTTTTTTTGTTATGGCGTGGGATCCCTTTAATATAAATTTTGCTCAGCGCTGTAAAACTCTCTAACATTCTTTCATAGTATCAAGATGGTAGGAAACAATCAAGAGTGTCTTATCAGAACCGAGACACAATCAAAATTGGAGTCACTGACAAATAAAGATGAGAAGATTACTGAAGTAAATTTAGACGCTGAAGAGAGAACAACATCTCATGATCCCGAGTTGTATTCTGCATTCACAAAGCGAAGAAAAGCATTTATAGTAGCTATTGTTACAGTCGCAGGTTTTTTAGGTCCTGTTTCTGGAAACATTTATATACCCATTTTGCCTCTACTCCAAAATGTGTTTCGTTCCTCTGCTACTGCTGTGAATGGAACGGTATCAGTATTTATGCTAATTTTTGCAGTCGCACCGTTATTGTGGGCTTCTTGGGCAGATTTTGGTGGACGAAAAACGCTTTACTTAACCTCCCTTGCTTTCTTCATACTTGCTAATATTTTGTTAGCAACTGTTTCTGCAAACATTGCTGCATTATATATACTAAGAGTGGTTCAGGCATTTGGTGCTTCAAGTGTAATGTCTCTTGGAGCAGGAACTATCGCAGATATAACAGAGCCGAGGAACAGGGCTAGATGCATCTCTTATTTCATGTTGGGCCCTCAGCTTGGGCCCATTCTTGGACCTCTATTAAGTGTTATTGCCGTCTCTGGGAAATGGAGGTGGATATTTGGGTTTTTGGCAATTTTTGGGGCTATTGTTTATGCCCTTATACTTTTCTTTCTTCCGGAAACTTTGAGATGCTTAGTTGGAAACGGTCAAAAGCTAGAAAAATCTTGGTTTATTAAACCAAAACTAACACAAGAGGTTTTAGTGGATGGTGAAGAGTATCCAAGGCCCCAAAGACCAAGCTTAGAAGCATTATGGAATGCGA
Organism: Priceomyces medius; assembly: GCA_030570455.1. NCBI lineage: Eukaryota > Fungi > Ascomycota > Pichiomycetes > Serinales > Debaryomycetaceae > Priceomyces > Priceomyces medius. The sequence goes on along the minus strand of JAJLVV010000001.1, from coordinate 402,211 downwards.
TCAAATTTAAGCCGGTTGCAATTTGCTCGTTAGTTGCAGGATTTCTTTTCGCAGCCTTTTACGCAATGATTGTTACCTTTACCCAAGTGTTACAGAACGACTACAATTTTACCAGTCTACACACTAGCATCTCCTACTTATGCCCTGGCACATCACTAATTGCGGGATCATTAATCGGAGGTAGACTCTCTGACAAGTTAGGACATCACATGAAGGTTAAGCAGGCAGGAACATATATTCCCGAAAGCAGGTTTTCTCTTCAGTTGGTCGGTTTAGCAATCTCGATAGGAGGGCTTCTTGGGTATGGTTGGAGTATTGACAAGCATACAAACGTTTCTGTAATGTTCATATTCACCTTTTTGTCTGGTTTTGGAATGACATGGGTTTTCGTCATCAATACCACGTACTTAACTGAAAGTTCCACTGGTCAACCTGCTACAAATGTCGCTTTAGGAAATTTGATGAGAAATCTTGCAGCTGCAATCTCATCTTTGATAATAGATAAACTTGTCAAGAAAATGGGATTTGGATGGTGCTTCACGGGTTTAGCTTTTTTGAATGTCATCAGTGCTGGATTTGTCTTGCTTCTCTGTTTTTATGGTCCTAAGTGGAGAAGAGAAAAGGGTTCATCCTTTAATTTTTCAGCTACGACTCCATAAATTTATAATATAAGATCATGATAAACTCGTTAATATTGAAAATGGGTATATAGCGTTGTGCACTATGTAGTACTATAAAACAAGAGCAAGTAAGCATAAGAGAGGAACAATAAAGGTTACCTTGTTGATAGTAGCATCACCCTTATATTCTCTCTTGACATTCGTGTCATCTCTTTCTTGAATAAAAACAGAGTGAATATTTGTGACAGTGACAGTAACCACATTACCATGCTGCTCCACTTCGTTCTGTTGTACGAGCTCAGGGGCAGCAGTGGGTCCCTCTGCCTCAGCGGATCCTGCTGGAGTAGAAGCTTGAGCCAATGAGTTGCTCCCCGTATTTTCAGTTTGACTAGCTACAGGATATGGTGCTTGACCACCAATCGTAGCACCACCAGAGACGGAGCTAGCAACAGGATAAGGTGCTTGACCATCGATAGCAACACCACCGGAGGTTGAGCTGGCAGGTGAAGAAACAGCGGGTGAAGAACTGGATGGTGTAGAGTCAGCAGGAGCAGAACTGGATGGTGCAGAATCAGCAGGAGCAGAACCTGAGGAAGAAGAATCTGTACCAGAAGATAAGAGTCCTTTCAACTGTTGTGCAAAGTTTTGACCATTGTTAGTGTTACTCCAAGCAGACGAGGCGTCCCATAACGAGAACCCTCCAAAATGAGAATCACCCTCAAATTTATTTAAGTAACTTGAAACAGTGCCAGCATCAACATAGCCAGATCCTGCAGACAGACTTGAAGCAGGTAAGCCAACAAATAACTTAATATTAGGGTTTGGAGCTGACTGGGCATATTGTGACCATTGATCATAATTAAAGCTTGGGCCAAGCTTACAGTAGTTGTTATAGAATTGAATGAAAGCAAAATCAACCTTTGAATGTGATAATAAATCACCCACTGAGGCATCTGGATAAGGGCATTGAGGTGCTGCAGAGATATAATAGGTTTTGGAAGAATCACCACTAAAATAGTCTCTCAATTTGTTGGCCAATGCAGAGTAACCTGTCAGTTGACCAGTCTCTATGTCAAAATCAAAACCATCAACCTTTGCATCATCAAAAGGTCTCTCATTATCGGAACCACCCCCAAACTTGTTCCATAATGTGGATGCGAAAGTCTCGGCATCTGAGTCCGAGTTGAAACCATACAGACCACTTGCTCCTCCCAAGGAAATTAAAACTTTAAGGCCCTTTTGCTGACAAGTCTTGATGTCAGATCCGATATCTGGGCAATGTGATAAGCCATCACTAAAGGTGCCCGAACACTGATTGGCAAAATTCAATGCCAACTTGGGGAAAGAGTCAATAAAAGAAAGAATGACAATATTTGCAGATGAAGTGTCACAGTACTCACTTAATCTCTGCTGAGACTGCCCAGCATTTTGACCCCAGTAGACAGCAACATTGTTTTTAGCATTGATGTCAAAGGCAAGTGTACTCAATGCAAAGAATATAGTTGATAAAATAAACGACAACATTGAATTCTAAACTATCTATAATAGTGCAAATATAAAGGAACGACTAAAGTTGGTACAATGAATGTGATTTGCTTTACAGTTCTAACCCAAATCTTAAACAGAAGGAAATATACCTTTATAAGTACTTCTACACTTTAAGGTGTGACTTCTGTTTCGCATCTTAACTTGTCGCATTTTGCTGCAACTTGCCCATCGCGTCGTGGCTAAAAAAAATCGGCTTGTCACCAATTCTCAAAGGGGATAGCTCCTGCAAACACGTTACACCAAAAACAAAAGAAATCAGGGGTTGTTAGATATGAAGCGCATTGTGATACGCTTACAAGCCATTATAAGCCAAAAATACTACAGTCTGGTTGCAAGCGAAAACAAGAATCCTAACCGCTACGCGTGGGCTTGTAACATTAAGTTTTCCCTTATGAGGTCACAACAGTTTTGCCGCAGTTTCTGTTGTGGGGACAGAACTCAGTAATACTTCAATTCGCTACCAGAGAAGCTTTTGCTTTCTACAAGAATAGTATGTCATTTATTACAAGCCATTTTCATGACTAGTTACAAGCATTGTGTTAGAAATGATTAATTGTTTTGTTTTAAAATTAGGGTTTAGTTGGACCTCGTAGGAAACCGCATAGAGTCGTTGTAAGGTCCATTCGAAACTCAGACATCCCTGTAGAAGAGTTTAAAACCTAACCTAAACAAATATATTCATTTATCCGAATTAGGAAATCCCGACCCACTATAATCGTGATCCTGTAAGATCCTGTTTGCTGCAAAATATTCACGGTTAGGTGAAACTATGGTACACTACCTAGTTACACAGTAAATACAAAGCATGAAACAACAGAAATAAAGAATTACCCTCAAAATTTAACAGTTGCAAAAAAAAAGAAGAAGCTCTTTGTAACAGAATAGTTCAATCCTTTGTCATTAGAATTAAATATTACAAACTCATATATATATATATATTTAAATGCTCTTTATTAGTTTCAATTAGATAGAATATATTTAGTAAAATAACTTAATATGATCATTAGTGAATTTGTATTGGTAACTTAGTTTCCGGGGCCAGCATATTTAGATCTAGCTCTCAACTTGGGTCCATTTAAGTAGAACAACAAAGGAATGAGAACCATACCCACGGAAATGAAACCTAATAAAGAGGAACCCCAAGCAACTGGGAACTTCTTTATAGAGAGGTTATTGAACAAAGCATCACCAAAAAGAGGAAAGCAACCTGCAATAACCGAACGGAACAAGTCATTACCTGCAAATACTGAAGCCAAATATCTGTAGAACGACGCTCCCAAATAATTAAACAAAGTTTGAAAAACAATAAATGCACCAATTGCGAATATACTGGCTCCAATCAATGGACCTATCCAATGCAAATCCGGCGAGGCTGTCCAGCCGAAGATAAAAAGCCCAATAGGCATTGTAACAGCCCCAAAGATAGCCATTGGAAGGAAAACTTCAGGATTAACCGGGGTTCCGTTCAAAATTTTTTGAGTGAATCTTTTATTAATAACCGGAATATAGATTGCAGCTCCTAAGAAAATACCAATAATGATACTGACATAAGAAACACCCATCTCAATTAAAGTAAAATGATGAATACCCAAGAACACAAGCGGATAAGCTTCAAACCACAAGTAGAGAATCGAGTAGACCAATGCAATGTAAAGGTTGATTAACAAAACAACAGGCTCAAAGAGGGAAACTTCAATTGGTCTCCACAAGGTATCTATTACCAATTCTCTCTTCGTCATCAGCCTATTCTCAACCTCACCTTCACTAGTAATTCTGTCATTTCCAGTAAGTTCTCTTAATCTCTTAGCTTTACGGTAAAGAAGAGTCTTTTGGAAAGTTTCTGGTAAAAAGAATCCCAAAATTACAAAAGCACTACCAGAAATCATACCCATAAACCAGAAAGTCCATCTCCAGTCACGTTTTACAACCAAGATAGACCCAAACAAAGGACCTAAAGAGGGACCCATAACTGCACCAACGCTCCAAGAAGCAAGGCCCATTGGCATGTAAGGTACGGAGATAATATCACCAATGGAAGCTCCACCTGTGGCTAAAGCTGGAGAAGCGAAGAAACCACTAATGAATCTAAGAACACACAAACCAGCGATATTCTTCACTAACGCAGTTGGAATTTGCAAAATAAAGAATATGAATAACGTAACCATATAAATTGAAGTTCTTCCAAATACTGCATTTTCAGACATAGGCGAGAGAATCATAGGTCCAATTCCGTATCCTATGACAAACATAGTCAAAGGCAATGTCGCAATTGTTCTACTGATTTGAAATTCTTCCATAATATCTTGAACACCAGGTGTATAAACGGCTGAACCCATATAAACTGAAACAGTTAAGAACATTATCTCACCTATGAAAAGGACTTTTTCCCAGAAGGGCCAATTGTACGGGTTTTCAGGATCATCGTCACTTTCCCACGTTACCAAAATATCTTCTGGATTACTCTTCAATGTGTCTGCGTCTGATAATTCGCCTTCGGAAACTTTTCCGCGCGCTGAAGGTGGTGTAACTTCACCTTCAGATACAACTATTTTGTCAGCATTCAAATACTTGGCTGGCACGACATAGTCCGGTAGTTCCTCTGGATGTCTACTGAACTTCCTTCCTGACAAATGGTAGGCGATCCTTCCCCAAAAGCTATCTCTTAAAAATCTAGCACTCATTGAAAACTTTAATTATCTTCAGCTGAAAAAACTTCTATAACCTTGTTCTTTTAAGATTTTTTAGTATGAATAAATATTTGTTAGATCAAAACCTATTGACTTCGAAAACATTGACGTCCAAGGGTATTTCTAGCACATATTTATATATCTTGAATGTAGGCAAAAGCAAGTAGCTAATAGAGCTAATTGCGCATCACACAGCCGTGGACAAACTAAAATTAATAAGAGCGTTTGCAACATTTTATCCAAATGGGGTTAATCTCCATTGAAATCAGTCGAAGTTAGGAAATACCGGAGAGAAGAAGTTCTTAGAATTGATGTTTCCGTAGCACAAAAGCTTGACAAAATGTGCGGGCATACCTAATTGGTATTATTTCCGAATGGACCCCAGGGAGCTAAGGAACGGCGTTAGCATTACGAACCGGCCGAAATTACGTGCGAATTCTACGACTCATCGCTAACCTGCAGATTTGTATAACAGTATAGCTTCGGGGAAACCATGATTAGTAACCTGCTTATGTCATTATACAAGATAGCCACATATAATACAATATTTAATCTTAGAAGTGTTTTATGTCTGGTGGCGATTTTTCGATGGAGGGTAAAGTGAGTTTGGGGCATAAAACCAAGTTATCATTCAGCATACAGAAAGCTTCCAACCCAAATCTTCACAAACATCCACCCAATCAATACAGGACTCTCCTGTTGGATTCTTATTCCACGATATGGTTATAACATCCCATAGTCGTTTGACATTACCAACTTTATGGATCAGGTAGAATTTTCTCAAAGCCTCGCGCATGATTCCCCTGTCGTATTTGTTGCAGCACGACATACCACAGATTAGTAAAGCCATTTTCAAGGACCCAGCAACACTGGTATCTATTAACAGGTCAATTATCGTTAGGGAAGTAATTGCAAGATATTGTACCTCACTGGATTTAGGTTGAGTCTGTTTGATGTAAAGCAATAAATAGATTTCACAAACAATCTGGTATAAGCTGAAGAGGTCGATATGATTCTTAACATCCTCAGAGTTCAATGTAGATAATTGTACTTCATTTAAACTACAGCAACGAACACTTTCACGTAGTTCTAGGAACTTTGTTTCCACCTTTCGATAGTGTTGAAGTCTCAAGTGATTCAAATACGAGGGTGATAGCTCTAGATTACCTAACTTGGATTTTATTTCTATTCGTTCTTTTTTCAAAGTAGCACTTTCATTCATAATTTCGCCCAATAACAAAATGATAGGCTGTATACACCCCTGGTTGGGGTCTACTCCATACTCTAACTCATTTAATAACTTTCCTTGTTTAAAAAGGTTGTTATACATATTCATGGAACAGGATGTGCCGTTAGTCAATGTGGTGGAAGACATGATGTCATAGAATTGAAAATTAGATACTAGCCACTTTACATCGTTGGAGTAATTAAAGTCTTTCACAAATTTGAGAATACCACCATATTCTCTCAACAATGAAACACATTCATTGAATAAGCTGTACCAGACTGACGTATCTCCTATGCTTACATGAGTCCCTATGGTAATCAAATAGAAACAAAATAAAACGAAATACCCGTATTTGCTTTTAGTCAGAGTATTCATGTAATTTTCAGCAACTAAATCAGATGCCTTCTTCATATGATAACTAACCATTTGATTCGTCGGCATATCAGAGAATACCGCACCCCACGCTGCTAGAGCATGCAGAATACATTCTTCAGTTGCAGCAATATTGAAGAAAGTCTTTAGAAAATAATTGGAAGACTCTGGCGAGACACATAAGATATGTGCAGCCTTTTTCCTGAATATATCTAGAAGGCGCATACCTGAATCATCTAGATATAGTGAAAATGTAGACGCTGGTGATTTCAAAAGAGGAAAAGAATTAAAATCAAAATACGTTTCCATTTCTATTTCTTCTATACTTTGAAAGCATCTACTTGGAGATAGCTGAAGAGAGTTACCTGATACTGCAGTCACACCAGCAGTTGGAATAATTGGATTTAGTTCATTTTCATTATTATTAGTTGTTTCATTAGCGTCATCTCTATTTTTGTCTATAATGATGGTATTACTCCTATTATACTCTTTAGCAGTTTTTTTCTTTATTAGCTTCGGATCATACGATCTTATTTCCCATTCACATCTGTAACCTTTCTTGTCACATGAGTCACATACTGGATATCGCTCATCACACTTCCTTCTTCGTTTCCGGCAACAGAGACATCCAGCTCGAGAACGTAAGGGTATTGATTTTTTTTGTCTTTTCAATACTCCATTTACAGATGTTAGGGGCTGCGGTTCTTTAGAATCCTTGCTAAAGCTTTTTATATCTAGTACAGAGAACATAAAACCACAGTGAGTTCATGTGTTTAAATATTTAACTGATGAAATGATAAGACAAAATATTAAAACGTCTCACAAACTCACTTAAATGCAGACTATTTTGAACGAAACTGATATTAATTTATTTTGCAGTTCCTACTAAAAGATAAATGACGTTACTAAAAAGATTTGGAATAAGAGCTCTATTTAACCACTCAATATTAAGATGCTTTGTTCGGTTCCACGAGTGGTATTGTGAGAGCCAGAATTTCGGCTAACAAAATTAAAATACTAATCCATCTACATCTTTTTCTGAATTGAAGGTGTTGTAGATAGCTACATTCTTAAAAGGAAATTGGGCACTTATTCACAAAATGTAAAAACTGTAAAACTCAGCATTTATTAAGCGATCAGCAGCAATGAATTCCACTTAACAGTATGATTAAAGGTTTTAAATATCATCGTCATCCTCCTCTTCAATATCCGTTTCTAAATCACACATGGATCTACAATTTGGACAATAAAACTGAGGATAGCTTTTGATAATGATGGGCCTTATGCATTTATAATGCCAGGAATGGGAGCAAGGGCTTATAAAAAGCGCCTGGCAGGGCTCCAACTTCAACAAACAAATGGCACACTCGGAAAGTTCCTCCTTTGCAGCTGGATTACCCGTTAATGGGTTAGTGACACCATCGTTAGATACTTGGAGGTTTTGGAGTTTCTTATGGATTTTCAAGTTAAATTGATTCACTTTTCTTTGCCAGCTTTTGTTAAATTCGCACCTCATTTTTACACATCTATAAAACTCTTCAGTACCTCCACGATAATCCATCCCGAGTTGTATTATGTCCCCATCTATCAAAGGCATCAAAGTCAGTTCCTGCGATGCTGGAGATAGCCTTATGTGATTTAAAAATGTTCCTGAAGAAGATTTGCAATCCTTCAAAAACCATTGCCCGTCTTCGTTACATTGGAATAATGCATGTGTTCTAGAAACTACCTTACTCTTAAAAACTATTGGAGCAGAGGAACCCTGAGGCGCATGGGCAGCTGCTTTATTTTTCTCAGTGTAACGGCCTATTGACATTTTAGAGTTTGGCTTTACTTTTCTTATAACTGGCGCAAAGTACAAACCTGATGCTGACGAGGAATGGTCAATCAAGGGTGTTAATCTCACGGAGTAGAAGCCGTACTTGTCCATGCCACTGAACGGCTTTCCACTGCTATCTATATTTTCTTCTGACACTTGTGTTGTAGGTAATCCAGTACCATCTTCTGCTTGGCTATCATTTGATATCAAGTTGTCGTTATTTACGGCCTCTAAATCACTATCACTTGATTCTGGTGCGTTGTTATTGTTACTGCTGTTATTGGAATACGCATCTCTCTCTTCAATAAGGGGCACGCTAAGATCACCGTTATTTGTCATGGTGTAATTACTCAAATTTGCTATGGTCGGGCTATTTGACATGAATGCGTGTGCGGTTGCTGAAGGCGACGGGGGTTGATGCAGACTACCATTTATTTGGTTTGGCTGGTTCCCTCTTATGGAGTTCGTGAAGGAACTCAAAAAATTCAAACCAAATGAGGGCCGCCTTGGTCCTTGCGATAATGATGGAGTCGCCGTAGAGGCAGAGGATGCCGGTGCGGCCGTTGGAGGTGCACTCAAAGTGCCAGCTGCTGTACTACTACCTCTTCTGCTGCCAAAATTTGTACCACTTTCGTTACTGCTATTGCTTGTATTGCCTTCATGTTTGGTTTCGGAGCCAGAATCGATTCCGCTTGTTTGTTGACCACTGACTACCACTTGGTTACCATGTCCGCTATTCTGGTTTTCTAGTCCGTTAATAGGCTCCACGGCAGGCAGCTGTGGAGCACTAGAGAACGGGGACGCAACAGGTGAGTTCTTATTTGATGTAGAACTCATTCTCAAACTGCTTGGAATCTGTTCTACCAAAGGACTATCAGCCATTTCCAACACGGCTTGATCCTCCTTATAAGTTGACTTATTCCTGCTCAGCAGCTCTCAGATATATATCCTTCTTCAAGCCTTTCGTGTCTCTGTTAACCTACTATGGCTCTTTCGGCTTGCTTTTTTTGTTTCCTTCCTTTTACTTACTTCTGATAGCCTAACAATTTATTCAAAGCATCAAAAAGGGATAATCGCTCAGGAATCTGATCGACTACGGAATTAACGTGATCACTTTGGTCTGCACTTTAATTCAATAATTTGCCAACGGTACAAAAAACTGTTGATGAAAATATGAATATTTTAAGCTTCTATAATGAATATATGGGCTGCTGGACGGTGTTGAGATGCTGTTCGAGCTGTTACTGATACTTATCCACTCTGGTAGACTGAGCCAGCACGAGTTTCCAAAAAATTTAAATACGAGATTGTTACGGTATTTACTTTTTCCCAAAAACCTCGATTAAGAGGAAGCGTCCAGCGAAGTAGTACGACTATTGTAAAACACAAAACGAGGCCTAAGAAAAGGGAAGAAGAGCGAAATTGTTTTACTCGTAGAATGAGAACGAATCAGATCCACAGAAATCTTTGGATTAGAATGGGAGATATACTAAGGCTATAAATTAATTAGAGAGTATACTGTTAGACGAATGGGCAGAAACCAACCTTACTAGAAGATTTTGCAATTGTTCTCTTCCATGGGGGCTTTCCCATATAAAATGGGTTCCGCTTTTTGCTATGACCCACTCTACTGTGTTGGAACTGAGTTTAGTCAATTCACGCTGCCACTTACCCCAGTTCAGCGATACTTTACTCATGTAGTCAGATGATATAACGCCAACTGGCACATTATGAATATCTGTTCCCTTTACTTCGTTGTAAGACAAAATGGAGGACATCGTTTGCTCCTGTAGACGAGCACGAAGATACTTAGGCAGATAGCGCATGTCCTTTCCAAATATCCTGTTCTTTGATGAGTAGCGCCTAGGATGGAAGAACCAGTGTACATTGGTGACTAAACCTAATGGCGAGACAATTCCTCTGATCCAAAGCTTAAAGCCTGTAAAGGTTGTCATAAGTTCCAACAGGTCCTTAAACTTACTTGAAGTTTCACGTTTTTGTCCCTTGAAGGGGTTCTTCCTCAATAAGTCTTGGTGCCAGCTATCGACAAAAAGAATCGAATGAATGTTTTCTGGATTTCTGGAAGCAAACACCCTGGAATACAAACCACCTATGTCAAAACCTACAAGTGAGAATGGACCTTCTACTCCTTTCTTTCTAAGTGCCTCGTCAAGTATCTCAGCTATAAGACTTATCGACACTGGTGATGGTGCACTGTCGGAGAAGCTATAACCTGGTCTGTCCCAAATACAATATCTGTCTATCTTGTTCATGTGGTGTAGTTCCTCAACCCAACTCAGAAACTCTTCAGAGGACGTCACCTGTCCCCCTTCTAAGAGAACGACTGGCTGAGAACTTGAATTTGCAGATATGTCACCAAAACATGCTAAATGAACCTTAAAGTCGTTATCTTGAACTGATACCATGCTCCCCCAAGGCTTTTCATGTGAATCAAATGCCTTGAGACAGTTCGTCACACTAATATCCCAAATGAGCCACAACAAAAATATCTTAGAGATAACTTTAATGAAAATCACTATCAATTCGACAATCGATCTTCTTTTTTCTACTCTTCCAGTATATTTGATTTCCTGGTGCTTTCTTCCTACTTCTACTTCATAGTCAACATAGCAGTTGAACAAGACGTTGGCTAGTGTCCAGAGCAATATGAAAGTGCCTACTCCACCTAGCTGTCCTCGAGTGTAAGGTACGGAAATCAAGACAATGAAATCGAGGAATAGTAAAGTTGCAGTCACGTATCCAAGTATCCTTTCGTAATATGCTGAGACTTCAAAGCACCACAATGTTACTAAATCAGTTAATACATTAAATAGAAGCAAATCTAAGTCGAAAAATGATTTTCCTCTACTATTCAAACCTGGAATAGAAATGAAGTCTGAAAGAATCTCACCAAAGCTGAATAGTGAATTGAATATAACTAGAAAGGACAAAGTAAGCTTTAATAGTTTTATTTTCCTCAAATTAAGTGGTGAAACTTTGGGATCGTCTGGATCTAAGAGCTCTTGAGTAGACCCAATTAATGGCTGCGTTTCTAAATCAGAGCTACTTGTCTCTCCATTTCTAGGATCATTTGCAGTTTCTCCAGGATTTGAGTCTGCTTCATTAGTATTTAACTGTGAACTTTCACCCTGTCTGCTTCCCCCGTATTGCTCAGCAGATTCGTATTCAGACATATTTAAATATTTTTTAAAAAGTTAGCCAAGCAATCAAAAAAAATAGGGAACTTTAGTGTACAGCAATTGTTTTATTTCCTTTCACTTCAAAACAAAGCAATCCTTAACATATAACTGCAAATCAAAAAATACTTTCTAATTCAAACAACCGAATGTATGATACTTAAAATTAGGTGAATTCCTTCAGTAAAGCAACATGTTGTAGCAACATTCGAAATGGTCAGGTTATCGCAGTTACGTGTCACGTGATCATACTTGGTCAGATGTTATCAATTAAATTACGGTACTATCTCGTATGACCACTACAACAGTAACATTCTGGAAATGAGTTCAAAAGTAATTACAATCAGTGAAACTCACGTTTCTGATAGTACCACGTATTATGTTATTTCTGTAAAGCTTCCACTTCGTTCTTTTGCAATTCGAAGAAGGTATTCTGAGTTTCAGGACTTAGTGTGTCGTCTAAGCGATGAGTTTGGAATAAGCCAAAATGACTTTCCTTACAAGCTTCCTCCTAAAACACTTCTTTTCAAGAATAGAAACAATGTTGTTGATACAAGGAAGTACCAATTGGAAGAATTCTTAAATTTAATCATTAGGGACCCGGATTTACAGAACAGTAATTATGTGCTTCGATTCTTACAAATTCCTGAACACTTTAGGTTCAGTTCTTCTATGTTTAAAAGTGCCAATTCCGCTGAACTAGATTTAAATGTGGATGAGTCTCTGATTAGAGAAGACAATTGGTTAGAGATTTTGAGACTTTTAAGATCCAATATTGAAGAGCTAACAACGAAGTACTCCAATGATCCATCGGTAAATCTTAGAATCAAAATTCATGATACTATCAATAGACTATTAGAGCCAGCATGCGGAAAATTATCTAGATCACTAAAAAAAATAGCTCGTAGTATAACACCTGAAGAATTGACCACCAGAGAAAACTTGTTGACAAAGATCGAAAATGATATGAACTCTTTGGATCAGATTGTAACTTCCAGAAAGAGAAATGAAGTCGAAAAATCTGTGAGAAATGGAGGAAGACGAATATTGGGTAAAGCTTCACATGAAACTAATGAAACAATTGCTTTAAATAATAAGGAACTTCTCCAAAGTCAACTTCAAATACAAAAAAATCAAGACGATGAACTACTTGAGTTACGAAAAATAATTGCTAGACAAAAAGAAATTGGGCAAATTATACACGCTGAAGTTGAGCAGCAGAATGAAATGTTAGACTCTTTTGCCGAAGATGTTGATTCAACTGCGGACAAGATTTATCTGGCAAGAAAAAAGGCACGGGATATATTATAGGCAATCAATAATATAAGCTGGTGGAAATATTTATAGAGTTTAATTTAATGGCTACAAAATTAAATAAAAAAATAATTACTTGTCATGTAGTATGCATTGGTAAAACTGGATCTTTTGACACTTTTAAGTTGTAGTATTTCCTACCAATTTTTTTTGCAAGGTTGTTGAAGAAGTTAATATTGTAAGAGACTTCAGTCAATTTGGCTGATGTGTTCGGTTCGATCAATTCATCAACCCCACTGTTTTCTACCTTTTGTAGTTCTTCAATTACGCTTTCTGTGTTTAAAGATCTTTCATCATATGCGCCCGAAAGGTTGTCTTTAATTTTCCAGAAACCCCCAACATTGTTAAAGAAATTGGCTACCCCAATTCGCCTTGGTGGGTATGCTCTTCCAGCATTTTCTAAGTCGAATATACTTGGAAAATACTGGCTGTAAAACCATACGGCAACATATGATCCTATTATAGCACCACCAATCACATCCCTTAAGAAGTGTCTATTGTCACTTATTCTAGTACACGCTACGATCCATGCAATTATTATAGGAATCATCACTAATATTATCTTGAATGAAATTCCTCTTTGATCTAGCACCTGAAGTTTTGCAGCTATATTGAAACTTGATAAAACCATTCCACAAAATACAGTGGAGGAATGACCGCTAGGAAATGACCTAAATCCTTCTGCTAGTAATTGCAGATCAGCTCCCTCGCAGATCTCTACCGTAGACAAGGTCACTCCATCTATATCAGTATCTTGTTCTGGCATGCATCTTGAAAGCATATCAGGCCGAGGAAGGCCACAAACATTCTTTAGAATGCATGTTATCATCAACTGTATTCCCATTGCTCCACTCAAACAAGTAATTCCAATAAATATATCCCAAAATTGTCTTGATTTCGATAGTGTGTTGCTGCTGAAAATTGAACATAAGATAAACTGAACAATAGGAAAAACTATCGCTATCAATATTAAAGCAGGGATGGGAACAATTATCTCATTTTCATCCCTATACGAGTACATGAGTGAAATGTCATGAGTCAGGAACTCATGGAATCTGGGGGGAACAATAGCACCATAGACTATAAACAGGATGAGAATGACTACGTAAATCAGCCAGTCAATTAAATATGAATAAAACGACAACGCTGAAAATTCGTGCCCCTTATACTTGAGTGTCAGGTCTGTAAGATAGAATCGCATACTCGGGTACCATCTCAACTTATTAAATTTATCCTAATTCTTTCGAGCTTTCTCCATACTCTTAATCAAGAAGTCAGGCCACATAGTTGACAATTGTCTATTGCCGCAAAAACAGCTAAATGCGGGTAACTAGTTTTTGCGATATATCTTCAAATGAAGATTTTTCAACGTAAATTTGGTTCGTATGTAAATTTGATTCATACAACAAATAATCGAAATTATGTCACATTATAGACATAAAAAAGTCTAAATGTAAGTATTATATCTATACAATAACCAATGTTTAAACTTAGATGATGAGAAAATTTCGCCTATAGTCGATTATAAATGAGAACACAAAAAATTTACACCAAGATCTACGCTGACAAAAAGTTTAAATTTGGTTTGCCGTATTAAGGTAAAATAAAAATCCTCCAAGATGAACCTTTGCTAACAGTTCTAGTATAATTTGGGATACAGCTTTTTTAGAACTTCTCCCCAAGTCTTCACCCCTGCCTCTAAATCAGAATCGTCTAAATAGCTAATTGATAAACGAACAGAGTTCTTTCCCCAGCCTTTGGGGTCACCATGAACTTCAAAGTGCTTACCAGAAGCCAATATAACACCATGATTCTTCTCGAGTTCATCAACTACTTTGTCATGATTGATATCGCCGGGTAATTTCACCCATAGAAAGTAACCTCCATCTCCACCAAATACTTGAGTTCCTGAGGGTAAGTGCTCTCTGATCGCTTCTATAACTACTTGTGCTCTCCTGGCATAAACTTTTTGTAAGTTTCCAATAATTTCTCCTAGTTTACCAGATAAAATTAGGTTTTCAACCACAAGACTTGACAAGTGGCCTGGTGAACCACCAGAAGTGTTAGCGCCAGAAGCAGCGACTTGTTGTGCAAGTCTATTAGTTGGTGTCTCTTGCCATCCAGTTCGTAATCCCGGAGCACTTATTTTTGAAAAACTAGCATTTGAAATGGAATTACCATATGTCTTATAGGATGGTAGATTATCTTCATCTATATGGTTAATTCTTGGAATAGGCACCGATCTACCAGTGTAATCAAGTAAATCATAGACATCATCACTAATTATTAACATGTCATATTTTCTTGCAAGCTCTAATAACTTATGTTTGGTCTTTTCTGAATAAGTCAATCCACCTGGATTTGAAAAAGTGGGAACCACATATATGATGAATCTAAACACTTTTTTTGGCTTGCCAAAAGGATCATTAATTACGTTAATTTCCTTTCCTTCACTTGATTCGAGTCCCTTACTGTAATATTCTAATTGCGATTCAAGATATTCTAAATCTATATCAACTGATTTGCCTGGGGTTTCTTCAATAGCAGTCAATTTTCCCTTGAATTTGTAATCAAGAAGAGTGGTGTTCACCAAAAAGTAAGTTGGGCTAACAACAAAAGCTCTTTTTGTAATGTTTGACGTATCTGTAACAGATGCTAAGATATTTGCCAAACCATAAGATGCACCTGCTGTCAAATTTATTTTATCTGGTGTCGAGCTATTTCTTTGGAAAATATTGTTATTCCATTCACTCAAAGTCCGTCTGACATTAAAATTACCGGGATCTGTACCATAATTCAATGGGGATCTATTTAGTGGATCTTCTGTTAGATAAGCAGAATGAAGTAAAACATCCTTGTAAGCGTCGCTAATTTCCTTAGAAGGGAGTAGTTCTGGTGACGGATGTCCCCTAAATAAATTGATCTTTTTCATTGACTTTACTACAGTTTTCTGAAAAGATTTAAAACAATCAAGATGTAGTTTGTTCAAATAGTTTATTGTATCATTCAGGACGCTGTGGTTTTAAATTCAGATACAGTCACGTGACTATTTTATTTCCCATGAGTTTGGCTCTTAAACGCATTATTAAGTTAGAAGTTGAGATGGTCAATTCCTTTTAGAAAGGTGTTCCTATGTTTCAGTAGTCACTTACTCAGTATAGCCTAGAGTTTTTGTTTTTCTTTGGCTACGTAGGTCTCATTCTTATTTCAAGATTGCAAAAGTGTGGATGTTTCCGAATGTGGCAGTAAATTTAACTTCATTTTGAAAGGCAGCCAGAGAACGGTCAACCTTTTTAACTCGAATTACCAAAGAGCATACGAGTAGTTAATTAGCATATAAAGCAATTCGTGTAGTTGCATGCAATTTAGACCATGAAAATACATAGAGAAGTTGGGTAGTCAGTGAAACCCTGTATATAACCACGTGGTTATGTAATTTGTTACATAATATATTTTTTCTTTTCGGTAAACCAATAAAGTTCTCACTATAACAAACTCGAGGAGTTGGGGATGCTAGTAATCTGAACATCATAAATAGCATATCCCACTATGCCTACTGCATCGGGTTTCATAATGAGCGCCTTCCTTGGTGCTTTGGCAAGAAAGTTACAGGTTTCCATTATTGGTAAAGCTTATCCAAGATCATGGAATAGAGTTACAGGATACGTCTTATCATCAGGCTTGTTTGTTGGTGGTTACTTAGTTGCAGGTGGTGTCGTAGAAAATAACAGACAGCTTTTGGATAGAAGATTGGCTCTTTTACAGCAGCAAAGAGCAAAGAAGGATGCATTTTTTGAATTTGAAGAAGAGCCGGATCACAGATTAACTGCTCCAAATAGAGGTAAATTCTTTTCATTATTGGACAAATATGGAGCTAGCTACAAATAAGCAGCAGCTAGTTTCACAGACTTATTATTAGCTTAAAAAACATGTCATAAAAACATAACGCTTTCGATTATTGCAGATGTATATATGATTTATAGCCATCTAGAAATCAAATGACTAAGTGTTCGTGCAGGGTAATAGAGTATTTTGTATATATTGTAGCCTATGCTTCGATCTCTTCTTCTTCTTTGGCTTTGCTAAACACGTTGCCTTCATCAGCTTCATCAGCGTCATCAGCGTTACCTTTATTATTTTCTTCATCGCTTTGTTCGCCAGCATTACTATCATATTCCTCATCAACGTCACTTTCTTCTTCAGCTCCACCAATGTAATTACTGTCTTCTTCCTCGTCATCAGTTCCGTCTTTTTGTATTTCGTTTTGCCCTTCCGTAGTAGCTTCTGCTTTCTCCCTTAACTTATCATCAAAAGAATTGTCGTTAATGCTCTGGGCTTTTATGAACTTATCTATGACTTGAAAGAATTGCTGATCAATCATACTGTACTCAATAGTCTTCTCCTCGTCATTCTCATCGCTGATAGCAAGAAGGAGACTGAATGTTGTTCTTGTAATGTTGCTATATGAAATACTTTTAATTTTTGATATTTCATAGAGAATAACGGGTTTCTTAAAACCATATAATATATAAGATTCATTGAATTGGTTTGAAGTTAAAAATACTAATGCACCTTCCTTCGAACCTTTGTGAGCATCAATCAATATGAAGTTATCTTCATCAGAGGAGTCAACAGATAAAGCTAGCCCTGTATCAGTATGCAACGTGTACTTATTAGAAAACAAACTGTTACATGGTAGGTAGTTTATTATATTTATCCCGCAAAGTCTAAATTGTCGTTGGAAATAATCGATGATTCTTTCCTGAACAGGATTAAGAGACAAGTTATTCAGTTCAACGCTTTGGTTCAATTGATCATCTATATTGGATGGAAGTTTTCCCAACTTCATCATTTGCTTTTTGATGATGTCCAAGTTAATTTGGCATATTATTGGGTCATTCTTAGAAGGATCTTCAGCATACTTATCATCAATCCAAAAACATAAGGAGACCGTACTCTTCTTTTGTGGATTAGTTGAATTACCTAGAATTGGAATTATAATACATAGTTTAATTGATTTGGCTAAGTCGAGCAAAGATAGCATTGGAATATTTGTTGTAGGATTCACAATTGACATGACAGGTACAGGATTGCCATCTTGCTCTATCAAATGAAATATTAGGCTCAACTTCTTCCTAACTGGGGATTGAAACGATACTTGCAGAAGCTCGAATATCACTTCATCAGGCTTTATTGATCTTGTGGATAATTCTTCAGCACCACTTTCTATTTCATCTTTTGGCTCAATTTTTCTCTTCTTTTCACTTGGCTCTTCATCTAATAAAAACAGATGCAACTTATTTAAAATCTCCAAGTTAGCGGGGCTGTGAGATACTATTGATAGAACTTGCTCCTTGAGATCTGCTGGAAGGGCCTGTATCCACTCAGACATTTTTTTTTTAGATTCTGATTACAGTTGAACGAAATAAACACGACAAGATCGATATAAATTTGAAAGTAAACATATTTTTCGCAACGTACAAAATTTGCTTCAAAAATCTACCACAATTTAGTGGAATGTGAATAAATACTTCATTTCTTATCTACGAAGTCTAAATATATAAGATGTGTGTATAGTAAGATGATGACTGATATGAATAAGAATTCCAAGAATCGGGAGGGAGAAAGGAAGCAGGATGAATTTACCCCATCACTTATGCATCAAAATTCTATGGTATTGAACGTTCTTCCAGAATTGCTAAAGGGCCTTTATGATTTCAAATCGAGTCACCAAATCCTTTTGGATTACATTGAAGAACTACTAATAGCAGAAAGAGTTCAGTTTAGAAAAGAGTCTTTAGAGCGTTCAAGGAAGCATATCAAAGAACTCGCAGATATGAGAAAATTGAATGATCAAAGAGATGTGTTGGTCATCGATGAAAATAAATCAATTTTGCTAAATCTAATGCTTGGAAAGATTTTCTCAGAATCATTGGCTATTTTAGATAACAAGGAAGGTATTAACTTTGTTATAGTTGATGCAAATGATAAGGTTGATCTGCAACAATATGTACGCGACTACTTAGATAACTCCGGGATACCAACTAACACCGAGTCTGTATTGCTTCTTACAAAAGTTAAGCAGTACAAAGGTACAATTCAGAGAAATAAAAGAATCAAAGTTGCTGTACAGAATGAAGATTCTGAAAATTTTACTCAAAAATTAGCATACCTGGAATTAAAAAATATTACCCAAAGATTTGGTGCTAAATTTGATGAAGAGAGCTACCTTCTGGATGCAATCTTCAATCATAAAGATGTAATGCCTGAGCCTATATCATCTGTTATAAGTCAGCTGAATGAGAGTACAATCTCTAAATCTCTGGATAGCAATGAATATATAGTCGATTTAAATTCTTGGTATTGCTCCTGTGAGGATTATCAGAGGTCATATGTTCCAGAAACATCTGAACTGAGCATACCAGATATTCATACTTATCAAGAAATGATTGCAAAATTCCCTATTTATGATACTGATGAAAATATTGTGGTAAAACTACTTAAGAATTCACCAACAAATCATCTTAGCCCCATACCTTTATGTGCTCATATCCTTGCATTACTAATATTGATTCATAACAAAGACAGCCGTAAGTCCTTCAGGATTGTGAAGGTACCAAATGTGTTGTCTATTTTATAGGCAGTAACATATGCTTATGTAATCTTGGAATTTTTCAAAATTTTTTCCTGTCGTTTGGCCACCAGAACGAACGACTATGATTCAAAATAAGTTTCTCTCGATACTGAAATAAGTATATCTTTAGATAATAATACAAATAAAATACATCGAAGAGCTTTTATTTGGAGGCACTTAGAGTCATATTGTGGAAATTGCTAGTCTCCGAAGTAGTTAACAACAATAGAATTGTACTTGGACTTTAAAGTAATCTTTTCAAGAGTAAGGAAAAAAGTGACTCCTTTCATTCAACAAACTTCTCACAATAATCATTGATCAAGAACTTCCATGTTCAGTTAATTATTTATGTCTACATCATCATCATCTAATACGCCGGCTAACACAGGACCCAATCGCTTTCGTGGGGATGCCGCTAGTTTCTCACCTAGCGCTCATTCTCCCAGTTTGATCAATCAACAAATTTTTCAACAACAGCTACAGCAACAGCAGTTCTACTCCCAGTTTATATATCCCAATGGAGGTGCTGTAATGCCAAATCATTTTTATCAGTACATGCCACATTATATGGTGCCTAATAGTCCAACTGGGGGCTATCATCCAGATAGTGCTGCGGCTGCTGCTGCTGCCTCTGCTTATTACCCATACAACGGTTATCATCAGATGCCTCCTCCTCATATGGCATATAAGCAACAGTATGCTCCGGCAATGAATGGACACATTAACTTCAATCAACGTCCAAGAAACAATCAAAAAAGAAATGCTAGTAAACCTGGAAGCCCAGCCAATACTGCGCTGCATGCAGCAAGTTCACAAAGTCATACATCGCCTGCACTTTCGTCTTCAACGTCAGCACATTCTGATTCTGTGTATAATAAAAAGGAAGAGAGTACTTTCAAAGATGAAGTTACAATTGTTGAAAACGTTAATGGTGAGCAGTCTCGTGGTCAAGAAAAAGCAGTCATTGACTCAGTAAATCAAGTACGAGCAACTGCTGATAATGATAAAAGTGAAGAAAGAGAGTTACGATGTCCTCTTTTTTTCAACATTAATCTGTTGGAGTTCTCAAAGCATCATGAATCTATGATTCACAATAGAAGAGCATTAAATGATGAAAAACATGAGAGATTGAACAGGTTGATAAGGGACAAAACCAATCATAACACGAACTTATTGATCGCAACGAAGAATGTCAAGATTTTCAACTATGACTCTAATTCTGTGATCATCACAAACGAAAGATTTAATACAAATGATGACGATGCCAATGAAGATAGCGTTTCAATAAGTGGGATAAACACTTCAGTTGGAAGGCCAAAATCTTCTAATTGGGCATCCGTATTACAGAGTGCGGCAATAAAGAAGTCTGCATCTAGACCCAAAGCAAGTCCTTCTGCTGCAAACTCAAATACATCTAACATCCAGGGAATTGCATCCAATACAACTGTAAGTATTCCTTCTGGTAATGGAACTCACGTTGATTCTGAAGGTAAAAAGTTTGACGTCAGAAATGAATCAGCACAACCTTTGGGTATATTATTACTAAAAGTTATGCTTGATCAAGATTATTCTATCCTACAGCTGGAAAATAAGTTTCCTCTATTTAAAGCACAAGCAAGAGGTTTGACAAATACCGGTAATATCTGCTATATGAATTCAATCTTACAAGTTTTGCTATTTTGTGAACCCTTCAATAAGTTGTTGAAGTTGATTGATTGTATTTCTATCGGTTCACTTAGCCTGGTTTCTTCCACACCATTGCTTGATGCTACTATAAATTTCTTCAAAGAGTTTGTAGGTAAGAATAACTCACATCGACCTCTATCACCAGAAGACTTTTATATGAGTCTTATTGCACATAAGAAATTTCAGCATTTGAAATGGGGCCAACAAGAAGATGCGGAGGAATTTTTAGGATACTACTTGGATGGTTTAAACGAAGAATTTTTGCAAGCACTCAAACACTTGACAACACCCCATGTCGATCAGTTGATACAGAGTTACTCGAATACTATAAGTGACACTGGTAAGTTCAACAGAATCAAATCTGAAATAAAAAACACCGTTAAATTGGTTAAAAAGAATCCGAACAGCGCTTCAAAAGAAGACGAAATAAATGATAATGAATGGTCCGAAGTAGGTGCCAATAATAAAAAAATTAGCATTAAAAGAACAGTTGACATAGAGCCAACTCCTATAGCCAACATCTTTGGTGGGCAGTTCAAATCTGTTTTGACGATACCGAAGAACTCAACTCATAATGAGAAATCCATTACTATGGACCCTTTCCGCAATGTTCAACTTGATATATCTGAATCTAATACAATCGAAGAAGCCTTCTTGAATATGAATCGCCAGGAGCAGATAACATTTAATAACTCGAATAGAGAGCTTTTAATTACAAAGCAAACGTTCATTGATGTTGCCCCTAAGGTGTTGATAATCCACTTGAAGAGATTCAGCTACTTGAAGGATAAGGATACTGGAATCGAGAAGATCAAAAAGAGTGTAAAGTATGGTCATCATTTGGTCATACCTCCTGTTGTATTATCTCAGCCGGAAACTTCTGAATACAAGTTGACAGGAGTTGTTTATCATCACGGATCTGGTGCAGAAGGAGGGCACTATACATGTGATGTCTTGAAGAGCGCCAACTTCAAGATTCATGCAAATGATGACTACGAAACTAACAAAAATGATATCAGTGGAGGTGAATGGATTAGAATAGACGATACTTCCATACGAGCTATACAGGAACAAGATGTTTTAGACGGTGAAAATGAAGAAGCATCTAAGACTGCATATATATTGTTTTATCAAAAGATTTGAGCATCTTCTCAAGACAACCGTGGAGAAAGGTATTTCCTTATCTTACATGTCCCTTGTTTTCTTTTACAAGGATTAGCATTTTCGAGTTGGCAAACAAATTCACAAGATTATCTTGTTATCTAACAGGACCAGATAAACGGCGTACGTAGGACCTGTATATTATATTAATTACATTGCTACTCCAAATTTCTAAATTTAACCTGCTCTTTGTAAGTTGTATTGTTCAGTTGAACCTACATCCTCTCTATTGTCAATAGCACGCTACTTTTATAGTGGAAGCTCAGGGCAACATACCCGGGTCCTAAACCACCGATACGATATTGGTGCAACCCCTACCGTTACTCGAAATAGCCTATCGTTGCTTCGTGCGACAGGTGCATGTCACTAGCCTTCCGTAAAATCTTGAGCCTTAGATTTGAAATACGCTTGAAACCACACATCACTCCCCTGAAACCTACATTTTTTTATTATTCAATCTCATATGGTAAACAAGATCTGGCTTACATCTTATAACAAAACATGAAAGAACACAATGTGTATATTAAATTAAAGGTTCTGTACTAAAATACAGTCGAAACAAAATTATTACGACATACGTTAAGAAACTTCAAAATATATCCTTCGCCAGTTTCTAGCGTTGTATTATAACAAAAGTATCGTTCAGAAAGTGACGAATATCCCTGAAGTTATATAAAAATTAAAAGTGCTACTATAGCATGCTAATTTCAGCTAACCTGTTTAGAAAAGAGCAGCGGCAACAGCGGCAACACCAGCAGCAGCACCAACAGCGACCTTACCAGCGGCGTTTTCAGCAGTAGAGACAGATGGAGCCTTGGATTCAGCAGCAACGGTTGAAGCTGGGGCAGCGGTGGCTGGAGCAGATGGAACGGTGGAGGTAACGTAGGTGGTTGGGATGGTGCATGGACCAGTGATGGTCAAAGTGGTAGCCTCAGTGACAGTGATGGTCTTGTTGTTAACAACGAGACTGGTAGCAGCTGGGCAGTAAGTGGTGAAGTCAGTGACAACAACATCAGTGGTGACAGTGACGTTAGAAGCAGAAGCGGCAGCAGCCAAAGCGCTAGCGATTAAAACCTTGGAGAATTGCATTATGATTGTATTAAAGCGAATGACTTATTATTAAGATAATTGGAACAAAAAAAAGACTGTCTGATTTCCTGGGAGTCTGCCAGCCTTATATATAATTACCGTTTCAAATGTTTATGAGATTTAAGGAGGAGGGCAACAGGAAAATTTTTCCTTCACCCGTTTTGGGAATTCCGAATGTATATTTCCAACAGCGTATCCCTCTCACCTCAATTAGGAAACTCGATTCCCCTAAACAGTACGAGATCGATTAAAATTGTATTAAAATAGAAAATGCACCCGCTCATGGCACGTTCATTACGCCAAATTCTACAGCGATCGCAACCGGAATTGACCGTCTATTATTAGGATTTTAGCGAAATAAGAGCTCGAAAATACAAACGACAAGAAATTTTATTAAAAAGCAATTGAAAATGAGCGATGGTGGCGCAAAGAGAGTTTCGGTGCATGTAACCCCCGGCGTTAAAAAAGCAGAAAACTCGCCAGCACCGCAAACTCCATGAATTGCAGAAAATGCTGCATCTTATGTCGCCAGAAGGTAATGCTCCCCTATTCTGACGTTCCAAAGCAGCTTCATTGAATATTAGATATCTTGGTGAAACACTAAGGATTTTTTGCTGATGTTATCTGAAGATTAAATCTCGTATATAGCTTACAGTGGTCAGGGTCACTGAGCCGAGGAAAGTGTCAGCCGTAGGTTGCGAGCTATGTCTAGAGAAGTTGGTTTGGTCTGGCAAACTGATTGCACTTGAGCTTCTGTTATCTCAAAATGCAAAGGTAAATAAGCCCCCGCCCCTCCAGTCAGTGGTCTACATATCAAACCTGTTGCGGGAAGCCTCGCCATAAATAGCAGTCGCCAACCTGTTGCGGTGGCTTCGGAAACATCGGTCGTGCCACTTTATGGTGATAGCATACACTTCCGTGGTCGTAACTTCCCCAGAAGAGGCTCCACTGCGTTTCAGGCGGGTACTATTTTTAATATGTACGGCGAGCTTTGGCTTCTTCGATGTGACAAATTGAAGAGCCAACTTTTGGACTGTACGAATAATTCCTAGATGGGCTGTTGTGATCCTGTACATGCAGCTGTTGATAATTATTAGGCATATAACAAAAGCGATAAAACCTAACCACTTTAGGATAGAATTAACAACACAAGAAAAATTTCGGCCTGCTATGTTGGTGCAAAACGATGTCATCTAATCCAAGTATTGGCGTTTCGAATATTCGGGGCCAGATGTGTTACGAGGCTAGAATGAACAAGAAATGGAGGAATTGGTGGGCACGAAAAATTTTGTCACAGTCCAAAACTTAATTAAGAATAATTGTACACGCGACTTAACTTAAAATATGTCAACACGACCATCCTCTTTCAGCTACTGGCTACATCTGGAACTAATTGAATAGCTCCTATAGTTAGTTACCATACAAAGACAAATTGAACTATCATATTCATTTCATCCTTTTTGTATTTTTCTAGGTAGTTGTAGAAATGTATCTTTTAAATAAAATATTTCATTTTGCTTGTTAATAAGCTTTTTGTATGACTTTACATCAAAACAAGCCACCTGACTTGGTTTGCGTAAAGACATTATAATGAATTGAAAAGTTTCATATTCATTATGGTTTAGAAGGAAATCAAAAATTGAAAGATCCACACTTCCCCATTAGAATGAAAAAGTTGGCGAGACTCCTTATAGCGTAGTGCAATGCAATTAAAGAGCCACGGTTACAAGACTACTTGATCTCCTGTAACATCTCGAGGTAAGTATGAAGAAAAAGAAAAAAGACATAAATCAACGATTTATGAGCGAGATCGACTTCTTTTATAGAACAAAAAAGTCGTGTACTTGGTGTTTTTGAAAGAACATTTAATCACATTGTTGCAAAAACATGCTAACCCTGTGATTACGACTACTATTAGGTTCAGTGATCAGAATAACCCAAAATTAAAGATACATTTTAATTCAAACGGTCTAATCTTCCTCTAAGGGGGTTCTTTTTTCTTTTTTTTTTTTGGCTAAATTCTACAATACTGCAACTTTTTGCAATTTATGTATAAATTTGATAAGTTTTTATGTTAGACGCTATTTATTTACAATTTAAAGTGAACAACGTTTCCAGCTACATGTGTAGACACTTGAGCAGTTAGGGTTCCTGACCAAAATGCGAGGCTCATTAAAGTCAGCTCTAACAAGAGCAATACCAACGTCTTTACCCAAATCTAAGTTGAATGCACCGCTGCTCACAAAGCCTACTAGATCTAATACGCTTGGTTCTGCATGTCCCGACGAAGTGTGATCTTCCGAGTTTACTGAAGGATTGTACAATCTTGCATTATCTCTTATTGTACCCGTACCTATAACATGGATTGATATCTGAATCACAGGTAGCCTGGGAAATCTATTAATTTCGGTAAGATTGTATGTACCTTTCATGAATGCATTGTGAAATTCATTTGTTTTATTATACAATTCGATTGAGATAATCTCCTCCTTATCTTCTTTCTTGCTCTTTATAAGCTGTATCAAATCGTTTTTCGTATTAATATTTCTAGTTCCATCATCTTTATAATCACTAAAATCTTTGTTATTCTTAAGTTCTTTGTTGGCTAACTTCTGACCAAAAGTAAGTAGTTGTAAAAAAGTCCAATCGCATTTAAACGGGTCGACGCCTTTCTCCAATACATCGTACTTTGGCTGCAAACTTTTGGGTAACTTATTATAATTTTGTTCTTTTATAAGACCAAGGGCATTATTCTGTAGCCATCCATCTCTCAAAAATTGAAAATCGACAGGAAAGGTTGGCCTCAAACTTTCAAAGTTGAACTGCTTCAATTGTTTCAGACCACCTACTTTCAAATAAGGTATTTTAACGAGTTTTGACCAGAGAGGCATAAGCCAGAACCAAGGTAATATTAGGAGCCAACCATTAGATTTTAATTTAGTAATTAGTAAAGGTATTTTTTTTGAATCATGCTTTAAGATATTAGAGTTTGGATTAGTTCTAGCAAACCCACTATTCAACTCTTGTAATGATGCTTGGTTGGAGTATGATGAATTTCTTCCATCAGCACTCAAAAGAGCCTTTAATGATTCATCGTTCACCATTTTATCTTTGGAAGTGCTTATGATCAAATCGTTCAAAGAAGTATCGCTATCGAGTTTTTTCGGTAAAGCTGGATTCTTCCAGTATCTTGGATCGTCAACGAAAAAGCTAAAAGTGGTACCAATAGGGACAAAATCATAGTCGCTAGTGTGTGCAAGTTGCAGCCACAAGTTAGATGCCTCGGGGTTGCATTCAGCATATCTTGGATCCAAATGCAATATTCTCGATAATGCATTTATAGACTTAGTTCCAACTAACTCCATGCTTGCTAGAGAATATCTGCAGTCATATATTTTATCTCCGTCCAGTACGACTTTCAGTTTCAAATGGTTAAAAAGTTCTTCATATAACGTGGGATGAACCTTAATAAGAAACCTCCCCAAAGTAATATCTGAATAAAGTAAGAGCTTCCCTACTTTTACACCATCAACAAAAAGCCAATCATTAAGGCTTCGGTAACCTTCAAGAATATTTTTCGGTACCTCTCTATTGAATCTTGTAATCTGTAGAAGGATACTTTGATATTTATCTTTGTCACCGATCTCTAAAATCATAGTACCATTGTATGTACTGTCAAACAACACTGCATCTCTTTTTTTTGCTCTATTCATACTTTTGAAACACTTCTGAGTTGGGGAAAGAGGAATTTGATAACCATATTGCTTTTTCATGTGAAACCTTTTAGCATGCCAGATATGAGTAGGTAGCCATACATGATTAGACTGTCTCTTGAAGTATTTTAAATTTCCTTTTGGCTTCGAAGCAAACTCATTAGCAGAAGTGTTGTCATATGAGCCTATACGATTATTCAACTTTGGTTTTAGTTGACTATCAATCGTTTTTATCTGCTTATTGACAAGAGAAATTCTTTTCCTTAGACGTAAATTTTTGTCAAAGACCTCACCTTGCGGCAATTGCTTCAAAGCTTTTAATTTTGCTCCAAGTATCAATAATTTTCTAGTCATCTTGAGTCTATACAATTCTCTCCTTCCACGGCCATGAGATTTAGTATGATCACTATTAGCTGAGCTTTTCATTTCGCTTAATGCTTTTTTTCGAAGCCGCTTAGGTATTCTTTTGACATTATGAGAGGCAGCTCTTCGTCTTAAAGTCCTTGGTAAGCTTTGAAAGACCCTATTTGAGGCTGCATATTTAGTATTCAACTGAGATAGCTCAAAAGATTTTATTTCAAAAGACCTTGAATCTAAAAAATCAGGAATGTTTAGTTTTTTACTTTCCACGAAGCTTGAATCATTTAATTGCGTCCTAATAGTTCGACTATTATATAGTCTTGACTTTTTAGAATTATCTACCATTCGTTTTTGCATTATCAAATAATATAAAAAATGTCAATTTTTCTAACCGCTTATTTATATACGATTTTGAAAATTGATATGTTCCCAAATTATATCAAATTAAATATTTAAAATGAGAGGGAAGTTTAATTTACATATATTGTACAAACCTATGTGCTATATGTTTATGCTATCTTGTCCTAATCCATCTAGTTATTTCAATAGTAGGATACACTATATAATGTAGGAAGATGTGTGTGTTCTTTTTGCCATTCAGCAAGAATGCCCAACATCTGATCTTCTAATAGAATGTCAGATTCATCTTCATAATCATTTTTCTTTTTTTCCTTGAATTCATGGATCATATTCACCAATTTTAGGATGCCTTTACCACCTATCATAGCGTTTTCGTTATCATCTTTTATATCCACATTTACAATATGAACTATTTGTTGAACTTCATCAACATCTTCCTTGGCATACATTCTATACATAAGATCATCCAAGACACTATCGAAGCATCTCTCTTCGCATGTTATTATCAAATCGAATTTTCCAGCATAGTAGTTAGTTTGCCATTTTTCAGGAGCCGATTTAACTTTCATATTTCTTTCAAGCATATGTATTAACCCATTAGATTCATACATCTTGCGGTAACTTTGAGAGCTCAAGTCTTTAAAAATAACCTCATATGGGGTACCAAATTCGTACACATTAGGCTTGTCTATCGTTGGACCCGGAAGCCTGACAGCTGATCCAGTACCAAATGATTTTACGTCATAACCAGCATCATTAAGCTGCTTGTGACATTCCATAGATCTATTATTATTTGATGCACACACTGTACATATTTTCATGCTATCTACAACCATTCTTGAACACCTAAAATTTATAGAACTTATTGAAACAAAGAATAAATTATTCGATGTATCACAAACTGGAAGAAGGGAACTATAAGATATAATAATTAAAAAATACAACGATTAGGATTAGTACAGTTCATATAAGATTGAAATATGGATTTTGAAAATAATTAGAATTAAAGCTATAACCAGTATTGAAAAGCACACGACCCAAAATCACAAAATCGTATAAAGTAGGCAATATTTAGGTTGAATGTAACTCTATAGGTATCTATGAAAATCAGAACCCCCAGTTCTGAATGGCCGAAGAAAAAACATCTCCCTAACACTTCTTTGTAGATAAAGCTAAATACTGATTTCATGAATTGATTACATTTTCCACCAGAATAGAATCTATGTTTTCATAGTTTTCTGATAGCTCATTAGTAACGTTCACAGCCTCTTCTTTTGATTCAATAGAGCCATCATATGAATACCTATCAGTCTGAGGAGGTCCATTGTGTACATCAATTTGAGCAATTTCTCCTACAGTTCCCAGTCCTTCCATGGCTCTATTTTTGTTTTCTTTAGCAAAATCACCAATATCTATGAAGTCATCATAATCCTGAATACTTCCTATACTGATAACATCGCTTTCATTGGAGTTAGCAACATCTTGAAAGGATTCGGAGGGGCCACCATTAGATGGGCATTTAACTACTGTTTGATCATGTTCGTGGAAATTCACGATCTTGTTTTCGTTAGAAAAGCACGATTCTTTAAAAGTTCGGTAATCATTATAGTCATTCACCAATATCCCAACCACCATTGACGGATCCATGTCGTTAATATCTAACCTTTGGTAACTTAATGTATGATAGCTTTCAAGATCGGGCTCATCTTTAAATTCTTGAGGAAAGTGTGGGTCTAAATATATTAAATCCTGACCTTGAAACCCCACAAAGTAGAAACTGGACGAGGGCCTGCCTCCAGCTATTCCAACGGATTGGCTTACAGAGAGTAAATGAAGTAAACTACTCTGATATATTTTATTGACTTTGTCAATTCCCAACCTAATAGGCAAAAGGATCAATAAGACTGCCGGTTCATTATCTAATAATATTCTTTCAATTTTATTGTCATAGAGATCACAACTTTCACTAATCATGACATTTAGCTTAGGAACGTCTGGTAATTTTGAGCCAACCTTATCACATAAACGCTTTATAGATAAAGATGCAGCATTGGGACCAAACCACTGACCTGGGAGGACCTTTAAAGGCAGGTCAGAAGCAACTTTGATAAAATTATGCAATGAAAAAGGAGCTTCTGAGTTGTCAACGAATAATTTTATAATCTCCTTATTGCCTAGCTGCAGTAGCCGCAAATAAGTATTTGCTAATAAACTCTGAGATGTTCTTATCATACAGCCCCAGCCAACATCTGTGGTAAAGCTATCATTGTCAATTAAACTTGCGATATTTTGAAAACCTTTCAATATTAGGTTTTTGCTAAACAATAAAGACTGAACAAAAGAGAGGGGACTTGGTCCTTCGGCCGACTTGGGAATAGGCTCAAAGCCAAATCTATAAGTAATCCACAATCTCGATCGAAGATCTGCTTCAAAATCGGTTAGGCTAGTATAGGTTTCACCCAATATGGTTATTGGTTTTATGTCTTTCTTCTCTGTTGTCTTATCGTTCACACTAGTAATTTGTTGCCAAATTTGTGATAAATTAAAAGAATTTGTATTTGTATCATTAATTGGGCTATCCCTACTTGTATCATTGACGTTGTTATTATCTCTTACCATATTATTTCATAATAGTATTTAACTCTTTATAACTTGTGCTGATTTCATGACACAGTTACTTGCCCTCAGATATCAATATGTAAGTTTTGTGTAAGTGTACATTTATCAAGATTGTGTGCTGAAGAAGAACGTGTTAAATTAAACAAACTTACGCAAGAATCATAGCAGCTTAGAAAATGCCAAGAGGCTCCAGAGGCAGAAGCGGAGCTTCCATGAAACATTCAGGGAATGGCAGATTTCGATTAAACAACCGTAAAAAGAGAAAAAGCAAAGGTAAATCAAATAATCATAGGGGAGAAAAAACTACTGCAATAGATGTTCCTGAGTTGATGGATTTGAGTGATAATGTGTACATTCCTGATATGGCACATAGGGTTACATCAATGAAGGATCTTTCAAGTAGACCAAGAAAACTAATGGATGAAGCTGTCTATACAAATATGCATCTGGATGACATATTCCGAAAAAGATTAAGAAACATGCCAGTCGAATTCGTGAAGGCCACAGAAACTTATGATCCTAACACAGAGCTTCTCAAAGATTTGGCTAAGGTGGGTCAGAATTTGAAGAAAGAGAGTGAAGCTTCACTCTCCGAAAGTGAATCAGAAAGCCCGAACCTTCAATCAAATAAAGTTAAAAATGATAGAGATGATACAACCAGGGAACCTACACCGAAGGAACATATATTGATATCTACGGAAAAGGAAGTAGAAGTAGAAGTAGAAGTAGAAGAAGAAGAAGAAGAAGAAGAAGAAGAAGAAGAAGAAGAATCAACACCAGAGGGAGATTTGCCAGACGAAAGTATCTCGGAAGGCATTAGCTCAGAAGAAGAAGAATCTGAAGTTGAACTGGAAGAAAGTTTGAATTCAAAACTGCATGTGATCTATGATATAGAAGAAGACTACATTGAAGACGAAGAAGCATCGAGTTTGTTTGATGATGTTTCTAGTGAATTTAAATCGCCATTTACTCCTTCCAAGCTGGATGGATTTGATGGTCGGAAAAGTATAGTAAGTACGACTTCTGCGGACGAGGCGTCAAGCAAATATCCTGAGTACGGATTTTTACCTGAAGATTATGAATTTGACGTCTCCACAATAAGCATATCCAACATAAGGTATGGAATTTCAAATCAGTATTTTGTGAAATCAGCGGAATTAACTGGCGATGATTTCGAATGGACTGATGAAGATGAACTTTTTGAATTTGTGATCCTGAAAGGGGTGAAAGAAGACAGATTTAACAGTTTCATTACATTTATGACAAAGGACATCACCGATGCTCAGAAAGTAGATGATCAAGAGTCCGATGTCTATATATCAGACTCATCTGAAGAGGAGGACTTCTATGATGAAGGTGATAGTGAAGAAGAGGGCGATGGTATCGCTGATCTTATTGCATTCTCAATGAATCTGAAATTTGGTCAACCGAATGATGACTTCATTGAAACGAGACCACTAAAGACTATCGGGAGTGGTAAGAACAAACGGTTAGACTTAGATAGTTTTGATTTGAATGAAATGCGGGAATCATTACAGGAGCAGTATCAAATACGCAGACAGTCTAAAAAATCCAAGAAGTTTCAACATGAAGAAGAGTTGGTTGAAGAGGGATTAAAAAATAATGACCTATTTATTAAATATCCGTATCAATTACATGTCAAAGATATGAAATTTGAACTCTTGGAATTTTTACATGATGCATCTCGTGATGACATAAACTTTCCTCCCTTAGATCCCCATGGAAATAAAACAATTTCGAAGATGGCTGACTGTTTCAATTTAAAATCCAAAAAGTGTGGAACCGGGAAGAAGCAATTCATTAGAGTCTCGAAAACAAAACGCACATTCCAATACTTACCGAGACACGATCAAATAGGAAGAATGTTAAGACAGAGACCAATTTTCAAAAGAACAGATCAAAAACATCCCGAAGCTGATATTTTGTGGCCTCTGAAAGAAAAAGTGAAGAAAAAGGGCCCTTATATTAAAGAAGGAGAAATTGTTGGTGGAAATGCTCCTGAGATTGCCCATGACAACGTAGGGAGAAAGTTATTAGAGAAATTAGGTTGGATTAAAGGTGAAGGTCTTGGTGCACATGGTAACAAAGGTATCAGTGTACCACTTACAGCTAAAGTCAAGAAATCAAAATCAGGACTTGGTTAGATTTATTCTATTGTACATAAATAAGTTAACATATAATTAATATTTTTTCTTACCTTTTTTGCCGTAAACCATCTTTATAGATCCAGCATGGTCCATGGTCTTAATATGCTGAAATAATGCATTTCTTGTCAGGAACTTTTCCAGGCAAACAGCACAAATTTCTTCTTGAGCCGCCTTGGTTTTTACATTTGGTTTTGATGCGGATGACTCAGAAACTTGAACACCAACCCCAGTTCCCGATTTCTTTTTCTTTTTTTGTTTCTTCAAACTCTTCTTACCTGAAGATGACCAATCATCGTCACTATCGTTATTTAAGCTGATACCTTCAGTTAACTTGGCAAGATCTTCTTCCAAAGACTGAGTCTTTAGTGGCTCCGGTGAAGCAGTCCTTTGTCCAACCTTATTCTCTTTTATCTTTTTCTTTGAAACATTTGTGGACTTTTTAATACTTGTGATTTCTTGATCACTTTCTATTTCATCATCAATTTCATAAGTAGCATAAATGTTATGGTTTAATTGGTTCAAGTCAGAAGTTTTGCCTTCGATATTATCATCTCCATCTATATCATTATAATGTTCACCAGCTTCCACAATATCACCATTAGAATATGTTTTATTGTTAGAAATCGACAGGTATTCGTCATGTGGAATGCTATCACCATCTGAAGCTGTTTTATACAACTCCGATTCCAGTTCACCTTGCTCATCAATTCCTAAATCTATGCCTTCTTTCCTCATTTCCCATTTCAACTTCCTTAATAGCTTTTTATGCTTTTTCGATTTTTCATGGGCCATGAACTGTTTTTCATTCTTGAAGATTTTCAGACAAACAACGCATTCGAATATGACAGGATTTTCATCAGGGTTATCAAACTCATCAAACTCACTATCGGTGCTTGTATTATACTCTTCCTCCAACAACTCTTCTAATTCTTTGATCTCATCATTTGAAAGTTTTTGCCAATCTTGTACTTCAAAATCATAATCTTTTGCTAAATTTTTAAGATTCATTTCGTGATCTTGCTTGACATGGTTTTCAACAGCTTGCATCCGTTTTTTTTTTCTTGATGCTTCCAAATCTTTCAACCCTTTCTTAACTCTTGGATCTCTTTTCTTGATGAAGGAAACTAGATTTCTGACAGCCTCATTATATTCTTTTCTAGCCAATTCTCTTAATCTTTTATTTTCTTTTTCCATTAACCGCCTAGTTCTTCTGTCTTGGGCGCTAGAATATCTGTATTCATCTTTCCAGTTAAAGGTTTTGATTGTCAGAAAAGACAGCCATATATTGTAGAACGGCTTGACTTTTGCTAAGTAATCAGCTCCACTATTTCCAAATCGGGGATAGAATAAAGAAGATGGGTCTAAAACATTAACGTTATTTGCATCATCTTTATACTTACTATATTCATCTAAAGCTTGAAATTTTCCATGAGATATCTCTTCAGCAGCCAACCTTTCAAAGAATCTTTCAACTACATTAAAGAATCCGGAAAGAGAGTCATCCATTTTACTATAGTAGGATGGATCAAAATATTTCATAATCTCCTCGGCGGAAATACTTGGTATCACCATCTCATCTTCATGAATGACATTGTCAAAATCGTCTCTCAAAATCTGTGACTTATGAGAGTCATACCAAGATCTCTCTTGTGGATCTGATAGCACTTCGTAAGCTGCTCTAACTAGGGCAAACTTAGCAGTGGCTCCTTCCACATCATCTATGTTTTTATCGGGATGGAGTTGTAATGCCTTTTTTCTATACGCCTTTTTGAGCTCAGAATCAGTAGCTGTTGGATCTACCCCTAGAAGCTCATAATAACAAGTCTTCATTGTGGTAGATAATCTTTGTTCAGTTCAAGTAAACTTCTAATGTGTAAGAATAAAAAAAAAATAGATATACATCGCGGATCATAATTTACATTCATGAAGTTAGCTGTAGTCATTTAGGTGTGATATACTATTAAATAAATAAAAATAAAGTAATCGTCACTAATATATAGCACAATTTCCAATCACCAACCTTTTGAATGGTAGTCATCTAAGTCATCAATGTCACCTGAATTGTCATTAGCCAAATTCTGAACAACTTTAGATGGGAGAGGTATCTTTCCTAACTTATAGTCAATTATTATGGATTCTTTCAAAGATTTACTTAATTCAGTAGACAACATAGAGCGTCGTGTAGTCTTAGGAGATAGTTTAACAGATTTTGAATTTGCAGAAGCTGAATTCGAGGATGTCTGCGTAGACGATGACGATGACGATAGCTTTGATGACTTTTCCAATGTATCCGTGAAATTATTACCAACAGATGCATCTGTTTCGTCTTGCGTCTTCAGCTGCGCATCTGAAAGGATGGCTGGGGAGCTTCCTTGTCTGCTTATCTTACCATTACTGTCTAACAGTCTTGTACTCTTGGTTTTACTATAACTACCATTAAATAGACTTGTTAAATTCAAAGAACTTTTTGATAATATGTTTTTAAAGGAATGCATGGGTTTAATGCCAGAATATTTGTTCAAGCTTGAAGATAGTAAGTTATGATGGCTTTCTTGATTTTCATTTGCATTGCAATTTGTTTCCGTTTGG
This sequence comes from Priceomyces medius, assembly GCA_030570455.1. NCBI lineage: Eukaryota > Fungi > Ascomycota > Pichiomycetes > Serinales > Debaryomycetaceae > Priceomyces > Priceomyces medius. The sequence goes on along the minus strand of JAJLVV010000001.1, from coordinate 367,047 downwards.
AAGCTTGAGCTGGATAATGACTTCGTTGTTACGTTGAAGTCCGATATGCCCACAATTGATCTTTGTTTACCTAATAAACTTTCATCTTCTTCCTGATCGCTCAAATCGTTTAAAATATGAGTTTTCACAAGCATATTTTGATAATGAGGATAGTTTTTGGATATGTCTGTTAGTGAATTACACTTCTTCGAGAATAAAATTGAAGGTCTGGTTTGATGAGTTCGATCACCGTTACGTCTGCTCTGATCGATGGTAATAATACCAGTAGTAGAAGATCTTTTCAAAAGGGGTTTTCGTGCAGACTGAGGCTTATTTTGTACTTTATTTTCTTCCATATTCATTTGATTGAGAAATAAACTGGATAATAACGAATGTGGCTTCAGTAACGATTCTGAGTCATTTAATTGAGTATTCTTTTCAGATTCTATAGGAATGAACTGCTTTCGTTTATCAAATTTCAAATGATCAAGATCAGTTTTGCCCGTCTCTTCCTCATCAGAAGAAACAGAAAGCCACTCACTATCATCATCGGTTTTACCACTTGCAGTCAATGGATGTGGCCTAGAAGTATTTGATGAATTACTACTTTTATGGTTATCTCTTATGCCGCCATCATATACTTCTTCTTCAGAGTCATCATCTTCAGAATCATCATCTTCGGATATATCAGTAGATGAACAGTCTGATTGGTTACCTACTTTCAATAAGTTTGCATGCAGTTGACTATTACTAAAAAGAGAATCTTGCCGTTGTATGCTTGCTGTAGGAGGCATGATGTTGTTGGCGTCCAAATCAGAAATACTCTTTCTCTCGTTAGACTTGCCTGTTTCCTTAGTTGGTTCATACTGGGCACCTTCTGGTGAATTTCCAATATAAAATATGTTTTTGTTAGACTGATTTGTAGGTATTTTAGATATAGTATGATTTTCGGAGGGAGCGGAATAACTGGGCAGCTTATTGGTTCCTTGCTTCGTTGTTGGTGAAAGAGAGAAACCACTTATAGAAATTCTCTTCCCATCTTCAACTATTTTACTTTCAAAATTCTGAAACGTAGTTTCTTTCAGTGTTACCTTTTTACAAACTCTGAACTCTTTACTTTCATTTTCTTCATCAGTAGAAGAGTAATCGTCTTCTTCGGAAATATCAGAAATGTCATCAGAGGACTGTGCATCGTCCTCTTGAGTAGATTTCGTATAGCCATTCAAACTTAGCCTTGAACTATGTGAAAATAGTGTACTATGCGAGTTTGTCAGTAGTCTATTAGATAGAAACTGCGATGATTTTGGCTTCAAGTCCAGTAATGTATCTTTTGAAAGCCCCGTCATCATAACATCCAAAGTATCAATAGGATTTGCTCTATTTTTAATACAGTTAGTTTCAAGTAAGACTTTCTGATTCAATAGTCTCCAAGACCTATTGTTTAAGCGCTCACAAGATGAAAACTTAGAATACACTAAATCGTCTTTTGTGAGCTTCCAAACTTTAATTAGCACCCGTTCAAAATCGGCACTATAATTCAAGGACAAATCAAGAGAATCAGGGGCAGGTAATCCCATGCCGAATAAATGACGTTGTGTTGGATTCAAATGACTAAATCAAATAGAAGGACTTTCGATCAACTTAATTAATTTATGTGTGCAACCGCCAAGTCTATACTGTCCTGCTTTGTTCTGCAAAATTGCGTTAAGTCTATGTGGCGATTATGGATTTACTCTTAATAGATTAATGTGCCTTGAAGAGATCCTGCTCTGTCCTTTGCCGCTTGCTTCTTTGAACTGCTTGCACCCAACCACTTCTATATGGCGCGTTCCAACCTCTAAAATAGGATCCTGTATTCTTTATCTTATTCTAAGGAGGCCTTTCAAATCTGCTGCCTTAGATGCTTATTACAATCTATACTCTCTTATAAGAATCAATGGTATCCTAAGTATTATTCATATATTTTTATTGTGACATCTATTAAAGAAAAAAAATCTCCTTCTAGTCTACGATAAACCAAACTTATCTGATTTTTCATGACCACATAAAATGTCTCCTGACAGATTTTGCACCTCATGATCCTCGCTACACGTGAGTCTGGAACTTGTAGAAAAGGGATAAGAAGTTCGAGCACCAATGTCGATTTCTCGAAGTCTACCGCCGGGAATGTCGTAGAGGAGCATTTATCTTACTGCTCCAAGATTTCCAGTCAACAGATCAACAAGGTATCATCACTGGTGCCGTATACATTAAGGGATAGGAATTGTGCTCCAAGACTAGATGTAGCTGACGGGGCGACACCTCACGGATATAGATGACATTTTTACAGAGGAAGAGTAGAAAGTGAGCCTCAAGACCATGGCACCTATAGCGTTAAGACACTGTATCATTTACAGGAGTTGGAACTAAGTCACCTCTTTAAAATAAAAGTTCAACCGCTTCTGTAGTGTTCGTGATTGGAAAACTGAGCCCATAGCCACGTTTGCGACATTACACGGAACTTTAAACTTAAATACACGACATTTTATTCCACCAGGCATAGGCGACATTGATTTGCGACATCGTGGGACTAAGTCGTAGAAGGCGTGCTTATGTGGGGACCGACTTGTATAGGAGTGATCAGGAGATCAACGAAACAAGTCATTGCTGACTTGGTATAATTAACCTTTGTCCCCCACCCGAGGCATGAAAGCGACTTTAGCGTACAATGTGCATCAGTGATGGCGCCTAGCTCTTTGCGATCACACTGCTTCTAATGACTACTCACATGTTCTTCCTATTTCGGAAATCGGAATAGCAACCTTTGTATATATATACATATATATATGTATATCATGTTCTCTAATTATGGCTATTTGTAGCAAGCGTATTTTGAAAGACATAGATCAGACTTTGAATTTACATAGAGAAGTGATGTCAGGAGCGAAATACTTAATCGGTGCAGCCGCAATTGCCGGCGGTGTTTACTACTATGATCAGAATGTGCAGCCAATTATCCCTAGGTCACAACAGGTTCAAACAGATTTGAACAAATTAGACAACAAGCAGAAGAAGTTGTCTAAAAAAGTTTCTCTGAAAATTGATGAAACTAAGAAGAGGGTTGAAAGGCAACCTTCCATTGGTGATCAAATTAGAGATTCTTCCTTATATCAAAATCTTTCTAAAGGTGTAGAAGATCAAAAGCAAACATTTGCCAAAAAGGCTCAACAAGAATCAAATAAGGGTGTATTAACTCAAGCAGTACACAAATACATTGACTTGATCAATGAGCTCGGCGGAAAGACCGCAAATGACACCAATTCAATTGCAGATAGAGCTAAGGAAGAGAAGTCTGCATGGTCCAACTGGTTTAAGAAGGAAGACGACAGATTCCAAAAAAATTTAGACCAAGCAGGAAATGAGGCAACTGAAAGGAGAAATGAGTGGTTCAACTGGGTCTCAAAGAATGCTGATGAACTTAAGGATAAGTCTCGGGAGGGTGTGAACTCTGCAGAAAACAAGAAAGATGATTGGTTCAAGTGGGGTTCTAAGAAGTCAGATGAGTTTCAAACCAGAGTAAACAACACATATGACTCTGCTAAAGAAGAAACGCTGAAACAAAAGGATAATTTCGAAACGCAATTGGATGCTACGAAGCAACAATTTTCAGAGACTTATAATGAGAATAAGCGGAAAGCAATTGATAGCTTCGAAAGAGCTAAGGCTAACTTGGATGATTTAACTGCAAAATTTTCTGGATCAGTCGAGCCAGATAAGCAGGAAAAGTTAAACCAAGCTAGGTCCGACTTCAACAGCTCTTTGTCAAACTTGAAATCATACGGCGATGATGTAATTGACGAAATCAATAAGAAGTTCAAAAACACTTTTGGAAGCAAGTGATTATTTGTCTTTTACTATATAGCTTCTGTGTAATGTCACGGCTTTCCGGTAGCTAATTTATCATGACATATCTCATTGCACTGTGATGTAATCTTTTGTTCTCTCAGGCTTGAAGATGCCGTAATTTATATATCGAGGAATTGAATATTATTTAACTTTGTTATATACCGGCACTTTCAGATTGTAGATATCTCAAAGTGCAATAAAAATCGATGCTGCGTAGTTCGATATATTTATGAGATAGAGATAGATATGCTATGATGATATTTCGAAGGTTTTTACAAGCGAAGGTAGTACCTAAGCTATATTGCAACAACATTGAAACATTAAAGAGCATTGACAAGCTAGCAACACATGAGCTTCTTGTGAAATTGGGATTCATTCATCATCCTAACTCCGGTCTCGTGAACTGGCTACCATTAGGACTTATGTCACTTCAAAAGCTAGAAAGGATTGTAAAACATCGAATCGAAGAAGCCGGATTTGAGGAAACCAGCTTAACTTCCCTATCCAACTCAGCTTTGTGGAAGAAGTCTGGCCGCTGGGATAACAACGAGTTGTTCAAGTTAAAGGACTCCATGAACCATGAATATTGTTTAGCGGCAACTGCGGAGGAAGAGATTGTCACATTGGTCACCAGTAGCTTAAGCAGCTACAAGTCATTGCCATTGTTGTACTATCAGGTCACTAAAAAGTATAGAGATGAAAAGAGGCCTAGAAGTGGCTTGTTGAGAGGCAAAGAGTTTGTGATGAAAGATGCATATTCGTTTGACCTTGATACCGAAGGAGCATTGGTGACTTACAATAAAGCTACACGTGCGTATGCGAACATATTTGACGATATAAAACTACCTTACGTGAGAGCTGATGCTGATTCAGGAGATATGGGTGGCTCATTGAGTCACGAATGGCACTATTTGCACAAGTCTGGAGAGGATTCCTTGTTTTCTTGTGATTCTTGTGGCCTGGTATCTAATTTGGAGAAAACTCTTTCCTATCCACAATCTCCTGAAGATGTCAATTCAGTTTCTGTCAGATATTTTATGACAAATGATAAATCTACTTTAGTTTGCGCATACTTCCCCAGTGATAGAGAATTACAGGCGTCCTTCCTTTTAGATGATATCCCCGATCTTGATATTATAAACACAGATGAAAAGATCGTTTTAGCCGAATTCTCGAATGAAGAAAATTTAATTACAAAACGTATGATAAGAGTAATGGATGCTAGGTTGACTTCAAGATCTAACTTTCCTGATTTCCCTCTCAAATTCATCAACAGATCATTAATGACCACTTTAACCGATGTACCTATTGTTTCTGCCGTGGAAGGAGAAATATGCGGCAAATGTGAGGATGGAAAGTTGACATCGAGCAAAGCAATTGAAATAGGTCACACTTTCTACCTTGGGGACAGATACACCAAACCCTTCGAATGCACTATCGAGGTTCCGAATGAAGACGGCAAGCTTGAAAAGCAGCCACTTGTTATGGGTTGTTATGGTATTGGGTTAAGCAGAATTATAGCTGCAGCAGCAGAAATCAACAGAGACCAGAACGGTCTAATTTGGCCCGCTGCTTTAGCCCCTTGGGAAATAACTGTAGTTGAAGCGCCCAGTGTTAATACACAATTAACTGAATTTTACGACTTAATGAATGAACAAGATATTGACTATCGTAAAGATAACAGACAGAGGGTCGGATTAGGTAGGAAGATAAGCCAGTCTAATTTGATTGGTGTTCCTTTAACAGTTATTTTGGGTAAGAACTTTCCCTTGATTGAGATCGAGATCAGAGGCAAAAGGTTGACAAATAAACCAGAATGGAAAAAGCTTCATACAAGCATCAATGACTTCGAATGGGAAGTCATCTATGATGAAAATGGCAATGACATAAAACATCTTGTACATATTGATGGATTCGTAAAAATAGTTAAATGTTTATTAAAAGATATGTGAATAGAACTTATATTTTTAATATTCAGTGAAATATACATCTAAGCATAGGACCAAATACAAACTCTTTTGTTCAAAGGTACACTTAGTACCTTGAGTTATTGGAATTTCCCCATCCTAATCTATTAAGCGAACTTACCAGTAATCTTGGCGAAAACATGTAAGATAATCACAGAAAAAATGAAACCTACTGCCAAAAACAAAACAACCAAAGGATCAACCCTTAATCCTTGCGCTTCATCAGTGAAAAGCTTCATCATTGTCGATGATGAGCCCCCAGCGCCTGCAGCTCTGGTTGACAAAGGTTGTGAATTGTCTGCCTGTGCTTTCTTGTCGGCGATGGACTTTCTCTTAGCTGCGCTTCTCAAGCCTCCTGGTGCTGACGACTACTTAGGTTAGTACTACCCCTGTAATTTTAAAGTGATTTTCTTCTACTTACCATTTGTGATCAATGGTTTCCTTATCCAACTCTTGTGCTTTGCTTGTCACACGTATACAATAAAATCCAAGTCGATGAAAAAACTCCAGATCTTTTGTGTAACAAATATATCATATATGCAGGCAAAAATAATCAGTTACATAGTGCTCACATAGAAATAGCTTCCATTACTTTTTGGCATAATGGCACACCTGGCGTGGGCGGGCACAGAGATATTGAACCACTAAAAAAAATATAGCGGCCATGCGCACGTTAGATAGTTGAGACGATCTGCTCCGGTCTGCAGTTAACAAGATAAATACCGTGTCAAGTCGGAAGCTCTCTGCAATTTTAAATAATCTCCTGTGAAGAAGTAGACACAAAACCTGGTCAAATAGATGATAGGAAGAGGCACGATATAATGAATGGATATTCGATAAGCAATTGAGAGTAGATACGATTGTAGTCTTATAATTTGTAATATGAGTATTCTGGCACCTGAGACGAGAGCCTGTTATAGTTTCAGTTTACCTACAGAAGCGTTATATAGATAGCCCATGCTCCCACCGGAGTTGATTTTGTGTGAGTTAAGTGGCCTGCATGTGGGTAAAAGATTCCCAGAGAGAAAGTTTTTTTTTTCGTTCTCTATTAATCGCCCTTTATCAAGTAGAGTTTTGGGAGCATCTAAATCTTTGGAAATAGAAGCTTATCTTGAAATCCGTGCTGATCATTCGACTCTAAGAAGAGTGAAGGAGCAAATCAGGTACAGAAATTAACACGAAGCACGATCTCTTTACGAAGAGCGCAGTGGATACAAGTTAATATAGAAGTACCAACAGGCCATAGAAGGTATTTAGTCAGCAAGAAATATCACCTAGTACGAAAACTAATATAGAGATCATCCTGAAGTGTGTCGTATAAAGAACCAATAAAATGGATTTAAGAAATTTATCAACTACTCCGAATCAGTTGGATTCTGTTATTCAACGCCGTCCATCTTTATCATCATTGTCATCTACATCAGGTTATGCTTCTTCAAGTTATGGAGGCGGCAACAATGGTAATAGTACCCCTCATTTGTCTAACCTGAGATTGACATCTAGCTCCAAAAACAGCATCGGTTTGCAAAATTCTTGGTTGAATCAACAGTCAGGAGGTAACAATCCGAGCACGCAAGCCGCCAATGTGGGACCATGGGTCGAACAACAACAACAACAACAGCAATCAACTTTAGACACGCTAGATAGCAAGACTATTGGAACCAGTTTACAAAAAGCAAAGAACTCCGAAGCAGATGAGAATACCTCATCAACTAATGGAAAAGCCATTGATAACAACAATACCACTAGATTTAATAGCAGCAATGATGATGATGATGATGATGATGAAGATGATGAGCTTATTCCAACAGCTATTGTCATCAAAAACATCCCTTTTGCTATTAAAAAGGAACAGTTGTTGGATGTTATGACCAAGTTGAATTTACCATTGCCATACGCTTTTAACTATCACTTTGATAATGGTGTATTCAGGGGTTTAGCGTTCGCTAACTTCACATCAACTGATGAAGCATCATTAGTTGTTAACCAGCTCAATGGAAGAGAAATTGGTGGCAGAAAATTGAGAGTAGAATACAAGAAAATGTTACCTCTTCAAGAAAGAGAAAGAATTGAAAGAGAGAAGAAAGAAAAACGTGGTCAATTGGAGGAGCAGCACCGCTCTACTTCCAATGCCTCTTTAGCTTCTTTGTTGTCTGCTGCATCTACTACTGCCGCTACAAAGAACTTGAGTGTCAATGGAAATGCCAACTCTAATATTACTGAAAGATTGTTTTTTACCTTGCCTGTGACAAACAACTTTAGTGCTCCTCCATTGGAGTTGAATTTCAACGACCCCGAGACACTCGACTTGTATTCCCAATTGATCTTATACAGAGATGATATGTCTAAATCAATTTTCGAATTAGCAATTTCTACATCTAACTTAAGTATGAGTCAAAGAAAAATTATGTCTGTCTTGTGCAGCTACCTTAACTTATTGGAGCTATTTGATAATGGTCTCATAATCATTAGGAGAAAGCCAGGCCATGTGGTTCAGGGTCTCTTAAACCAAAGTACACAATCACCCCAACCACCCTCTCATTCGACTTCTATGATGAACTTAAGTCAACACTCTCAGTTGAATAATCAAGGGCATCCAGATTTATTGAGATCACAATCCCAATCTGCTTTGCCTTTGCCTAGATTAAGACAGCAAACATCTACGCCAATCCAACTGAATTTTCCGCAATACGGCCAGCAGAACCAGCCTGGTCATAATGCGACTGCTTCTCAGCAGACGAGGCCCTTTTCACAGATTCAGTCATTTAGCATTTATCAGCAGCAACCACAGCAACTGGCAAATTCTAACCAGACTGCCGCTCAGTTGAATACCCCCTCTATGGGTTCAACTAGCGCGGCTGCATTGTTGAGGTCTTCAAACAACCGATCATATGTAGATGTCAGATCAACCCCACCTTTGGCAAATAATTTTAGCCAGCAGCAGCAGCAGCAACAACAACAACAGCAGCAACAGCAACAGTCAGTTTTGGATTCTCCATTGCCACAGCAACATCTGCTGCACCAAAATATTTTTCAAGGACTGTCGCTCCAAAATGGATCACAACCTTCTACACCACTAGCTTCAAATGACATCTCCTCCAGATTTCAACCATTTGGAAATAACCATTTGTCAGGAAGCTTCACCTCTTTACAACAGCAGGCTCCAAGCAACCTGGATGACGTAAATTCGTCAAACAACTCAAATAATAAAGATCTGTTAGGTAACCAGTTCCACACATTAAACTTAACGAATTCAAACAATTATGATAGCTCATTAGGAATTTGGGGACCTAAGTAAGCGATGAAACTAAAAATCAAAACTCCATCTTCATGACATGTGACTTATGTTTATGAATTACGATTATGATAATGAATCTATTCTGTAATTAGAAACCAAAATTTGCACAAAGGAAACTTACACCAGATTCGTTAAAGATGCAATTGCCCCACTTATGATTGATGTCCTAAGAATTTAAGTGGAATGATGTCGACCCATGTCTTTTATTGTTATTATGAATCATACAACATTAATTCAGCCTTTCAAACCAAGGGTGGTAAAATATGAAAAAAATAAGAAAAGAAAAGAAAAAAAAAATACTAAAGAGAGAAGCATATTGATGAGGCTCCATGGGAGCACATGAATTTTTGTGATATCGAAAAAAAACGTTTCTTTCTTGCCGATATGCTCTTATCTCTAACATAAGATTATAATGTTTTTCCAAGGAAATAAGAAGAAAAGTGAGAATCAGAATTCAAGATAGAAAATATGTGCCAGCACATGATACTAGATTATCAGAGAACCTTCTTGATAACATCTATGATTAACATTATTGCAATGAACAAATAAGATTTTAAAGGAAGGACAATTGATCTAAGTATATGTTATTATGTAGTAATGAGTAATAGAGTTTGTTATTTATACTTCTATAAATTTGACTAATTAATGCTTTTCGTGTATATAAAAATCACCTAACACAATATCTCAAAAGAAGGGGGGCTTCATTTTCTTAGAATTTGGCTGGCTTCTCATTTTGATATACCACTCACTTGTGCATGTCTAAGTATAATAAGGGAGCTGTGGCTACTCATGATGGCTCCACCATTATAGTTAAGGATATTGGGCTTCACGCACCCAAAGCCGATGAGGTTACGGTTAGAACATTAGGAGTTGGTTATCACCATCTCGTCCGAGCAAGAGCTTCTGGAAAACACTACTCAAGCACTTCCACAGGTACTGAGAAACTTGTGGGTGTTGATGGAGTTGGGAGGATTAATGGATCTGACCAATTGGTTTATTTCACTACCTTTGGGGATGCTGAAGGATCCTACAGTGAATATGTCAATGTGAAGAAGGAATGTGTATTCCCTTTTCCAAAAGGCTTTGATTCACAAGAAGCAATAGACAGGGTCGCGGCATTGAGCAATGGCGTCATGTCTTCAGTTTTGGCCATTGGTGGTAGAGTTCCTAGGGATGCAAAGATTGGAACTGTTCTTATCTTAGGTGTAACCGGTACGGCTGGCCAGTTAGCTATACAGGTCAGTAAAAGTATTTTTGGAGCCAAAAGAGTTATTGGTGTTGCGAGGACTACTGCCAAGTTAAATCAATTAAAAGAATCAGAACCTCTTTTGGATGACGTTATTTCCTTAGAACTGTCTGATGATGAAATTGTTAAGGATGGCTTGCTTTCAGAGGTAGATGTTGTTTTGGACTATGTATGGGGGGATCCTGCTAGTAGGTTCATGCGTAATGTTATAAAGTCTAAGAAAGATTCTACTACAGCAGTATATTGGGTACAAATAGGTCTGATTGGAGGATCAGAGGTTGCCTTGATCCCGCAGTTTTTTAGAAAGTGTAACTTCTTTCTTCTAGGCAGTGGTCTTGGTCCATTGACTTCTGAAGTTGAGAGCCAGCTCTTAAAAAAAAGTACGGAGTATTTGGCAACAGGAAAGCTCGATTCTAAGGTAACTTCTGTGCCATTTGCCAAGGTCAAAGAGACTTGGGATGGAGAATGGGACAACAGCTCTAGAATTTATTTCTCTTTTCAATAAGATTTATGTGTTTTCTTTTTATTATGTTCAAATCAGCATAATTAATAGGTAGAGTAAGGCAGTTCCAATTTCATATTATATGTAAAAAACAAACTCTGATTCATTATTGAGCTCCAAATACTTTTATCGCAAAATATCTAATATAGTATAAATATTTTGGGAATAGATTCAATCACATTACGTAGAAAAGTGGTGTTAGTACCTATTTTGTCCCTGAATATTTACAAAATCTGAAAGCCATCAACTAACAAATTATAGCTGTGCTAACACTCAGAGCTCATGAGTAATGCTCCCCCCCACCAATCGATTTTTTAGGCCCTAAAATTACAAAATGACACAAAATCGAGAAAAGAAAGGAAAAAAATCGACGTTGATGCCACTCACAATTCAAAAAATGACTTGTATGGAAAGAAGGGAAAAACTTCAATATCAACTAATAATTCATATAATTGAAATATAAAAACAACATCAGAAAGCTTTCTCTAGCTATTACAGAAGAAAGGAAGTTAATAAGAAAAGGAAGCCATTTTGAGCAAAATTACCGGAAAATAGTAAATATTTTATTTAAAGGCAAGAAGGCGAACTATTGGTTAAGTCGACTTTTTTTATAGTTATAAAGTCAGTTGTGGAATTGAGATAAGAGATTATCTTATAGTGGTTAGATTTTTTCTTGATTTGTTTAATAGAATCAGAATAGGGTTTAGAATCGACTGAGAATTTGATTAATCGTAAGTTTTTGAAACGATCGGGTAAGTTATAGCAATATGGGTCAAATTCTCTCGCTGCCAGTTACAGAGAAGCATTCGGGGTCAAACCGGGACAAGTACGTGGCCTACAGTATCTCATGCATGCAAGGTTGGAGAATCAATATGGAAGATGCTCACAGCACTATCTTGAACATCAATGATCTTGAAGATGATCTTGAAGAAGGTGACAAGGAGGAAGGAAACAAAGAAAAATCAAGTGGCTCTAATAAGCATATATCATTCTTTGGCGTTTACGATGGTCACGGGGGAGAAAAAGCTGCTATTTTCACAGGGAAGCATTTACACGAGCTAATTAGATCCACTAAGGCATTTCAGGAAGGCGACTATTCAAATGCTTTAAAGGAAGGTTTTTTGAGTTGTGACCAAGCAATTCTTCAAGATTATGACATGAGGGAAGATGATAGTGGATGTGCCGCCACTTCTGTCCTTATCACTCCCACAGAAGTGATTTGTGGTAATGCAGGTGATTCGAGAACGGTTTTGTCTATTAATGGTTTCTCTAAGGCTTTATCATATGATCACAAGCCTTCGAATGAAGGTGAAAAGGCAAGAATTTGCTCAGCAGGTGGATATGTTGACATGGGACGTGTCAATGGTAATTTGGCATTATCTAGAGGTATCGGTGATTTTGAATTCAAGAAAAACATGGATCTCCCTGCCGAAGAGCAAATTGTAACATGTTACCCAGATATCATAAAACATACCTTGGATTTCGAGAAGGATGAATTCGTTATTTTGGCTTGTGACGGTATCTGGGATTGTTTGACATCTCAGAACTGTGTAGAATGCGTTAGAAGGGGAATATATGAGCGTAAGCCATTGAGCCAAATTTGTGAAGAAATTATGGACTTATGTTGTGCACCAACTAGTGATGGTTCTGGAATCGGGTGTGATAACATGTCTATCGCTATCGTCGCCTTACTTGATGTCGAAAAGAACGAAACATTAGATGATTGGTATGAAAAGATTATCAAGAAGGTAGAACTTGCAGAGAAAGATGAGGGTAATAAGAAGTACGGGTCCATTTCGAGTCCTTACAATGATATATACAAGGAAATCTATGGAGAATACTACGAAATTGGCCAACAATCTCAAAGTTCAAGAAATAGCGGGGGTCAGTCTATATTTGGCGGATTATCTGGTATGCGCAATGGCCCTGGATTAGGAACATTTGGTGACCAAGAAGAAGCAGAGGAAGAAGAAGAAAGAGGTGACGAAGAAGAAGGCACTGCTGGTGTGGAAGATGCTTCTAACAGGGCTGTCTCCTTGCAAAAACTCTTAGCAAGCAATGCAATCACAAATGAAAATGGCGTTATATACTTGGATACATCTTCTGCGCAATCGCTTCTCGCACACTTTGGAATGTCTGGAGTTGAAGAGGGCGATTTAGATGGTGATGTTCATGATAAACATATCGAGGAAGAAGAAATCGAAGACGATGATGACCAAGTGGAACACAAGGAGTCATCTGATGAGGCAGGAAACGATAGCTCCAATTGAATTTTCAAAATATAATAGGAGGTCAATCGTAAGGTTTACTATTTTTTATTTTTAATTATAATTTCATCTTTTCCATCCTACCTGTTGGAATGGCTCATTATGAGATGGTGTGTATTCTACAATACATGCCGCCAGTTTTTGCGACCTCCACTGCCCCCTTTTAATTGGTTTATGTATGGTACACTATTTATTATGGGCTCTCGACGCTGAAATGATTTTATGAATGTCACCTACTCTTTTACGCAATACTTGCTAATATTGTCGATATACATATAAATATTCCCTTTTTATTTTGCGTATCGTTACTTAGATTTATATTTGTTCATTATCACGATAATTATTTTTTTTTTTTGACCCAGTAACGAAAAGAACTTACTGCAAATAGCACCTACTGCAAGCAATATCATAATGAAACTCAATTACGAACTAAAGTCTACAAATATGTCGATGTAACAAAACAATCATCTTATACCTTAATGACTTGCTTGTTAAGAAACAACAACTTCTTGTACTCACTGTGACCTGTATATTTCAAAATTTCCTTCCCATAACGCGTAAACATCAACATGGGAAGAGATCTTTACAAATCCATTGATTGAACTAACCACAAGAAACAAGCTGAATCAAACAAGCAAAGATTAGACAGGAGTCTGCCTTACAAGTGAAGATGGCCCCATCTAATCGACATCTATTGAACCATCTCAAAATAAGTGATAATAAATATTTTGAAGATGTGTCTGAGGGTAAGCTTGTTGATCGGTCTCAAAGACGAAGGAAAGGGAATAACTATTCAATAAGAGATATGTTCAATTACCCAGAACTATCTTTGAGCAATGGAAGTGGAAGAAAGGGAACTCGATCAGATGTAGTAATAAGTTATTCTGGTACTAACTTTAAAGTGAAAATTAAGTACAACAAACTGAAGACTAGAGCAAGAACGTTACTCAGGATGCCATTAGACCAGAAGGGTAAGAGTTTTAAACGAAAATTCAGAACATCTCAACAGAAAGTAGTTATGTCAAATTCAGATACAGTAGAGCAAGACTTAGATACGGTAGAACTTCCCTATAAAGGGATCTTAAGTTTTCCAGACTGTATCATTAATGGCACTGATCCCACCAGACAAGATAGAGAGATCTTCACTAAGTTCTTACACGAGGGAAGTGATCTCAGATTGAGTAATCAGTTAGATAATATTGATTCGAGCGAGGGGCAAACAATGTTTAATAGTGTGGAGTCAAGTCCAGCTCCGCCTAACCAGAACTATTTGAGATCTAGAATTAAGATGATACAATTCAGGAACTATGAAATAGAGACATGGTATACGGCTCCTTATCCTGAAGAATATTCACAATCTCCAAAACTTTTCATTTGTGAGCACTGCTTGAAGTATATGAACTCTTCAGTCAGTTATGAACGACACCAATTGAAGAATTGTAATTTAACAAATAACCACCCCCCTGGGCTAGAGATATATAGAGATACAACTACTGGACTTGCGATTTGGGAAGTTGATGGTCGTAAAAATATCAGTTATTGCCAAAATCTCTGTTTATTAGCAAAGCTATTTTTGAATTCCAAAACACTATACTACGATGTGGAGCCGTTTGTTTTTTATGTGCTAACAGAGATAGATCAAGACGATCCTTGTAAATGCCATTTTGTTGGATATTTTTCTAAAGAGAAACTCAATAATTCAGACTATAATGTGTCATGCATTTTAACATTGCCTATATATCAGAGAAAAGGGTATGGAAACCTCTTGATTGATTTTAGTTATTTGCTTTCAAGAAGTGAGTTTAAGTATGGCACTCCTGAGAAGCCATTAAGTGATCTAGGATTACTTAGTTATAGGAATTACTGGAAAATAGCAATCGCCTATAAGCTTAGAGAGTTATATACAAAATACCTACTAGATCAAGACGATTTAACTTTTTCTATCGAAAATTTATCTAAGCTAACTGGTATGACCTCTTCAGATGTGGTAGTAGGTTTAGAGCAGCTTGATTCTTTGGTCAAAGATCGTACAACAAACACATTTGCAATCGTCATCAATCTTAAAAAGATAACTTCCGTGATAATAAAATGGGAACAAAAGAAATATGTCCGTCTAGACTATAGCAAGCTTCTTTGGAAGCCAATGCTCTTTGGACCTTCTGGTGGAATCAATTCAGCCCCGGCATTATTATTGCCAAACCCCTCAGTTACTTCTCAGACAGAATCTTCAAGTATTCCTATTGTTAACAACTCTATTTCCCTGATTGTTGGCTTCCTTAAAGATGATATAAACAATCCATATACTTTTGAGGAAGAAACGTACAAGGAAATCGAGTACTATAAAGAAATGCGAGAGCAAAAAAAGGCTGAAGGTAACAATGTCACAGCAGATGGATCTTCGGACTTAGACGACTACATTATTTGCTACCCTGGTATCCCAACAAACCCTAAAAAAAGTACTAGAATCCAGAATGAAGTTATCAAAGAGGTTAGTGGAGATGATGTAGTGGAAACTCCAAATGATAATTCTAGTGTGAGTTCGATATATAATATTGAGCAGTACAATATAGAAGGAGAAGAAGAAGAGGAAGATGATGAAGAAGATGATGATTCTCAAAATGAAGGCGAAAGTTCTGATTTCGAAGATTATGAAGATGCTGAGGAAGGGGATGATGATCTGGTTCTAGCACCAAGTCCACAGTATAACGATTCAGCCTCGGTTGATGCTGAACTGGAAGAGGAAAAGACATATGATGCTCATGAAAAAAACTTCCTGTCATTAAAGATTAATCCCACAAAGCATAATACAATCAATTCCCCTGAAAGGCGGCTTAGAACTTCTTCCAGAATATCCGACATCAAAGGTGACTATGACGGGGAATCTTCTCCCTTGGCTGATAAAGTTAGACGGTTTGTGGAACCAAGAAGAACTTTGACTAGATCTCATTTCACTGATAGCAGGTCTAATCAAGTATCAAAAGATAATATTCTGACGACAAATAGAAGACAATTGCGATCTATTAGATCGAATGAAAATAATAAAGCACCTTTGCGTAGTTCATCGAGATTACGCAGATAAC
Source organism: Priceomyces medius (assembly GCA_030570455.1). Classification (NCBI taxonomy): domain Eukaryota; kingdom Fungi; phylum Ascomycota; class Pichiomycetes; order Serinales; family Debaryomycetaceae; genus Priceomyces; species Priceomyces medius. The sequence goes on along the minus strand of JAJLVV010000001.1, from coordinate 350,823 downwards.
GAAATATTGCATTCAGTGCCTCTACCTCGAAAGGGTAATGTATTTATAATATTATATTTGGAATATAATACATCTCATATTACTTAATTATGTTTATTTCCTCTATTTGAACAACTTGATAGTATTTTCATATATCATATCAAGAAAATTTTCTATATCATCATCCTTGGTAATACCGTATACTTTTGCCAAGACTTGTGCAACATAACCAATGAATATGGGTTCATTTCTACTTTTGATTAATGGTGCTGCGAAAGGGCCGAATTCAGTATTGATGGGATTGGGAGAATCTAAAGACCTTCTTGCAGAAACTATTTCTTGATGTTTCTTGAAATTTTCCTTCTTGATAGATGGGAAAGGTAAAAAGTCATCCATTTTCAAGGCACCATTACCTTTTGTCTTAGATTTGGTAATATCCTTACTCAAATCACTTATATTTTCGTCAGATCTTAATTCAGGGTAGAATTTATTTGGATATGGGAGTATACTGTGATAACCAGCGTGACTTTTTCTTATCTCACACCATGGTGCATCCGTTTCAATCATTAATTTATCACGAGGAATGTTGGCAGCAACCTTGATGTTCTCTTCAGTCTTTAAAGAACAGCCATTTATACCAATATAAAATCCTAATTTCAAAAGCTTTTCGAGTTCTTCTTGAGTACCCGTGAAAGAATGTACGACTCCATGTCCCCATTTTATATCGCCACTTTCTATGAATGGACTGAGTGTATTTATAAAGTCATCACACGCACTCCTCATATGTAAGAATAATGGGAGATTAAGACTTTTGAGTGAACTTATGACTTCTAGTTGCTTTTTAAACATTATCAATTGTTGTTTCTTCGATGAATAGTGTAGTCTATCATAATCAAGACCAATTTCTCCAAAAGCTCTAACATAGCCCTTTTTGACTCCATTAATAACCAAATCCTTTAGCTCAGCCATCTTCTCTTCAATGTCATCTGCCAATTCATCTGTATACTCTTCTCCGTTCTTCTTGAAAAACTCTTCTGCAACAGTACATGGATGTACACCGACAGTAGAGCCAAACATGGGCCCATATTCTTCACATAACTGGAAGTGGTCTTCACTTTCGCCAATGGTAGAAGCTGTAATCATCATCTTTTCAACATTGAACAACTTGGCTCTGCAAATAACATCATTTAAGTCCGGTGGATGCTTAGGCGTCTTTGAGCCGTTGTAGCAGCCTTGAAACATGCTGTCAGAAAAATTAACACCGATATCATAATACCTAGGTTTCCATAGAGATTTAGTAGACATATTTCTTAATTGCAACCGGAAAATTTGCCTATTAATCATCTATTTGCCAAGTTGTGGAAGTAAGACTTATAAAGCCCCGATGAGGTTACTCAAAATAATCGAGTTTTGATATCCGAACTTTAAAAATATACATTGAATGTTACTATATAAGTTGAAGTGCTATCATATACTTAGGAGATGCTGGATGAACTAGACAAAGTCTTAGGTGCTGCAGAATCGGAGCTACTAAGAGATAAAGAAATTGAAAGAATAATAAAAGCAAATGAGCATGACTACTATTCAATACTAGAGATTGTACCTATAGATAACGAAAGCTCTCTTAAAAGTGAAATAAAAAAAAAGTACAGAAAGAAGTCACTTTTGATACACCCCGATAAGTCAAAAAACCCCAAAGCACCATTGGCCTTTGATAAGCTAAAAAAAGCTGAGCGTATCTTATCTGTGCTGACTTTGGTGGAAGAAGGAAATGACTCCGACGAAGTTGCTGATGATGTAAAGCAGCTACTTAGAGAAAAGAAGAGATTGGACGATATATATAAGGCAGCTTCCTCCCAATTGAAAATTGATATAGCCCCTGGGTATGAAGACAAGACAAATAAATCAATACGCTTAAAAGTATCAGAGATATTGAACATAGAAGTCAAACTGGAAGAGATTGAGCGGAATTTCGAACAGAGACAGAAAGCAAATGAATTTGCAGAAGAGAAAAAACGACACGAACAACGGCAAGCTCTCAAAAAGCGTGAAAGTAAATGGGAAGATGACAGAGATAAAAGAGTTTCCAACTGGAGGAAATATACTAGTAAAGTTGAAAAGAAGAAACAGCTGAAAAAGTCACTGAAGAATAAAGTTCTAGCTTAATTAATTCAATATGGCACAACTAGTATTTGCATATACTTAATATCATTTCTTAGATGTTATGTTTCTGTACCTATATGTAGTATGATCTCAAATTAAGTATATCCTCAGATTGATACTTATCTCGATATTTTTTAAAAAAAACCGACTATTATATATATACTGAAATCATAAGCAAATATGGTGCACAGCAGTACAATACAACTATTTGCACTTGTAACTGTGTCATTTGCTAGTGGTTACTTCTTTAAATCCCATTTCTGTCGGACAAAATTTGAGGTTAAAAAGAGAAGAACTATTTCAAGTATTTCAAGTTCGTCCGAAGAAACAGAGGAAACAGAAGATGAAGGTGAAGAGTCTGAAGATGAAGGTATTGACGTAGACTCGACTCCTCTCAATGAAATTCCAGGTCCAGCAAAGATGACTCTTATCGTTCGTCAAGATTTGAAAATGGGTAAAGGTAAAGTAGCAGCTCAATGTCTGCATGCTACACTTGCTTTATATAAAAAGATCACTAATCCTGCTAGTGACGCTTATAATCCAGAGATGGTAAAAAGATGGGAAATAGAAAACGGTCAAGCTAAGATCACACTACAAGTGCCTAATGAAGAGGAAATGGACTTATTATTCGCTCGTGCTATCTCTTTGGGTATTAATGCATATACTGTTCACGATGCCGGTAGAACTCAAATAGCAGCTGGAAGTGCAACTGTTTTAGGGCTAGGACCAGCTCCAAATTTGATGATAGATAGTGTGACAAAAGACCTAAAGCTTTATTAGGATCTACTTTACATATCCATATAGACATCGTCATACTAAATATATAATCATCAGAAAGTTCATTTATAAAATTCTTTGATTCGTGTCGAGCATTTCATTAGCAATAAACAATAACTATCTACATTTCCTTTCGATTACTTTATATTTATATATGTATGCTTTGATTTGGAACTAATGTTACCTGTATCTCTTTTGAATAGACTCTCTAACAGAGAGAGGGTTTACAGCAGAACTAGCTCTCCTCTTTCTGCCCCTCTTAGTCGTGGGTATTGAGTCATCTACGTCAACCAATACATCATCATCATCATCGTCATCATCATCATCGCTGACATCGATCCCTCCTATTACATCATCAACGTCATCGTAGAAATCTGGAACATCAAGACCAATCGACGATTGTCGCCTCTTTCTATGATCCCTTGATGTAGATGATCTGTGACCATTTCTAAGCTTTTCGAGATAGTCAATTCTTGTCCATATTTCACCCTCGGTTCTCTGTGGAAGTAAAATGGAAAGCTCTGCGAACGATAACTCTCTATTTCTTCTGTTAACCAAAAGCTCGTCTTCCTCCATCGACCAGGGGATTTTGAAGAATGGTTGCAAGTTTGAACTTTGTGCAGCCGGCTTTGCCGGTTGCTTCAACTTGCGCTTTGTATATTTTAAAGCTTCGGTCTTCTTTACTTCTATTTTAGTACTTTCTTCGTCTTTTTTGTCGGTAGTGTGTGGTATCACCACGGAACCAGATCTTGAGTAGTAGCCGCCACCACTTCCAACAACACTACCATTCCTTAAGCTGGATACATTGGAAGTAGCCAACAAACCGGTGGGACCACTTATACTGGAATTTCTGGAGGGACCACTCACACTGCTGTTGCCGAACAAAATAGGCAAGTGTGCCAAAGCACTATTATTCAGCTGGTGATGTGGGATGTTCATGGACTTGGATGGAAGCGACGATACCGACGCTCTAGTGAAGCTTATTGAGCTTCTGTCGTCTTTAACAATCTGTATGATGGAATTATGATGCATATTGTGGGTGCCGGTACTTGTATGAGATTGGTTATTAGAAGCATTACCAGTTTCATTAGAAATAGAGTTTCTTGCTGCTAAGGAGTGGTGGGGAGGTGTATGTGACTGACTGTTATCCATTCCCATCTCACCATAGTATCCACTTGCACTGGATGTGGAGTTTCGGTGTGATGTAGGATCCACAGAAGGCTCAGACTTCGGCGATCGGTCCACATCTCTGTTCTTTGAAGGTGCTTTGCCATCAGGGCCATTTATACCGCTAAGTGATCCCAGTGCTGAGCGTCCTGTAGAATTGTAATGTGGTACAGGACTTGAGATATTTGAAGGAGTGTTGGATAACGCATTTAATCCAGCTAATGCGTTGCTTACACTATGATCGTATCCCGTAAATGTGGCGTTGCTTATGGGAGAGTAATTAGAAGAAAAACCTCCAGTAGAGTTCATGCTTTCGAACTTCCTTTCATTAAGGTTCATTTTCTTGGCAGCTCTTGTATCATTAACTTTACTGCCGCCAGAGTTATTCACCGAGGAAGTGTCGGCAATTGTAGATGTCGATTTTGGCGGGTTTTTTAAATTCCCTGACTTTAACCTTCTCCATCTAAATTGACACGCATTGGGTGTTCTATTGGTGAAGTGACTTGCTATCTCTTTCCACCCGAGTTTCTGCTGGTCTTTAAGGTGCATTAGCAATACATCGTCTTGTGTATCCCATGAAGTAGGTGTTCTCGAAAAGTTCTTAGCGCCAGTACTGTTGGGGGTACTAGATCCAGATCCTTGACTAAAGCCATCCGCTACGCCTGCCATTTCTGCGTCTCTGTTGATTATAGGCTGAATACTCATGCTCTATCACAATAACGTGGATGTACCTTATAGCTCTACGCCTACCACCATCGGATTCGCAAGATGATCATCGTTATAATCGACAACCGAGTGGCCGTTTACTGTGTACAGGATGCTTGAAAGCACGTGACTATTAAGAAATATTCGATAACGTCCCACTTCGAAATATGTTGAGCACACTATAAACGAGGTGGAGGAGCAAGCGTGGGGGAAACCGATAGGTATAAAAGTAATGTAATTATGGATAATATATTATCTATTTAATCCTCTGTGGATCCTACTTTTTCTATCCAGATCTTCTCCGCATCAATAATGGTGTTGTTATTTGCCATCATTTTGTTCATTGTCTCAATATACTCATCGTAAGGGTCACTGTCAAAGACAATACCACCACCAGCTTGCAAAAAGGCAGTGTTATCTTTGTAGACCATAGTTCTGAGAGCAATACAAGTGTTCATAGTCCTGCCATCATATCCCCAGTTACCGACAGCACCCGCATAGATACCACGCTTTTCTTGTTCTAATTCTCCGATTAATTCCATGGCTTTGACCTTGGGGGCACCACTGACAGTACCAGCAGGGAAAACTGATCTGAATGCATCAAACCTTGTCTTATCTTCTCTCAAGATACCACTAACTTCAGAAACCAAGTGCATAACGTGTGAGAAACGTTGAATAGTCAAAAGTCTATCGACATTTGTTGTGGAAGGTTGACAAATTCTGTTGATATCATTACGTGCCAAATCAACAAGCATAATATGCTCGGCCCTGTCTTTAGAACTGGATCTTAATATGTTTGCATTTTCTTCATCCTCCTCGTTTGTTTTTCCTCTCTTTATAGTTCCAGCAATTGGGTGAGTTACAATTTTATTATTTTGATCAGATTTAACAAGCAACTCAGGAGATGCACCAATAATCTGGAAATCAATCAAATCGATGTAGAACAAGTAAGGTGAAGGGTTGACACTACGTAAGTGACGGTATATGTTAAAGGGGTGAAGGGAAGTAGGACGTGCAACTCTTTGGGATGGAACTGCCTGAATAATATCACCGCTTAATATATGCTCTTTTAACTTGGTGACATGAGACTCATATCCGGCTTTTCCAATATTTGACTTGAAAGTTTGATCTTTTTTGATAGGTGGTTGGTGTGGATTAATTTCTGAGATAGGAATTTCTGCTCGTAAGATCCTTTCGATTGCGAGAATTTCCTCCGAAGCAGTTTCGAACTTGCTTTTTATGTCTTCTGGTTTGGTAATGGTAACATTGTTCACGATTTGAAATCTTTGATACACATGATCGTATACAATAATTAAATCGCACAACATAAATATCGCTTCTGGAACTTTAAGTACATCCTTTAATGGTCTCTTTGTCTTCGGCTCGAAATATTTAATACAGTCATAAGATATATATCCAACAGCTCCTCCACTTAAATCTGGAAGACCCGGTAATTGAGCTTGTTTTATAGAGCTCAATTCCTTCTCCAATATAACTAAAGGATCCACATTGTAATATTCCTTTTCGTAAACCTTTTCGTCATCACCTGCCTTGATAACTTTACGTGGGTTAATTCCAATAAAAGAGTATCTGTCAACTGTATCTCCATTTAACGCTGACTCAAAGAGGAATGAAGGAGATCTTGCTGGATCATTCAATTTTGCCAACTTCAAATATGCCTGATTTACTGTCAAATCAATATTGGAGACATACTTGAATAGAGGATACAAGTTAGCTGGGTCATCTGTACTCTGTTGACTTTCATATATACTCGCCAAATGGTCGAGTGACGGCTGGATCTGTTGCTAAACCTGATGTTAGTTTCCCATTCTTATATCGAAGAATGAAATTAAAATTACTTACCGACATGAACTTTAGTAATATAAGACAACGAATAATTGCAAACTAACTTTCTTGATGTAATTTTTTTTAGTATAGTGAAAAATCTCGAGCTGAGTCACGTACCAACCTGCACATAGTGTTGATTTTACTGAACTATGGTCAAATGTTCAAATACGGCTGCAACTGAAGCCATAGAACCTACTTTTTGAGTTAAAGAGACGTTGTTGCCTAGCTCTATATTGATCGTATTGACTTTCACCGCTCTATAATTTTGGATTGTATTGTGTCATATGTGATATCTACAGGACAATTAAACAAAAATACGAAATTAAGCTATGTTGCGGTGGTGTACCTTCTCACTGTTATAAAAGACAGTAAGGAACGAAGTTTGAAGTATTAATTCTGATGTTTATCATGAAACCCTCTCATATCTCTGTTCCGGTGCGTATCGTTAGGGAGGTCTCAAATTTCCTATTTCACGAATAACTGAATTAGGTGAAATTTCACTATTCCTTTACTTTAGGTTCCACTGGCTGTGCTGTAGAAATCAACTTGCCACGACGATTCTAAGATAAAAGATTGATAAAAATAGACCTTTTTTTCACTCGAGACACGGTACTTGCAATCGTGTCTTTAGCCCCTGGAGATGCTCGTGCATTCGTCTTCAAAGTAGTTCGCTCAAAACTCTTGGCATTGGCTGGACAATAGCCATTTCAAAACAAAGAGGAAATTTTCCGGATCAAGGCTCGATAGCAACTGCAAGATCTGCAGAGATATAAGGGGCCCAGATGTCATTATGTAGTAAAGACGTGTGTATTACATTTTGATCTTGTGACTATTGACAAAGTGTATATGAACTTTGGGGTCTTTGGTGCTCTTAATTTAACTTCTTTACTTACACACATTCCGTGTATCATACCCCTGGGATCATAAGCGTAGAAGTATATATGTCGACGAATATCTAGCTTAGAAATAGAAACTATGCGCCAAGAGGTAGAGGTACTAAAGTTGTAAAACATAATATGTGAGTCAAGAATAATAGATTACTTGATTGGAAGAAACAAATGTAATACTTAAATGTATAAAGTTGAATTATCTATGGTTAAAACTTAAGCCAAGACAGCGATGGCTCCAAATAATAAACAAGAACCAATCAACAAGGCTCTAGAAACAAAATCATATGAGATTTGTGGAGCAGCACCAGAACTCTTGGAAGAACCAGATGAACTGGAGCTAGATCCTGAAGAGCTGGATCCAGAGCCGGAACTACCACCGGTTGATTTAGAACCAGAATTGGAGCCAGAACGGGTTCCTGTTGGGGCAGAGCCAGAGACTGAACCAGTACCCGATTTACCAGCAGACTTTAATAAAGCTGCACAGGAAGAAGCAGTGGCAGGCTTCTGAACTGAAGCAGAGCCCTTGAAATCACAAGCACTACTTGCAGAATCATTCTCCTTGTAGTACATGTCTAAGACAAAATTCAACCTGTCCTCAGGGGAACATGGAGAATAAGCACCGTATTCACCGGTGGTACCGTTCAGATTGATACCCAGACAGTCGATGTGTGAACAGACATATGAAAACAATTTACCATAGTTATCTTCATCAACATCACTAGAAACAACACATCCTGCAGCCTTGCTGACACACTTACAAAGATCTTCGTTTGGTGTTGGTGGCAAGTCAGTAGAAGCATCCCAGTTGGAAGTAGATGTTGGACAAGAAGTTACGGTGGTGGATTGGGTAGAAGCGGAAGCAATTGATGGTGAAATCTTTTGAATTTGGGATTGGTAATTCTTGTAATCAGCCATAGTGGAAGCCTGGTCTCCTTTAATAGAAACCAAACCATAGTTGTTTGCTTCTTGGAAGTACATGTAAACGATACCACCAGACCAGACATCAGTCATGTCAGGACCGAACAATGTTCCAACTTCTTGGAAGGTTCTAGTACCTTGAGTGTTACAACCATATTCGGAGAAAAATATTGGGATACCCAAGTTTTGATATTGTTGAGTGGCTTTTTGGTATCCAGAAGTCTTGAAGCTGGAAGAACCACACCATTCGTACATATTGATACCAAAGAAATCAGCTCTTTCATCTTCATTACCGCAAGCAAAATAATCAGCTAAAGAGTCTCTGATATTCTGGTCGTCACTAGTGGAGTAACCAACTGGAATATCTGGGTAGCCCTTAGACTTTATGTATGCCTTGGTGTCTCTGATGGCAGCTTTAACGAAGGCAGAAGCGTCAGTGTTGGACTTACTGTTGGACACTTCATTACCAGCAAAGAAACCTAAAATGTTACTGTTGTTTTGGAATAAATCTACGACACTAGTATATCTCTGGTACAAGTCAACAGTCCATTCTGGAGATTTTCTGTTAATAGACTCGTCAGGAGTAGACAAATCAGCAATGACATAGATACCGGCGTCAGACAACATTTCCATACATTCGGTGTGGTCCAATGAAGTGTTCAAAGCGTATACTCTGATGACGTTGGTATCGACTGCAGTCAAATATGGAATATCTCTCTTACAAGCTTCCGGATCAGCCAAGGGATCGTTAAATGAGTTGTCACTCTCAGCATTGTTAATGACATCGGACTGGTAAGCAACACCCTTGATATAAAATTGAGATCCATTGTTCTTGTAGAAGAACTTGTTACCCACAATTTCGATTTCTGGCAAGTCAGCAGCACTGACTGAAGAAACCAAAGTGGTCAATGCTAGCAAACCGCTAGTCAATAATGACTTAAATAACATCCTTTTGAAAACGGTGCTGTTTTCCTTCTGTTTGTTTAAGATATGTTAGAGTCTGCTCAGTGTATTCACCAAACGACTGATATAACTTCCCAAATTACTACGAAACTAACAGTATGCTAAAGATTTTAAATTTACAAACTAATCAGGACAAGATCATAATATATACTGATTTGTTCCCCCGGAAAGCTTGCGTGGGTAAGCCAGTGATACTTGAAAAATTTTGCCCAAAATACAAATATACTGTCCGGATTAGGCAAATTTATCGGTAGGGATACACGAATTCAGTATCAGTATCTACCGCGCCTTGATGTATAGTTGGAAGAATTAGACACTGCCTCGTGTCTGGAGTGACGGTGTAGGAGAGAACAGAGGCATTCAATACTTGGCATGTTACGAATATACTAGCTAGTTACACTTTTACTTTCTGGAGAAAGATAGGGGGAGTTTAGGAATCATGGGAAATTATTCTGTGAACTGAGTTCGAGTTTCTATTTTAGGGACTTCCATTGGTCTGAACGGCGAGAAATGTCAACATAGCCGTCCGACTTAGGGAGGTGAAGAAGGATCCGGTCCATGATTACATTTGGCAGATCAAAAATAGTGTTAGAGTAATGAGACAGAAGAGGGTATCATGCACGGATGTTGTTCGGGCCGCACTTCTGGGTTTGGCTCTAATATTGTCCTTTATGCGGTAGCGTGAAATGTAACCTAATTAGCAAAGTAGCTACAAACCTACTGCAGAGGTATGGTATGAGTCGTGACGATGTGAACGCCAGTGTAAAATAATTAGCGTTAGATCGCAATTAAAGGGGTCCTTTGCTACGTGCATTGTGAAGTGGTGACAGTATACGCTGTAAATTTAAAGGGTTATCACTTTAATACTCTCAGGTGTAAACACACAATAAGTGACGCAGATGATGATCTTGAGCACTCACTAGCGGATCTAAGCCGGGGTCCACGTTGTCGATGATCTAAAAAGAAGAGTCAATACTGATATGACTGTTTTCTTTTATCATTTGTGTCTGCTGATTGTGTGATAGTTACCGTAGAACAAAAGTGGTCGAGTAGATATTCGTATTACGATGTAGCTGTTTTGTAGTTGGTTTCCGGCAATCTGACAGCACCAAAACAGGAAAGAGTGATAGAAGTGAAGGCAACAAAAATCACAATTGGAGGGGGAAAAGCTTATGCTTCGTCTGAAGAATGCCTTGATTCAAGGGAGTATATATACCCGCGTATGTAATTGTTTGTGACGTTGTTTCTGTCAATGCAATTTACCGATGGCAAAGAAAGCAGATAGTCGCATATTCCGTAATGGAGAGGTTTCTTATATGAAATAAAACAGCACAAAGATCTGGCGAAAAAGTGTTATAAAAATATATTAAACTATGCTACAATGTGCAGTACTTGTTTAAGCAATTCGACGTAAATAATATACCAAGGAAACACTTCTCTTTTATCGGATCTAGGCTCCGTTAAAACACGATTGTATACAGTGATGTGATACAAGAAATCTAAAGCGGATTACAATAATGATCAAAATACATCTTCAAGAGTATCAAAGTGCACATCAAAAGGGGGGAAATTATTGTTATCAAACACTTGTAAGCTTAGAGTAGATATAGGTGTTGAGTGTAGTAAGATATAGTAATTATTCTACCACAACTACTTGGCCACAGTAACAGTCGCCAAGATCTATGGGAGTAAACCCTGTTCGTCAGAAATCTGGTCACGTGCTTTACTGACTATTGCCGTAGGGACTGTTCCCGTAATATACGCGTTGCAAAGATGTAGTACTCGATTCATTGTCGCTGTTGCGTCTATTGAATGCATATATTCATTGGTTTATCCGTGTGTCTGTTTGTCTGCGTCTCTGTGTAGTCATTTCTGGTCATGGGTTTTCTCTCCTCTCTTTTTCGCCACCAGTGTCGTGGGGCACTTTGTGGTTCTTTTGCGGGGTTGAACGACTTTTTTAGGATGCCACCCGCAGTGAAAATCGTTGGAGTTGTCGCTGGAAATAGTGTGGGCGCACTAACATATCTGCATTTTTTCCACTCCGTATATTATCTATTTAAGGTATATCCAATTGAGTCTACTAGATAAGAAAAGCAATTATCATGGCTGATGAAGAACAGATATTGAAAGACGTCGAAGAGATCGAAGAGACAGGATTTTTGGAAGTCTATGTCAGATTTAACGATGATTTCGAAAGAGATTACTGCTTCCAATTCAAGACTTCCGATACCTTTCGTGAAGTGATCAAGATTTTTAAGACCTTACCATTAGCATTAAGACCAAACCTTTTCTACAACAGATATCCTATTGGCTGCAAAGTTTCTACTAGTCCTGGTTTCTTGACCGAAGGTGGTGCTGTTCTTTTTGATTATCAAGCTACTCATAAGAAATTCTTAAAAAGTGTCAGACTTGACGACAAGATCTCAGATCATGCCTGGCCAGGACAGTTGATCGTACCGGTATGGGAGTACAACTACTTTAACTTTTACTCATTTTTAACATTCCTGCTTGTTTGGTTATACACTGACTTACCAGACTTCATTTCCCCTACTCCTGGTATTTGCTTAACTAACCAAGTTTCCATTATTGCAAGTAAAATCCTCAGTTACTTCGAAATAAACAAGCTTGCCACTATGATTGTTGATGACCTTTACAAACCAATTGGTGTTGTTCAGCAACTTGTGTTCTTCGTCTTCCATATCATCAAGATTATCGCTATTTTCCTTTTCATCAATACTGGTGCTTTCAACCCAATTAAGCTTGTCAGCTGGTTAGGTGAGAAAGTTAAGCTCGATGTGACGAAGGAAGAACTCTACGAAATTGGATGGACTGGATCCAAGAAGTCTCCTCCAGATGAATATAGATCTCATTACAAGAAATTCAAAATTGACCAAGCTGGAGGTATTATTAAGGCACTGGAACTTGGTCTCTTTGATAAGATGAAACATGTTGGTGTATTCTTAGGCCTCAGTGAAGGTTATAACACGCCACTTGACACAAAGGCTACTCTCAAGGATCTCTTGGACGAAGAAAATGCTAAGTTCAGCCTTAATTATCAATATTTCGCTAAGTTGGGAAGCCAATTGATTGATTACGCCGAGACTGAAGGTGTAGGTGTTAAAACAGCCGTGAATGAATATAGGACATACGGTTTGTTGGACCCAGAGCCAACTGTATCAAAGATTGTTGCAAACAGGAAAAAGTATGGTGATGTTGGTTTGGCTGACTTGTTATAGGATTTAAGCTACTCTACACTCCCTATTCGTTAAGTAATTGACTTTTTAAGTACCTTGTTAATACGTATCTATATATCCAAAAAAATCTGAGGTACACCGTAATAAAAACATGACACTCGATTGTACAATAAAGTACAATTATCTATTTCTTCAAAGTCTTTAAATTACCACTGATCCATGTAGTACTTGCCATACAAGTTTTTTTTTTCTCGCTTGCAACTTGTGGAACCTTCCAGTGCACTATTTCAACCCACCGTTATGAATCGATGGTCCCAGATGCCACCTTGACGAATGACAAGCTTCGGAGACTATCGTTTGGTGTGAGTACATCTTTGTGTTACCTTAAAGAGCGGTATCGGCATCCCCACTTAGATTCCTGTAGATTACAGCAAATATAAGTAACGTGGGAGCATATATGGCGCCTATCCACTGGTGGTTTCACCTGTATAAAACAAATATCATGTCGTTTGACTCTCGTTTAGGCGCACTGTATGCGCGACAATGTACGACATTGTCATATTGCCCTCTTCACGCATCAAACTGACTCGGTCCTGAAGAATTAATGATATCACGTGCTGTCGTTCAATACAAAAATTTTTCAAAGGGGAACGAGATAATGTGTGGGCCCAAATCATATAAAAATCCACAGGTATCCTATCGATCGTCGAATAGAAGATTTTAGCTACACGTTTCTGAAAACTACAAATTTTATTAAGAAACACACCACCTATAATTAAGAAATGGTTCAATCATCAGTTTTAGGTTTTCCCCGTATTGGTGGACAAAGAGAATTGAAGAAAGTCACTGAAGCCTACTGGTCAGGTAAGGTTTCCGTTGACGATTTGTTGGCCAAGGGTAAAGAATTGAGAGCACATAACTGGAAATTACAAAAGGATGCTGGTGTTGACATCATTCCATCTAATGATTTCTCATACTACGATCAAGTTTTAGACTTGTCTTTGTTGTTCAATGCAATCCCAGAGAGATATACTAAGTTTGGTTTAGCTCCAATTGACGTCTTGTTCGCTATGGGTAGAGGTTTGCAAAGAAAGGCTACTGACACCACTGCTGCTGTTGATGTCACTGCCTTAGAGATGGTTAAGTGGTTTGATTCTAACTATCACTACGTCAGACCAACTTTCTCTCACTCCACTGAATTCAAGTTGAACTCTGCTGCAGGTTTGAAGCCTGTTGATGAATATAACGAAGCTAAGGCTTTGGGTATTAACACCAGACCAGTCATCTTGGGTCCAGTCTCTTACTTGTACTTGGGTAAGGCTGATAAAGACTCCTTGGATTTGGAGCCAATTTCTTTGTTGGAAAAGATCTTACCAGTTTACAAGGAATTGTTGGCCAAGTTAGCTGAAGCTGGTGCCACTGAAGTTCAAATTGATGAACCAGTCTTGGTTTTGGACTTGCCAGAATCCGTTAAATCTAAGTTCCAAGTTGCTTACGACGCTTTAGTTGGAGACAAGTCACCAAAGCTCGTTTTGACCTCTTACTTCGGTGATGTTAGACCAAACTTGGCTGCTATCAAGTCATTACCAGTTTCTGGTTTCCACTTTGATTTTGTCAGAGTCCCAGAACAATTCGAAGAAGTTTCTTCTATCTTGACCGAGAAGCAAACTTTGTCTGTTGGTATTGTTGATGGTAGAAATATCTGGAAGACTGACTTTTCCAAAGCTTCCGAATTCGTGAAGAAGGCCATTGCCAAGCTCGGTAAGGAAAGAGTTGTCGTTGCCACTTCATCTTCCTTGTTACACACTCCAGTTGACTTGAGTCTCGAAAAGAAGTTGGATTCAACTATCAAGGACTGGTTCTCTTTCGCTACTCAAAAGTTGGACGAAGTTGTTGTTATTGCTAAGAATGTTTCTGGCGAAGACGTTTCTGAAAAATTGGCTGCTAACGCTGCTTCCATCAAGTCTAGAAGGGAATCCCCAATCACCACCAATCCAAAGGTTCAAGAAAGATTGGCTACCATCACTGAAGCTTTGGCCACCAGAAAAGCACCTTTCGATGATAGATTAGCTGTACAAAAGACCAAGTACAACTTGCCATTGTTCCCAACCACCACCATTGGTTCATTCCCTCAAACCAAGGACATCAGAATCAACAGAAACAAGTTCGCTAAGGGTGAATTATCTGCTGAAGACTACGAAGCCTTTATCAACAAGGAAATCGAGACTGTCGTCAGATTCCAAGAAGAAGTCGGTTTGGATGTCTTGGTCCACGGTGAACCAGAAAGAAACGATATGGTTCAATACTTTGGTGAACAATTGGATGGTTTTGCATTCACTACTAACGGTTGGGTTCAATCTTACGGTTCCAGATACGTCAGACCACCAATCGTTGTTGGTGATGTTTCCAGACCAAAGGCCATGACTGTCAAAGAATCTGTCTATGCTCAATCAATCACCAAGAAACCATTGAAAGGTATGTTGACTGGTCCAGTCACCTGTTTGAGATGGTCATTCCCAAGAGATGACGTTTCCCAAAAGGTTCAAGCTTTAGAATTAGGTTTGGCTTTGAGAGATGAAGTCCAAGACTTGGAGAAGGCCGGTATTACTGTCATCCAAGTTGATGAGCCAGCTATTAGAGAAGGTTTGCCATTGAGAGCTGGTAAGGAGAGATCCGATTACTTGAACTGGGCTGCTCAATCTTTCAGAGTTGCTACTTCTGGTGTCGAGAACAGCACTCAAATCCACTCCCACTTCTGTTACTCTGACTTGGATCCAAACCACATCAAGGCTTTAGATGCAGATGTTGTTTCTATTGAATTCTCCAAGAAGGATGACCCACACTACATCCAAGAATTCTCTAACTACCCTAACCACATCGGTTTAGGTTTGTTCGATATTCACTCCCCAAGAATTCCATCCAAGGAGGAATTCGTCAACAGAATTGAGGAAATCTTGAAGGTATACCCAGCTCACAAATTCTGGGTTAACCCTGACTGTGGTTTAAAGACTAGAGGCTGGGAAGAAGTAAGAGCTTCTTTGACCAACATGGTTGAAGCAGCCAAGGTCTTCCGTGCTAAGAACTAAGCCATACTGCTTTAGGACCCCACATGTCTGGTCTGCATTATTCAATTCTCCATTGTTGATGCTGTATCCTATGATTACATTTATTCAACATTAATGTAATTTGTTTATATTGTAACGAAAATGGGCGCTAAAAAAAGTGAAAAAAAAAACTTGCTCATTTATATTTTTTTTGTTATGTATTTCTTTGTTTGTTTGTACATGGAAGAGCTTTTTCTTCCTTGGGGTTTAAAATTGGGATTTCAACATCGGTAATATATAAAGTAACTATATTTTAAATCAAATTTAAATTTGTAGATCAGATTTTGATGAATTCTCAACATATTGGGATCCTGTATATATGTCAAAGTTTCTAATACTATTTGAGGAATTATGAAACATCTAAATTGCCATCAAAGAGTAGAAAAGAACAATCACCATTCCCATAAAAACAATTGAAGATGTCTGATCAGGAACACTTGATTGAACAGTTCATTAATGTGACCAATGCTTCAAGGTATTTGGCAGAACAGTATTTGGATAGGAACAAAGGAGACTTGATGAATGCCATTGAGGACTACTTTGCGACAAAACCCACCGCATCGAACCTGGGGAATACGCCTAAGCCAAAAAAGTAAGTATGAGTTCTTTTGATAGTCTGGATAATTTCTGTTTGCTAACTAATTTCTAGGTCTGGTATGAGGACGTTTAAGGACTTGAATGACGAAGAAGGTGACTCCGAAGATGATAAGACGAACACAAACTTCTTCACAGGAGGGGAGAAGTCAGGATTACAGGTGGAGGACCCAAATAAGAAGAAAGGGGGAGATAGGTCCATAATTGATGATATTTTTCAGAAAGCAAAGGAACAAATGGAGCAACCTGACGATCGTCCTTCTGCTCAAGATCAGGATCAACCACTGATCCCTAAATTCACTGGAACTGGTTTCAAACTAGGCGACGGTAACATGCCTTCTGAGGCCATTGAGAGCTCTAGCAGTGGTGCCCCTCAACTTCCCACCAAAGTTAATAGAGAAATAACATTTTGGAAACAGGGTTTTACTGTGGGAGACGGGCCTCTTTATAGATATGATGATCCAAAGAATGCGACCATATTACAGGAATTGAACAGAGGAAGGGTACCCATGTCATTGCTCGATGTAGAATTCGGACAGGACGTAGATGTTTCTGTGTTTAGAAAAACTGATGAGGACTGGGCCCCGCCGAAGAAAAAGGTTGGTGGATTTCAAGGCGAAGGACAAAGACTTGGGTCTCCAGTTCCGGGAGAGTTTAATGTTAAGAAACAAGAAGAGCCAAAGAAAAAGGAGGAACCTAGTTACAAACCTCAAGATGAAGGAGAGGGTGATACGTTGGTTCAGATAAGATTTGCCAATGGTAAAAAGTTATCTCATAAGTTCAACTCCACTGATTCCATTGCTGAGGTTTATTCATTTGTAAGAAACCACGCATACAATGACTCTAATAAAGCTTTTGTGTTGAGCCATGCTTTCCCTGTCAAACCAATAGAAGAATCATCAGAAACCAGTGTGATTGATGCCAAATTAAAAAATGCTGTGATTGTTCAAAGATGGACATGAATAACCCTACCCAAGTCATCGAATCCTTCCCTATTTTATGTTGAGTAGTCTCATTTATAAATATATGTGTCATAAATTATGGCCAGTATAGTTGGAAATGTAGTTTCACTGGTGCACGTATATATGTAATTTTTCGATAAGCCGGATATGAGTTCGAATATGAAAAAGCCTATCAAACTGAGAGAACGTTAAATACAGAAGCATTAAAATATAATCAAAGAAAAGGACAAACCTTACAACAAATTTTGATCTAAGGGTTATTTAAATGGTTTCATCTGTGCTCCTTAAGTATCCAAAATCCGTTTAATGATACATTTTTATTTTACAAAGTGTACTATATAAGAGTCGATGATAATCTTCACATCATCTCATCGTAATGAATTTTTTCAGAAATTTACCAAGAGGCAGAATAAGGCTTAAATTACAGAGTTGTCATATACGTAGGCCCTTATATTCAACCAGCATAACTTATCAAGAGGTTTTCTCTAATTCATCCTGTCATAAAGGTGCCGATGAAACAATACTTGATAGACCCGGACACTCTTACTATGAAAAGAGTCCTATGGATACTTTAAAGTCGAATATGGAAGAATTAACTATCATTAGTTGCCCATTCAATGACTATGCCACTACACACAAACAAGCTGACGATACTAACCGTACTGCGTACCAATCTTTTGAACCCTTTTCTAAGCTTGAAGATGTTATAAATTATAACAGCGACAATGTCCCTAGTGTTGGTTCTCTCGTTGAGTTTAAAGAACCATTCGATCCCAAATCCCATTTTGGAGTTATTTTAAAAGGCGCTGAATTAACGTTTGATGAAAGATATAATAAAGTGGTTGTTTTAACCTCTAATAATGAACTTAAGAAAGTATGTCCTATACATATAACTTTCTATATGCATAGGGTTTTAAATTTAGATCTGATAACTAATACTGATAACTTGATAAATGATAAGAATGATTCTGTTAGAGTGTCTTTAGTTGATTCATTAAATGTATTTCTTGAAAGATCCGTCTGGTTGACTTCAGCACTAAAATCACATTTAGATGTACTATACTCGCAACACGCAGAAGAGTACTACATAAAACCTATATCATTACTCGATATAATAAACTCTGTTGATCTTGAGAAGCTGTTACGTGATGATATTAATGAGAGTTACTTTAATCAAAGTTCTTTCCTTATGGGTTGTCACTTGATTCTACGAGATTCTCCACAATGGATAGTTTCTGTCAATTATGGCAATGGAGGATCTACTAATATTATTTATAATCACTATTCTAATAGTTTGACACCTGAGTTGGTATATTTTGCAACGTCTACTTCAAACTGGCAGGCCATTGACAATCTAGCCAATGAGTTCAACATAGCAGATTCATTTAATAATTATGACACATTTTTGAATAAACTTCTAGAGGAACAATCTTCTGACAATCTGAAAACTTTTGAAGAGTTGAATCTTTATTTCAATATTTGGGAAGGGAGAAAATATAAGTGTTTAATTCTGAGCCTAAAGTACGCAATAATTTATCCACACCCAAAGATATTGAAAGAATTAAAAAAGCTCTCTGTTTTCAAAAACGAAACTGTGACACCTATTAAAATTTTGAGGCTATTGGAAGAATTAAAGATATATAATAATCGTCAAAATCAACTTACAGATATATACCTATCATCGAATATTCTTGGAAAATCAGCTTTATCACAGTTAGCTGTGGCGTCTCCTCGAGACATGTCAGATAATTGTTTATCTGCTGATGACCTTGGTAGGGAAAATTTTGTGGATCGGTTCAAGCATTTGAGAAAGACTAAAAGATATTATCAAGATCATATTATTTATGGCATTCCCTTATCGAAGCATTTTTCGTCAAAAGTTGGCTACTCGCTTTTAGGTATTTCGTTAGAGAATGTGAACTCAAGGAAATATAGAATTAACTTTCATATACCAGATTTAATGACTAAAATCCCTCCTAACACGGCATTTTTTGATACTTTGAATTCAAACCCCATTCATATGAGAAGTATTACCCAACTAATTAACGATTGTTCAGTGAATCTATTTGACGCGTCAATAACGGAACCTTTTCATTTAACTAGCCAACATCTCCACAGTGAAAAAGAGTTTTTTCAAGTTGGAGACTTCAGTACAAATGGCCCTCTAAGGCAACCTCTGCATAAAACATGTCTTACATTGTCTTTGGATTATAACATATATGAAACAAACCCATTCAAAAACATTGAAGAAAAAGTGACATTTTCATTTGACTCTTTAGCAGATGTTAAGATTAAAAGTTTATCTTGGAAAGATCTAGAAGATTGTTTAAGTGGAAAATTAGAAACGTCTCCCTTTAAGTTGTTTAAGAGAAACCCTTCGACATCTCAAGGTAGTTCGAGTTATACAAATAATAACTTGGACCCAGCAGATTCGCATAATGTGAATTTCATTAATAACATATTGCGTAGTCACTTCAAGCTACGAAATTTGCAAGGATCATCTGCTGTGAACTCAATGAAGTTCAGATCTAAGGCTGATGGCAGTAATTTGGTAAAAACTGCTACTATTGTTGATAGAGACACTGAAGATGAAAAAATTCACTCTGTGATTGATATTCGACTGGAAAAGGAGTTAGATTTTGACAAAGCGAAATGGTTTGTCGATGAAGTCGATAAGATAGTAGGCAACGCTACTGCAGCTTTCTGTATGAAAAACAATATACCCGTTTTCAAACACTCCCAAACAGTTTTGGATGATAATGGAAGTTTTAGTAATGGTGAGGCTGATATGGATGAGTCAGAAGAAGATGGTATCCTTATCTCACATAACAACTTCCTTTTACCTGACTTTCACGCACACTCGTACCACCATACCTTACTCTCTAGAGACAGAAATGGATATGTTTCTGATCTGGCTCACTTAATCGGAAGGAATTATTTGTCAAAACCTGAAATTCATGTTCATTGCAATTCAGAATTTCCACTATTACCAGAAGGCTTAACATTTGGGTATGTGAACTTAACTGACCCAACTAACAATACAGAGGCACTTCTTAACCAACTTCAAATATTGAATTACTTGCAATTTATTTGGTCCATTCAAGACTCCGATGATTCTTTAAGTGTGAAGAGACTGTTCACCCATATAAAAAGATATGGTTATAACTTGCATGGACCTTACTCAACCCAGATTTTGGAATCCCAAATATATAAAATTACGAATTCTCAAAAATTGGTTGATTTCATGGGCACAATGAATAAAAGATACTGGGTTCTTAAGCTTTTAGAAAGTGACTATATGAATGACTCTATAAAAGACAACACTGGTCCTTATTACGAATGTGTTGTTACACATTTTGGGTATTACTTAAAGGATGTAGAACAGAGAGTATGTAAGGCATACTCAAAGGAGTATGGTATAGAGCTAGACATCCTTTTACCGTCAGATTCCGTCGCAACAGTTGGTTCAATAATTCGTTGTGACAAAATCGTATATTTAGACGTCGCATCTGGTCAGGTAGTTTTGTCAGAGTCTACGTTACTCTGATATTGTAAATACAGCATTATAGACAATGTATATAGTTTGTACACAATACAGCAAGATCTAAATAAAACTTAATTAATCCTCTGTATCCATAACTAACTTTCGAATTTCCCAGTAATAGTCGTTATTGAAGTTTCCAGGCTTTGAGAGACTGTAAACTTCTCCCACGTTGAACCAATGTTCGGTTTTCTTTTGAAACTTAGCTTCCTCTTTCAAAAATCTACTCACGCCTTTTTCAGATAAACTCATATCATTCTCGAAATTTTCATTGCTAGTTGCTGTTGATGCAGTTGAGGTCGAACGCTGGGTAAATGTACTAATTCCTCTTGTGGGTGATCTGGTAAGAGGTTTCTCCTCCAAATCGGGTATATCTTCAAATACATTGAAATTGCCCTCTTCTTTTAAGTTTATCCATCTCAAATTTTCGTCGTCATAAATCATACTTGCATTCATGTTTATCTTCTTATCGTCATCATTTATGTCGTTCTTAGTGATAAGAGCTGGTTTTTGTAGGTTTTCAAATTTCATTAAATCAATTTCGTTCCCCTCCCATCGTTTAGCCTGGGGATTGAATTTCATATTTGAGTGTTTATTATCAAGTGGATATTCGCTAAGACTTTTAACAAGCCCCATTCTCATTCCTCCTTGATCGGGGTATCTATTCAGCAATGAAGTTTTCTTAGGGCTTGATTTATGTGGTGATTGTTCCCGATATTTCTTTAATAACTTTGTCTTTGACTCAGATGGCTCTTTATTGTAAAACGAAGGAATTCTATCAAGCTTCTTAATGATCTTGTTCTTGTCATTAAATACAGGGTGGGCGCCCGTACGACTACCATCTCTCGAGCCTAGTTCATACACAGACTTGAACTTCTTGAGTTGCTGTTGCTCATGCGATTGGGTATTCTGATTGATTTTTACAGTTTCAAAATTCGGTGTAGAATTCTTCATATTCAATGAATTGGGTCTTTGGATAGCCTTTGCAAATTTAAATGTGTTTAGTCCACCTACGTCTTCGAACCCTTCCTCAAAGCTTTCATCGTCATCTTTGACATAATCGTAATCGACGGTTCGATTATTGTCAATTTGATCGAACAACCCTCTATTTATTGATTTAGGATTATACTTATTAAAATCTTTTAGCTTCAAGGAGGAATTGGCTTCTTTGAATTGCTTTACCTTTTCTAAGCGCTCTTTCAACCTTGTTTCCTCCTCATTAGCATCATCCAACATTGCTTGTCTCTTGTTTACGAGTTTGTTATGTATTGTATTGTATATTCCACTTTCCTCCTTCCCAAATATTATGTCAATGTCATCAAAATCATCTTCTATCAACTGTGACGTTCCGTCAGTTTCATTTTCGCTATATTCACTTAAAGCCTTACTATTTCGAAATTTTCGGGAGAGTGATGATTTAGGGGATGATGTAGATATAGAATCTGTAGGGGAAATATAAATCTCTTCCTCTTCAGGTCTTGATAAAGTTGCCCTATTACTCATCTTCAATCGAGGATTGAACTCAGATCCAACATCGAATTTAATTGATTTCTTAAACGGCAGTTTCAATGTCTCGTATTCCTCTGGGTTCATCTTAATGGTCTGGAACTCAGACTCTAGCCCCTCTAAAGGTTCTTGTGGCTCACCAAAGATGTCATCTTCAATGTCATCGTCTTCAAATTTCTTAAGTATGTCTTGTTTTGATTCACTTTCCCTGAAAGTAGGTGACAAGCTAGGAAACGCTTTAGGCACTGTTGTGCTCAAACTACTAGATTTATTTCTATTATTCATAAAACTTATTCATAAAACTCGGACAAATAATTCATTACAGACATATATAATTTGCTAAAGGCATTAAATCAAGCCTTGATTCAAGTAAACAAGTTGAATTTGGAAGTGATATTTCCGTCCTGCATATACATCATGTTTTGCCTTAATATGAAACTTGCTCAGGGAATAGTTCTCATCGGATTTAACTGGGGTGTTACCCTTGGAACATGCATCGGTGCATTTTCTCCTGTATCATTATTATACTGGTGGTTTGGTTGAATTAGCTCACTTAATATAGGAGGTAATTGCTTTCTTATGTCTGGTACGAAACGTTGCACAAAGATGGGTGCCAATGTTAATGCTAATATGAATACCGAGACTGCAAAAAATAGAACGCTATATCTGAATATTCTCCATTTCCTAGTTCTTCTTTGCTTCTTTGAGTAAATAGGTTCCCTGAATTGTCTCGAAGGCTTCAACCAAAACAACATAGAAGTGTGCCACCTATCAACAAAAGGAATAAAGAGAATAGGACTCATTGCCATTAAAAGTAAATGGCCTAACATGAAATCATATGCAAACTGATGAAGTTCACAGACCTTGACAATAAACTCTCTGATAGGCTGCGTAATTATAAGCCATCCAAACCCGCTCGTTAGCCATTTACCAGACCACCATGCTCTATTAGTGTAGTCATCACGAAGCTCTCTGGATAAGCAAATTACTGAGATAAACTGCAAAATAACCATCTGTAGAGACAACGTACAAATGAATCCGCAAAGTGTTCTGCTAAAGTTCCAACCTTCTAAGAACAGAAAAGTCTCGTATGTTATAATTAGAATGAGTATTGAAAAAAAATGTGCAGCTCCAGCAAGAAATGATGGTACCCTGTTGCAGCAACAACCTAATATTGGTCCTAATATGTTAGATATTGGGAAGATAATAATCAATACTAATGAATTTCCAACAATTGGCATGAGTGTGATTAATATAACTCTGAATAATGGGTTCACTGGCAGAGGATTTTTCACTCCGTTCTGGGCATTAATGAACATGTAAGGAATGAAACAACATATCGTTGAAATCATCGGTAAAAGAACTTGGTTTATTAAACCACTAAGTCTTCCTGACCTTTTGGATGCGTCATGAACTTTATGTTTGGAATCACCCAATGCTATCTTCTTATATCCAGTGAATCTAGCCCTTTGTTTCTTAGTGAATCCAACCCAAGAATGTGAATGTAGCTTGTGGTTCCCTCTTGATAGCCATCTAAGAAACTCACGATAATCCAAGAAAAACTTCCCCCATGAAAACTGATGTGGATTAAATATGAAAGGGGCCAAACTTAATGAGATGACTGTAATCCAGAACCACAAGATGGAGGGCTGCCACATTGTTAAAGTAGCAAATAAAATAATCAAGAATATTGTTGAACCAGAATAGACAGACATTGCTGCGTATTTAGAATAGAGGAATGTGAAGGAAAGCCTTGATGTTGCAAAGCCTCTACCAGTTGAAATATATCTTGCTCCCCCAAATGTTATATTATCTTGTAATGTTTTTGCATATACTTGACATACAAACACTTCGAAAAATGGAGCCATTGATATAAAGTGATAAAAGACTCTGAATATAGCCTTTAAAAAGCCCTTTTCTATGATTTCTTGAATAACAAGAGGCGCAAACGAAATAAAGAAACAAATGAAAACTGATAGAACGAATCGTGAAACCCAATTCAATACCGGCTGCAAATTATAGCAGCCCAACGGCTCTTCCAAATCAGTATATGGAATATTTGAATTGTACTTGCAAATTATTGACTCATTTGCGAGTGCCCCAAGATTGACCAAAACCAACATAAACAAATGAACAGACAACATAATGAATAAATTATTAATGTGAAATCCTGGGTGGGCGTAGTAAAATGATAAGAATCTATCAATTGATAACTGTGTACCTAAATAGTAGTATTCTCGTGATAATATTTGCTCTCCCATACCCGCTCCAATCTTGGAAGTGAAGTTCAAAATGGTGCTGAAACCTAGATCTCTGCCTTTTCCACATTGATAGTAGTCACAATGTTTAATTCTACCACCTCTACAGATAGCTGTCATTCCAGCATATATATCTTCATTTAGATGGAGACCTTTCTGAGCTTTGGAAACACCACCTCTTGTGTTCATGAATATACCATTTATGAAATCTGGGTGTCCATAATGAAGCTTTCCTCCTATCTCTGCTAACGTTCTTGCGAAAAGCGTTCCGAATGTTTGCTCTTTTCCGGCAGCAATATCACCAAGAACCCCAATATTCTCAGAGAAGATATACTCTCTTGCTCCTAAAATTGCTACCGGATCTGAGTTAGCTTCTTGTAAGGTGCCTGGGACATACTGGGAAGATGGATCAATATATAATTCTTCAAATTCCGACATTACTGATTTGACTTTAAGACACTCTTCAAGATAATTATCTTGGTTAGCATCAATAACTTGGATGTACTCACCTCTATAAAATATCATAGCGTGATTCTGATTATCAGATTTCCCATCACCTAGAATAGGATTTCCTGAAAGTTTGATACGAAATTTTTTTCCGTAAGAACCATCAGGGTTTTTCTTGGAAATGTCAAGAAGAGAAGAATAGAATTCGACAATGCCGTTCACATTTTCTTCTTCTAAAACTGCAACTTGTAAACTTGGATAAGCTTTAAATAACAAATTCGCATCATCTTTCTCATCATCGTTAAACTTCTGAAATCTTTGCATAGAAATAAGTAGTCTGAATTTTCGCCTAACAAAATCTGATAACTCCTTTTCAGTCTCTTCAGGAAAATAAGCATACCTTAAATCAATGTGATCATTCTCAAGTCGATATAGGAGCTTGATGGCAGTTTCATAATTCATGAATCCCGATATTGTCCTATACAACGTTTGATATCTTAATGAGGCCCATATCCTTGTTCTGAGTGTATATTCTGGTGATGAATCTTTGAAACCAACACAATAATAAGGCAAATCATTTATTTGGCTTTTGATAAAATCAGCTGGATCTTCTTTTGCTGTTGATTTGGGAGTGAAAACCAAATCTGTTTCCTCGTCTACTATATCTGCAGATTGAGCAAGTTGCAAAATCTTCGTGTCCTTCACGAAACAATCCCAATCATTTGGGTGCAAATTTTTTAAATAATCCAAAAGTGATACTTTTGAACCTTTATCTTCTTTGATTATTTCTTTCAAACTTAAAATAATCTTCTCTGAGTAATGTGGAATTAAAACTGTAAAAGAAGGCATTGCTTGAGTAGGAATTGGCTCGGGTATCGGACTTGAGAGTGATTGTGCAAAAAAAGATATCCTTCTTTCTGCTTCTTTACCTGGAGTAAAGAAATCATTCAAGCTGAAAGAGTTGTCATCTTGATAGACGAAAAATAGTGGAGGACGAAAATAATTCTTACTCTCATAGTTGTTTGTCCTCGTTTGTTGATAAATTAATTTGTTGACTTGATCGATGGAAAGTAAATGCTCGCGGTACATGGAAAGGATTATACAATTCCAGACTTGCGAAATTAGTAGCATAGGGTTTGACTTCACATCATTTTTTGAGTTGATAATTTTGCTTGATATTCTTTCAGGTAGTCTTGAAAATATGTTTCTCCATGGAGTGAAAATTGATATGCCTAGAGAAAATGATAGCCCAACTGAAAAAATACAGTTGCAAACAATATACCATAAATAGGTGTCCAAGAAAAATAAAACCAAGTTAGTAACATATATAATCATTAAAGTAAACTTAGCCTGATGTTTGCACAACAAGTTTTTGAATATCGAGTCTCCGTAACATCTGGTTAGTCTCATGATCGACAAAACTCGAATTGGGTCCCTTATAGAAAGGGTCAAGAAAATATAGGACTCGAAAAATTTAGCCAGAAATACGCAAACCCATAACGAGTATGAGAAAAACTTGCTCCTAAACCCTAACTGAGGAAACGCTGAAGTAAATGCTTGTGTTCTATGGGTGTTTGGTTTCTGTTTCAAAACAAAACTGAATAACCGACTTGGTGCTTGAATTGCTAGATAGAGAAACGTTACAACAGAAAATATGAATTGAATGATTCCAATGACATGACCTCTTCTAGAATAAGCATCACTTGGTAAGAATCCAAGAATGTAAACAGATGGTGCGGCATTGACGATGGTAAGTATCAATAATAGAGAGAGTCTGCCACTAAGATGCTGAGACCCTGGCCATTTCCTTGGAACAAACCTCCACTCTGATGCTGTAGCTACCATGGCAATTATACAAGAAATAACACCACCAAGAGACATTATTGACCATTGAACTTGGGGTGCTGGTTTGTTATCAATTAACTGATGGTAATCCTTGGTATATAACGTTGGAGAATTAAAACTGGTGTAATACCAAAACATCGTAATGTGGATGATCCACACTCGACTAAAGTTAGTAAATGAATGCATCCATGTCCTCTTTTCTTTGTAAGTCTTATAGAATAAATTTTGCCAATTTACCAAGCCAATGTGTGTAAATCTCTGATCCTTTGGTAAATCGTATAAGTATTTCCCATCAGTTAATTTAATTTTTTTAAGTCCTTCAGGGTACCAAAATAGTTGATTTACATCATCATAGCCAATGATGTCAGCATGATCCTTTTTATTCTTTCTCCAGGTTCCATCAATACATTCGTACTGCTGATCTCTAATAAATGAATATAATGGAGTTATGATGCTATTGAGAAAATAATACTCTTCTTTTGATGGTATCTCTTTAGAATTTCTGAAGGACTCGTAGTAATCAATGCAGCACTTAAAAATAAAACAAATACATTCAGGCATGAATCTAACATTATTAGCTTCTCCCCAAATTAATAAGTAAAGTGCAACCTGACATATATAATCTATCTCTGTATACTCGTTCATTTTGACTTTCCAGTTATATTCCATTTTTAACAAAGAATCTTTATCGTCCAAATCTTCAAGATTATAAGGCAATGTTGTATTTCTCTTTCTCTTTTTCAATTTAAGAAAGCTCTTTTTCTTATTTTGCTTAGATAGATTCTCATCTAGTTCATATTGAGCTGCAAAGTACCATTTTTTATAATTCGCGTGCTCACCTCCAATATAATCAGCGTGAATACTAAGTAAAGCCATGGGGCAAGTTGTCCTGCTTGATCTTGAGTCCAACTGAACCATGAAATGGTCATACATATTGGCTACATTATCTTTTTGAAAACCAAAGATCAACCCTAAGTTATCAAATATTTCTTTGATTTCTTGCAGGGAAACAATACATTCATTCTCAATGCACCAGCTCAGATACAAGTCTTCAGTGTCTTCATAGCTTTTTCCCTCTAATGAATCTTTATCTTTGACAAAGTCTTCATTCTCCTCGTCGTCCTCGTCCTCCCCTTCAGGTGGTGCCGTAGGAATAGGTCCATCATAATCTTTGTATATCTGATAGTCTTCAATTTTCTCTGTATTTTCATCCATAGATATAGTCTCTTCTTAATAGCTAATAATCAGTTTCTATTTCCAGAAACTCTGCAGTTGGCTTATTTCTTTTGTTGCAAATTCTTAAGTAACAATTACAAAAAGAATATCGACCTAAAAGAGAACGATCGGAAAAATAAAAAATGCCTTCAGCCAGATTCGAACTGACGATCTCCTCATTACTAGTGAGGTGCCTTACCAACTTGGCCATAAAGGCATTTCATTATTTAGGATGTTGGGGTATTAATGTGAGCTAGTTACCAATGGCATACTTGGGATCTTTGAACTAATTTTTACAGTGCTTTTTCAGAACTAAAGAGCCTATTCTCCCATTTTTATTAATTACATAGAGCAGTTTTCTTTATTTTACTACAATGTATTAGAGAGGCGTTTCATTTGCCAAGTTTATTCGTATGGAAATCTTTTCTTCTCTCCACCAGAAATCTTTCCCACTGGATATATAATGAATTCCTGTATATGGGTTAAAGAGCCACAAAATCATCAAAAATTTTATTACACAAATTTGTTGTCAATCCCTCTAATCCACTGCTCTTTAAGCGATATTAAGATTTGTTTTGGAGATACAAAACAAAAACATAGCACAAAATTGATTTAACAACCTAATACAAAACTTACAGATTGAATGTATTAGGAGTTAAGTTGGGGCAAAGTACAAAGATTGATTACCTGAGACCATCGCCTAATAGAATAGTAGTTGCTGTTAACATCCTAACAACACGGAAGGATCAAGTTTGAGGGATTTTGAAGACGGCGAAAGTTTAGACTGAAGTGCAGCTTTTCGTACATTAAAAATACTACACAAAGAGCTGCGTGAAAGATGATGTCCTTATCAAACGAGGAGCCTACCATTTCGGCTGATGATGCTGCTGCTGCTGTTGCTGCCGCCAACTCTGCTGTCGCTGGGATTCCTCAGTTGAAAGAGGAAGACCAACTTCATCAACAATATGTGCAACAACAACATCATTATCAACCGCACCAACATCACCACCCAGACCATGACCAGTTAAATGCTCAGCTCAATCACCAATTAGCCCAACAACATTACCATCCACATCACCAATTGGCACAGACTCAGCATCATTTAGAGATGCTTGCACGGGCCAATGAAGCTGAACTCATGGAAAGTAACAGAAAGGTTGCACCACGGTCCAGCGATCTTTTCAGAATAGGTCCACAATTTAGCGAAACCAGACACCACCAGGACATCTATTGCAAGAGAAATGACATGGATGTTAACCCAATATTGGAAGCTAGAATTGACCGAGGATTTGAGATGGGTGAGAATGGAACATGGATCGGTTATAAGAGAAATTACTTTACTTTAGTTGCTGCTTTTTCTTTGGAAGCCTTTGACTTTGAAAGATTTATTCAAAACAAATTTTACACCTTCGAAAAGTCGTCTAAAAATGGTGACTCCGTTGGTGAAAATAAAGTAGAGATCAGTTACTTTGCAATTAGGCTAGTTGCTAAATGCTCTGATGATGATGTTTCAATCAGTTTAGTTCAACATACTGCAAAGAGAGATAAAGGGCCCCAATTCCCCCCTCCTATCTACCCTGCAGTGCCTGGGGACTTACCAGACCACGAGACTGTTAGGGCATCGTGTAATAAGAGAAACGGGAATAAAATTGAAAATATGAACAAAGTTTTTTATTTCGACAGAGCTGAGTATTATCATAATGCAAATTTGGATACATTGAAGGATGATTCTGTGTTGAAAAACTACCCCAGTGATTCCATTGCAAGGGTCGCTAGGTTCGAAAGAATACAGTTTACTTCATCAATAAGAATAAAGTCTACCTCTGTGAATTCCAAATATTTCACTTTACATGTTGAACTTTTAGGTATTATAGAGGATGAAGACTCACAAATCCAACCAATTCTTTTGAGCTCGATAGAGACCCCTCCTTTAATCATCAGAGGAAGATCGCCATCTAACTACCACAAAGATAGAACTTCTGGTTACAGGGGTGGCCACATTCATACTCACTGATCTCGATTTCGAGGGCTGACTTAGTTTATGTATTTTAGGTATCTTGTTATGTTATTTTATAATAAAGTTAATTGCTCTTATGATAGATAACCATGTTACCTACCTACAAGACACGCGCTGTCGACACAAAACTTCTCGTTATGTTATTATTTATTGATACACATTAAGCATTTGGTCATTCGGAGAATTTTCGACTGATTTTGTAACTCATTTTCTTCACGACCCCATATTTCGGTCAAAAGAAAACTTTGTCTCAGGTGTAACATAGAACAAACAATAAGTAATAATTGTATATTATAAGGAATTTTATAAAACCCAGTGGGTCCCAAAAGTTACAGGGTCTAATTTCACAATTTAGAGTTCACTAATCTAATAAAATCCGATACATTCATTTAGTAAGAAGTGGTTTCATTTAGCCGATTTGATGCCAGAGAAGAGTTTTTCCCAACCGGCTTTCGAGGGCCATACGTCAGGGAAACCTCGTATGGTCACTAGGATGACACCTGATGTTATGTGCAATGATCAGTCGACTCCGATGGAGGAGATTAAGGTTATTGACAAGCAGTCGCTAGAGTACGTCATAAGATCTGGTATAGCAGGTGGTATAGCAGGAAGTGCTGCTAAGACTTTAATAGCACCTTTAGATAGAGTAAAGATTCTATTCCAAACTTCTAATCCAGATTTTTTAAAGTATAGAGGTAAATTTTTGGGTTTATTTAGAGCTTCAAAGCAAATTTGGTTGTACGATGGTATATATGGGTTATTCCAGGGGCATTCCGTAACTTTGTTAAGAATTTTCCCCTACGCTGCAATCAAATTCGTTGCTTATGAGCAGATACGATCAGCATTAATTCCTAACGATAAAAGTGAAACTGCAATCAGAAGATTCATGGCAGGTTCATTTAGTGGACTTTTGAGTGTTTTTTTTACATATCCACTAGACTTGGTCAGAGTTAGAATGGCATTTGAAACAAGGACTTTAAGATCAGCGAACGGTCTCGGTGATGGCCATAGAGGAATGTTAGGATTAACTGTACGAAATATATTTAATGAAAAGCCTCCTATCAAGAGTGGAGATCGTTCTTGGCTTAGCAATGTTAGAAACAGGTTACCTCCGAATGTCGCTTCTATATCTAACTTCTACAG
Source organism: Priceomyces medius (assembly GCA_030570455.1). Lineage (NCBI taxonomy): Eukaryota > Fungi > Ascomycota > Pichiomycetes > Serinales > Debaryomycetaceae > Priceomyces > Priceomyces medius. Next base: position 319,587 of record JAJLVV010000001.1, on the reverse strand, counting down.
AGGTTTTGCTCCTACCATATGCGGAATGATACCGTACGCTGGCGTTGCATTCTATGTTCATGACTTGATACACGATATTTTTAGGTCTAAATATCTCGCTTCAATGGCCGTGAGCAACCCGTCCCTTAATTCTAATGTTGTGAAGAGCAAAGGGTCTACAACCTCTAGGGATTCCCGTGCTCCGTTGAAGGCATATGCCCAGCTCACTGCTGGTGGTCTTGCGGGTATGTTCTCTCAAACTGCTGCATACCCCTTTGAAGTTATAAGAAGAAGAATGCAAGTTGGGGGCACAATAAACCAAGGTCAGTTCTTATCGTTTAAAGATACTGCATTATTGATTTTCAAAGAAAGTGGCTTCAGGGGCTACTTCGTAGGGTTGAGTATTGGGTATATGAAAGTGATCCCTATGGCTGCATGCTCATTTTATGTTTATGAAAGAAGTAAAAAGCTTCTCGGCATTTGATTATTTATTCACCTTATTTATGTATTCATTCGCTATTATATACGAATCGGCATTATTTACAAGTTTTCATTCATTGTCTTATCAATTTAGAAAAAAAAGTTAAACCACTTCTTTCTTTTACTAGGTCTGTTTCCAAATTTTGGATCCGTGGCAGTGAAATCTTTTATGTTACTTCTTGCCACCGAAGCGGTGGTTTTTAGATTTTGGGATCCTAACTTAAACCCCATACGGCGTAAAGACTTCACAATAGTTGGCGTTATTGCGGCTGTAATCGGTAATCTAATAAATATAAGAGACTTATGAATTCCGTAGGCGATGGCAAACTCAGTCCAAGAGAAAGATGAAAGCAACATATGTAGTAAGCTTGGATTTTCTAGATCTTCTGGTGTTTGTTCGGGACGTTTAGCTTTCTCTGCATCCTCTTGTATTCTGTTTATCTCTTGTATCTTCTTGAACTCCTCCTCACTTACACCGAAGCCAAATGTCTGCTTCACTTTATTCTCGTAATATTCAATCTCGTCTTTTCCCATTGAATGCACCACAAGGTAACAAATTGGTAAGTCAATAGCTGTCAATGCTAGGTATACTCCCAATGCAGAGTATCCATATTCCTTCATAAGAGCTCTAATTCCAGATGGTTTTTTCTCGCCATTGGATGCCTTCGTTGTTTGTAACCTCTGGAAGTTGACTCTACTGATCCACTTTCTTCCATTGAACTTTAAAGGAGTTTTCAAAAAGTAGTTAATTCTACCAAAAGAATTCAACCTAAACATTTGCAACACTTAAAGGGCCTCTTAGTTCTACAAAATCTAAACCCAAGGGGAGAAATGAGTTTATATATATGATTAAGTGTAGCAATTTTCTTGGTTATCTGCGCACAAATTTCTCTATAAAAATATTTACAAGGTTTTTTGGCGACACTACCTAAACTGAGAATAATACCTTTCCTCAGCGAATCTGCTTTCGACTTTATCAATAATTTCCTTAGAATAAACCTCTTCAAGCAGTTCACCTCCAAGTAAAACACGGTCTTCGTGCTTCTTTTGTTCGTCTTTTGTCATAACGACAACATTTTGTAAAGAAATTTGCTTCTTAGGATCCCATCTTGAGAGAGTCAATCTTGTAGAATAGTTCGAAATTGGAGATTTTCCATGAAAAATTTCTTCTAATATGTAGATGACATCATTTAACGAAACAGGGAATCTTTGGTCAATCTCATGAAGTCTTGATTGCTGGCTCGCTAAGCTGTTGTAAAGGCCGTCGTAGATTTTGTATCTGTTTTTGCCTTCTATTGGTTCTGTAGGATAGCCTGAAATGGATGTGAGTAAGTATGTGGCAATAGATAAGCCAAACATTCCGGGCATGGTTCCCAAAACTGGTAAGATCCTAACTCTAAAGTTTTTCAAGGCAGAAAGCATATCAACTTCACCTTTGTCAACTTCTTCTTGAGATAAAGGTAAAAGTTTAGATTTTCTTGGATCTGGTTTCTCCGCAGAGAATACCACAGGGATGTTACTAATGATTCCTCTTTTCTTCAAACGAACACGTACAGACCGTGATAAAGGGTCTTCTTCTGTTTTCGATATGTCACCTATATTTATTCTTGTAGCATCGGACTTCGTAGCAGCACCCCCTGAAGAGATAACAGGAAGCTTATTTTCATGGCAAAATGCTAAAAGGTCCACCTTAGTGTCAATGTTATCAATGCAGTCCACAATGTACGTTGGCTCAAAGTCGTTACCAAAGATAAGGTCTTGAGCAGACTCCATATTCCAAAGCTGATTTCTTGCCTCTATGGTGACCCAAGGTGCCACTTGAAGCAAGTGGTTCCTCAAACATTCGACTTTGTTTGTTCCAACGTCCTGCAATGTTGCAACAGCATGCCTGTTCAAAGAACTTAATGAGACTTGATCAAAGTCTATAATTCTAATCTTTTCAACACCAGATCTTACTAACATAGTGGATACCCATGACCCTACACCTCCTGCACCTACGATAACTATATGTTGTCTTCTGACTTTATTCATCCCATCTTCTGTTAAAAATGCATAGTTTCTGGCTAGTTGCTCTCTGATAAGTTCTTCAGAGTAGTCTTCTCTAGTTTCAGTAACTGGATTTCTTAGTGAAGATTTCTTTGGCTCTCTAGCTTCAGTTTGACCTTTCCATATATGAAATGCTTCGACTAAACCGGTTGTTACAATTGCAGTAGCCGTAACAATCAACAAGGACTTGCTGCCAATCATATTATCTATTGAAAGAAAGGTACTGTCGCTGCAAAATTGATACTGGTTTTCTTTTTTTTTTTTTTGAGATGCTGATCATTATTATGAAGGAACTTTTTTGCACCTGACCAGAGACCTACAACAAATATTTAACATTTTGTAGAAGTTGTGGTACGAATCAACTCCTCTTATCACAACATGAGTACTTTTGATTTGCTACCTTTTCGATATTTCCTTACAAATTTATGAAATAAAATGCTAGCGTGCATTAAGAATTTATAAAGCTATACATACTTCAAATGATAGATTACAACTTAGAGTCACCTCTTCTTACCACAGTCGACTTAATCAACCCATTTGGATCAGGAGATGGGTAGAACAATTCACCATTCTTGAGTCCTTTCCATTCGAGGTTGAATAAAATGTAGTGGTTGTTTGGCAATTCGTAAGAGACTTCCTTAACTTCTGAAACTGATTCCAAGATCTTTTGGGACATGTTGTACATAGTGCTTTGAACAGAAGGTGAATTTTCCAAAGCAAATAAGTCTAAGGTGACTTTTCTTGCTTCACCGTAAGTATTATCGAATAACCCTTCATCTGCCTTAGCAAAAACTGATTCCAAAGAAGGAAGAACTCTTGGATCATAAGTCCACGATGCAAAGACATCGGTAGAAAGAATTCTGTCCTTAGTTGGAGGAAGAGTGGTATAATCACATACATTATAACCGTAAAACATGGATCCGGTAGATTTCAAAACAGTCAAATCTTTGATGGCAGAAGTAAGTATCAATTTTCCGTCACCCTTGGAGTATCTCAAAGAAGTTCTCCTGGTCTCTGGGCCTTCGTGTTTGAATGAATGTGGATGTAAGGAGCCATTGACTTCATATTTGCTCCATTTAGCTTGTACAATATCTACTTCAACACCAGAAACGTGATCGTACTTGTCAGTGAAGTGTTTTGCCAATCTAGCAGCAAATCTTTCGATGGGCCACACGTCGGTGGTTTTTGCCAAAACCAAAATAGTGTTTTTGACAGTGTCAGTTGGAACGATTGGAGCATTATCTGCCTTAGTGTAAGAAATATCAAAGTTTCCTCTTAATAACACTTGAACATTAGCCTCCAACACCTCTTGTTCGTTGGTGTTAGATGGGTTCTTTCTTACTTTAAGGAACTTAACGTTACCTTTACCATAAGAGGAATCTTTTAATTGCACAGACATCTTGAAAGTGTTTGAATTTGATTGACGTTAAGCTTTCTGTTATAGTCAAATTAAATAAACTAGAGGAACTTTATTGATTAAACTTGGGCGTACATCACAATTTATAGTATGGGAGTGGTCTGCATAAAATCTGACTTCTTATCATTAACCCTGATTTAAATCTCGGGAAGTGCCGAACTCCATCGAGATCTAACTGTTAACAGAGAAAATTATTTTAACAGATAAGGCCATCGTTGAAAAAGCAAGGGGGGGATGCAGTCGCTGTGTTGTGGTCATCTGACGCTAAGTTTCCGAACTTTACTATTCTACGCTTTCGGCAACTCTCCCTACTAGTGATAAGGATCCCGATAGGAAAATGAAACGCAACCGGTGTGCCGGTTCAAAAATAAAAAAACTAGTGCGACTACGGTAGATTACTCCAAGATCGAAAAATTCATTGACTAAAATATATGAATTATTTTAAAATCTCCAAACAAGACTATGAAGATGTAATGTAATTATGACAAAATACTTTGAAATATACTATATTAAACACAGTCGAATGGAAGAAGAGAATGCTATAAGACAGGTATTTTTGTGTAATCAAGCTACCTTTTTTGCCAGCAAGTCAGAATCTGTATCTGCCTTAATTGTTTCTGCACTGTTACCAATTTCAGGATCCACATAACTTGTAACATCGAGATTTTCAACTTCATGTTGAAACTCTTCTAATTCGGGTTTTCCGGTTTCACTTGGTTCAGAGAAACGTAAGTTCTTTCTCTGTCTAATGGGAGATGACGTCTGGTTTGATGGAATGATCTCTTCCTCACCTGTTGTCGGTCTGCTCAAATCGTTATTGCTGAACACCAACTCAGCAGTCCTAATCCATCTTCTCCTCCTCGTATACTTAGAGAATGTATCTTCTGTAGATGGTTTCTTCCATACATTATCGTAAAATATGAAACCTTCATCTGTGTTTGGATCAGCAGTCGTCTTGGACCTCTTAGAGCTGGGTAAAGTGATAGCACCATCGTTTGTCAAATCCAATCTCCATGTCTTGTCTACCCATCTCCATGTAGCCCCGCTTAGTTTGTGAGCCCCAAAATCTTCATTGTCTGTACTAGGTAATTGAAAAGTGTCGATTGAAGAAGACTCATTTAAGAACTCATCCGTCCATGGAGTTCTTTCGTAGGAAAGTAAGTTTGACGTCCATCCGATTCCGAGCCATCTTCTTTGGTTCTCGTAAATCACATATGTGAATCTAACTGGCTTAGTATTTTTACTTGTATCTAAGGAACTCAAAGAAGCACCGTTTTTTTGTACCTTTGCAAAGGCAGCTGCAAATAGAGTGTGATTTCTGGCTTGCAGAAAGTCCAAACCCGTCAAGTAGAAGCAAATAAGTCTCGCTAATTTGATTTTCCACAAGATTCTTCTGGTTACTCTGGAGTAAGAAGAGTGGTAAGTTAAAACAAAAAGTCCGGTGAGCAAAAGAATAATTCTTGGGTTAACAAGCAAAAAAGTAACAATTAAATAAATAGGTGTCAAAAAGACTGTAGTAAAGAGCAATCTCTTAATATCATATGCTGTCAAAGACAAAGAAATCACTGGGCTTAATAACAAGTCAGCTTTGATACGAGTTGCTGTCAATGCCTGTACGACATCATCCAATGTTGGATGTAATTTGGTTTCTTCTAAAATCTTGCTGTTAAGCAATGCGTAAAGTGTGACAACACCCACGACAATAAGATGTCCAAACCAAGTCACAATATTCTCAAAATACAAAACAGCCAATGCGTACAATGTAACTATCACAATGTTAACCCAATAATCATCATTAGTCCATGTGATAATAGCCAAGAGCTTGTTCACAATTATCAAATATGGATATGCCTTTATCAAAGACTTAGCCACAGTAGGAGGAGTAGAGGATAATAAGGGTGATGTTTGGGGCTTAGTATCAAAACCGTCTTTCCGTCCTTCAATTTCACTGAAGGGATCCTCCTTGACGAATTTAGCCCTTACTTCAGCTTCATCGCCCGTTTCACTGTAGCTCGCCTCCGCATTAGAGGATGCATTAGTCTCGGTTCTTGCCAAGCTAGCTTTGCTAGAGCTTTCTGACAAGCGACGACTGGAGTTATCACTTGCCATCTTGTTCGATTTGCCGTAAATTGAAGTCAATTAATCAAAGGTTGTTGGTTCAAGAAGATTTTAAGCTTTTGATTATCTTGCTTTATGGCGGTAACTATTAAATAAGTTTCCAGAATTTAACTTTCAAAGATCTTTCTATCTATCAATATAGATGCTTTAATAGTTAACTCTTCAGTTAGATATCTTTAAGTTTACTTTAATCTCCAATCAATTAGTAGCAATCTAATCTAAATCATATATCTTTATTTCTGGAGAAATGTGCGATTTCAATTCTAAGTTCGGATGTATTACCAAATTCGAATTATAAGTTGCCAAAGAATGGAATTGTGTAAAGAGAGCAAATATATGGTCAATGGACTTCTCTAGTTTAATATCTAAGGAGATTGAAAAGAAGAGAAGAAAATTAGGAGATGGTAATAAGAAGGAGACGCCTTCTGTGAACTCAAAAGTTGGGGGACAAACTGAAATTCCCCCTGTAAATCAAAGTGATGGTAGGAATGAGGCTAAACATATATCAGGTGTAAAGGATGATACTGGTACACCTCAAGACTCCAATCTGTTATCACAGGGTACTTCACCTCTTTCTGAGGAGGAGAAGCGACTCATTGAGTCAATAAGTGATGAGCAGCTTGATGACACTCTCAGTTCCTTGGGTGAGACTGATCTTAATGAGAATAAATTGCAGAAAGTTAGGAGATTGCATTTGATACGTCGTGAGCAGCAGAAGAGGCAAGCCTACAAGCTTCAAATCGAGGAGGAAGACAAAGTGGATAAGGAAATCACTACTACAGATATAACTGAGCATTCAAACGAAAATAAACTATATTTGCAGAGTAGATCATATATCAAGCATCTTATCCATGAATGGAATTTGAGCATTAATGGTGAAGATGACAAACTACTACTCTACGAAACGAAGCGTGATTTGGTACGACTCTTATACAAGTTACGTGCTCACAAGCTTTCTAGAGATTTGTTGATTTCTATTGGTACAATTTTGTATCACTTGCAAAAGCACGAGTACTCTAAAGCTAATGAAAGTTACATTAAGTTGAGTATAGGGAATGCGGCGTGGCCCATTGGAGTTCAGTATATTGGTATACATGCAAGAAGTGCTTCACTGAGAACATCAGGAGAAAATAGTAAAGCCACAATTATGTTAGATGAAAAGACAAGACGTTACCTTACGGCTATCAAGCGTCTTATTTCATTTTGTGAGAGAAAATGGCCTTAATACAGCTCATTTCGTTTTTGAATCTTGTACCATATCGCTTATCTAAATTTAGTTCTAATTAGGCTATTTATGAAATCTCAAATGGTTATTAAGGTAGAAAATGTGTATATAAAAATCAAATAGGGAGTCATAAATATTATGTATTTAACCGATAGTGAATATGTTTATTGAGCTACGTAAGTTTAGGAGATACTTCCGAAGTTTTTTTGATTTGCTTAGACGGTGTATGTTCAATGACTTGATATAAGGTACTGCTAGATAAATCGGTCATATGATATCTCTTAGGGCTATTACATCAACTCAATACATGCACGTGATTTTTTTTTCTCCCGAATTTCGACTACCTCCTGGCGAAGGAATTTTTCACTCTCATCTATCTACAGCTTTCCTAAGGCTTATACAATTGTACATTAAAAACAATAAATATGGCTGTATGTATCTATCTTATCTACTATTAGTTTGAGAAACAAGCCACTTGAAAGTAGAGTGCTGGAGTAACTTGTTATGTTTGTTTTGATTAATTTTTTTCGAAATCTATGATATTTATTTATTGAAGACATTAGCTGGAATAAATTTAAATGGAAAAGTTGATCATAGCTGTTGACCGTATATTGTGGAATCTTTATTCGATTTGTCAGTTACAGATTTGAAGTTATTAACTTCTAAATGCCTATATATGTGAGATCCTTTTCAATGAGTTTAAATATAAAGAGGAGATTTAGGAAAAATTTAACATCATAATGTTGTGGATTATCTTGCAAAGGGTATAAATAAGAACAAAAGAGTGAAATTACTGATGAACTTCATTTGAGCTTTATGAAAAGCTCACTTTTTTTTCAAACTAGGTCTCTATGATCCAGAATATTTACTAACTCAACTTTAGCGTGAAATCAAGGACATTAAGGAATTCGTTGAATTAGCTAGAAGATCTGACATCAAATCAGCTGTTGTCAAGGTCAATCAAAAGATTAACGCTAACGGTAAGAAGTTCAAGCAAACCAAGTTCAAGGTCAGAGGTTCCAAATACCAATACACTTTGGTTGTTAACGATGCTTCTAAGGCCAAGAAATTGCAACAATCTTTACCACCAAACTTGGACATCAAGAACTTGTAAGTTAGCAATAAATTTATGTACTTAATATAAATTATTAATTCGTTAAATCTAATTGTAAAAAAATCGTATATATGAATACATGTTAGGTTAAATGACATCTTCCATTTCCACATCATCGTCTTCTTTGTCTTCTTCGTTCTCCTCTTGAAGTTCTAAAGACTTACCAGCATCTTTTAATCTCTTATATTCTGGCTTCAAGCTGTATTTACTGGTGTAAGGTCCTTTTTTGATTAAAATGGCAATTGAATCCAATGACTCTTTCAAATAGGATTCAGGTTGTCTTGTTCTTTCTTTCAATCCTTTCATGGACCAATACTCATACTCTTCGAATAACCTGAATAATAAATCCAAAAGATCTTTCTTTGGCATTCTTATAGCTCTTCCTTCACTCTTCTGCTTGTTGGGGTTGGATTTCAAAAATACAGATGTATTGTTTCCTTTAATTGAAGGACCAGCATTCGACTGCACAACTCCAGGAATTTCATCAAGTAAAGTTACTTTTGGTCTTTCTTTCGCTTGTTGAATGCTTGATCTCTTGGGTAAGAATCTGCTGTATTTGGCATCACCCTTTGATGGTACAATTTGACAGTCATGACACACTTGGCCTGTTAATGCAGTTTTTTTAGGAATGGTTTTAACATGTGGAACGAACTTTTTAGCTGGCGTACCATCTTTATTCTTCTGAACTTTAAAAAAAGAATAGGGCTTTGTGAATCCACCCTTCTTCTTATCCACCTGCTGCAATATAGGTTGTTCTGGCATGCTAGCTACCTCAGTTAGTTCTTGTTTGAACTTCTTCAAATTCTCTTCACTGAATACATATGAGTTCTTCACTTGTGTATTCAACATACTTATATCAAATTCCAGAGGTATATCTTCCTTTTTATATTGTTCATTTAACAAGAGTTTTACTTGCAATTTTTTATTACTTTGCTTAATTTTAACGGTACCTAATTGCAGCCCTCCTTCGCTATTGTCACTACTCCATGCATCAGCCAAATATCTAGGTAATTTAACTAACCAAATCTTTTGGGCTCCATTAGTTAAATTCATATCCAACGATTCATCTTCCTCTAGGTAATCTTCTGGATCAGACAAAATGCCATGTTCTCCTGTATCGTCATCAACAGTATTAGTTGCTTTAGACGAAGGCTCTTTGAGATCGCTTGCCGCTTGAATTGAATTTTGATCTTCATCCTTAACTCCAGATCCAACTTTAACAGCCTTTTTACCTTGAGCTTTAAGACCTCCAATCATTGTCGTCTTAAATGATGATTGCTTAATCAAGGTAATGCAATAAAAGAGCAATTCGTTAGGAGAACTAAAAATTGAATGTTTGGTATCTTGGCTCCTATCAAATTACACAAAAATTTGATCTTAAAGGACAATCAAGATCTAATGATTCTAGCGACAAACGATGAGTGGTACAAGTGGAGAACCTCTCATGGTTCTAACTGTTCCATACTACATCACAAGTAAGCATTGTGGTTATTGTCATTGTTCCAAGGAGAATCACCATGCTATCGAGACTTTTAGTAAAAAACATATACATACTATACCTACTAATATTAACCATGTCACTATTGGATCGGAAGTGGAACAAATGTCATATAAGCAGTATGATGAGCTCATAAACCAAGGTTTTAGAAGATCGGGTAAATTTCTATACAAACAAGACATGCTTAGAAATTGTTGTCGTTTGTTTACTATTAGAACAAAATTGCAACACATGAAGGTTACGAAACAGCATAGAAAGGTTGTCAATAGATTCGTCAGAGCCATATCTGATGAAAAAGGTGAAGCTCCAGTAGAAAATACGAGGAAACAGCCACATTTCTCTCTTGAATCTTTGATAGAAGCAGAAAGAAATTCAACACGGTTCTATACTAAGTTAGAGCCATCAAGTTTCACGGAGGAAAAGTTTGAGCTATACAAGAAATACCAAATAAAAGTTCATAATGATAACCCGAATGATGTTTCACGGCGTTCCTTCAAATCTTTTTTATGTGACACTCCGTTTCCAACTCAAGAAAGTACAGCTGAATGGGAACTTTTGAGTTCATGGCCCAAGAAGGATGAAAAGGACTTTCAAGCAAAGGCAGTTGCTACAGTTGGGTCTGCCCATGAATGTTATTACTTAGATGGTAAATTGATTGCATTTTCTGTAATGGATCTCTTGCCAACAGGAGTGTCTTCTATCTATTTCATTTGGGATCCTGATTACGCCCATTTATCACTAGGCACCTTATCAGGATTGAGAGAATTGTTGTTTTGTTCTCGTCTCAATTTAGGTTGGTACTACTTGGGCTATTATATAGATGATTGTCCAAAGATGCAATATAAACTGAAATTTGGAGGTGAGCTCTTAGACGTATGCAACGAGAAGTTCGTTCCAATTTCTTCTGTGAAAGATTTTATAACGGGTGGGCTTTTTTTTGTGGTAGATTACGAAGGTAGTGACGAAAAGGAGAACTATATAGAAAATAACGGACACCCTTCTTCTGTATCGGACACCGAGTCAGAAGCTCATGCTATTGTTAACGTGGCAGATAAATTATATGGAAACCGTGAATTATATGAAAACGCTGAAGCAGATCTACAAAAATTAGCTTCAGTTCATTCAATTGACATTCAGGCTCTCTCTAAAGCACATCAGTTACCAGCTGTTGTTCCAGGTCTTATTCCAATGTGGCAAATCCTTGGATGGTTGAGTGATGGTACGTTAGATGACGAATTCCCTGTGAGGATACTTCTAAGTCATACAGGACGTACTATGAACTCTACTTTTGGGCGGTCCAATAAGCTTTTGAGGAGAGTGATCATTGATTGCATCAGACTCTTCGGCATGTTCAAGGTAAGAAACTCGTTATTAATTGTGTAATGTATATAACGAAATCCATTTTATATTTAAATTGCAAAACAGTATTTCTGATGCAATTATCTCAGTCTCTAAGCTATGTCTTTTCTCTAAACTTTTCAAAATTTATACACATCGTAGCTATTATGTAGGTAATTCTTTTTACTCTATTTGATTTCGTTTCAATTTCAATTCATAATTGTTAATAGTGACTCACGGTATCACAATCGGTTCAAATCGAGATAGTTTAGATCACGATACTCAAGTTAATGACATGACGAACAATTTTCAAATAAGTGAGAAAAGACTAAACAACATTACTTAAGAGGGTAGGTTCTTAAAACACAAAAGGTCTGGTGAAAATCATCATTAAGGTGTATCTTACTTTTCCGAACTTTCACAGTTGCAAACCGAAATGGTAAACAGGGAACCGGATGCAACCTCTTTTACTTCAACCTTGTCAGACTTAGAGTTTGAATCTGAAAACGAGAACCATAATCATGGAGCTTTCCAGAGTGAAGCCATCCCCTTGGAGCTAACAGCAGTTACTGAAGAAGCTATATCGAGGCATGCTTCTCGAATACAATCTCGTCGCTCAAGTACATCTGCCAGAGAAGATGTGGTTCAAGAGATTGCGTTGAAAAAATACGAATCTCTTTCTAATGATAAAAACTTTGCAAGATTCTCCGAGAGGACGAAAAGACTATGTGTGGCCATTGCTGCGACTTCTGGTTTCTTGTCTCCTTTGTCAAGTCTTGCATTCTTGCCTGCAATACCAGAAATAGCCAACAGGTTTAGTACTACTGCTGAAGTTATCAATATATCCAGTGCTGTTTATTGTATATTCATGTCGCTTTCCCCTTGCTTGTTCTCTCCTCTTTCAGATATTTATGGAAGGAGGTACACCTTCTTGTTCTGTTGTTCTCTTTTTTCAATTTGCACAGTATTAGTTGCTACATCACAGAACTTGGCAATGTTTTACGTATTTAGATCATTGACTGCCTTGTTCGGTACTTCCTTTTTCAGTATTGGTGGGCATATAGTAGGGGATTTGTATCCCCCAACATTGAGAGGTAGAAATATGTCCTACATTATTATGGGATCACAAGTGGGAACTGGTTTTGGTGGCCTCGTTGGAGGAATTATTGTTAACTTCACTAGTTGGAGAGTTATCTTTTGGGTGTTAGCAGCATTAGGGGCTATTGTAATGATATTAGCATTCATGTTCTTACCTGAAACCGCCTCCCAAACAGGACATTCTATCTTGTTGAGTGAAGTAAGGAAAACGAATCCCCAGAAGAAGTTTATCTTCGTGGCATTCAATCCACTTAGAATAATGACTGCTTTGAAATATCCTAATCTATTCATTGATGGCATAATCAGCATTGTGATTCTTTTTAACATGTACAATCTTTTGACACCTATTAGAAGTGTTGTCGACCCAAGATTTAATTTAAGTAAACCGATTTACAGTGGTTTGTTTTATTTACCACCAGGATTGGGTTACCTTGTCGGAAGTCTATTTGGAGGGAGATTGGCTGATTATACTGTTAAGAAGTATGCCCGAAAGCGAGGTAGACGTATACCTGAGGATAGATTATATACTATTTTAATTCCTCTCGGAGTCATATATCCCGCTGCAATGTTGATATACGGTTGGTCAATAGATAAAGAAAAAGGTGGGATTGCAGTGCCTGTCATTTTCATGTTCTTATCTGGAGTAGCCCAAACGTGCATTTTTCCCGCTGTTAACACTTACTGTGTCGATTCAATGCCTGAACTTAAAGGTGATGGTATTGCAAGCAGTTATTTTTCAAGGTATCTTGCAGGAGCTGTTGCTTCTGCTACGTGTTTACGTAGCATTCAGGGAATTGGAGTGGGCTGGTCCTGTACTATAAGTGCCTTCGTCCTTTGGCTTGGTCTTATTTGTGCGCTTATATTAATTCGTTATGGAGAGAAGATGAGAATTGATGCTTTAATCAAATATGGACTTAGAAAGCCGGAATAAGAGGAATAATTTGATTACTAGATGATATATGTATATTTTTTTCAGTTCATTAGATACTAATATTTAACATAGCAAAGCATAAAGTATCTTGCAACCGTTTTATTTACACGGTAAATTTTGTAATTAGTGAAATACCCTTCAAAACTAATCAAGTTCGACTCGGGCCCTTACATTACTAATCCAGAACTATTAATCTTCTTATTTAAACCACATTCGGTTTGATTGATTGGTTTATTTGGTTGTCGAAGGATGTACTATTTTGTTATAATGTCTAAATAAGAAATTAGTAGAGATGAAAAAGTAAAAATAAGAGAGAGATAGTATCAAAACGAAAAGAAATACAAACACAGTAAAATCTTCTACAAGAGAGGAATTGAATTATCTTCTTAGAATATGAAAGTAGCTATTCATTCTCATTAGACTTTTCTGAAAAATTTTGTTCCTCATAAATATTCGTAATCCGTTTCATTGTGAACTTTCATTCATAGCAGCAAACCAATAACAAGTGCAACAATCCCTGTGGTTGCAAAGACCTTCAACTTGGAAGCTCCGTTTTCTGAACAATCTTCACCAAGTGCAGTTGCATTGCTCAGGTTAGAGCTTTCAAGATTTTCGCTTAAGGGATTTACATCTCCTTCTTCAACTTCAGTAGACTCTTCAAAAATTTCAGCAGCTAAAGCTTCTTCTTCATCAAAAGAATAACCATCTTCAAGATCGGCTCTAAGTTGCTTGAACTCTACTTCATCGTTATTGACATACTCTTCTTCCAAGCTTGCTACTCTGTAGTCAGAAGCCCATTGGATATCTGCACAGGCAAACTTGGTCAAGTTGGCAAAGTGAAAAACGACAGATTTTCCGACAATGAAAGACTTAGACTTTCTATTTAAAGAAAGAAAAGGATCCTTATATTGGGTCTCAAAGCAGGTGGTGTTAATCCAGCCATGCTTTCCTGATAAATCACCAACCTGGCAGTATGCATCATTCAATTGTGCATCGCAGTTTGGAGGAGCGCTGTATGGATTGAAGTGGTTGCCAACAGCTTCGCAGTTTCCGTCCCCTGGAACCTGGTTCTCGTGAATGTGGTAATAGAAGGGGCCACCAGACTTGGGTAATCCAGTCATGTCGACATGAACATTTACAACATCACCTTCTTTGGCCGTGAAAACAACATTTCCCATGACTTTTTTATCAAAACCAAACGGGAAATCGGCAAGTGCAACCACTCCCTTTGGATTTTTCTTGATCAAAGGTGCCCTCTTAGCTGATGTGACTGAAGCAATGGCTAGAAGGAGTGGTATGAGAGTTGAAAGAAGCTGCATCTCAGTTTTTATGTGTTATTTGTAGCTTTATTTTGCTTTACTATAAGACCTAGACACTATGTGTACGAGATGTTCAATTGTCTCTATTTGTTGATTGAAATGGTTCAAAATGGGAAATATTGCCTTTTGTTTGCTCACCTGCTTATTTATAGGCCTCTGAGGACCGTTTCCACAAATGCATTTAGGTTACAAGTATTTTATCATGTACTAGTTTGTAGCAGTTTTGTGGTTTGTACCCTCAATTTGCAGCCATTAAGTATGCAACATTGAATGGAGAAAGTATCCACCTATTTGTTACTTGAATCAGTATACAAGTTGGCGAGTTATGTGTATAAAACGAAGTCTACAATGCTCAATAGTAATTCAGTATATGCCATTCATCAAATTTGTTATTGATGGGAATTGATTTTTGTCGCATTTTTGGTTATTTTGTATAGAAATTGACAATTGTGACAAATAGCTCTACAACATAAATAAAATCATTTGAGTCACAAGTGACAAGTTACCAAAGCCTGAAAAGTCACATCTAATAACATATAAACCATCGTTTCAGATGGAAAAGACTTTTGGACAATAGGTGTCCGGAGTAAGCGAATGCACTAATCAAATCAATTTATAGTCGTCATACAAAATTGCTCGGTACCCCACATCTCTTTTTCTAGAAGCACACTATCTTTCTCTCGCATTATAAATAGTGCTCAAAATAGCTATTTGATTTAATGTAGGGTCTTACATCACCTGTAGAAATTGAAAAAAAGAAGCTACTCAACCACTTAAGTAACCAGCTTATACAAAATGGCAAAAACTAACAAATGGACAGTTCATGAAGCAAAAAGTGAATCAAGATGGTTTACTCACAATGGACCAGTCAATTCTGACCCAAACAAGGTAAAGAAGATGGGTGCAGGGAAAAACAATTGGGGAAAACCAGGTGACGAATTAGATGAAGATTACAACATGTTTGGAAACTCCGGCAGAAGAAATTCAAATCACCGTCTCAACGAAGCAAATCTCAAGATGTTGAGTGATAAACTTGAAAAGGGATTACTTCAATGAAAATTGCTTCTTTCACGTGACAAAAGAGGACATTGTTAGTCGGTTTTTACTGGAGTTGGGTATGATCTATACAACAACGTAATTAAAATGAAATGGAACATTAAATAGTTTACCACTCTAAAGATAGTACATATATTTTACGAATTTACGAATATTATTCTTCGGCCTCGTTTTCCTCTAACAACTTTTCTCTTTCTCTCTTCCAGCCTTTACGCTTCTGTCTATCTTCGTAAGCTTGACGGTTGCTCAAAATGCGGTTTATAATGAAAGATGTGCTCATATCATCGAACCTATGAGGGCCAATACTCTCAAGGAGCCCAGAGTCTTTTATTGATTCGTAAGCATCTTCAAGGACTGGAGTTGGACCATGTAACACCCTTATGACCTTTCCTGGGAGTTTATTCAAAAACTCTTTAGAGGGTTTGTATGGTGCTCCCAAGACAATACCATCTACATAGCGACATTGAAGCACACATAAGGATCTCTCAAAGATGTTCATAATTGGGTGATTAAGGCCCTTTATCTTGTTGATGACAATATCTTCGTGTATACCAACAATTACACTAGAACCGTCTTTTTCGGCTTTTTCCTTCACCAAACGCAATGCCTCGATGTGTCCTGGATGGAAAAGATCAAAGCCTCCATCTATGTAAGAGATGTTTCCAAATCTTTTCAGCGAGGGGAAAAGATTTACCAACGATTCACTTCCTGGAAGTTCAATCTGAACGCTAGAGCCTGGTTTCAAACCCGTTTGATCGGATGCATATACTTTGTACTTCTCAATATTCTCTGGGGTGAAAAGTTCATTATCATTAATTTCACCGGAACTACTAAATGGTCTATAGTGGTGCTTCTTTTCGCCAACAAGCATTCTTCCCACTAAGTCAGTCGTAGAAATATTAGGGGTTCTTTTCACAACCACAAACTTGCCCAAATCCTTCACAACTTGGTAAGTATCTTCTCCATTGGCATCTGTAGTGATGTCGTCTCCATGTACTACGTACTGACACTCATACTGGTCCATAACTTTTGGATCAGTCACGTATGGCGCTCCTGGAACTACTTGAGTAGACCACTTGCAAGCATTAACAGCTGCGACTCTTTCTTCAAGTTTCATAACTACTGGTCCCTTATTGAGCAAAATTTCTTCATCTGAGTGTACTCCCACGTACAACTCCTTTCCCAATTGTCTTGCTTGCAACATGGCTCCAGCGTGGCCTTTTATTGTTAGTAATTTATATTTCAACGTGTCTCAAAAACTAGAATTCTTTTGCTTACCATGATGAGCGAAGTCAAAACAGCCATCTACCCAGATCCTGCTATTCTCAATACCCTCTGGTGCTTCATACATTATTTAGATGTTGACCTTATATTTTCGAACTATTTATTTTCGAACTAAAAAATTAAAGCACATTTCCTAGTGCGAATTCTGAACAGAAGGAACTAATGAACGCCTCTTTCTTATCATCACCGCTTTCACAACTAGATGATTTAAAACCATATTAATATATACAGGAGTTCAGCAGCACCTTAATTGTATCTTCAATGATTAAACGAAACCCATTTGTTGTTCATTTTGAACTATAATTCTGTTCTGATTTTGGGCCCGCAGTGTGTGATTTTTCTTTTTGGATTGGATTGGTGCAGATGATTCAGGAGGAGGTATTGGAGCAGATGCAGTGCCAGTATATGTTGGAACCCTATTTTGACTCCTCTGCTCTCCCATATATTCTAAGTAGTTGTAGATTATAGTAGCGTTACGTGTAGAGCAACCGTGTAGCCAACCAAAAAATGACCCAATAACTGGCGGAAAGGTGATAATAAGGTCTATGACAATCTGACCCTGAATCTTAGAAACAAGCCGGCCAGGAATATGGATTTCTCTTTCAGCTATGGACAATAATCTGGAATGTACCACGTACATCAATATGGGACCAAGGGCTGGAAATAAAAGGACCACGATTGGTACTAGTCCCACCCCACAATCCATTCCTACGCCACATGAACCGAGAAAACACTTATCATGAACCCATGCCTTATTCTGAATCTCTTTCCAAAGCCTCTGCTCTTCTGGTGTGCTATGGGGGCCGAGTTTCCTCTTGTGACCATTCTCATCTTCATATGGGTCTTTCGAATTCAAATGTTCTTCTGCGTAGTCATTGAACTTGTCCATTACAATGTCATATCCCGGCAAATTTTCTAATTGCTGTTGAAACTGTGACATTTTTGTTCTAGATAATTAGGAATGATTCAATCAAGTCTGAAATGTGTGCACCAGCTGTCTATAGTGGTTTAAATCGCAGGCTTTACATGTCGCGGACCCTTTCGGGAAGGTGTCATTTAAAGATGCAAAATTATACATAAATGGCTTTTAAGTTAAAACTATAAAGCAAATCTAATCTATTAGTGATTCTAGCTCATCAGCCAGAACTGGCGAGAAAATACTATTGGTATCTTTACCACAAATTACACAAGACGACTTGTTCTTCTGCTTTAATCGGCTCAAGAGACAGTTCTTACAGAAAACGTGATTACATGTCGTTTTAACGGGATGCTGATAATCTTTCTTACATAAGACACATCTATAAGGCGCCTGCCTCTTCTTTTGAGTAGATTTTGATACATTTTCCCAATCTTTTTCAATAACTTTCTTTTGTCTAGACTCATCTCTGATATGCAAAAACTTACACGTATCTCCATATCCACAATATCCCGTTTGCAAAAAGTCTTTACAAACATCTGGCTGAAAATCTGTGATCGTGACAGTCCTAATGTTCTTAGGTACTCCTTTGGGCCCGCCCTTACTCTTCTTAAAATCGCTTTGTATCTCGCTGGGCTTGCTGCCCTCATTGTCGCCTTCATGAGTTACTTTATTAATTCCCTCGTCAATCGAAGAGCTGGATGGATGTTCGGTGGTTTGACCACCATAACTAGTTACTGCGTAAGTCTCCTTTTCTTTTTCTTGGCCTATTATCCGCTTTCTTTTTTTAAGTTCAGTTTGAGGCTTTCTTGTGTCATAATTAGACTCCGAATCTGAATCCAGAGACGCCAGAGCATCCTGAAAATCCAACCTTCTTTTCACCTGAGTCAGATCTACCTTCTTCTTTATTACTCTCTTCTTAAACATATCTGTATCTCATATTTGCCTGGGTTTTAATCTTCTAAATAATGTATGCAAATTTGTAATCATGACATGATGATCCATAAATTTATATCGTGCAGTACTATACTTACTCTATATTTGAAAGGAATAGGTCGCTTTTGCTATTAATTGAAAAAGAATTACAGATTAAGGTATCATGATTCGTACAGGGTATATCCCCAATGTTATTACAAGAACATTATGGAGGCGTTATTCCAAAGTAGCAACAGTTACGTCATACTTTGATGTTTTCCCCAAGCTTTTTCCGAATGGTGGACCTCCAAAGGATTCATTCATAGTGAATATGAAACAACTACAGCGTGAATACAGACAAGTTCAAAGCCAAAACCATCCAGATATTGTCATAGGTTCAAACCTTTTGAATAACAATGGCGAAGCCAAATCCGTGGATTACTCATCAACAGTGAATAAAGCATACTCCACTATTAGAAATCCATATAACAGAATAGCACACGTAATAGAGCTCAATCATCCAAAGCATATGGACATAACGCAAGATGAGATATCTAAGGAATTGATTGCTCAATTTCAAAATTCCTCACCTGAGAGTGCCATGGAATATAAAGAGATGCTCATGCTTGTTCTCGAGGCACACGAGTCACTTGAGAACACTATACTGGAGAACCAGCTCGATGATTTAAAAGAAGAAAATGACCTGAGAGTTGAAAAAAGTCTGCATGTCATTGAAGAGTTATTGAAACAGCCTATTGTTGATTGGAATATGATCACAATGGAAGCAATAAAATTGAAGTATTGGGTTAACATTCAAACTGGAATTAGAGACTGGGAACCAGGTAAACCAGTTCATTTAACTCATTAAAAAGTTTTTTAAGAGGACAACATAACACTGTACAGATGAGTAAGTATATATCAATATCATAAATTTGCGCAGACATGAATTTTATTACATTATAATTATTGTTTCTATATATACATTATAGGAAACTTCTATGCAGTTAAAGTGATATAATATAAACTTAAAAACTTAGAAACTTAATCAGCTATCTTCACTCGCCATAGTCTTATCATCATCATCCGGTTGATCGTTCTCCTCTTCGACATCGCTTCCACCACTTGATACATTGCCAGAATTAAATTCTTTAGGTATGCTAGACTCACAATTTTCGTATTCTTCCTTTTCAGACTCACGATGCGGATGTGACCTGAGCCACTTCATACGTGGCCCGCTTGTACTCAACTCATTTATTTTGAACCCAAACAATCTCAACCCAAAGTCATTTTGGTTTACCTTATTTATTCTAATTCTACATTGATTTTCAATCTCAGGAAACATCTTCATCAATAACCCAGGAAACGTGGTTCCGAAAAATGCTCCATCAATGTTGAGATATCTAGAACTTGATGGAAGGTATATATCGTTACAACAGGGACAATACAATCTGACAGTTTCCTGACCTGGTAAATCTGTAGAGCCGACAGGGATTAAGTGCATACCATCACAGTAGTATCTAGGGCATGAGCCGAATTCGTTTCTTTCAAATTTACTTGCCATAGCCGTTAATCCTGGCTTTGATACAATGTATCTTGCGTGAATCAATCCATACAACAACTCAGCAGAATGTGCTAAAAGAGCTTTGTTAGGAAGTTCACTTTTTCCATTTTTGCTGCCATTATTACCTCCACTGCTACCACTATCTTCTGCGGTTTCCACTTGGTAATCCAATATTGTGTATAATGCTTCTCTATAATATGGAACTTGCAGTGACAACCCCGTCAAGTTAAAGTCGTCTTCGATGAAATCTTGGGATACAGGTACAAAGTAATCATGCCCAAAGAGCTCACAAAATTGTTGAACCCACGGCACGTAGTCATCCTCTATATCACTAGACATCTTGATTTGTCACAATATGCCGTGCTGGTAATTTATTTTCCTTGATTGTATTTTAACCCACCCTTGTAAAAATAAGCTGGATGAGAAACTGTCATTTTGTGTAATATCATGAAAATAAGACAAACTATCTATCTGAGAGGCTGTAGATCTGCAAATTTGAAGTAATTATATAGACTACATTATTCTAGGATGTGGATATTCTCGCTAGAGTCGTATGATTTATTTTCAGTAGTATTCGTATTCTTACTTATACTGAAAATCGTTTCGACTGTAAGCAAATCATCGATAAACGACTGGGTATGGTCTTCTTATTTAAAAGCTGCTTCCAAGTTGGGTGATGAAAAGATCAAGGAGTTACTGTTTAAATCAGATGAACTAAAAGCTGTTGTAAAAGAGAAAAAGTCAATAAGTGCACAAGATGAATACGCAAGATGGACAAAACTAAACAGAAAATCAGACAAGCTAACCAACGAAATAAAGCTACTCAATGAACAAGTATCACAGAAGAAGAGCTCAATATCTAGATCAGTCAATTTGGCGATTACATTAGTCACGACTATTCCATTACTTTTCATCAGGTTTTGGTACAGAAAGGCAGTATTATTTTATATTCCAACAGGAGTCTTTCCCTACTACATTGAATGGTTCCTTGCTTTGCCATTTACAAAAATAGGTGGTATTGGATTGACAATTTACATGTCGGCTACTAACGCAGTATTCTCAGACATCCTTTTTCTCCTAACATTTCCATTTTCAGAACAAATTCCACCTCCCCAGGAACCATTGAAGAACAAAGCTCAGGAGTCTTCAATTGCCAAGAAAGATTCTATAAAGAGTACTTAAGAAAGAAAGACAGCCACGCAGCGAGACTTTCATATTAGTTCAAGGCAATGCAATGATGTACATTCATTCAAAATTATATGTGTGTAATTTAATACTAATCTATAAGCTTTAAAAGTTCTTGTGATCTAGCTTCCATTATCTGCGCCAATTCGTCGCAATTATCATTGAAAATGTAGTTGTTAATTTTTGATCTATGAATATTGTCTTTAAAAGATTTCAAATTCTTTTGAATTAACGAATTGATTGTAGAATTCTTGGAAGTCAACGAAGCACTATGTTTATCCTTTAATGCAAAATAGTACCAAGAATCCATGACCAATATCCAATTTTTCAAGTCGAGAGAGTAATTGTATAAATCTTGGGAACTATCAACGGTTACGAGTGGGGAACCATCAGTGGGATTTATATCTATGCTTCTGAGATTTGGAATAATAACAGTGATAGCCCTTTTAGAAGTAGTATCGGCTTCAGGAACATCAACATTGTTTAAAACAGCAGACACAGAAATTCCTTTCACAACAGCTTTTATAGATCTTTGATTAGTGGATAATTTCCAAGTGTATATTAAACCTGAACATGTTAGAAGTAACAAGTATTCATTGCTTTGCCTTACAGCAACGACCGTTTCACCCAATTCAAAACTGGGGCATAGGTAGTTTCCAGATTCAGCTAAAATGATCTGTGTCGTTCCATTTAGCGATATTAAAATATAATACACTAATAAACCATCAACAACAAATGGTATGGCATGTTGGATCTTGAATGGAAAATATAAAACATATTTCTTTTCATCGTAAATCAAACTATTAGTAACAATTACACTTGTCGGATCTTGGAAATCAATTCTATCATTATAATCAACTTCATCCTCATCTAATTCCCAAGATTGGCCATTGCGAATTTCTATATTTGATCTTACTTCTCGCGGAACTTTATCTTCCATAAATATAGGATTTTCGAAATGCTTTACTCCGCTCACAATGACTGAAAACATTAAATCTTCATCTACTTCAATCGATGCACTATTCGTAACGTCGATGTAGTTGTCCTTTGTACTGTTCAATACTGAATTAATTTCGGAGTTTAAGATCGTTTGGTTATTGAACATAGACTCAGAGATATTAGAAACACCTTTCAAAGAGCTTGGATATCGTAAGTCCATAATTGTCTTTTTCATTTTATTTCTTTGTCTTTTAAGTACTATTCCAGACACATTTTGCTGATTAACAGCATTATTGCTTTCATCGATTCCCATATCTTCATTATCATTATCTGGATCATAATTTTCTACATTATTGAGACCAGCTTCGTGCAGATTCTTCTCTTTGATTCCATGCACAGAAGCCTGAATTCCAAGTCTGGGTAAAGAATAAGATGTTTGTGAAAGCTTCGAGCTTATCT
The DNA here is from genome assembly GCA_030570455.1 of Priceomyces medius. NCBI lineage: Eukaryota > Fungi > Ascomycota > Pichiomycetes > Serinales > Debaryomycetaceae > Priceomyces > Priceomyces medius. Next base: position 296,709 of record JAJLVV010000001.1, on the reverse strand, counting down.
TAAAGGTTGTAGCAGGTGCCCTCTTAAATGAACTTAAAGTGCTAGTTGACAGAGAAGATGATGAAACAAGGAATGGAGCAACTCTTTTCTTTCCATCCTTGGTAATACTAACTTTGGTGTTCAAATTTTGGACTGTTTTTGGAGTTTCATTATTTACAGGTGCCTCAGATCCAGGCCTGGTTATTTCCTTAGGTTTACTCTCAATTTTTTGCTCATCCAATTTCATCTTCTTCTTAATTCGCTTCTCACTTTTGTCTAGCAATTCAGACTTCTCTTCTAGAATCAACTGTTCTACTCCTTCAGGGAAGACTGTAGACTCTCTATCAACACCATATCTATGAAGTTGCAAATTATTCATAGTCTCACTCACAACGACACCTAATTCTTTTGGCTCGAAGGCAATGCATGTAATTGAACCATCTAAACAACTGAAATACACTGTTTCGCCATCAGGAGCCCAACATATATCTGTGATAGCATTTGCAGTGATTTCTTTTGCAACGATGATAGGCCGGCTGTTTGCGGTACTCCACACAGCTAAAGTTCTATCTTGGCCTGCTGTTGCTAAAATTGTCGAAAATTTAGGATCATCGTTATCCGATTTATCTTTTTCACTGATGTCAAACAATCTGGGAGAAAAGGAACAAACTTCACAGGGAGCTTCGTGCCCAATGAGTGAAATATCAGATGCCCAACTGCCCCTACTAATAACTGCAACTGAGGTAACAGGTCCATTAGTTGCATTTGGAACAGCTATATGTTGACCATCTGGGGACCAAGACATTCTTCTGAAATATGACGTTAAAGGAGATTTTTTGAATGGATTAATTATTATATGCTCCATTTGAAATTCATAGTTTCCGTATTCATTAGCCTTCTTATGGTAACGGAAGATACGAGCTGTTCTATCATCTGAAGCGGTGGCAAAGAACTTATTGGCAGGATCAAATACAATGCCCTTCACCATCGACTGGTGTATATCGTAACGTTTAATTCTCTCGAAGGTTAGTCCATTCCATATCATGATCAGTCTATCCAACCCTACAGATACAAGAAGAGATCCATCAGGGGACCAGCATAGGTCTTGAATATCATTATCATGTGCCACCAAACGCTTTCGTACCGTCCAATGTTCAAGATCAGCTTCTACTTCACCAAACTGTTTAGGTCTATTCTGCTCTTCATCCTTTTCCCATATTAATACAATCTTGTCATCAGATCCCGAGGCAAGGAATCTGCCATCAGGTGAAAACTTCACACTTGTGACTACTCCGTTATGTCTACTCATTGAACAGAGCGGTCTGCGTAATGAATCGTTGGGAAGGTCCTTCATTATCTCTGGTGATATCTCAACACCCTCATTATCTAGTTTTTTGAATTTCAATATTGTTTCAGTATCCCATATCTTCACATTTCCATCCAATCCCCCTGACGCTAGTCTTGTTCCCGATGAGTTCACACTCACAGAATAGCATTCTATCAGCTTATTCTCGGCTAATGATACAGTTAGTATATGTATACTTCAAACTATTACTTCATAAAATTGAAGAGGAAAGTAAAAAAAGAACTAAAGAGCCTCCATTACTATCCTTAAGATATATTACACCTACCTCTATGTCCAAACCAAGGGAGTTTGAGGATATGCATTTAATTATGATGGGCTAATGTTGTAACACAATAAAAATTATCTAAAATTAAAACTTCAGGTGCGGATCTGATAATAAAGTTCGTTGCAAAAGTTGTAAAAATGGGAGCATAAATTGAATATATAAAAACGATGTAAGAATATATATATCTTAGAGACCAAACTCTTGTCTAACAGCCTTACCAAACTTCTCAATACCAATTTTCAATTGATCCAATGGGACGGCAGCATAAGTACCTCTAAAGAAGATCTGATTCTTGGTAGCTGGATTCTCAGGAATAGTAGGCTGGGGTTCGGAAGAGCCAGCTTCAGCCTTGAACCAAGATCCTCTAATCATTAATGACCCTTGCTCAATTGCATGTTCGAAAATGGCCTCTTCAACCTTCAATGGATCTTCACCGAAATGTGTCTTGAATTTAGGGTGCTTTGAAGCGTCAATCGATACAGTAAAAAACATACCAGCCACTGGAGGAACATAAGAGCAAACTTCTTTTGGGAAGTGTTTGGCAACAGCATCCACTGCAACATCTCTTTTGTGCGTGTACTCGGATCTCAAACCAATCAACCAATCCAAGTAACCCTTTTGTTTCCAGCTTTGGAGTATGCCGTTGGTCAATGACTGAGCAAGACCAGCTGGGCATTGAATGTTAACCTCGTGCAATCTGACGTATCTCTCCAAAAAGTCGGCCTTACCCACAACCCAGCCAATTCTAATACCCGGAGCGATAACCTTGGAGAAAGAGTCCAATCTAATAACTCTTCCCTCGGTGTCCAAGGAAATATAAGAGTCGACTAAAGCCTTAATGAATTCATCGTGACCATGAACATGTTTAGACTTTCTGGCAGATTCATCGCTAGTGTATGGTTCCATTTGCAAAAAGTAGTAAGGTTCGTCCTCGATAATTAAGAAATCGTGTTTGACCGCTAAAGCATAAATCGCTCTTCTTCTTTCAGGACCAATACAGCATCCTGTTGGATTCTGTCCAGTAGGAATGGTGTATAACAACTTTGGCTTTGGTCCAACCCAATTATCTAAGACTTCAGAAAGTTTTTCAGGGATTATACCTTCTTCATCCATGGCTACAGGAAAAGTATGAACTCCCAAAGCAGAGACAGTCTCTAAAGCAGAGGAAAATGAGTATTCCTCCACCAAAATAGTGTCACCTCTGGTAGTAAACGTTCTCAACGTGGAGTCCCATGATTCGGTGTTACCGACACTTAAGATAAGGTCCCAGTCAGCATATGGTACCTTGTGAACCATCTCTGTATGTTCCTTAAGGAAATTAACTAGCTCTGGTTGACCCTCAGTGAAACCATATTGCAATGATCTAGACAACTCTATTTGGTTCTCGGTGTTTAAGTCTTTTTTCTTGTAGATATCTATAACGGTTTTATTGTTGTCTGTGATCTCTGCACCAATTCCTTGCTCGAAGGACGGTGTTGCAATTTCGGCTGAAACCTTATTGAAAGGGAAGTAGTCAGACAATGGCAATCCTCCTCCCAAAAAAGTTAGTCCTGGCTGCCCAAAGTACTTGAACGCAGACTTCAATGGGGAGCTTCTTCTCGATTTGGCCTCGATTGACAAATGGTGTGAAAGATCCTTAGATTGTGGCTTGGTCATGTTATATCGACTTCACTGGTTTATGTAAAGATGTCTAATAGCTGAAGAACGGGTAAACTTTTAGGAAGTCTTTTATTTTTCAGCGGCCTATGTTAGTAATTACACCACATTTTGTAGATGCCGCTCTCGAGATTTAATATGACTCAAAAAAGGAATGTCTTGCACAGAACTGAAAAAGATGTTACGACAACAATTTAGCAGAATGCTTAGACTGGGTTATGTAGTTACACCAAGTTTTTGCGAATGATATTAGAATGAAAGCTTTTCAAAGACATTAGCTAGAAGTCTATATAAGCATGAATTAAATTCCTATAATTTACATAGTTACTTGATTGTGGTAGACCCGATTTTCACCGAAGTTGAGAAAAGGCATCTAACAATACCGATGAAGGAGGATCGTCATTTTTGTTCTTCTCAAAGACGTTCCAGAAACGTAATGTTTCGTCGCCAGCTCCGGTAACAATTGTCTCGCCGTCGGGAGACAACGAAAGGTACAAAACTCGGTAAGTGTGCCCCGTAAGCTGGGCAATTTGTTGCATAGAAGGGTATTTCCATACAATTATCTGGTTCCGCGAATAACCATGGGTGGAGACGAGCTCATTGGCATTTTTGGACCATATTAAATTACAAACTTGGGAACCTGTATTGACGTCGTTGACCAAGCTTCCTGTAAGAGTGTTCCACGTCTTGATAGTCTTATCTGCAGTACCTCCTCCAGAGGCAAGGATTCCTCGTTGATGAGGAGACCACGCAATGGCCTTAACTGCTGCAGTATGATCGTTGAATTGGTGAAGAGGTTTAGTGTTCAAGCCATCCCATATGAACAACCTGTTGTCGTTTCCACCACTGGCTAGCTTGTTCTCCTCCACATTCCATTTAAGACCACAAACCTCCTGCTTGTGGTGATCAAATCGGTTGATGTAATGCCCTTCTACCCTGACATCTCTGTTAAGGATTGTTCTATCTCTAGATCCACTAGAGAGTATATGTTCGTTCCATGCTAACGAGCTCACTCGAAGACTGTGGCCTGTCATTGTCCTTACGCACTTTATCTTAGTAGCGTCCCATATTTCAACAAGTCCTCGTGAAGTTCCAATGGCTACATGTGTTCCAGAGCCAATCCAATTTAAGCTGGTAACCTTATCTTTGTTAGATATGCTACACAATCTGTCAACAGATTGGGTAGCACCATCCCATAAATACACGTTGTCTCCTAAACCAACAGCTAATACATCCTGCTGGCCCCAATCTACTAAGTTAAGATAAAAATCATCAGATAACTCTGGGGCATCTAACACACGGTAAGGAACCTTTGATATATTTCTTGGCCTCTTCTGAGGTGAAAGAAGAAGCTTTTGAGATTCTTGCCTAACGGGAGACAAGGAGTAGAGCTCATTCTGTAAGTCCCTCGATATAGGCCGAGTCTTTTGTGGTGACTGATAAGTGAATAAATTAGTCTTTCTTCTAGGAGTAGTGGTGACACTGTCCTCCATATCATGACCAGTCATGCTACTACTTATGTTATTTGATGACGATGACGCTGGTGGAGGTGTCCTCGCTCCACCATTGGCATGTGTAGAAGGAGAATCCGATGACTCTCCAGAGGCAGGTATATTTTGTGCAGATGAACTGTTCATATTTCCGGTACTGTTTGGTCTTGGATGTTTGAGGATATTCCTACTACCACTAGCCATGTCTGCAGTAGCCATTGGCACATTATCGCCAAAGAGCTCTGCCTTCAATACTGTTGAGAATGTTCTATTAGCTTCCTCTTCTTTCCTGATTTCTATTTCATTATCGATACTCTTCTTCCTCAAATTGGGCAATACGTCCTGATTGGATAAACTAAATGCAGCTTGTAGATCAACGCCTGTTCTGTTTGGAATATATCTATCGCTGAAAATTGACTTCTGGTTTCTTCTTCTCGGTGAAGTTGACGGTAGTACTGCCGCTTCCTCAACTCTAGGAGGCTCTCTACGGTCGGTGGATCTCGAAGGAGATTGTGGTGTTTGAAGTATGTTTCTAGCCATACCAGTTCTACCACCTGAATTGCCCTGTTGACTCATTTAGAACACAGTTTGTATTCCTTTTATGATAACCACTAGCTCTTAATTCACTTTTATGATATGGTGTCTTTCCTGTTCTGCGATAATATTCGTAAGCAACAACTCCACTTTATATTTTTCCTGCTGCCAAGCTACTTTCAAAAGAACCCCTGTCTTCGCAAACGCTTATACTTCTATTGGCTAGAGTGTGATTTCAAATTAATTCTAACGAGTAGATAGACGTCCTCCCGCCCTTTCTAAATCGATTTTCAACAGAAAATCTGCCATCGGCACGTGATCATATCTCAAGGGGGTAAAGATATTACTTACATAGACTCGACCGTTACAACTCCATCATATTGGGTAACTTATCACCCTATATTTTTACTATGTTTGAAGTATGAGTGGGATCTATAATGTATGATTAATGAGAACTAATGATTTTCACAGGGTTTGTATGGGGTTAGCTAACCTGCGTTTCTAGATTTGTGCAGACGTTAGATGTACACATGGAACAGTAATCCAAGGTTACCAAAAAAGATACATCAAGGAAAGCCATATAATGTGCTATCTATTAATGACACTTTTTGGAGATTTCTACATGAATAAGATGGAAAGTGGCAACCCTCATATGTCAGGGGCCTTCCAAATTATCATTGCAACAACCAAACTAGGAAGGTTTCATGAAACCACACATATTACATTAAAGCAGCAAGAATTATAATCATTATATGATATAAAGTGTATGGTACCTGACTTAAGTTTTAATAGATGTTACGCTGATAATTAAAATTACCATTTCATTATGATTTTGCTCATAATATTGCTTCTTTGCAAAACTTTAGCAGTTTTGGCAGCTCCGGTAGAACAAGGTAAAGGAATTGCAGTGATTGATTTAAAATATGCTGATTCAATGTATATTGTAAAAAACATAAAAATTGGAACACCAGGACAGGAGATATCTTCAGTAGTGCTAGACACGGGCTCATCTGACTTGGTATTAACAACACATGTGTTCAATGCAAAAGATTCCAAAAGTTTTTTCAATACAGGGACCACTGCATCGACTGGGTACTACACATCTGACATGATGAATGTGTCAGAAGTGACAGATACAATTCAGGGAAATGGATGGACTCTCAAGAACTTTACAATGGCATTGACTACCACAGACAATATCAGCTCGTACGGAGGGATACTTGGTATAGGATACGGTACCGACGAGGCATTTGATGAATATGAGAACTTACCTTTCAAGTTAAAGAGTTCAGGAATAACACACACTAGCATTTTTAGCATTATAGGGCAAGAAGAAAAACCAAAAATTATCTTTGGCGGTATAATTCCTACTGCATTTCATGAACCGCTTGTGAAAATAGCTGTAGTTCAGGAGATTGGACAACGGTCATCTAGAGGTTACTTCAACGTTTTTGCTATAACAGTTGATGACATAAAGCTTGGCAACACCAAAGTCTCTGATCAGAAGTTGATGTATTCGATCGACAGTGGATCAAACGTATTGGCTACTACGCAGCCAATAATTGAAAACATTTACAGCTTATTAGGTGAATACAAGAAAGAGGATAATAACCAGTATTTCTTGTACTCAAGCCTTCAAAAAAATACAATTACCTTCAACTTAACTGGATTTATAGTCAAATTACCATTGACGGACATCATTGATGAAATTACAGAAATAGACGGCAAAAAATACGCTAGTCTCCTGTTGTTCCCCGTTGAGATTGGAAATTCCAGTTATGAAGGCTCTCTACCAAATGCGGTATTGAAGTACTACTACACAGTATTTGACCTGGAGAACAATTACATATTCTTTGCACCTTACAGTAGAAATACTGGAGGCCCGCCAGTGGCTGTTCTGAATTCTGACGCTTATCCCGTAACAACATCAACAGCTCCAAGCTACTCTGAGACATATTCTGCATTATATGAAAACTCAAAGGAGCTCACTTTATCTACCAGTGCTACATTCACGTCTCTGTCTAGTTCTGGGGTTTGCCAGACACATCCGAAACCTAACCGCAAGATTCAGATTTAACTCTCATATATTTTTGTCTCTTCTTATTTTAGCCAATCAAGAAGCGAGAAAACACTTTTACGCACCCATACATAAAAAAGACAAACGATTTTTCATGTATTTAATATAGTAGTTGATCATATATAACTTTTATTACCAAGAAACTGTAACTATTCACTCTAAACTTAGGCTAATATAGAAAAAGTGCCAGCAAAAAGAAATATAGGTTACAAAATTTTGGACTCTTTCGTAAATAAAATAGATCATACAGGCATAGAGAAAGTTGGTAATCAACACTAAGTTCAAGAGCATAAAAAAGGCAGAAAATGTTTCGTTTTTCAGTGACCAGTCAGTTAGCTAGGGTCACTAGTAGACCAGCAACTATCGGAAAGAGATGCTCTTCTGTTATCTCTGTGCACAGAAACACTAAGGAAGATAATCCAGATCTTCCTTTCGAATTCAACGAAACTAACAAGCAAAGAGCTAAGGCAGTCATTGGTAAGTATCCACCTCAATATAAAAAGGCAGCCGTGATGCCTTTATTAGACTTGGGCCAACGTCAATTGGGTTTCACTTCTATCGCTGTGATGAACTACGTCGCAAAGTTATTGGATATGCCCCCCATGAGAGTCTACGAAGTGGCTACTTTCTATACCATGTACTACAGAAAACCAGTCGGAAAATATAACATTCAAGTGTGCACAACTACTCCATGTCAATTATGTGGCTCTGATGACATCATGAAGGCCATAAAGGATCATTTGAAGATTGGCCCAGGCGAAACTACCCCGGATAAGCTTTTCACTTTCCACGAAGTTGAATGCTTGGGTGCCTGCGTGAACGCCCCTATGTTAGCTGTTAATGACGATTATCATGAGGACCTAACCCCTGAGGCTACTGTCAATCTCTTAAAGGATTTACAAGCTGGAAAAGAATTGAAGAAATACGGTCCTGTCAGTGGAAGAGAAACTTGCGAGCCTCTTAGCGGAAGAAAGGTCTTGTTGGGAAATGAGCCTATTAACCTTGCTAAGTTTACTCAGCCAGGGTTGTAAACGTTTTCAGTACTTTCATCTTGAAAAACAGCTGCATGTTCCAGGTTGCTCAATCTGGCTTTCATATAAATTTTATAGTTTTTTATTTTACTGTAATCAACGTCTAAAGTCTCCAAGGATAGTCGTTTAAGTAAGGACTATTGTAATTTTGGTAGTTTCATTGTCAAAAAGCAAATCTTCAAAGTGAAATATCTATACTAAAGGGAACTTCTCTGAATTTGAGGAAAATAAAACTCAAAAGCCTTCCTACACTAACCCTAGACTAGAGTCCATATCAATGAACATAGATTTGGCATCTTAGCATCATTTCTCGGGGACTTTATTTTCTTTCTTCACAATAAATGTGACTCCGAATGTTTCTCGATTACATCATTTCCGGTGAAATTTTTCATATCACATTATCAATGCTAATCTGAAAAACACTTTCAACCCAAAATTAACTTTCTAATTTTTCGGACAACTATCAAATCCATATTTTAAATCATATAAACATGGGTCAGAAGAAGGTATATAACCTAGAAACTGAGTTGGTTTTAAGCAAATCAAGCGACCAATACAATGCATCGGTTCCACCGCTTTACCAGAGCGCCACATTTAAGCAGCCATCCTTATCGAACATGGGTGAATATGACTATACAAGATCTGGTAACCCTACAAGAACACTATTACAGAATCATATGGCAAAAATTATGAAAGCTGATCACACATTTGCCGTAACAAGTGGCATGGGATGTTTAGATGTTATAACAAGGATATTAAAACCTGGCGATGAAGTCATAGCCGGCGATGACTTATACGGTGGTACTAACAGATTGTTGACATATTTAAACAACAAAGGTGACATTAAAGTTTTCCATTACGACACCACGAATACTGAGTTGATAAAGTCCAAGACTAGACCCACTACAAAGATGATATTTTTGGAGTCTCCTACTAACCCTTTAATCAAAGTCGTTGACGTAAAAGCAATTGCTGACTACGCACATTCGGTGAATCCAGATATTGTTGTTGTTTTTGATAACACAATGATGTCACCAATACTTATGACACCATTAGATCTTGGTGTCGACATTCAATATGAATCCGCTACAAAGTACCTCAATGGTCATCATGATATAATGGCTGGAATTATTGCTACTAGGAGTAACAAATTAGCCGAACAAGTTTATTTCGTGATAAATTCAACAGGATGTGGGTTATCACCGTTCGATTCTTGGCTTTTAAGTAGAGGTTTAAGAACATTAGCTATTAGAGTTGAAAGGCAACAACAGAACTGCGAAAGGATTGCGGAATTTTTAGCAAACGTTGGATTTAAAGTCAGGTACACAGGATTGAAATCACACCCTCAATACGAGCTTCACAAATCAATGTGCAAAGGCGCTGGTGCCGTGTTAAGCTTCGAAACTGGAAATACCAAATTGTCAGAAAAAATTGTGGAGAGTACTGAGATCTTTGGTATTGCGGTTTCGTTTGGTTGTGTAAATTCATTGATTTCAATGCCCTGCAAGATGTCCCACGCATCTATAGATGCTGCTACGAGAGAAGAAAGGGATTTCCCAGAAGACTTGATAAGATTGTGTATTGGTATCGAAAACTGTGACGATCTTATTGATGATCTCAGTAAGGCCTTGCTTAAAAGTGGTGCAGTAAAATTGAATGAAAAGGATGAATTGCAATATAGAAACTATTCCAAGTTGTAAGATTGCTTTAGTAAAAGTAATGAGTAAGCAGTGCACTGCAAGATACTATCCCATGGGAAACATTTTGTCAGCTTGTTGGTGACCAAAGTGGACCTCCTGATCCGAGCATTTCCGTCAAGAACTTCGATGAGTTCTTGTGTTCTAGACAATTTCATATGTACGGTAATATATAATTCATTCTTTTACACTTGAGTGTTTTTAGTAGTCTTTTCAGTGTTGATGTTTGGTGGCGCGAATTTATTAGTTATAATGATGCGTCAAAATAGCGCGTCTTATTTATTCTTCTTCTCTAAAAACTAAAGCAATCACATCCAATTGATTATATCAACTATCTAAGTAATCAAACTATGACCAGTGATATTGAACTTTCAAAAGGAGCGTTGAAAGGTATCCTTTCCAGATCTGAAAAACAAAAATTTGAGGGAAAGCCGTTAACAGTTCAAGTAACGAATGTTAAAGTTATTGAAAACCCAGAAAGCTCAACAGGTGGCCCTACTACGAGATATAGGGTCTTGTTGAATGATGGAATATACACTTTGCATGGATTAATTGCACCTGAGTGTGTTCCCTATCTTGAAAGTCAACATTTTAGAAAGCTTTCCATAATTCAGATCAAGGAGTACACCTTAGCTACTACCCAAAAGAGAATCATTCTTATCAGCGGTGTTGAACTTTTATCAAACAGCAGTGATAAACCAACTAACTCTTTGATTTCCTGTGACAGTTATTTCAACGAACATCCAGAGGATGATGATTTACAATTGAGTGCAAGTAATAAGAGCCAAGCATCTAGAACCGAATCTCCCGCGCCTGCCCCCTCAGCTCCTAAAAGGCCTCAAAACAACAGAGGAAACGAGAGGCCAGTTAACCCAATTGAGCTGTTGTCTCCTTATCAAAATAATTGGACTATCAAGGCGAGAGTTTCCTACAAAGGTGATATAAGAACCTGGTCAAATGCTCGTGGCGAAGGAAAGTTATTCAATGTGAATTTTTTGGACGAATCAGATGAAATCAGGGCAACAGCATTTAATGATGTAGCCGAAACATGCTATAAGTTATTAGAAGAAGGTAAGGTGTACTACATAAGCAAGGCAAGAATTCAACAGTCGAAACCTCAATTTTCACATTTATCACATCCATACGAGTTGTCATTAGACAAAGACACAGAAATCACTGAAAGCTTTGATACTTCAGATGTTCCTAAGCTTCACTTCAATTTTGCTAAACTTAGTCAAGTACAAGACTTAGAAGCAAATGCCATCATTGACGTGATTGGCGTATTGAAAGAGGTGAACCCAGTTTTCCAAATCACTGCTAAATCAACCGGTAAGGCATTTGACAGAAGAAATATCACTATTGTGGACGAGTCTGGATTTGCTATAACTGTAGGTTTGTGGAATACATCTGCCTTAAATTTTAATGTTGAAGAAGGATCAGTGATTGCATTGAAAGGTTGTAAGGTTCAAGATTTCGGTGGTAGATCCTTAACTCTCACTCAGGCTGGATCTCTTCTTGCTAATCCAGATGTGGCAGAAGCTTACACGCTTAAAGGCTGGTACGATAACCAGGGAGTTAAGGAAAATTTCAAGACTTTGAAAGTAGAGACGACAAGCTCGAACCAATTCAGCAATAGAAAATTAATTGGACAAGCTCAAGATGAGAATCTTGGAATTTCAGAAAAACCAGAATACTTTAACATTAAAGCAACTATTAATTTCCTCAAGACCGAAAACTTCTCCTATCCAGCATGTAATAACTCAATTCAGACTGGCTCCTCACAACTGGGTCAACAAGGTACTACTTGTAACAGGAAACTCATTGAGTTGGGAGATGGCTCATGGAGATGTGAAAGATGCGATCTTACTTTTGCTGAACCCTTTTACAGATATATCCTTAACTGCTCTGTTATGGACGAATCTGGACAAATATGGATTACACTTTTTGACCAAGATGCAAAAAAGTTATTCGGTATCTCAGCTGGTGAATTATTAAGCTTGAAGGAGAAGCAGAATAGTCATGAAAGTAACGAATTTCAAGATATTGTTGACAATGTAACTATGAAGGAATTTAACTTTAGGATAAAGGCAAGACAAGATACATATAATGGTGCGATCAGAGTCAGATACCAGGCAGTTGGAGTTAATGATGTCGATTTCAACGCCGAAGCTGATCATATTTGTTCAGAGTTGGAAGCTTTATTGGGATAAGCAGTGTAATTATTTAGCCAGATTGCGATGTTCGTTTTTTTAGTAAGTAATGTTTATGTATAAAATTATATGCCGTTAATCAAAACTTTCTTCTATCAAAATCTATAAATCCGTTTGCGTTAAGCCATATATCCTTTAATATATTTGTTACAGTACGTTGACCCCTAGTAATCATTATTTTGTTGATTACTTGATCAATTTCATGTTCATTATTGTAATTTTTGACATTGTTAACTATGAATGCCCTCTTCAACCATGGTTTGAATTCTAAGGTATATTTTCCGATAAGGTTTCGGAATATTGGATAATAGTATTCTAGTTGAGACCTTGTACACTTTAAAAAGGCTCCTAATAAGTTCTCCGAAAGCGTTACCCCTAATCCACTGCTTACGAAAGATTGTTTCACGTAATTTTGATCTTCCAAGGTTCCTCGTTTCAAAGCTAGTAGGCTTACCCAAAACTTGGAACAAGACTTGACAACTAAAGATTCATTACAGTGTAAACTATCTATCACAAACCTAAGAACGTTATTTTGAAATATTTCCAGAGTTACCACTAACGATGGCCTCCTTTCTAAAATCGTAGAGTACAACTCTATGGCACTTTGAATGACATCCGGGTCAGCCTTCAACAATTCAATTTTCTGGATAAAGATTTTATATATTAAATCATTGATTAATTCAGCGTCTAATTCCAGCCTCTTTGTAATAATGACAGTTTCAAGTAAGGAATAAAGAAAAGGAACTGAATTTAAATTGCAACGATTGATCTTAATTTCCAAAAAGTTGAATATAGTTTCAAGAGGGAAATTGAATGGGCCATCAATTGGCTCATTGAGACCTGTTTTCAATATCGAACAACATTTCTCTGTGACCGTTGAGTTCGCTAAAAGAGGCTCAAAGCTTAAACACAATTCTCTAATAATTACAATAACTGAATCTTTGATTTCAATAGGGTCTTCACGCCAATATGAATCCGTTAAATTTTTTTGCTCTTTAGTGAAAAAATCGTCAACTTCTTCTGGTAAGCGACTAGCTTTTCCTATTTCTAACACAGAAGATAGCAAACTTATTAAATAGTCCTCAACTTCTTCATTAAACGGAATTTTTATCGCCGCTGAGGAACAAATCGATATCTCACGAAGAAGAAGAAGAAGCTTGTTCCCGATATTTACCGGATCCTTAAGAGTTTGGGCAATTGAAATATATGAATTGCACATCCTTTGCCTTATAAGACTATCAATTTTAATATCCCTAACCATTTCTATTACAAGCGTTTCTAATTCAGGAAGAAACCTAACCAAACCTTCCCTAGACTCTTGACAGATCTTCAATATTGTTCTAGACGAAACAAGTGATAATGTTATCGTTGAATCCTGATCTTTCCTGCTGAAAATCACTGAGAATAGAAAGTCAAATGTTGGTCCCACTAAATTATTGTGCCGTTTAAAGAAATTCTGAATTGACGACAAGAAGTTAATGAGGGTTGAATATACATATAGATATATCCCATTAGCAGAAAATGCTCTAATGGAACCTATCAAATCATGTGAGTAGAGCTCAATCACAAAAGGGTCTAATTTAATAGATGAGTTCTCATCATAGAAGATTAAATCGTCCGTAATTTTGAACAATAAATATAATGAGTTTTCTAACTCAACTATAGTTGACTCTCTCAGGTTTAGTTCATTGATATTTTTTATTATTCGTTCAGTTAAACTACCGTATAGCGGAGGGCCTAATAGGGAGTATAGCACCATGAAAAAATCTGCCACTCTTGATCTGAAATGCAGAAATTCACTTTTGTTACTTTCGAACATTTTAAGTTCTGGTAGCAGAATTTTTTTCCAATAAACCAACCCAATATCTCTTAAGAATTGATCTCTTGTATTTATAAATGCATCATAATTACTTTCAAAAACAGTTCGATAGTATTCCTCATTATCACTATAATTGCTCGCAAGCTCCTCCCAAAAAGTCAAAAAGTGTTCACTGACGAATTCATCAATTATTGCAGTCCCTGGATAATCTGAAAGTTTAACTAAGATATCAAATACTTCTTGGGTACTTGGATCTAGGATGTCTTTGGAAAATTTCAAAATGTCCATACTGAGAAAAGTTATTATCAAATTTGAAAAGCATTCAATTTCTTCAGAGTAGCTCTCTCTGAAATCTTCATTCAAAACTACCATGTTAATGAAATCCATGCCAAAGGATTTGAATAAAATATGACGCAAATTCTCCTTATATATAGGGTTCAAAAGACCCGGATTTACATCCAATATTTCTGCAGTTACAGACATGACTTTTGAGATGGATTCCATAGTGGCATCGTCAATTCCAGAAAGGTCGAAGTTACCATATTCTATAAATATGAAATCTAGTAAAGGGGTAACATATTCATCACGGTAGCGAACCTCTGACTTTCCTTCCGCGATAGCAACATAAACTGACCATGAATTTAAATATTCCAAAGTTTGAAGAAGAATTGACTTAGGAAGAATTTGTCTGACAGACGATAAATGATTGAAAATAACTAGTACATCTTGATAAATCACATCTTGCACTACTTTATGGATACCACTGTCAACTTCAGCTTTGCTTATATCTTCAATGATAATCGTATGAAATGATATTAATAGAGTAAGGTATTTCTCACTAAGAGATTGTAAATACTCTTTCAAATGAACACTTCCCATCATTTTCATGAAGAGAGGTTGAATAGGATTTACTCTATCAAAATTGTGTATAAATAACTGCGATAAATTACTGAGAAGCTTCTTTATTATCACGATATTATCAGTATAATTTTCCATTATTAATCCTGTTGTGATGTTGAGAAGATCTTCTGTAATTAATTGTAGCTCCTCAAGTTCCAACGTACCCTTTTGGTTTATGAAAACAGCAAAAGTTAGGGCACCAAAAAACCTACAGTTCTTAGACTCAAACTTGAAAAGCATATTGGCAACTTCATAGCCTTTCTCGGACTTCTGAACTGTTTGTAATTCTCTTTGGAGATATTTGATTTCATCTGGGTTATTCGATTTGTAAAGAGTCTCTATGTTCTATATATTTCATTAGTATTATTATTTATAATATTATGGACATGTCTTCCCCGGAGTAATCCATAAGAGAGATGTGTTTTAATACTTACATCAACGACATTGCCGATATCTAGCAACTCAGACATCTTCCAGTCCCTTTTTGATATAAGTGATTCTGATCTTGTGTATGATACCAAGACCTTTGATATTACGTTAATTCCGGTAGCAACTCGTGACTTCCGCGACATCAAATGAATATCTGCCATTACAAAAACTATTACTAAGACAACTCAATGCACTAACTAATTCGATCATTTCAGTTTGAGCCTTATGAGCTTCGTAAAGTGATGACCATGAAAACTCTGCTCTGCCATTCTTAAATATCGATAGATAATTCCTTATTTAGAAACATATCAAGCTATCTGATAACATTATAACCAACATACCGTCTCTTAATTCCGAGGGTACTTATTTAATCTACATAGCTGGCTCTTTTTGGTTTGTACAAAATTAGCTGTCAAATAGGCTACTAATTAATTACTTAAATTTAAACATTTAAAGGTTTTATAAAAATGTCTACTATGAGGAGAGTTAACAGGTCACAGTGTGCGAACTGTACCTGCTCTCCAGGATTGTTATCAAGGACTAATAGAAGAAAGTCATTGTTTGCTAAGCAACTTGATATAAAGAGAACAAGCGGTGGTATGTCGCCGAGAAGTAGTTCAAGAAAAGGTTCAGTCTTTACTATCGATGTGTCAAGCTTGTGCATCCCAGAAGCTAAAGATGTCAACACATCTAAGAGATTGGAAGCTCTCAGGAAATTGATGGGAGTGTATGACTTGGGGGTATACATTGTCCCTTCAGAGGATCAGCATCAATCCGAGTATGTTTCTCCTGCAGATCAAAGGAGAAGCTTCATAAGTGGGTTTCAAGGAAGTGCCGGTGTAGCTATAATCACCAGAGATGTAGCAAGTTTAAATGAAACTCCTGAAGGTGCAGCAGCACTTTCCACTGATGGAAGGTACTTTAACCAAGCATCAAATGAGCTTGATTTCAATTGGTTGCTCTTGAAGCAAGGTGCTGCAGACCAGCTAAGTTGGGAGGACTGGGCTGTCAATGAAGCAAGTAATCTCAGCTCTGATAGTGGTAAGACAATTAAAATTGGTATTGACCCAAAATTGGTTAGCTTTAAGTTATATCAAAAATTGAATCAAGCGATTAAAAGTAAGATGACTACCACGAATACCAAAATCGAGCTAACTCCCTTGACAGTTAATTTGATTGATAGTATATGGACTGATTTTGAGGATGCTCCTCCAAAGCCTTCAAATATCATTAAAATCTTAGATGAAAAATTCTCCGGAAAGTCTGTTATAGAAAAGATCAACAGTGTTAAAGTCCAGATTACGAGAAGTAATTGTGATGGTATTGTAATATCAGCGTTAGATGAGATTGCTTGGCTTTTGAATCTCAGAGGTAGTGATATTGATTTCAATCCTGTCTTCTACAGTTACATAATCATCGCTGAAAACGAGATTACTTTATTTGCGGATAATTTTAGATTTGATACCAAGGTACAAGAAGCCCTCCAGTCTAGTAAAGTGAAAGTAGCACCTTATGAATCATTCTGGGAAAGCTTGAATTCAATATCAGAGAATTTTATAAATGCGGGTAAAAGATTACTAATCTCAGAAACTTCATCCTGGGAAATTGTTAGAAACCTCAAATGCTCTTATGAACAAGTTGCAGTCTCTCCCGTTCAGATATTGAAAGCCATCAAGAATGAAACAGAATTAAAGGGCGCGAAATCAGCTCACTTAAAGGATGGAAGAGCTTTGATCAAATTCTTTGCATGGTTGGAAGAGCAATTAGTGGAGAAGCTGGAGTTGATAGATGAAGTTGAAGCAGATGATAAATTAACTGAGTTCAGGAAAGAAGAGGAAAACTTTGTTGGATTGTCTTTTGAAACTATAAGTGCAACCGGTGCTAATGCCGCAGTCATTCATTATAAGCCCACAAGAGGTTCTTGCAGTGTCATCAATCCAAATAAATTATATTTAAATGATAGCGGCTCACAATTTTATGAAGGTACTACGGATACCACAAGAACAATTCATTTGGGAAATCCCACTGACGTGGAAATCAGAAACTATACTCTAGTTTTGAAAGGAAACATATCGTTAGGTAAATTGAAATTTCCAGAAAATACTACCGGAAACTTAATTGATTCAGTTGCGAGACAACATCTTTGGGATTATGGTCTTGATTATGGTCATGGTACATCACATGGTGTTGGTGCATATCTTAATGTCCATGAAGGGCCTATTGGTATAGGCCCACGACCAGGATATTCTTCTGTTCTGTTGAAGCCAGGACACTTAATTTCTAATGAACCAGGGTATTACGAAGATGGCGACTATGGGATTCGTATTGAAAATGTGATGTATGTTACGGATAGTGGCTATCAATACAACGGTAAGAACTACTATAAATTTGAAACTGTAACAAGAGTTCCCTTCTGCAAGAAGTTGATTAATGTTGCATTGTTATCGAGAGAAGAAAAAGAGTGGATTAATGAATATCACAATACCATTTGGGAAGAGCTTAACGAGTCTTTCTCTAAGAATTCTAAAGTTTACAAATGGTTAAAAAGAGAAACATCCCCCTTGTGAGGATTTAGCTTATGGTCATGTTAATATACACTTACGTACTTGGAAGCTGCTTGAGAGCAACTGTAGATACCTGCTACATGGATTGTAATTCAAACATGGTAGAGCATATTTTTTAAATTAAGTGTCTAGTCATCAATTCATATACACATCTAGGTCTAGCGTGTCTTTTTCATTTATATTAAAAGACTGCATATAGATATAAGACTCTTTGTTGCAAATCTTGTCAGCAAGTGAGCATGATCCTTGTGCACTACAAGGGAGAATTACCGATTTCGGATCCGCCGGCCAATAAAAGCAAAGTGAATTTAGATGACAAAGTTACAAAAATATTTGTGCGTGTATGGGAAAAAATTGTGTAAGATGCATGACGAGAGGAACAATCACCGTAAAATCAAGCAAAATATATAACTTACTAATTACTAGTGATCATAGATTGATAAATCAGAATTAAATCAATATAGAATATTATTCCAATAAATTGAGTACAGTGGTTTCAAAGGGAAGAATTTTGAAGTTACTGTCTCTTGCGAATTATTCATACACCAAAGACTAGAGTTTGCATTACCGAGGAGCTTACAAAGAGTAAACCGATAAAACGATTAGTATGTTTGCCAGAAGATTGGCGTTTTATAACGCCTTAAGAATGAGCAGACGATTTGCATCAAATGAAAGTAAAGAAGGGGGTAGAAGATTTATGCAAACTATCCCAAAGACCTTAACCAAAAATGAGTTTTATGGGGGTCTCAAATATGGTATGGATCAACGTAACACTTCGTCTAGTGATGAATCAAAGTGGTCGAGACATTCTTTGCTGTCTCTTGGTAAAATAGATGAGGAGCTCTCTGATCTCCCTGTACGTACCAGACGATCAAGAACTTCTAGATTCCAGAATAAAGCACCAAAAATCTTGAATGAGACAACAGAAACAACGTCTGGTGCGTTCACCCCAAATAAAAGTGAAGTATCTCAATCAATTCCGGTTAAATCTGAACCTAAATTGCCCACAGGAAAGCCAGAAACTAATACTGCATCTGTTACTACTAAACCAAAGAAGAGAAGGACATTGAAGCCAAGAAAAGCTTTGATTACATTAAGTTCTGCTGCTGTGGAGCATTTGAGAGCATTGTTACAACAACCAGAACCACAATTAATAAGAATAGGTGTTAAAAATAGAGGTTGTTCAGGTTTGACATATCACTTAGAATATGTTTCAGAGCCAGGTAAGTTCGATGAAACCATAGAACAGGATGGTGTAAAAGTATTGATAGATTCTAAGGCACTTTTCTCCATCGTTGGTTCAGAAATGGATTGGTTGGATGATAAATTATCTTCTAGGTTTATCTTTAAGAACCCTAACTCTAAAGGAACTTGTGGATGTGGAGAATCATTCATGGTATAATCTAAGAATACTATAAACATTTAAATTATCTTACTACATTGCATATGAAGTTTTTCAATGAAAGGCTTTTACATAAATACATCACATTTAAATATATACTGTCATGATATCAATGCGTGGCTCGGTAGCGCAGGCTTTATTTACAATTGAAAAATTACTAAAGTAACTTTTATGTAACTAAGATTTTGTAGAATCAAGTCAAGAATAGTTCACTTAATTTTCCGACACTCGAAGTACGTACTATCGATATTGTCAGGCAAGGAACAAAAGTATTCTAACCTTTGCATTGTGGTGAATAACTCAATTGAACTAACCCCTAACTTTAGACAAGTTTTACCTCCATTCTCGTTATTAGTACAAATTATACTTTCCTTTGAGTCTTTTTCTCCGTCAATTATGAACATATTAGAAGGTCTAGCCTCCACGAATTCTTTCACCTTTTCACCAGGATTTTTGTCAACGACTCTAATATAAGGGTGTCCAGAGTTATCAATTTGATTCAATGTCTGAGAAATGTCTGAATTAGTATTTAAAGGTTGATGAGACCTTTGCTCAATATTCGTATTATTCTGCATTGCGCCTGAAGGCTTATTACTTGAAAACCAACCCATTCTAAATTTATAATCTTTCGCCACTAATTCTGAAGTAATATCTATTGCTATATTGCGAAGAAGTGAAAGTACCAAAAATTATATGTTGAAATTAGATATCGCAAAAGTTATCTTCACAAGCTCAGATGTTGGCCTTGGACAACTTTTCTCTAATTTAGTAATTATAGAGCTCAGGTTGATGATTGCCCCTAAGGGAGGAATATGTAAAAATGCGTTTCTCTATACAAGTATCTATAAGCATAATTTATAACATTCATTAAGTCTCATTAAGGTAGTTTCGTACTGTTTGAATCCCATCAAGGTCAAGTTCTTCAGAACCATTTGTCTATCGCTTGGAGAAAGTTTGAGAGCCTCGCTCTTGGGTAATACTTCGCCGAGTTTTGTTATCCACTCATATTTAAAATCGTACTTTATGGAATTAGGCTTTTGGGTATCTAGCTTTAAAATTGTCAGAACTATGGAGGATTCTATTCTTTCAGGCAACTTCAAGTCCTGAAAGAAAAGAACTTCCCTGTCTCTGGATAATCCTTCCACTTCTACTGTAGAATTATAAACAAATGCTAAGGTGTTGACGAGACGTTCAAAGATATCGTGTGTCAGTTCTGGAGTTGCTTCTAATATAACCTTACGTCTAGTATTATAGTCAAAGTGCCTAAAATTTCTTCTTAGAATACTTTGATAGACTATTTGATTACCTTCCTTGCTATCGATTATGTTCCTTAATTTGAAAAATCTTTTGTAAAGCGCCAAGTATTTTGATCTATCATCAGGAAATGCACTTATATCTTGAAATGTTATCAAACTTACTAAAGATTTATTTAAGGTTATCCCATTATTTCGAAGGATATACTTGGATATATTTTTCATATTTGTGAAGGTGAATGTCCTAAACTCAGCTTATTTTCAACTATATTTTTATTTTACTGTATCGCGATAATTTACATTCATTTTTTACAGCCATTTTTAAAAGAGTTACATATAGAACTTTTAATGGAAGAGGCCAAGTTATCTGTAAAATTAGGAAGTGACTATCTGTATATCAAATTTGATTATCAAGCTAGTCACCCAATTACAAATTTGAAGAAACAATTGGTGGTTCCAGGTTTAAATTTTAAGGTAAGCAATTTTAATTTTGCACTTTAGACGAAGTAATAAGTACTAACATAAGTTGATATAAGTTGAATTTTGATTTGTTTATAAACGAAGAGAGACTCTGTTCATCTGTATTTGGTTCATTTATAGAGATTATTGGGTTAGAATGTGCCTCTTCTAAATTTTGGAAGGAGCATTATTACAATGCTAATCTTTTTGTCGATGACAATGCAAGCTTTAGCTTAGGGTTAAAATGCAACATATTCGATCCCATAAGAAGTGAAATTAAAGAATTACCAGGAATATTAGAACTCCAAACCATTAGAATAACTTTTAGGTATCTCTCCAACTCGAAAAAATTAGAAGTTAATAAGATAGTAAGAACACTCAACTATCTAGTTGTATCTTTATTAATCAATCTAGAATATAAGTTTCCATTAGTATTTTCTTTCTACGGTCGGAAGGTTTTCAAAATGAACTACAGCTGGGTAAACAGAACTGTTGATGATATGCATGATTTTACAAGCTGTCCTGAGATTCTTTCAAGTATTACTCCAAAACAAGAAATCTTCCATAATAAAAACTCTTTTGCAATGAAGATTTTACTTGATCTTCAGCAAAAAGTTCTTTATGAGTACAATACTATAAACGTCTGGAAGGAGTGTGATATTTTGAAATCAAAGTTCGAAGCATGTAAAAGAATTAAAAAAAAACAGGGAAGCGGCAGTGAAATTTCACCGGTTAATGAGATTACCTCAATTGTCTACCAATTGTCATTATTTGATGCTAACGCCATCGAAGCGGCGTTGTTATTATTTGATTCCAATTCAAACAATTGATTATTATAGCTTTGTTTTCTTTGTGTCACTAAATTTTATTATTTTGGCAAGAGGTAAACAAAACTATTTGTAAAACACAATAATATAGATCAAAGGTTTGGATTTTTTTGCATTAGAGTAGAGATAATATAGCCATCTAGCTTTATCTTTTAAAGGATTTTGCTAGTCAAAGAGTTAAGTTTGTACACTGAAATGTCATTTTTTCAAAACTTCAATACACATACGTTAAAGTCCACAAGAGGGTTCAAACTAAAGCAATCATCACCTATATCCTCTCCACAACCAGTTTCAAGTACAACGTTCCCAAATACATCTTACCAGCATGATTCCAAGAATTCACCATATCAAACATTGAATTTAAATGGCAACGGAAATAGTGCACAAACAGTATCAACCCATAAAGATATTAGAAATTATGCCGAGCACACCTTAGGGTCCGACAATGCATTGATTCAAGCTGTAAAACTTCCTCAGGATGAAGATCTAAATGAGTGGTTGGCTATACATGTTGTTGACTTCTACAATCAGATTAATATGCTCTATGGTGCAATAACAGAATTTTGTTCTCCTCAAACGTGTCCCAGAATGATTGCAACCGAAGAATATGAATATTTATGGCAGGAGACAAACCCCACCTCTAATGGTAGCATACTGCCCAAAAAACCAACTTCTTTACCTGCCTGTGAATATGTTGAAAACTTAATGAATTGGATTCAGAACTTCTTCGATAATGATAATATTTTTCCTTCGAAGATCGGAGCCCCATTTCCCCAGCAGTTCCCTAGTTTGGTAAAAACAATATTCAAGAGGCTATTCAGGATATATGCTCATATATATTGTCATCATTTTCATGAGATAACTGAGTTGGGCTTACAAAGTCACCTCAATACTAGTTTAAAACACTTCGTGCTATTTTCTAACGAGTTCACTTTGATTAGCAAAAAGGATTACGGTCCTCTCGAAGATTTAGTGGAAACTATGTCTAACAAGTAATATATTTTTATGAGAAATATTCCAACATATAAACACTTTACATAGCCTTTTTCAACATAGCTCTATTTCTGTCATTAGGCTAAGATGATCAGATGGATATTGTCCAATTCTAGGCTGCCCTGATGGCTCGGGGCCCATTTCTTCAGGTAATGGAAGCTTCAATAACTTCAAGATTTTCACATCTTGATAATTATTAACTTCTTCCAACGAATCTATTTGATGACCTGCTCTTTCATTTTCATTCCAGGGAGAAACCAAAAAGATATAATCTAATAAACCTCTCCATGAATATGCCCAGTTAGAAAAAGTCGGCTCATTTCTATCATTATTTTTCCCTGAGTTTTCGGGGTGTATTAGTTTATATGCGACTGAATATAATGATATTGCCCTCATGCTTAAATTATTATGCAAGTTTTGTATATTTTGTATTGCATTCAATTGATCAGACGTTGGGTTGAATGCTGCCGGATCTGGCTTATAAGTATTGTCTTTTTTTTCATCGTCATCTGAGTTCTTTCTTTTGTGCTCTTGGTAGGATAGTGAACATGCAAGTATGTTTTTAGCCCTTTCATCATAGGTTACAGGCTTTGAAACAATTGATAAATATGGGGAATCAAAGGGCTCTGAGTTAAAATCTCCTGCAAAAAATGAATAAAACTTCTTATCAGAGCCATACAAGCTTACGAGCGTCTCATTAAACTCCTTGAATTTCTTCAAAACAAGATATGTCTGTCTTGTCCTTTCGAATGAACCAAACGGATGCCAAAATAAATGTGTGGTCCCAATAATAATGCCACTTCTTTTTAAGTTAGGATGTTTAGTTTGAATTTGAGGTGTGAATCCAAAGTGTACTAGGAGTCCAACATTTTGGGTTACCGTGCTGGGTTCCACATTACCTGAAGCTTCTCTGTCATAATCTATAAAGCTTTGATTCATACAAATAAAGACTTCATTTCTATAGATAATAGCAAGCCCATGGTTCTTTGACGGAGCACTGAAGAATTTTGAGTCATATCCAAGATTTGAAAGCTCCTTAGACCAGTAAGATTTGTATTGAGTTACATCCAATTCTTGTAAGCATAATATATCTGGACTGTAATGCTTAAACTCAGAGAGTAGTACTTTGGATCTGATTGACCACCTCAATGCTTCACCGTTTGTAGGGAAAAGGCTTCTACGAATTAATGCTTGAGCTAGTACATTATATGTCATAATTTTTACATTAAAAGCCAGGCCCGTCGATGCCATTCCTGGGACCTCCACAAAATCACGAATTTGAAATTTTAGTCTATCTGGTGTCAGGGTCTGACATGGTTCTATTTTCTGAATCAGCAAATCTTTTAGTCTTTGCTCCTTTCTTAGATTCCTTAATCGACGCTGTTCTTCAATGTATTCAGGTGTAATCGTCGAAGGATCTTTAGGCTTTTTCAGAGACTTCTTTTTGGACCTCTTCTTATCTCGAGTCAGAGATGTCACTTCAGTAACGATGATATTTGAATCATCTTGGCTTTCTGTATTTGGTTCGGCCATAGTAGTGGACCCTTTTACTTAGGAGAAATCGCCCTTGCACCTAATTTTTATTGGAACACTGAGTTTGACCTTGCGCGTTAAATATTCTATTCAGAATTATAACATTTAAGTCTTGATCAATCAAAGTAAGGTCGATAATATATTAGCTCAAATGGTTGATATATGGCGTAAACGGCTCGATCAGCTTCAATGGGAAATTTTTAACAAAATAGCCCTCTTTGTAGAGCTGAATTATAAAGAAGCTCCTGAATTGATTGAGGCAGATAAGTCGAAGATAATAAGACAGGTGACTTCGTTAATATCGAGTTTCGAAGATTATTTAAAAGTCTATAAGTCAAATGCAACCAGTGATGATGACAAATTGAGCCTTGACTTGTATCAGGCAAAGCTCAAGTTTTTGAGGATACGATTTAAGGATATTCAGATTTACTCAAGTAACATTGAAAATGAGTTGACACATAAGCATAGAATTGAAAGATTCAAACCAAAAGAAAAACTTCTACTGGGTACAAAGGAACAGCTCTTTGAAGGAAGGTCTCAAAAAAGCGGTATGAAGGTGAATTCTGAATCAATTGAGGAACAGATACTAAGTCAAAATAAGAAGATAACGTCGAATTTACAATCCACGAAGCAGTTGCTCTCCAGCTCAATATTGCAGACAGAGCTTAATATTGATAATATCGACCAACAAACCAATGACCTAAAGGACCTAAATGAGCAGTTGTTCAAGCTATCTGATATTTTGACTAAATCATCTCAAATAGTTAAATTCATTGAAAAACAGGATCGAACAGATAAGAGAAGAATATACTATAGCATTTACTTTTTTATTGCATGTTGTGTCTATGTTGTTTGGAGGCGCTTTTTGAAGACGCCAGCTAACATTTTATATTGGTTTTTATCAAAGTTTGTGGGCGGTATATTTAACTTGTTCTTCTTTGATAATCAAATTGGTGGATCAACTGATGATTTTGATTCATCGTTAACCTCAATAATAACAGCAGTAGCAGTCTCTACGACGATTACATCACAATTCACGAGTAAAGAAAATGAACTATCTGCTACTTATACACCTGAAAATGCTGAATATGGAAGCGTCGAATCAGATGAAACTACACTGTTAGAGACTGAATACATGGAACAAGCTTTAACAGTGACGGCAACTACTCTTTCTAGTGACAAGAATAATATTGAAGACTCTGAAAGAATTCAAGAAGATTTCTCAGAGAGTACTCAAAAACATCTTGATCCCAAGAATATAGCCCTTGATCATAAGAGCGAAAGCGAAACAGGTATGAGAATTGATACGGAGGTTATAATTGACATTGAAGAAGAGCAGTTAGTTTCTCCCGATGACGGAGATGGAAAATATTATCTGATTGCACACCAAAGTACCGATATAAAGGATACGGTGTATGAGGATAGTAAAGAACCGGGTTTGCATCATGAAACTCACACTATTGAGGAGGATGATATGAGCCGAGAGACTCCTTATCTTGAGCAAGCATTGGATATAGAGTATGTGAAGACTGCTGTCCCAGTTGATATTGGAGAGATCATACAAGAAGTAGATTCCCAAGTGATAGATAGTCATACATTAGTAAGAGATGAATTGTAATTCTAGTTTTATATTAATACAACTATTAAAATGGATTTTCAACCTTAACAGATGCACCGTCCTTCTTTGAGCTCTCTAAAGCAGCAGCCACAATGGCCAAGTGGTGAAAAGCTTTTGATGGTTTGACTTGAATGAGATTCTTGTCCTTGGCCAGAACAGCCTCAACAAAATTCTTAAACTCTTCTTTAATGTTATCAGTTTCATCAACTTCAATAACGAAATTTTTTGAAGCTTGTTGTCCAGATGGACCAGTTTGATAGGTGATGGTCGGCTTCTTCAAAGAAGGAGAAAAATCGTAGACAACGCTTCCATTGGTACCATAGATAATAAAGCTAGTTGATTTTTCTGTAGCTCCAAAAGCAGATCCATAAGTGAACGTTCCGATAATGTTGTTCTTAAGCTTCATGCTAGAGAACAAAATGTCGTCAGCTCCACTTTCCTTGCGCACTTGTTTAGTGTGACCGCTAACACTTTCAATCTCTCCTAGAACCTCTGTGAGTAAAGCCAACTGGTGAACACCACCATCACTTAAGAATCCACCAATATGTTCAGGGTTCTGTCTCCAGGCTGTGGCTAAGTATTTATTATCATCATTCCATGGACCGGTAGATCTGTAAGTGAAACTAATAATATCACCGATCTTAGGCAAAACTTCGTCCTTTAAGATACTAATAGCCTTGATGTAAACCCAGTTTTCCAAAACAAGGATTGGAAGTTTGCTTTCTTCAGATATTTTCACGATTTCTTTAGCTTGTTCCAAATTAGCCGCAATTGGCTTTTCAAATGCAATTGGCTTGTTGTGCTTCACAGCCAACTTAACAGCATCCAAATTGTACTGAACTGGCAACAATGCATCAATTACATCAACATCCTTGTCAAGGAAAATGTCCTCCAAAGAACCATACACTTTTTCCGGTGCAATTCCAGCTTGTTGAGCAAAAGCCTCAGCCTTGCTCTTGGTTCTGTTGTAACACGCGATAGGGCTTAATACGCCTTCCTCTTTGATTTTTGGCAAGTGCTTATCGGTGGCAAAAATACCAGTACCAATAATTCCAACTTTAATAGCTTGTCCTCCCATTTTACTATTCTTAATTTATCCTTTTAACCCTTTGCTAATTAATCCGAAATTTTAAAGAGTTGGCTGCATGTTTGCCGATATATAAATAGTCGAAAAACAATTATCCATAAACCCACTTTTCGTGGGAGCGCTTTTTTAAAATTAGTAATCTAAGCTACAAACCAAGTAACTTTAACTCTTAGAAGGTCAGAAAAGCACTGCCGATGAGCCAAACAGAAGGAGGGCTGTCCAACAAGGCTATTAAAGCGAAAGAAAGTGCAGTGAATGATGGAATAAATACACAAAAAGAGAACCAAATTATGGACACAGCGTTAGAAAGTAAGGAAGAAGTGGTCAACGGTCAACATGAGAGCAGCTTTCATGGTAGTCAAAACCACTCTCAAGCTCCAAGTGAACCGGAAAATGGCGATGAACAGGATACCGTAAAAGATTCTACAGAGATTGAGCGCTACTTGATGGATGAACGCAACAGTAACTCCAAAAATCAACAAGAACAAGAACATGATGCTAGCGGCGAATCTGAGGTAAAACAGACGACTAAACCGGAAGATCCACAAGATGGGCATGAGAGTCTGGTCGAAGAGGATCTTGAGGATTTTGGAATTAAAAATCGGAACTACGACGTGGAAGGCGGTGATGATGCCAATTTAAGTGATGAATATGATCCAGAAGACATGTATCCTAGCAACACCAAATATAGCGAATATAATCTAGGAAAGAAAGAGCAAGAGGCTGGACAAGAGAATAAAGTTGTAGATGATGATGATGATGACTACGATCCAGAAGCTTCGCTCTTCAATAGTCGAATGGAAGAACCGAAGCGGGAAGAAAGTGTTGGGGCTTCAAACAAGCCAAGTTTGAATTTAATGCCAGAAACTAAAGTATCAACTAAGCTTCCAGTAGGCTTGCCACCTAAACCTCCAGTCAATGCCAATGCTCATACGGCTAAGGCTAATGCTTCTGAGGCAGTCGGTACTCAACAATCTCAGCAACAATTGAAGGAGGCATACGATGCTATCATGAGGAGCGAGATTGTTGATGATCCAAATTTTCCTAACCTTTCTCAACAGGAGCAGATGAAGGTGATTGTAGAACAATTAAGGAACAATAATATAAACTTGCCGCTGCCATTTAGTCCCAACATTAATTATGACCAG
This sequence comes from Priceomyces medius, assembly GCA_030570455.1. Taxonomy (NCBI): domain Eukaryota; kingdom Fungi; phylum Ascomycota; class Pichiomycetes; order Serinales; family Debaryomycetaceae; genus Priceomyces; species Priceomyces medius. The sequence goes on along the minus strand of JAJLVV010000001.1, from coordinate 268,372 downwards.
GTCTATTCTTACAATAAACCTTTCAAGAGTCTTAAGAATCCAATTCCTTTAATACCTATCAATGAATACAGCAAAAGGCCAAATATAACTGCTCCCATGACAGCAGAGGAAGAAGATGCTTATGAAGATTTTATAAGGACAGAAGCTCATTATATGAAATTACAGGTATGGGATGAATTTCCAGATAAACTGAGATTATTCATCGGAAATCTACCTGCAAACACCATATCCAAACAAGATTTGTTCAGGATATTCAGCCAATATGGGGAAGTGGCTCAGATTTCAATAAAGGCTGGATATGGTTTTGCCCAATTCAAAACTACACAAGCTTGCTTGGATTGTATTAGAGGTGAAGCAAATGTTCCCTTACATAATAAGATCATGCGATTAGACGCTTCTAGGCCCCAAAAGTCAAAAAACAAGAATAAATATGAAAGCGAGCCACAGATTGTCCCTAGAGGTAGAGAAAGAGCATCTGTAGATGCTATTAGAGGAAGAGACGAGCAGCAGACAAAAAGAAGGAAAGGATCCCCAGATTGTAAGATTTACACAACTGGAAAGTCTTCGATTTTTTTCATTAGAAAGGTCAAAAAGGTGTTTTCTGCTCAAAATATATCCTTTGAAGCAGAAGACATTACACATGTGGACCCAAGCGATGTTATTAGTGAAGCGGCATATTCAGGAGTTTTAGGCGCTTGTATTATCAAGGAAATGAAAGTTGACATCCAAATTTTTGAAAATACAAAAGATGGAGGCATAAAATTTGATGAGTATGCAGATGTGGATCCTGAGACCGCTGCGGATGTTCTTGCCAAGGCTAAAGGTAAAAAGCATGGTAATAATAATCATGGAGTTAATTATCAGCCACCGAGTATCTCTTATCAGGATAGTCCCTTGCAAGATGTACTGAGTGGGAATTCAGATCCATACAATAGGAAAAGGAACGATAGGAGAAGTAATCGTGTTAATGATAGAAGAGGCGGTGGTTCAAATTCTAGAATCAAGCAGCAGTATCAAAATTGGGGCCAAAGTCCAACGCCACAAACTCTGAAATCTCCATTGAACAATCAAAGCCAATATCTTGGGGCCAACCTGCTTTCCCACGTATCACCGATTAATTCCATAAATCCTATTTATGGAAATAGTGTTCCTCAACAACAAAATCAAGCTTCGTTGTTGCAAACTCTACAAAGTTTGGATCCTAGTTCAATGCAGAGTATGATTTCAATACTACAACAGCAACAAAATCAGCAGCAATTACTATTACAACAACAACAACAGCAACAGCTACAACAACAGCTACAACAACAACTACAACAACAGCAACAGCAACAACAGCAACAGCAACAGCAACAACAGCAACAGCAACAACAGCAACAGCTTCAACAGCAACAGCAACAACAGCAACAGCTTCAACACCAATCTCTTTATTCTCAAGCATACGGACTGCCATACGGTCAGTCCATTTCACCACCTAATAATGTATCAAGTAGTCATGTCAACACAATGTTATCGCAGCTTCAAGGCTCGCAGTCCCAACCTTATCAACAAACACTGGCGCCGCCACCAGGATCCCTAGAGGATACCCAGTCTTCTACTGACACAACTCAAGCATTGATGGACACTTTGGCGCGTTTAAGCAGAAAATAGTACTATTGAAATGTTGTAACTTTATTCTAAAAATTCTTTAAATTAAAAAATGTCTACATCAGCATAAAGATCTAAAAGCACTAAATGGAAATTGAATTAAAAGGCTAATGCATATAACTATACTAAGCTAATCAACAATATCGGTGGTGCTTAACTCTTGCAATTTTTCTGTAGGAACATTTTCTTCCGGGACGTCATCGAATTGCCCTTGCTCTTGATACTGTTCTTGTAGTTCCTTGAAATCATCTTCATTTTCAAGATAACCATTAATTCCAATGACACCACATTCATTGAATATCTCAAGTACTTTCTCAGCATCCTCTACCTTCATTTCTGCAAACACTCTGTTCACTTCATCCAAAGAACCTGTCTTTACTGCATCTTGCATCTCTTTTGATAACTTAGTTGAAAATATTTCATATTCCTTTGTCTCCTCAGGAGGTATGTTTACAACAAGCTCAGTGCTCTCGTCCAAAGATTTCAATTGAATCAATCCTTCCTCTTCGTCACCATTTTGCTGTTTTTGTTCTTCCCTGATTATTTCACATCTATTCTTTATGTGGTTAAATGTATTATCTACATCTTGTAAGAACCCGTTGCTTGCAGGTGAGGATTTGTCAGTTACTTTTCCAAAAAAGAGTGAAATTGCCCTACGAATGTTATCATTTTCATGTTTTGGACCAGCGAGCTGATCTACATACTGTAAAAGTAATGATTGATGAATTATTTGCTTGGCCCTTTTTGAGTCATGTTGAAGCTGGTGATCAAATGCTGTCATTATCAATGCATCCTTTTGCTGTTCAGAACAAATATAAGGATACTTCATTAGATATTGTGCACTCTCTTGGAGGTTACTGGAATCAATCTTGGAAAACTCGTCAGTTTCTGGTAATAATTGTAAATCCTCTAATATATCCTTCTCATTTGATTCCGTCTTGGTTGATGGAGAAGTCCCATGGCTGGCAGTTGAAGGTTCGTTCAAAGTCTCTATGGTTGTCACAGTATCTTTTGAATTTTCTAAGCTCAGGGTTGCAGCCTTTGGGGGTGGCACATTAGATTCCTTATTCAAGAAAGAACGATCAAAACCTGTATGTATGTCATCACTACTGATCAACGTAGACTTTTGGTACAATAAATCATCCAATTTGATAGCTTGCTTCGATAAAATATCATCAATTTTAGCTCTGTGTTCTTTCAAGTAGTTTTTAAGTTTTGCTGCATTCTTTGCTGCATCAGGATGATCTGCCTTAACTTGTTCAAATAAGTCCTCAATCATCTCATTGTAAGTTGGTTCGTCCAGAAATTCGGATTCTTCAAAATTTAAATCTGTCAATCCTTTTCTCAATGTATTACCTTTCTCCTTGATTAACTCATTATAATCAAACTTCTCAGATTTATCAAACTTTTCGTTCAACTTTGAAATAACAACGGTGCTATTAAGTAGTTGATCGTCATTTAAGCTCGCTAATATGTAATCAACTCTTTCATTTAATTTGGAATACATTGTTAATTGCACAAGGATCGACTTAATTTCAATGTTTCTCTGTTGGCGCTTTTCATGTATATCTCTTTGCTTCCATTTTATGAATGATTTCTTATCCACATTTGGATGAACCTCAATATCTGAATCATCTGACAATTCTATTTTGTCCCATTTGGAGTAATCAATTGGCATTATGTAAGTTGTATGATAGCCTCCTTAGAGTAAGATTATGAGAAGAAATCATTCTGCTGCCTTCAGTATTTATAAAAAGTGTATTTCCAGAAAATTCCCTTATATTATATGCAGTAGCTAAAATGGTTCAATCTCTAAATATTTACTCTTTTATGAGATCATATGGACAGATCATCCACTTTCTTACATTTTCCTCAATTTAAGGTCCTTTAACGATTTTTAAGAAATTTTAATATCATATTAATATCTTCATGATGTGATTTCACTGTAAAAACATTTTTAATAAATAAAATTGTTTCATTTAGATATATATATAATGAACACTGTGTTAAAAAAGTAATAAAAAGAGCCTGGCTAGCTCAATGGCTAGAGCGTTTGACTTTTATTAGGCTTTCTTAAACCAGTAAAAGGACATCAAAAGGTTGCGGGTTCGACCCCCGCGTCGGGCTTTTCTTTTTTGTTTAAGAAGTCGCAAAATCTCATTGTGATTTAATTAAGTTTTACAGATTTTGGTCAAAATGTCAAAAATGCTTTTAAATTCATACGTGAGAGAAGCTCTGTTAATAACAACATTACTTTTTCACCATTAGGTTGAACAGGAAGGTTGAAAACTGTATAGGTCAATCATCACTGTAGCGCTATTTTCAAACTGATAGTGACTTAATATGCTGATCCTTTTTAATTTACGGCTAATAGTTTCCAGTCTCCCAATCTCCCACGATCATTATTCTTTACTATAGAATATAATTGAAATTGGTTCAAGTTTCACATTTTACAAAACAGTAGCTATATCCATACTCTCCTTATTGTATGGGCCCTTATATCAATGGGTGTAAGACTCAACTTGATACCATCTGCTCATTGCAAAATCGATGTTTTGTGTAACGTCGTTATATGAACACCAACAATATATTTTACTTGAGCATGAAGTGAGATAAAGAAGCAACTGATAACGCAAGCAGCATATTGACAATAAATGAAGTGATACTTTGCTTGGGATTCTCGGAGACAAAATGTCGTTTAATAACCATTTAGCCTTTAACATTTCAAAGGCTACACCTACAACATCCACTACCAATGCTAATACTACATCAACACCCCAGTCAACTTCAGGTCTTACTGAGGCTGGCGGCACAGGTTCAAGATCAACTTCTAAAGGATCTCCGATACAAAATATGTTATACAAATCAGGCTCATCTGATAGGTTTTCCTCTTCTAAGATTACTTTACAAAGTGCTCTGGGTGACTCCTCACCTAACTTTGGCTCAATCAGTGCCCCCAGCGGAAGCGAAGTAGTAGCAACAATTGTAACTGTTGGTGAAGAAGGAAACACCAGAAACACCAGCAGTATTGAAGAGAGCAGCAAAGCTGACTTGAAAGGGTTATTTGATAGATTTGATATCGGTTCTCCCAAAGAGGGTGAACATAGTAATATAAATCTGGAAGAGACTCCACGAGGGGAGAGTGACGAAAAGGAGGAGTGTGATGAAAAGGAAGAGAATGTAGATAATCCAGGTGCTAATAACGATATAACCGATAGTTACAATATGGAAGAAAAGATAGTCCATGACGACGAAAATAACCAAAATTCACAAGAGCCTTTCCTAGAAAAGGAATTAAGCTTGAATAACGATATTGAATTAACTAAAGAAAGCGATTACCAGGATGAAGATAGTAGCAGTGAAAAGATAGAAAGTAATAGTCAACTTAATAATAATAAACCAATTTCATCAGGAAATGCAGCTTCCCTTATGACCACACAGGCTTATGAGCCTCTCATAAACATACTGCAAGATACCAGACAAACGACCACCACTGGAACTCCACCAAATTCAAAATCAGATAACGACACAGAATCCAATTTATTTGACCTAGCAGGTTCTGCTGAAGGAATATCTCCTAAATTAGAAGAGTTTCAATTGAAGAGCGAACAGGTAAAAGTCGAAATTGGGGATATACCTTCAACCGCAACAAGTGCTGATAGCGCAGTATCAAAAAGGTCGGCAAAAGCCAAAATGCCTATAAATCCTAAAGAGCAGTACGAGGAGTCACATAAACCATTTGACTTTCAAAACTTTTTAGCTCGATTGAAAGAGAAGAGAGCCGACCCTATAGTTCGGTACATCCGTTCTTTCTTAGTATCCTTTACTAGACTTGGGCCAACATTTTCACCAGAGCAGAAAACAAAAATAATTGCTGATTTTAAAGAGTTTATGAATGAAAAATTTACACTTTACGAACCATTTGCATCAATGGATGATATAGACTTAGAGAATTCACGAGAAGGATTAGAAAAGTTAATAATGAACAGGTTGTATGTGCAATGCTTTTCCCCAGCAGTTTCCAGTACGTTTCCTTCTTATAGACTGGAAAGCTTTGAAAAGGAGCTTCAAGAAGACAAAGAGTTTCAACTTCAAGTAGAGAAATTTGGATGGATTAATGGTTCTCATCTTGATATTGACTTGCAAAACATAAATGAAGAGAACAGGTCAAATATTGATTTAATTGACTATGCAATTAGTGAGTTGAATAAAATAAATAACTACAGGGCCCCTAGAGATAAAATTATTTGTGTTTTGAATTCTTGTAAAGTCTTGTTCAGTTTCTTAAGAGCTAACAAAAAGGAGACAAACGCAGACTCCTTTATTCCTATATTTATTTTGGTCATAATTAAAGCAAACACAGACCATTTGATTAGCAACATGAACTATATCGTGAATTATAGAGGAGAAGAATGGCTATCACACGGAGAAACAAGTTATTATTTATCCTCACTTCAGGGTGCAATCGATTTTGTTCGTAACATTTCTAAGGATGATTTATCTATCAGCAAAGATGAATACGATGCACATATGGAAGCCTGGGAAGCAGAAAGAAAACGGGAAGAAGCTCAAAATTCAAAGATATCACGATTGAAACAGCCCCAGCCAAACCGGATTCCACAAAATTTCAATTCAGAGGCAGCCACAAACCAACAAAGTCTCTCTCCCAGCAGCGTTCTTTTAACAAGTGCCGAAATTGTTTCAAAGTCAATTTCCAATTTTTTATCTCCTTCTCCTCAGGACCGTCCGACGTCTTCATCATTCGAGACTTCACCATCGGAGCCAAATACTCAGGAAGAGTCATACAATCCAATAGAATCGGAAGAACCGGTCTCTGAACATAAGCTTAAAGAAAGTTATAGACAATTAAGAGAAGTTTTCCCTAATTTAGATAAGGAGGTTTTGAAAGACATAGTGTTCATCAACAAAGGAAACACAGAAATCGCAATTGATGCATGTCTACAATTAGTAAGTGAGACTTGACCTGTATTTAATGATTTTACAACCTAGTTTCTGAGATAATGAAGTGTAGTATATTACAATTACTTATGTTGTCTAATGCTTAATGTATTCGTTTCAAAGAGCGCCAATTCGGATATTCATACGAATGCTAATCTCGTTGACCTTTGTGGTCCAAAGTAATCATTACTTATTGATTCAACATAATATCGAGTATATTAAGTTTCACTCTCAAATGGTGTATCTGATATTATGACTTTTTTATCTTTGATTAAAATTCTCACATATTTGTGATTGTTTGAACTAAATTTTCGTTTGATAGGCTTTTTCACCAAGTTTAGCAATTTCCTATCTAACTTTATGGATACAACGGTACCGTTTGCTTGAACTAATGTTCTCGAGGTTTCGGTAGACGCAGGAATTACTTCAGGGTTGAGTCTTAATAGAACGTGTTGTGGTAACTTAATCGTGACAATATTCAAGTCTGTCTTGTTAACGGTGACGTTTTTCGCCATCATTACCGGTTTAGGTTTCTTCTCTTTCTTAGCAACTGTTCCCGACAACCCTATCTTCAACTTCAATTTGGTAGGTTCTGCAGTAACAGAAACTGGCTTCAAAGGATCTGAAGTAGGATTTTTTTCTTGTTCTTGATTACTAGAGAGAGAAGTAAGTTTTCTGGAAACATGGAATTTGAACCTGCCTTCTCTTTTAAACACAACCTTTCCATCCCCTAAATTCTTTAAAACTATCTTCTTTTTAAGTTCACTTAATGGGACACTTGGAAGAGCTATTTTTGCAATAAAATGTTCAATATCTTCGAATAATACCTGACACATGTTAAATATGTCTCGCCTTTCGTTTATACTCAATAGAGAACTATGTAAGAGTTCCCAGAAAATATACTTCAATCCATTACCAATGGAGAAATCACGCCGAAGTAATTCAATAGCACCTCTGAGAGTCGCTCTAGTATAGTTGTCCCTTTTAGAATTAATTTCTGAATGTGAAGAATCTTCAATGATAACCATATTAGTCTGATTGCGAGCTAACCTGGCATTATTATCTAATAATTTGTCAAACGTGTTAAACTCAGGGTCATCCAATGTCGATGGGGTTTCTTGAATTGCCGCAACACTAATTGAGTGTATGAATGCATCAAGTAATTTTCTTCTAAAGTAAGGAATAGTTGAATCTAGAAGTAGAACTTTAAGAAAGTATTTCAAGACTGCTGCATTTTTCAAACCTCCAAGGAGGAACAATCCTTTGAAAGAAGCTATCCTTATCTCAATTGGATACTTGTTAGAAGTATAATACAATAACTCTTCGAATGAAATGCCAAGCAAACCATTGAAGGCCAATTTGATTTTTTGCTCTAAGCATGTTTTAGCAATCACGTGTTGATACGATGGCACCCACTCATCGAGCTTTTGAAGACGATTTATTTCTTCTACCACTTCATTTAAAAACTCCTTCGAAGGAAGTCTATCATCAGAAAACATCGCAGAACTGCGTGAATTCAAAACAGTATTGGAATTTATCGTATAGTTTGTTAAAGCAGCCAATATATCACTTATGTAAAAGGAATCTTGGAAATCATTACTGGAATTTTCATTGAATTTCAATAAGTTTAGTAGTAACTCCTTAACAACATCCGGAACATCACCATTTTCATCTGCAACGTCACTCAAGACTGAAGGAATTGCTTTCTGTAAGAAGAAATTACCGAAGTCCAGGAAGTCATTGCTTAATGGAATTAAGCTATTTGGGAAACAATAAAGCTTTTTGAATGCTTTCACTAAGTATCCAATCCCAATGAAATCATTAGAAGATTTTGAAAATCTAGCTAGGGCACGAGCCGCCGCAATTCTAACGCCATAATAGTATCTAGGATCCATAACTGTTCTTGCTAATACAGTACAATATGTGCTGTTCGGCTTTTCTGAATCTCCAAAGAATTGAATAGCATCGTACTGTGCTTCAACATCTCTATCATACTGCAATTGGGCGCCATACATATGATCAGGCTGCTTGATCCTTATTTGAGCGATCCATTCAAAATCTGCATCAACTCTAATCCATTCAAAACCATCATTAAGTGACTCATCTTCTTCTCGTACCCAGTCAGTGAACCCCCATTCCTTCACTTCATTTTGACCTTCGAGGACGTCTCCCAACTTGCTGAAATTTGCTGATGTTTCTCCGGAGTCATCTTTATGCTTTCTCATTCTTCTTAACCTTAAATTATATTGTATGTCAACTTTGACGTTATCTTCTTTGATATCAACTATATGTTCATATGGTGTTCCATCTGCCTCATGAATTCTAATAGTTATAGGGCCATGGAATACAGATTGCACAGGGAATGATGGTTCGTCATCCAAGTATGCAATTGAATCATTCAAAAAATTATCAGCTTTAGGGTGTGCCTTTTTCATTTCCCTATGTTGAACTTGACGGAGATTCACTTCGATTAAAGTTCTCTTTCTATTAAACTTTTGGGAAACGTAGATTATTGGGTAACCAGCTCCAAATACCCATTCTTTGAAAAAAGTATCCAACTTACTACGTCCAACCTTTTCACAAGCATGTTGGAAATGGCTGGTAGTTATGGTGCCATTTTGTAAATCACCAGACATAGCCTGTAAAAAAATTTTTGGAATCACACGGTATAACCCAAATGTCTTATCCGTTTTTGTCATCCTTTTGTCTAAAATGCACAAGATGATAGGTGATTTTAGTTTGATGAAGTCATGATCTGTTTCTGATATGGGAAATCTATAATATTGATAACCTATAGGCTTTTTCCCAATATCTGTTTCCAAGATTTCATTTATACTCTTTTTAATTTTAAATTTGTAGTGGTTTACACCCATTAATGCCTTGATGAATTGTAACGCCATAAATTTTGCAATACCTATTGTACACCATAAATCACCTAAAGTTTGGGGCGTTATGTTCACTCCAGACCACTGAGTAGCAATTGATTCCAATATGATATCAGTATTAGGAAACATGGGTTCTATCAAATCTGCAGGATAAAGTAAACGATCACTCATTACTGCTAATCCTGCAAAGTTATTGGACTTGGATGCTGAGTCCTGAACGAAGACGAATGCAAAAGAACTAAAAGGGAAGGAACCGAATTCCTTCAGGAAAAACTCCACAGCCCTATTCGAAAAAATACATGTATTTCTTGCGAGTTCTTCGTTACCTGGTAGATAATATATGGATACAGCCAGATGATCTTCGTCCTCAACATCTTCATCATCAACCAACGTTTCACCCTTGAACACATCCTCATCAGTAACCTGCTCAGTACGAGATAAGGTAAAACTCTGAAAGCATCCAACTGCCCACCCAATATGATGTGCACATACAGGGTTAAACATAGACCACGATACTACCTTTTTAGATAAGTCAATGGGATGTGGTGTCTCTTTGACGTTGTTATAATCACCTGAACAAACAACTATATCATAATTCTCTAAATCTTCATCATCATATTCATCATCACTCTCATTGTCATTATTTCCATTACGACTATTTTTCTTGGTGTTATCATTATCATCTACGGAATTTATTTCAGGTGTTGATCCATCGTCAATATCATTACTGTCAGTGATCTTTGGATACGCCTCTTTCAGCTTTGTAGCAGCTTCTTCAGATCCTATTATCCTTGTGTGACCCATATCATTTACTGTTCTAGGGACATTAACTTCTACTGTCCAAGTGTTCCTATCCCATAAGTTATCTATACAAGGGACCCATGAAGATGTCGATACATTATAATCTGAATTGGTTGTGTAAGCGTGCCACAATTTTCTGTCCCCATCTCTGCTAGTAACAAAATTAATCCCATTTTTTGGGTTCACTATCTCATATTCTATCTTCACATTTATAGGTGTATATACCTCGTTCGAAGTATTTTTGGATTTTAGATGAAGAGGTGTCATAGTTCCTGCCTGACTACCAGGTGTATGAATAGAATTGTAATCCATAAGTTCAAGCTTTAAGTTGTCAGGAAGAAATATCGTCAACTCTTCAGTATCTCCATTGTTTATCTCTTGTTGTGGATCTCTGGGATCGAAATTTAACTCTCCAAAAATATAATTCAACTTTTGTCTGATTAAATAATGCTGATTAATTGTGAAATCATCCGAATAGAGGTCAAAGACATTAACATACCCTTTACTCACAAGCCCCTCAAAAATATCATCATCGTTAATATACAACACATCCTTGTAGACATAATTCGTAAGTCTGCTATTATTTACATATACATCTTTTATCTTCATTTCACGACAATCTAACTTAATTGATTTCAATATATTGGATGTGGGTAGTACGACCAACTCAGTAAATCCTTCTATCTTATTTTCTGAGAGGTTCACATCAATGTTGACTCGTTGATGACCTATTTTCAATGACTGCTTCAGGTAGTTAGCGTATTTGGAAGACTTAATTGACTTACTCCTTGGTGTGTTCACCTGACCACTTTGTGGGAAGTCAGTTAGCCTGTCCAAATACGTAAACGACGGCATTGTGGAAGCGATTAGTTGGATTATCACCTTGTTGTTGAAACGCTACATATTCGAACATTTTCATTTACGATTCGATATAATCCTGCATATATACAAATCAACTTATTTCTTTAGTTGCCAATCTATGCTAATCATGTCGCTTTTATACAAGTCATAAGTAGGAATTGCCACCAAATTCCCATTTAAAAATATCAAAGGAACTCCATTAATGGAATCCGATGATACATCATTATAGTCAATATTTTTAAATGTAGATAAAACTTGTGACATGTGAAGCTTTTTCAGGAACGGTTTTGCTATAACCTCAAGCTTTTCATTTTCCAGACGAAATCGAAGCCAGAACCTTCTATCAAATAAAATCCAGGGTCCCCAATTTTCATCTGCTATGGCTCGTACACACACCTGTGTAATCTCGTCTCTCAATAATGGCTGTCTCATGCACTTTAGTTCTAAACAATTTGTCGAGTAATTGAAAATGCCAGAAAATGTTATATTTAAATAAGTAAGCTTAAAAGATGATTCCTTATTGAGTAAAGCACTTTCAATTATTGGGAGTAACCGTCTTTCCAACTTTGCGTAAGACCAGTGATAATACTTCACTGAGGATATTGACCGAAGCAATTGATATAACATTCGGCTTACTACCATATTACTGTTAAATATTTCTTCAAATGGAACACTCAAAGATATGCTTCCATTTTTATTGTTGAAGACAAAAGAGTCTTGAAGTTTATTTTTTAATGTGTTGGCTCGAATTTCAATCTCATCAACAACATTAACCACCTCTTTATGTGTTGTTCTAAGATTTTCTCTTGAAATCAATGAGGTATCAATGTTAGTGAGCCTGTGGATACTTTCATCGCCACGAGAGATCTTTTCAAGTACATCTCTAATGAAATTTCGTTTTGTCATATGTATATCTGAATTTGTTTCATCTTCAAACCAAATCAAATTATTTTTTACAGCAGTTTCTTTAATACTTCGCTTACTACACTCAAGAAGAGGTCTGACTACGGAAATCTTCTCTTTGCTAGGGTCTAAAATAGGAAGTGGAAACTCAGATTGAAGTTGCAAACCACGAAGTCCAAAGAGAGTGGAGCCTTGTTGCAACCGTTGTAAATATGTTTCATGTTGATCATCTTCATTGTGTCCAACGAATAGGTGATTTGACAGGAGTTCCTCACAGATTCGCCGAAACTCCTGGTAACGTTTATTCCTAGCAACCTCTTCAAAATTGCGAATCTTCTCTATAGATTGGTTGTAGGTTAACTTGCGGATAATATGGTTCACCCCCCATTTTTTAACAACTTCACCAACCTGGATAGCTTCGATACCAGATCCATCACGGTATCCATGGTCAATGGTAATAGCAGTAATTTGAAGACTCTTATGATATCTTTCTTTAAATTGATTTAACATGTACGTGAGACACATAGAGTCCACACCTCCAGAAAGTGCAACTACCACATGATAGGGAGTGCCAATTTTGTTGAAAACATTTACCAAACTTCTTGTAAAGGTATCATTACTTAGCATTAATATTCTGAGTCATAAACAATACCTGATGATCATTAGATTTCTTCTAACAAGATGAAGATTTCCTTTCGTAGATAGTGTACGTAATATATTATATAAGCAAAAGTTTTCAGACTTTTTTTCAACGCTTATGAGATTAGTCACTGGGGGCTACAGAAATATATTTTGACCTAATAGGCGTTTAATTTTTTGACATTGTAAATCCTTGGGTGGTTGTAAAAGATGACTGAAAAAGAAGGAAACAATCAGTTCTTCAGTTTTCCTGAAGAGGAAGTCAAGATTGGACAATTCTGGGAGGAAATATCTGCTCTTCAAAGAACATTGGAGTTAACTAAAGATTCAAAACCATTTTCGTTTTACGATGGTCCTCCATTTGCTACGGGTCTCCCTCATTATGGACATCTTTTAACTTCTACAGTGAAAGATGTTGTACCACGTTATGCAACCATGAATGGTTACCATGTAGAGAGAAGATTTGGTTGGGATACTCATGGTTTACCTGTTGAACATGAAATTGACAAATCATTAGGTATTAGTGGTAAAGAAGATGTCATGAAGCTAGGAATTGACAAGTATAATGAAGAATGTAGATCCATTGTTATGAGATATTCAGATGAATGGCGTAAAACCATAAACAGAGTAGGTAGATGGGTAGATATGGATAATGATTATAAGACACTTTACCCTTCATTTATGGAATCTGTATGGTGGGTATTCAAACAACTCTTTGAGAAGAATGCCGTGTATAGAGGTTACAGAGTGATGCCTTATTCAACAGGATTAACTACTCCTCTTTCAAATTTCGAAGCTCAACAAAACTATAAGGATGTGAATGATCCAGCTGTCACCATTGGTTTCCCTTTGGTTGAAGATGAAAACACTTGGTTGGTTGCATGGACTACTACGCCATGGACTTTACCAGCAAATCTTGCTCTTGCTGTTAACCCTACCTTTGAATATGTCAAGATTTATGATGAAGATAAGAAGAAGAACTTCATCTTGTTAGAGTCTTTATTGAAGACCTTGTACAAAAATCCAGCTGCTGCTAAATTCAAAATAATTGAAAAGATAAGCGGTAAGGATTTAGCTGGTAAGAAATACGTTCCAATCTTTCCATACTTCTACGAAAAGTTCAAGCATCGTGCATTCAAAGTCATTCTAGCTGATTATGTAACCGATGAATCCGGTACGGGTGTTGTTCATCAAGCGCCTGCCTTCGGTGAAGAGGATTTCCTCTGGGCCCTGAAAGCTGGAGTTGTGGATGAAGAAGAAATTGGACCAAACACAGTTGATGACTTGGGTAGAATCACTCCCGATGTACCAGAATTTGCTGGTCTTTATGTTAAGGATGCCGATAAAGCTATCATGAAAGCGTTGACAGAAAATGGAAGATTACTCGTGCAGAGCCAAATTAGACACTCGTATCCTTTCTGCTGGAGATCAGATACTCCATTGCTTTACAGATCCGTTCCTGCTTGGTTTATCCGTGTTACTGATATTGTTCCTGACATGTTGAAGAACGTTGAAAAGACAAATTGGGTGCCAAGCCATGTCAAAGAAAAGAGATTCTCCAATTGGATTGCAAATGCTAGAGATTGGAATGTGTCCAGAAACAGATATTGGGGTACACCGATTCCATTGTGGATTTCTGATGATTTCGAAGAAGTAGTTTGTGTGGGATCTATTGAAGAATTAGAGGAATTGTCTGGTGTTAAAGGTATCACAGATTTACATCGTGAACATGTTGATAAAATAACTATCCCATCGAAGAAAGGAAAGGGCCAATTAAAGAGAGTTGAAGAGGTTTTTGATTGTTGGTTTGAGTCAGGCTCTATGCCTTACGCTTCCAAACACTATCCTTTCGAAAAGAAAGATAAATTTTTGGACGCATTCCCAGCTAACTTTATCTCAGAAGGTTTGGATCAAACTAGAGGCTGGTTCTATACGTTGACTGTCTTAGGAACTCATCTTTTTAATACCGCACCGTATAAGAATGTCATTGTCAACGGTATTGTTTTAGCTGCAGATGGTAAGAAGATGTCAAAGAGATTGAAGAACTATCCAGATCCTCTGTTTATTTTAGACAAATATGGTGCTGATGCATTGAGATTGTATTTGATTACTTCTCCTGTGTTAAAGGGTGAAACGTTGAAATTTAAAGAAGATGGCTTGAAAGAAATTGTTTCAAGTGTTCTTTTGCCGTGGTTCAATTCATTCAAATTCTTAAAGGATTCAGCTGACTTGTTTAAGAAGGAAAACAATAAAGAGTTTAAGTATGACTCTACTTTGGTTTCTAAAAATGTTATGGACAGATGGTTACTTGCTTCTATTCAATCCTTAATTCAATTCATTCACACTGAAATGGGAGCTTATAGATTGTACACTGTCGTTCCTAGGTTATTGTCTTTTATCGACCAATTGACAAATTGGTACATTAGATTCAATCGTCGTCGTATTAAAGGTTATGATAGCGATGATATTCTCGATACCACAGCAGGTCTTAACTCTTTAGCAGAGGCTTTACTTACTTTATCAAGAGCAATGGCACCATTTACACCATTCTTAGCTGATAATATTTATCAAAAGCTCAGGGAATTCTTTAATGATGAGGATTTAATCAAGGTTAGTATTAACCCCCAAAGTAAGGATATAAGATCAGTACATTTCTTATCTTACCCAACTGCCAGAGAAGAGTTGTTCGATAGTGAAATTGAATTGGCTGTTTCCAGAATGCAAAAGGTTATCGAGTTAGGTCGTAACATTAGGGAGAAAAAGAACATCTCTTTGAAGACTCCATTAAAGGAGTTGGTTGTTTTGCATTCTGATAAGGGATACTTACATGATATTTCATCCTTGGAGGGTTACATTGCTGATGAGTTAAACCTCAGAAATGTTACGATCTCTTCAGATGAGGCTAAGTATGGTGTTAAGTATTCTGCTGTTGCAGATTGGCCAGTTTTGGGTAAGAAATTAAAGGGTGATTCCAAAAAGGTTAAGGCTGCTTTGCCAAACGTTCCATCGACTGATGTCCAAAAATTTGCAGAGACAGGTAAGATCACTGTTGATGGAATCGAGTTGGTAAAAGGAGATCTTCAAGTTCAACGTGGATTACCAGAAGAAGAAACACAACATGGTCACGAGGCAAGATCGTTTCAGGACGTATTAATCATTATAGACGTTAACTTATACCCTGAATTAGCTGACGAGGGATTGGCAAGAGAATTGATTAATAGAATCCAAAGATTGCGTAAGAAGGCAGGCTTAAGCACAACTGATGAAATCCAAGTTGAATATAAACTTTCTAAAGATACTATTGACTTTAAGAACATTCTCAGCAGTCAAAATGACTTGTTGCTCAAATCTACTAAGAGGCCACTTGTTGCATTTTCTGAAGTGGATAAGAAAAAAGTCATAATTGAAGAAGAACAGTCTATCAATGACACAATTTTCGATTTAAGATTATTGAAGATTTAAATCTTTGGTATCATAGTAATTTCTATAGAAATATTAACATATATATATATGTATATATACATTTCAGTTTATACTTGCCATGTACTCAAACCAGCTCCTCCAATTACTGCAATGTACCTATCACCAAAAATACTTGAAGCAGAGCACCCGGTATCAGCAATTGTCGTATAACGCTCATCTTCACAAAGTAACTCCCCGTTACTATAAGACCACAACCTTAATATTTGATCGACAGAGGTTACAAGAACTTTTGAATTACCCACATCAGATAGAGATGTGATCGTTGATGATGCGGCATTTTCAATGAAACTGTCGACCTTTAACGTAACAGTCATTCCATCATAAGTCAAATCAGACAAGATCAATGCATTGTCATCACCACCTGTTATAATTTTATAACCATTCTCAGTCTTGACCGGCAAAAGAGCCTTTATGCTGTTTTGATGTAAAGTCTGCACCACAAGAGGTTTACCCAACTTGCTATTGATACAATCAGCTCCACAGAGCACAGATGTAAGCTCCCAGATTGCAACATTACCATCAGTAGCTCCAATTACTAACAAAGTTTTATCTCCAAATTGAAGAAAGCTGATATTTAAAATACAGCATGTTGTATAAAAATCATCAACTAAAATTTCAAACTCTCCAGATTGTGAGTTGAAGTTCCATACTTTGACATTGGAATTGGAGTAGACAGCAGCAATAATAAAGCAGCCATCTTTCGAATCTATAGAATCAAAATCCATAATTCGAAGGTCTGGAACAGGTATGGAAGAAACGATTTTAGCGAAGTCAATTATATTAGGTACTTCTGAAGAATCTTTGTTTAATTTCCAAATATAAAACTCCTCATTAGCTGCTGAACTTCCCACAAATTGTTCATTAAAAAACTTTATTCTTTGTAAACCTGATACATGCTTATTCAATGTCCATAAATTAGACACTTCACCATCTGAAGACAATTTACTAAGTCTAACAGTCGCATCTTCGGAAGCTGTCATCATTAGCTTTGAGTGATCTGCAAAAGAAGCATTTGAAATTGTGACAGATCTAATTTCTCTACCATGGGTACCTCCATTTAGCACACCTTCATCTGGTAACTTTTCTTTAAAATCGTTTATATGCAATGAAGATTTGTTAATGTATAGGAATTTATAGTTGGAAGAACCATATCGATATAATTGCCATTGTCTATGTGCACCTCCACAGAATTCACTATATATTTCCACTTGCTTGTTTTCATTCCAAATATAAAAGTATGTGGACCTGAAACCATACAATATTAAATCATTTCCTTTGAAGAAGGCCCCTTCAACAAAACCCCTATTAAACTTGTTTTCATGATACTTTTCTAGGGTAATTCCATTTCTATTATTTAAAACGGCGTAGAAATATGTACCATCACGAACAGTAACGGTTATACTAATTTTATTTGGCTCACTAGATACAGCAAAGACGGAAGTAATGGAATCACCAGGTGTAATTTTCTTGAAGAGGCCATCCAATACATATTCTGGTTTCTCTACTGTCAAATCATAGACTGCAATAGTGACGTAACGAGAGCCCAAAACCAACCATTTATTTACGCAATCAACAAAGAAACAAGTGACTGTAAAGCTAATTTGATCAGGTTGGAGCAACAAATGGGAGGTTTTCATTTTGAGAATACCGCTTTCCAAGGCAAATTTCATTAACAAAAGTGGAACTTTAGGGTTTGGACAGTCTATCAAAAGGAAATAGCTCTCATCATTATTGTACGATAAGAAATTACTAACTTTACTATTTCCTAAATGCTCGTTAGAGAACCATTCTTTTCTAGGGGGCTTATCTTGATCATCAAATTGTAAGATAAGAAATTCACCATTACGTGAGCATATAGTGACCACGTTAATATCTTCAAAGCATCTCATTAATCCAAAGTTGTTAAACTTATCTACCTCGTCTTGATTAAGTTCAACATTTCTGAATCTCTTATTTATTTGGTCGAATATAAACACATTGCCAACAGAAGTTAATAAGACAAATGCTTTAATTTTAGGAAGCTCAATAAATTGCTTTATGATTTCACCCTTTTGCAACTCGACATTGGTATGTTTAGACAAAGTTTCCAAAGGATAGGTTTCAGTTACACCTGTGTCACTCAAATCATGAAGTCTGATTCTACCATCTGCACCACCTGTAGCACAAATCTTTAGGTCTCTATCGTCAATGTCACCAGACCAAATGTGTTTACCTAAATGGACATTCTCCCATAATTGCTCTTGATGTAACAAAGAGTCACCAAAATTATATTCCCATAATCTTACAGTACAATCTTCTCCTGTACTGAACACTTTAACTTTCTTAGAAGTATCTTTGAAAAACTCTAGATTCCAGATTCGAGACCCATGTCCCCAGCCTGTAGCTAAAAGATTTCCTGATGAAAATTCATATAACTTCACAGATCTGTCATCTGAACACGAGATGACATATTTTCCATCATCATCAATTTTCACACCAAATATAGAGCCTTCATGTTCTCTAAGATTATGAAGAATATTTCTTGTATTCAAAGACCATATAATCACACCATTCATGACGGTACCAGCAGCAACAAGAACATTACCATTAGGCAACACTCGTATCGATCCGCTGTAAAGAATGGACTTTTCATTACAGTCGATTTTTTCTTTGAGATTGAAGCTGTCAGTTGCACCTTTGTTGCTCACATCCACATGCAAAACAGTATTGTGAGAGTTAAGTATTAAAAGGTTATCACGATCTTTGAATTCAATACAAGTAATCCATTCGTTGATTGCCCGTTCGTGCAAACCTTCTAGATGACTCAACTGCCCATTAATTAAGTCCTTTAAATTCAAAACCATGAACGAGCGCCCACCTCCTAACGCAATTCTGGTAGACAGTTGGTCAACTGTGATACAGTGTATCTTATTCCGTTTGAAGACTTGCTTATTAAAGGTCAATGTATATGTGTTTCCTTCAACTTTGAAAATTTTCAAGATCGGTCCGTATCCCACAAATATAAAGTCACGACATATCTTTATACTTGTCACAGGACCATAATGACTTAAAGACCTTAAAGGCCCTTCAACTGAGGAACTCAGAATCTTCGACATCCGTCTACAATTGTATCTTGTAACCTTTCGATATATCTATGAATTGTCTAAGCTAAATTTTCAGATACTACTAGATGTACTATGCACTACAGCGATGCGACTTGACTGTTTTTTGGGATACTTCTATAAAAAGACTGATAACGGACGGACACATAAAATTCGTATGCAAAAAGACAAAAGAGTAGATTCTTTAATATGAACACATTAGGTGGGCTTAACATAATGCTTACCGAAGCTTTTGCAAAACTCTGTAGAAGCTTTGACGGAGCATTTAACAACACGTTCATCAATATTGGACTTACTTATAGTTGCAGCTTCTTTTATCATAGGGGTCATAGACTTCAACAAATCTTTGAAATGTATAATGAGATTAGAATCATCAGCAATTGATAAAGATAATGTAAGATAATCATTATCCTTTGTAAAGGCCCAGCCTGAAATACCATTGGGGATGGATACACTCGGATTTCTATTAGCACATATTTCACTTGCAACACTCCATCCATGTACTGGAATGTCAAGAGACAAGAAGGAACTCATGTGAGTAACGATGTAATCTTTACCATTCCTGACCACTAGAGATAAGTTTGGTCGGTACATTCCAGATCCGCAACCACAATTTTTAAGATGAGCTCGAGCAAAACTTAACCAGACTTCTTTATCCGTATTAATATAATCACTGAGACTAATCATTTCCGTCCCCCCTCTCATTTCACCAACAGCCGCATTTGTTGATAATTTAGGATCTCTCTTATACTCAACTTTACAGCTAGATGATCCATCAAGATCGAAACGATCAATAGGACATTTCAAGATTTCTAACTTTTCCCATCTATAAATAAAATAGACGTTTCTGTCCTGACCGTCACGTTCCTTCAAACTTATAAATGGAGTCCAGTTCTTCTGAACAGAAAGTCTTTCCAGATTTTCTCTTCTAAGTTCGACAATTTTGTTATATAAGGCACTCTTATATTTGGGATTTTCAATTCCCTCTAGGTTTCCTTTACCAATTTGGAACCTAAAAGGCCAACTGATAAACATCAGCCTATAATAGTCAAACGTGATATTCATGTGATTTTCGTCAACGCTAGTCTGATCCATAACCTTTCTGTGGTATGCATTGAAAATCATCAATGGTTCATCCATACCCATTTCATTTCTGTAGAGAAAGAGTCTAGGGTCTTCTGGACCATAAAATCTCTTTGTTTGATATCTTGCATCGTGGTAGAAAGGGACTGGCATGAACGAAGGGAACTTGAGGTTTTTATACATAACTTCGTCGGTTTCTGGATGTTTAGTAGGGATAACAAGTTCTACATCCTCCAATTCTTCCCAATTCTCATTGTACACCTGAGCAAATAAAAGACTCAACATTGAGGTCTTCTTTCTACCTTTGCTATTGTACATGATTCTGGATACCATTAGATGCACGCCATATTGTTCAAGCCACACAGAACTACCAGAAAACTTATAAAAATGCTTCTCAGTAGTTTCACTCTTGAGTTGCTCACCAAGGTCATCTTTGAAGAAGCCTCTCAACTCTGTAAATGCATCATCCGTTTGTAATTGATTTTGCAAAATTCGCACCATGCGCTCAATTCTGTTTTCGATTACTCGATAATTTGATATTTGCAACTTAACCGGTTCTAACAAATCATCACAGCTATTGGACTTTGATGACGCCTTATACATACGAGCTTCATGATCTTTGTATGGGGTTGCTTGGACATTATCAGAGAAAGGCTGCTGTTCACCAGTGTATTTGACTACACTCAGCCTCTCGTCTTGCTCGCCAAAGTAGTGCTTGTAATAATCTTCAACCTCTTCATCTGCATGTTCAAAAGAGCGAGGGAAGATTACTACTGGGTCCTCTTCTGGGAACATTGATATCCGAAACTCCTGGACTGGTTTGTACAAATTTTTAACCAGGCCCACCACCGGATAATCCATGAAGAAGGCTGTAACCAACATCATAGTTGTGGATATTGAGGCTAGAAAGATACCCCGACGTATCAAACTCTTACTACCTCTTACACCGAGCATACTCTTCACCATTTGGTCCGCTACAGTATTAAAAAAAAGCACATAAAATTTTAAGAGGTTGAAAGCTTATATATGAACATGCTCACACGCTGCTTCTTTTTGACGTAACCGCACCAACATATAGCAACCCTGGTCCCCGATCTGTGTAAACACCGGTGTTATGTAAGTTGTATTCACTATTGTTACCGCAATTTTATATTATCTTGAGGGACATGTGGGCTTCAATTTAAATACCTGCATCCTTATGTCATACTTGAAGGTGGCTGCGTAAATTTAATTACTAGAATACCATATATATGTATAAATAGAGCCGAATATACTTACGTAGCATTCGACTTTCGTTTCTTAAAGTACTAAGCGATTTGCTGAGGATTTCTGCTAAAGATTGGTAGCAATTTCTACGATGGCATATTACCTTATCATGAAAACAATAGGTGTCTTATACGTAAGCTCTGTTCCTTCATTTGAGTTGCTTTGAGGCGATGCTGCGAAAAATGATAAAAATTTCAAAGTTTTTCCGTGTTCGTACGCTCTTTCTCACTCTCTAAGCCTCCCGTCAGATAGGATACCAATATTTTCGGAAACATACCCCAATTTGGAAGAAAACGCCAATGGCGTATGCTTATATCTAACATTTTGTTTACCAAATTGTTACTTTATAGTTCTCTAGTTACCATCTAAGAGTCGTTTGTAGTGGCTGAAAACGCACAAGATGAGAATAAAGTTATTACCTACACACGAGTGGTATGAGCCAATGACGACGATTGGAAACTGTGACATAGCGATGCTAAATATGGAAATATCACTTCCCCATCACTTGCACCGGTTGGTAAATTGGCTGAATAACTAAAGGACTCGAAGCACCTTTCTCTAGTGAGATCTGAAGAGGAGGGCGTAGCGAACAATAAGATTTCAATGTGAGATATTGAGCAATCGTCCACCTTCAGGGGGTCGAGAAGTCAGGGCCCAAGTAGATACTAGAACTAGTACGGTGCTCGAAGTGGAACTAAACTAACTCCAGGCTTTGCTGATCTTGTTGCTGATCTTGTTGCTTTCCTGTTGCTGCTTCTCCGCTGCCGTTCCCTATGGTTGCGAATACAGAATCCAAAATCCAAAAAAGGAAATAGGGGAACCTGCTTCTTTATTTATCGATTACTACGGAACTGATATGATTAGTTGTCTTTGACTTTAGATATTTATTTTTGGTTGAAGACTAGCTAGCTGCTAAGTGTGTTAGGGAAGAATAGAGAAAATTACTCAAATCAAGGATTTTTCTTCATAGAAAAATCGAGAAGTGAACTTTAGAATAAAAGCGTGATAATGACAATGTCCCTCTATTGCTACTACTTGTTAGCATCCAATATTTGAGAAATTGAGTCAACAATGCTTTTCTCCAAATCGATAAACTTGAACCCAAGAATTTCTTTGGTTTTTGAATTGTCAAGCTTGGATAGTTTTTCATACTCTCCTTTGCTGGAGCCGGGGTTACCGACAGGAAGCTTTCCCTTGAACTGAGGAAAATGCTTATGGATAATATCCAAAATTTCTTGTGTACTGAACCTCTGTTCCTGCAAGAAAAGTCTCTTTCCAACAGCGTCTTCATTCTCAAACGCATAAAGATGGGCCTTAGCAACATCCCTAACATCTATGAAACCTGCAATAAGTTCCGGAAACTGATCGCCTGGTTTCAAGTCGAGGATATTTTTAATTACCTGTGAAGAAGTATTTAAGTTACCCTTTGCTTCTGAATCAAAAGCTTGAGGACCAAAAACATACACAGGATTAACTGTAGTCAAAGTAAAATTGGGTTTCTCCTTAGTAACAAAGTCCCATGCAGCCTTTTCCGCAAACTTTTTCGAGGCACGGTATGCAATTCTCGGATCAGTACTGATACCTTCTTTCCAAGTGACAGGATTCCAACTTTCCTCAGTAAAAACGTGAGAAGGGTTTTTCTCTTCTGCTACATTGGCAATAGCAGCGAAAGAAGACGTCACAACAACTTTCTTTATTTGCGGACCATAACGCTTAATTGCCTCAAGTGCATTTTTGGTGCCTTCAACTGCAGGAATCAACATCTCTTTCTCATAATCAGTGATGTTGAAGTGAAAAGGTGAAGCAGTGTGTAAAAAGACGGTAACATCTTGATGTTTCTTCAATGCACTGTCGAAAGATCCTTCATTTTCAATGGATTCAACTACTTCATACTCAAACTTATCAGAGTTAAACAATTTCTTCAAAAATTCACCCTTTGCGATCAGCCTCACTGATCCCACCACCTCGTAATCCTTTGCAAGCAAGTCCTTAACGACATGCTGAGCAATGAAACCCGTAGCCCCTGAGACAAATACTTTTACTGCCATTATATAAAGTCAAAGTTAATTGCTTTAACAGACGTCACCAAAATTGACTAGGATTAGCCACATTTTATAAGTCAATATTGTCTGACTTCAACATTACTAATATCTCTAAAAAATGTCGGAGTTTACGGGGTATATAACAATAAGTACTCCACACGATTATGGATATACTAAACAATTTTTCGATTTCCTCACAAAAGCGACGGGGTTTACGGGATATAGGGATAACAATATACTCTGTATTCTGCCAAATCATGCAGAACCAGTAAAACCCCTAATTAGTCTGTTTAAGTGGATTCCAAGCAAAAGCCAAATCAGCCACATATTAGTCACATTGCTATTTGAGCCGTGCTGAAATGTAGTGCATTGCATCTTCCAAATACGGTCATTTTGCAACTTACATTTAAATATGGTTTTATTAAATTGTGTGATTTTATATATATAGACTAGTCTGTAGGGTGTGAGTGGTGAGCACCTTAAACCTAACTTTATCTCTAATTAATGAGTTAGGAGAGATCAAGTTTTTATACACAAGATAGTATTGCACGTTACACAAGTTGCAGTTGTAGGAATAAAAGACCATTGAATCACTTGACCGCCTTACTTTGAGAAGTCACCTTTATTAATTACAAATGTCTCAATAACAGCCATAGCTGAGTAGAGTCTATTTTCACCTTCTTGGAATACGAGCGAGTTATCTCCGTAGAAAACTTCATCTGAAACTTCTTCTGGATGTCTTGGTAAACAATGCATGAACTTCCAGTCAGGACTGGCATGGCCCTTAGAAATCATTTCGCTGGTAATCTGGTAACCGTCAAATTGTTTGAGCTTTTGCAACTTCTCTGCTTCTTGGCCCATTGAAATCCAAGTATCAGTTACCACGACATTGGCACCGTTTAAAGCAACAAGAGGGTCATTGACAATTTCGAACTTAGTGTTGTGTTCCTTTGCTAACTCTTGGGCCTTCTGAGTAACACCTTCATCAAAAGTGATATCTTTTGGGATAGATATTGAAACAGACATACCTGATCTGAGGGAAGCTATGGCTAAATCATTAATCACATTATTTGAGTCTCCAATCCAGGCTAATTTAAGACCCTTTGTTTGGCCAAAAGTTTCCTTAATAGTTAAAATATCAGCTATGGCTTGCAATGGGTGGTACATGTCACACAAGGAATTGATGATTGGAACTGAGGAAGATTTGCAAAGATCAAGAATATCCTGGTGCTTATTTACACGAGCAAAAATACATGAAGTCATGGAGCTAATGATCTTAGCTGAGTCATGAACTGTTTCATTAACTCCCAACTGGATATCATCTTTACCCAAGAACATTGGCAGAGCTCCGAAGAAAGCTACAGCACCTTCAGTACTGACTCTGGTTCTGGTAGATCTCTTGTTGAATAACATAGCTACCACTTTACCAAGAAGTTTCTGATGGTTTTCTATAGAAGGAACCCCAGACTTGGAAACGTTTTTGAGTACTTCTGCCTTGTTAACTAACGATGAAAACTCTTCATTCGATAAATGACTGATACTGATTAAATGACGAGGTTGAACCTTCATATGTGAGGATCCAGAGAAAGATCTTTTAGCAACAGTAGATCCCAATGCTTTAATAGTAGTCATGTTTGATCTGATGAATATATAGTCTATAGATGTTCTAGTTTTAAATATCTGATATAGCGGTGACTCTCCAATTGAGTAATTACATTAAGCGCGGTGAAAAATCTTCAGCTTACCTAATATATATTTGCACCATATACATATTATGAAGGAACATGAGGAACAGGTGTTCCAAACACCCCAGCTTAGCTAAGCTTAGCATTACTAGTATTATTTTAAATGATATCTACGCAAGTGAAAATTTATTGAGATCTTCCATCAACTCTGTATTCTTTTTCAGCAAAGTTTGAAGTTGTTTTGATAAATATTCTCTTTCTTTGACGTACTCAGCCTTTTCTTCTGTCAGTAATGCCACTGAGGTATGTAAGTTATCTATGAGTTCCTTAACCAGTGGAATTACTTTAGGCTTAACGTATTTTACCGGGATGAACGATCCAGTCGTTTCTCCGTAGGGCTTGGAAATTTCAGTGTGATCGATGCTACTCCCCGAATCAGAATGTAATTCCATATCATATAGTTCTGAATTCACTTCCATCAGTTTTTTAGTATTACTTAAGTTGAGAGGAGCATCTTCAACCATGAGATCTGCATCATCAATTACTACTACATCGTCATTACTGTTTGTCATTAGATAGTTTCCATCATCGTGATCATCTCCATCATCGTAATTATAGTTATTCTTATATTCATTGCGCAAGTCCTTCTCCGATATTTTAGGTTCCTTATTGGTTTCTATTGGAACTGTTTTTTTCTCAATTGATTTAGCTGGGTCAGGAAAAACTCGATAAAACATAGCAGGCTCTCTTTCATCAGGCAGAATAACACTGATATTTTCAATTACGGGATTGTTCTCGGGATCTTCATCTATATATAATGGGGTTTGCATTCCATCAAAATGTTCTGCATTATCAGCAGTTTGTTTCTGCAGATGATCAGCAGTACCTGGCCCAAATGGCAGATGAGAGGTCCATGTGAACTTATGATTAGATTTGATGCTTCTTTTCTCAGTACTTTCTGTATTATCTTCGTCCTCATTTTCATCTTCAAAATCAAGTTTCACTCTCAGTGATGATTTTTTCCCTTTTACTACTTTTTTCTTGAAAGTTGTGACTTTCTTGGGAGATGATGCTTCAGAGTTCCCTATTATATCTAGAATTTCATTATCCATACCATTTATAAATATTCTTTTCTGGTAATTCAATGATATATTATAAACAATTTTGTTCTTAGTGAAGAGTTCGTGATGATATCAAAACTTTTTTTTTTTTTTTTGGTTTACAATAATCTGAAGAAAAAAAGTTGGCCAAAGTGACGCTAAATTAAGTCCAGTATCATATATATACACAAAACTACCATGCCTGATGTATCTGAGAAGGCTTTGCTGTTACACAGCAAGATGATGAATGCACCCGCCTCGACAATGTTTGACCAGGGAGAGCTTCAAAATTTGGTTGATATCCAAAAGCCATCAGAACTATTGATCCTTGCACAAGAATTAATCGACAACAAGCTTGTTAAATTGATCAAGCATGGCGATGATCTTAAGTTCCAAGCCACATCTCTGTCAGAGGCTGATAAAATTACCAAAATGTCTGAAGATGAGGCAATGATATACTCGTACATTGAAGCATCAGGAAGAGAAGGTATATGGACAAAAACTATTAAGGCAAAAACTAATTTGCATCAGCATATTGTTGTAAGATGTTTAAAATCATTAGAAAATCAGAGATATATCAAATCAATCAAATCTGTTAAGCACCCCACAAGGAAAATTTATATGCTCTACAACCTTCAACCTTCAGTCAAAGTTACAGGTGGTCCATGGTTTACCGATTCTGAATTAGACACTGAATTTATTGATTCACTTATAACAGTAGTATGGAGGTTTGTAGCATCGAAAACTTACCCCACAGCATTCCAGCAACCTTCTTCAGCCGCAAACGTGGTCCAGGCTTCATTTCCTTCAAACTATACGGGTTTTGTTACCCTAGATACCATTATGGAATTTATTACATCTAATAAAATCACTAACGTGGACTTAGCAGTAAATAATATCCGTTCATTATGTGATGTTTTGATATATGACGATAAATTGGAGTTGGTGAATCACACTACTGATGTATACAAGGCAACATGGCTGAGTGTGTTGGAGGCAGGTTACGGTACGCCTTACGAAGAAGAGAATAATAGGAACTTGATCTCTTCTGAAATGAGACAATTGTTAGAAAGAAAGAATTTTTCTGTCGTTGGAGATTTCTCTATTCCCGAAAATGAAGAGACAAGTGATTTAGTATACTTCGACTCTTGGATTCTAGAGTAAAAGATTCATAAATTTACAAATGCCTCATCGGTTAAGAAACTTGCATTTAGCCACCCATTGCATATACTGTATTTAATAATTGCGCAAACATGATTAATTATCACTATAATGTAGGTAAATATTTGAGTCTTAAGACTCGCGAGCGAAAGATAAAACAATCTGAAAATAAATATCAAAGCAAAAATAAGAAAGTGAAGTTAATGTCAGATCAAGAGAACATTCCTCTTGCATACAACAAACCGTCTCTTAAGAGTCTGGTCTCTATAAGTCGCAATGCTGTTTCTCCAGAAATTGCTGGTGAAGCAAGTTCCAATAGAAGGGTGCTGTCCAGAAGAAAGGCGCTACAAGAATTCTACAAGATTCAGCGGGAAAAAATAGAGCTGACCAACGATAGTAAAGACAGCACACAGAAGCAAAAAGTTTCAAAGACACCCACAATCGAAGATGAATTTCTGAAAGAAGATATTGAGTTAAAATTCAAGGATCCTAATACTTTGACCCAATTCATAAAAACAAGCCTGATCGAGGATATCCTCAAGCTACGAAGTACAATAAATGACAAATTGAACTCCAGAGATATGGAAAAGAAATCAATTATATATGATAACTATTATGAATTAATTAAATTGGGCGATATACTACAAAATTTATCACATTCAGAGCCTAGACCTATAGATAGGGACCTTGGATTGAATTTAAGTGGAAGAGATCCACTGAAAGAGACAGATCTCAAAAATGGACATTTGCATCTAGAGGCCGTATTTAAGGACCTAGAACTGTTTTTCAAAGACACATCTTCTCAATTCAATTTGGATTTCAAAACAATTGTTGAGAATGTTAGGCACGAGGTTGTCGAGACTAGTTCATCAGCAAGCGTAGAAGCAATTATGGAAAAGCATGAACATGAGTATCCCAAGGGAGTAAATGAATCAAAGCTTATACACGAGATTAATTTTCTTTTGGAGAATAAGAAACCCACTCTTTCTGACAGCCAGAAACAGAAATACATTGATGACATCCAAAAGATACTAGAGAAGTTAGATTTGCATAGTGAGGAATTATTGATTATTCAGTTAAACGAGGTCAAAAAAGCTTTCATTAATCCTGTATAATTAATATCCTATAGAATATCATCTACTCGATGGCTTTTGAATTTTCTTCCAGATCTATCTACTGATCTGAATTCAAACCTAGATCCTATCAAAGTGAACCCAATACAATCGTCATCGTCATCGTCATCGTCATCATTATTAATCTCATCGTTAGTATTATTTGCTTTTCCAAGACATTTTTCTTTTGGAACAATAATATCAAATGCAAAGAGACTGTTCTTTTTAGGAATAGCCCGTAATCCCCCGACTTGTTCAGAAGGACTAAAAGTTTTAACGTCATGTTTCCATTCCTTTGAATCTTCATCTCTAGGAATACATAGTATGAATGAATGTTGTGCGTCCCATACAACAATTCCTCTCACACCCACAAGATTAGTGTTAGCAGCTCGTATAACCGTAAGTAAACATCCATTAAAGTCAGCACTTGAAAGTTTAGGTAGTAATGTCGAGAGATTTGGGATCGTATTATTAGGGAAGAGAAGTCCCTTCATGTATTGCTGCCAAAGATGGTTTAGCGAGACAAAATCTTCAAATTTAGGGATAGAATAGTGCTCAAGGAGCCTTTCCACAGGAAAAGGTTTCGATTTTTCAGTCCTGTGCCTATTATACGCTTGAATCTTTTTCACAAGTTTCTTTTGATTGTTCATAGTTTGTTTGAAGTATGCTTTGAGTTCGAGTCTAGTTCCCTTCACCCTATTTCTACTTATACCAGAATTAACATCTATATCTCTATCGTCGTGTAAAATTGACTTTTCTCTAGAAGTATCATGACCTGTTGGGGTCAAGATTAAAATTGGTTTCTGATCACCGGTTATGGAATATCTTGTAGAAAGAAGATCATTAATCTTTGATTCAGAGGAAAAGCATCTAGATAAAAGATGTTTTTCTAAAGGATTATTTCTATTCATTTGTCATAGGCTGTGTTCCTCCTGTAAGGTTGTATGATGTATTAAGGAAGAACATCGATATATATGCGAATTTTTTTTAGATATCCCAAAAAATTCAAAATCACTTGTACACATGGTGTAAGATGCTAAGTTTAATTAGGTGTCTCAGTTGTACAAACAAGGCTAAACATGCACGAATGTCAAGATGGTTCAACAATGTACCTTTTATGGATGATTTAGATCCAGCAAATGCAGAGGATTTCAATCTACAAGATTTTCAATCATACAGCGGTCCCATACCAGTTGCAACAGCCCTCGAAGAAAACCTACAGAAAAATATAAGAAGTACATCTAAAGAATTATCAAATACGAGGTTGGAAGAAGCTGTTTTGCATAAAGCACCAGTTGTGTTTTTATCCAAATTGAAAGATCCTTATACTAATCTTGCAATAGAGGATTACATATTTCGCCATATGCCAATAACCGAAAACAATAAGTTCAAGCAAAACTTCAATAGATTAATGACTTATGTCAATTCGCCTTGCGTAGTGATCGGAAAGAATCAGAATCCATGGAAAGAAGTAAATTTACCATTACTTGAATCTCTACAAATTCCTTTGGTTAGGAGGAAATCTGGAGGTGGAACAGTGGTGCACGATCAAGGTAATGTGAATTTCAGTTTTATGACAACAAAAGCTAGTTTTAACAGGCACACATTTGCTGAAATAGTCGCAAATGCGGTGAATAAAATCCCAGGCTCTAAATATATTTTAGAAGTTAACAAGAAAGGTGACATTGTTACAGAGAAAATTGATGGGATAAATTACAAGGTAAGTGGATCAGCCTACAAAATCGCAAAAGGTAGGTCGTACCATCATGGAACCATGCTTTTAAACCTGAGATTGGATATTTTAGGAAAGCTTTTGTCTAGAGACGAAAAAGAACTTGGGGTAGTAGAGGCAATGGCCTCAGTGAAATCGATTCCATCTCCAGTTAAAAATATAGGCCTTGCGACTAAGGATTTTATCGATCACATAGTTAATGAATTCAAAGAAGAGTATGGAGTTGAAATAGAGGTAGAATACAGGAAAGGTGGAGAAGAAGATGAGCAGATTTTAAACCAAAATGAGCTTTTCGGTTTAGACGCTTTTATTGAAGCCAACTCAAAAGTGAAAGAAGTAAAAACTTTTGTGATAGATAGATCGACAGATCTTCCACATTCAATTACAGAAACATCCAGAGAGCTCAAGAATTGGGACTATCGTTTTGGTACTACTCCTAAGTTCACCCACGAATTCACTAACAAGAAATTCGGGTTTATAATGAAGTTTCATGTTGGTAAGAATGCTGTCATTGAAAAACTTGAAACTAAATTTATTGAAAAATTTGAAAGACCAATCTCTGCTGAAAAGATCAAAGAAAGTTTAGAATTCTTAGAAGCAACTATAAAAGAAGGTAACTTTAAGTACCAAGGAAGTAAAATTGCAGGTTTTATAACAAATGATATAATTAGTGACTGGATTGGCCAATCTATAGATGGTACAATTTAGATAGTATATTTCTGTATATAGTCTATTATCTAAATTAAAATCTACTTTGATGCGTTAGTAAGTTTCAAACCATGATTTCCCTTATAGCCTGCAACTTCGGGAGTTTCCCAGTTTTTCAAAACTTCCTCTTCATCATCAAGCTTATAAACTTCAATAGCCAAAGGTCTACAGCAGTCTAACATTTTCAGATTATCCAAGTTTTCACTTTCTTCTCCCCAGCCCCATTGAGACAAGTCTCCACCTGGACAAGCACTGATTGCAACGAGCAAATCCTGTTCAGCGAAGAGTTCAAAATAATCATCCTTTGTAGCAGGACAAGCTTCCATAAAATACTGATCGTACTCGTTTAATCCTGTAACCTGAAACACATTCAATACATCATGAACATCAAATTCAGTCAATCCATATGGCATGACTGCCCTTGTTAGATTAGAGTGACAGTGGAAGTCATTATCTTCACCACTGATCAAAGCATCGATGTATGGATCGCAACGAGTTCCCAAAGTGTCATGAACTCTTCCACCCCATTCATCGTGTCTTGCCAGCATAGAATCACCAGTAATTGTCACCAATGGCCTCAAGTAGGGCAAATTGGACCATAATCTGTCAAATGTTGATACATGAGCAGAATGAATCTGTCTAGTTCTTGCAGCCCAGAATCTTTCTCTTGGATTTTCTGCATTCCAAATATTTAAATCGCAGACTTGAGGTCCTTCAGGTGTTCTGATTCTGAAAACACTTTTAGCAGGGATCTTGACTGCAATACCTGTCCTCGGTTCACATTTATGAGTCTCAAATAATGTCTTGGAAGCTGCTGCAATTTTTGAATACAAATCTTTATCAGCATAGAGTTTAGACCCAGGATGAGGATAATATGCTGCTGATGGTTTCGGAAGGTTATAAGTTGTCTTCTTAGGTGACTGCGAAGACACTGCTAAGTCTAGTTCGTGAGATACCATGGCTAGCTACTTTTTTTTAGATATATACACTGTCTATCGTCTATGACGTTTTTGATCTCTATGATGTCTATATTTTCCTTCAAAACGCTATTCTTATGCACATTGTGTGATCTCGCTAAATTCTATCTCGATTTCTATCCACCACCATCGGGTTTCAGATCCCGGTGACATTTTGCAACTATAACACAACAATGTCGCTATGTGCGCAGGTGACACTTCCCCATACTTTGCATATGCAATTATGGAGAACGTCTCGGATTTTTCATACAACATACCTATACCTTTTATATATAAAGAGACGTGAATTGCTCAACATTGAAATATTTTTCTACTTGGATGATACTCAATTCTTGCAACTTTATGTTTCTAAAAGGATCGAAAAAGGAATACATTAGTACTAACATTTGATAACAGAAGCACAGGAAATAACTATGAGAGCAGCGTATCAAGGAATTAGAAAGTTTTCCATGACGCCAAAGTATCTTACCAGCTACGGGTTCATTGGATTAGGTCAGATGGGTCAACATATGGCAAGACACATCTATAACAAACTTGAAGAAGGGGATCTGTTGTATGTATACGACACCTTACCTGAAGCAACCAAAAAGTTCGCGAATGAGGTAAGGCAAGCCAAACCTGTCGGTAAAGACAATATCTTTGAGCTTGATTCTGTTAAAAGCTTTGTTACCGATGTGCATGAACAATTAGATTTCATTGTGACAATGGTTCCGGAGGGGAGGCATGTTAAAAGCGTTATTGAGGAATTAGTGGAAACTTACAAAGACGCCAATATTGACGCTACTAGTGCTGCAACAACTTTCATAGATTCATCTACTATTGATATTCCTACTTCTGTAGAGATTCACGAGTACGTCGCGAAGGAAATTCCGGGATTTGATTTCATCGATGCACCAGTTAGTGGTGGTGTGGCAGGTGCTCGTAAGGGAACCTTATCGTTTATGTTATCTAGACCTGATTCTGTGTCTATTTCTCCAAGCTTGACCAATTTATTAAACAAAATGGGCTCAAATATTTTCCCTTGTGGAGCTGAACATGGAGTTGGATTGGCTGCCAAATTGTCCAATAACTATTTGCTTGCTGTCACTAACTTAGCAGTTGCCGATTCATTCCAATTGGCCAAAGCCTTTGGATTGAATTTAACCAACTACGCCAAACTAGTTTCTGTTTCTACCGGAAAATCATGGGCTTCTGTTGATAATTGTCCTATCGCTGGTGCTTATCCTAAGGAATACAACCTTCCAGCTGATTCTAACTTTGAAGGAGGATTCGTTACCAAGTTAACTAAAAAGGATTTGGTTTTAGCTACAGAAAGTGCTAAGTTGAAAAACAGATTTTTGTTCTTAGGTGATATTGGTAGATACTGGTACGAAACCGCATGCGAGAGAGAAAATGTGGCAAACAGAGACCTCGGTGTACTCTACGAATGGCTTGGAGATATTGAAGTTGATAAAGATGGTAACTTAAAAGAAACTAAATAAATGAATAAATAAATAAATAAATAAATGAATGAATATATAGAGGCATTTGTTCTTCAACTGTTCGAATGCTTCTTTACATTAACATTATTATTATTTAATAACGTAACCTACCTTATATCCGGGAATTGATCGAGAATTCGAAATGGTGGTTCCCGACGTATTCTCGGCCAAATGTGTCACATTTTTAGTATTGGTATTGCGACCGTCGTTTATTGTCGTATCACTTTCAGAGGATGTACGACTTTTCAAAGAAGAATCACACCCAGTAGAGTCATTAACAACGCCGAATGATTTTTGCCTCAGTTTATCAGGAATGTCATTTATAGCCATGGGGAGCTGAACAGGATTTAAATCTGGTTCCTGGTAGTGTTTTTTGATTCTTGGGTTTCTAAGCTGAGTGAGACTTCCATTGATCTTGTATATGTCATCACTTGTATCGTAGTTATCAACAATATCCGTGATTCTAGTTGACATGTTTGGTACTTGGCTGGGTCTTCTGGATAAATCATGAAGTATAGACCCAGAAGAAGACTGACGTATATCTCCAGAGAAATCTAGATTGTCATTAGTGATTAAAGAAGATGAGGATATGTTCAATAAAGGAAGTGTTTGTTCAATCGGAGGACCCGCTGATGAAGACCCACTAGAAATGAGAGAAGACCTCCGGGACAGCTCTTTCGCAGGACCAAACATTCCTGATTCATTTACAGGAGGTTTCAAACGTGATTTTGAAAAGTTAGCTATATCATCATCTTCATCTTCCAGTAAAAGAGCGGGATACTTTTCTTCATTGTCCTCTATCTCTCCCGGATGACAATTTTCCTTGTTATTTACCGGTTCAGGCCCTGGTTTAGTAAAATAATCATGAGTTGACTCGTTATATTGTACCGCTTTTGTATCATGGTCCTGATTTTCTCTTTCAGTGTTACCAGCCTCACCATTATGACCATTTTCAAGAATATGTCCACTATTTTGAAAACCTTCACCTCCCTCGTCATGATTATTATCAAAATCAGTTTCAGCAATACTCCTTTTCTCATCTGAATTCCTCGATGCATTAGAACTATGCGTCCTGGAGCTCAGAAGTTTCAATTGTCCTTCTAACATGTCCTTAATTTGTGTAGTCAGACTTCGTGCAGGAGATAACGAATCAAGTCCTCTGATTGGGGTTGTAGAGCCTATACGTGAAGCATCGTCAATTCTGAGAGGTGACAATGACGAATCCCATTCTTCGTAAGCGGGAGGAAGCATGTACTGTTGTGCATTATCATCAACTGCATCAAACAGTGGCGGATTGAACGAAGGCTTTCTCAAATAATGAATTGGTCGTTGTACCGGCGACCCAGGATGGCTAAAAGTACCAGGGTGAGGTAATGCCTGTGGCGAGTTAATTGCTTTATGAGTGTCTTCTTCTTCTGGTTTATACAAGTTAGCTTCTAGGTGCATATCAGCATCTCTTTCAATTGGTTCATCATTATTATTTAAAGCGTTGATATGCTGGAAAGCAAGTTCTTCCACCGGAATCACACCAGGTGACATAGGAGGAGAGTTCAAAGTATATGTAGGCAACATATTTTCTTGGTATAACATAGTGTCATATGGCGGGAGTAAAGTATTACCATGAGCCGCCAATGGTGATAATATATGCAAAGGTGAATCTATCAGAATTTCATAATGCTTTCTCTTTGATGGATTATCTGGATCGGTTCTGGATATTCTTAAACATATCTTTATCCAATGGTGTGCTTGAATGTCACGGAATGACGTATCAGGATGAATCCTAAATTTCTGCTTATTTGTTACATATTCAGGGACATATAATTGAAATTCAAGCTCTTTAGGTAATATTTCATCATCACTATCATTACCGCTTTCTGAGTATTTAGTTAACAATGACTTACCCTTCACTGCTCTATGTTCTAACAACAAAAACTTTTTCTGTGGCTCTTGTCTGTGGACTTTTCCATTATGACAATAATATTCCAAATTCTCAGTTAAATACACCCTAATTCTATGCAATTGAACCTTTCCCCATAAGGGGACAAACCGGAAAGCCATTGGTAAATAAGAATTCAAGACAACAGATTTACCACTAATAACAATGTCATATCTTAATTGGTCTTCCCAGTCTCTTGAGATAACAATGGGGTCATTCTCTTCTAAATTCAATTCTGCAGGCAATCGTACAACTTCGATTGGAAGGGATGCCGAAAGATTGAATTTGAAAGTCCCCATTCTCACTATTTCAACATCTAAACTGTAGGCAACAGACCCAAAGGTAACCGAAGTAGATTCAGGAACTGAAGGGTGAATTGGATGTTCAAAGTTATAGATGTAATCTCCAGCCTGAAATTGACCAAGCTTAGCCGTATCACTATCTTGGGCACTATTTTCCGTTAATTCATGTATGTTCAGATTTGAATTTCTATTAATGATGCTAGTGACTGGGCTGAGACTTCTGCCTATAAAATTTCCCACAATTGTTTCAGATGACAAGGTTGGGGTCAAAGATCTAACGAATAAATCGGGCGACCCATGCACGTTTGGATCAATCACATTATCACTACTACTATTAGCTTTTGGCAATTCTTTGTACACTTCATTAGCACCTCCATTTGGTACATTATTGCCAGCTTGAAAGAAAGGCCAAGTGTGAGACACTACATCGTTAATCTCCATATATGTGGTTTTCTTAGGTGGTATGCCTTCTGGCCAGTCTGTACGTTGTTTACCTTTGAACAGAAGTGTTATAGACTTTATCTTGGTTGGCTTGAGAATTCGTATAGCAAGAAACCCTCTTAAAAGAGTAGGCGGTCTATCCAAATATTCTTGAGGTTCGAATCCATGTGTGAAGAGCGTCTTCTCTGCTGGTACTAAATATACCTCAATAGACGAAGTTTGAACTAAAGGCTTATCAGGCAATTGTGGAATCAAGGTTGACGCTTCTCCATCATGAGAAACAGTCGGCGTTAAAGCTAAATGCAGTGCTGGAAAAAGGGGTGAATTTACCGGTTCCATCACTGCAATATGTGCTTCCTAACAGCTAATTACGTTGTTATATTGCAACGGTTCTCTTATTTTTGAATTGTCCAGGGTAATAATGAAATGACTAAATGACGATATTGATAAAAGGAGCCAGTCTAATAGGACCAGTGTGTATATTGACCACATCTGCATATACAATTTTTCACACTACCGAAAAAGAAATTTTTCAGTTGATACACCATAGATTAGGTTGGTACAGATTTGATTTCAACCCATTAACGAGCCTGTGATATGAACAGTGTCTATTTAAAAGTTGGATATGTTTTTAGAAGACAGGTGTCAACCAATGCTTCTACTTTAGTACGTTCAAAGCCCAACGATTTCAATGCTCTTTTAACTAGCTATGGATGGTTTGTGGTTCCCAAAACGCATTATGGATTTAGATGGACTATACCGAATATTGAGAAGGCAATTAACCAGAAATATCCTGATATAAAGAGTAAGCCTAGGCCAGTCAGTGAATTACAAGAGGTGGTTAATCAATGGACGGAAGAAGTGGATTTAAATCAAAAGCCTGAATCTGTGAAATTGACTAGGAAAGATGTAAAGCGACTTAAAGATGACGCATTATACAGATCGCAGCTTGGGGCAGGAACACTCAAGAGAATCTTTGAAGAAGAGGATTCGAATGGCTCAACAGAAGGTGGTATCAAAACCAGGAGGAAATCGAGTTCAGGAAGGGTGACATTTATTCATGCCTGGAACTATTTCTTTTCACTAAATCACAAACACCATAATCATCTCAGTAGGACAGAATCTCGTAGAGAGATCTCGAACGAATGGAACTTGCTATCAATTGAGGAAAAGGAAGCTTATAGAGAGGCATACGAGAAATTAATAATGGAAGGAAAGGATATATACCGGGGAGAAATCATTAGTAGGGAAGAAAAATTAAAGAAAACATCAAAGCGCAAAAAACTGGCATAATCTTGTACTTAGGAACAATAATATTATTAATTATACAAAGATATATATATATATTATACATAATAATGGGCATTTAAATTTCATCATCTCAAGGCCGCATAACAATAGCTGGAGCATCCTCATCATCCAGGTCATAATCTTCAAGAGGATATATCTCTATTTGGTTCCCGTCTATTTTGTAACCCTTCCTCCAAAAATTGAATCCAAATCTTTCGGTATTAATAGCAAGAATAGAGTTCCATGCATTCAAAATTCGAGAATTGATTGGATGTTCACTTGGCCAATATTCAGATGCAAATATATCTTCAGTTAGATTCTCCATAGTTTGAATGTAATATTTCGGGTCTACTAGAGAACCTTGTGTCAAATATTCATCTGGTATTGTACAGAGTTGGGCATTAAATATATCAAGAAATGATTCTGTAAAGTTAGCTCTTTCAAATAAGATAGTTCTGCTCATTTGGCAGAGTTTTAGTAGATTCAACCACTGAACATTAGAGCAAGAATTACTGATAAGAATGAAGTTGAGAAATGATATTTGTAATTCAGCAAAGAAGCGTCCAGGCAAACTGTTAAAGAGTTCCTCCAAGTACCAAGATTTATCCAAATAGTCTTTAGTAATCTGTACAACTGTTTGGGTTGATGTTCTAGATAACTTGAACTCAACCATTTTGTAGGAAAGTAGGTCATCTTGATTTTCGCTTAATGTGGCCGAGTGATTTTTCTTTTTAACAAACTCTAACAAAGCTCTAGACTCTTCTAAAGAAGACATCATCGTATTTATTTCACAATATCCACTTGGATGTGGCATTACCTCTTTGCAAGTAGACATATTTACATGACTCGTTAGTTGCTTCCAGATTTTCTCATCCACCAGAGATGTCACCATGTAAGGATAAATATGACCCAATTGATCTAACTGCTTGTGATAATTCAAATGCTCTAACTCATTGTGTTCATCTATTATTGAAAACTTCTCCGTTTCTTCATCCCAATGAAATATCAAGACATCATTATCAGAACATTCAAGCCAGTAACCATAACGCAAACTAGATGAAATCTGGTCTGGCGTTGGCTGAGAACCATTGCTGTTACCTTCCTTTATGATTTGTGGAATAGAATAGTGAAATAAATGAATTCCAGGATTTATCAATTTAATACCTTTTAAGACCAAGCTCACGGTGAAGAATTGATCATCTATTCCTATAAGCCAATTTTCGGCTGTTGCCGGTAAATTGCTAAATATCCATGTCACCTTAGGCGGACGACTCATATGTCATAATGAGAAATAAGATATAAATACCTAAATAACGTCAAAATGGTATATATAATAAACTACATTATTTTCCTATTATACAATTATGGATCAGTATTACATCTAAATGTGCACTAGTGAAAAAAAAAAAAAATCATGATTATTTACATTATATACAATTAAGTAGTAAATCTTATCAGGTGATGAGTTCTATACTTATTCTTTCTCTCCTCATTTCTGAAAGATTCTCCTCTTCCATACTCTGTTCTATATCATAGTCAGTTTCGATATCATTGGCACTAAAATCCTCTCTAATGCCTGCAAATTTAGAGTCAATTAGCCTTGAAAGAATGAATCTGTCTACAAGTCCCACCATTTTCCTGTTCTCTGTGCTGACGCTGTTTCTAACCACTAAATAGTTTAGGTTGAGCTTCTCGAATATCTCTAGAACCTCAATAACTGGTGTAAGTTCGTTCACAAGGATAGCAGAATTCTCAAGTACAATATCTAATTGAATAGACAGTGATGGATTACCGTTAAATACCTCCGTAGGCACTTCTTTCAATAATGACGTGTCTTGTAGATTTTCAGGATTAATTGTGATTAATTTTTCTCTATCCTCAACTAAAGTTATCTTTTGTAATAGCTCTGTTTTAGTAACGTACCCTAAATAAAGAGGATTATCTTCACTTATCACTAGAGGGTATCCTTCATGATTATCGTCAGCAGAAAACAGTATTAAGTTCTTTGTAGTGTATTGATCAGACGGCACCAACGCTAAATATTTTATCTTATCCAATGGAACCATAATGTGATTTAGGGTAACATCGGGTAATAAGTCTTTTACAGAAGAGACCAATCCGGTAAATTCTACCAAACCATTGCCTTTTCCTTCATTTATATCAGCCCCACTTCCATGAAGGATGTTAAAGTTTGTTTTTAACCAAGTATCATATATGTTGTCGCTACTGAGGTGATCGCTAACGAATTTCAGGGTCATGACAGCTATCATGATTGGAAGAACATAACTAACTGCACCTGTTAACTCGAACATGATAACAACAATCGACATTGTTAGCTTTGTAATGCCAGTCATAAATGCTGCAGATGATACAACGGCATAAGAAGAGGGAGAAACTAAACATGTTTTAGCAGTGCAGGTTGCCAAAGCATCCCACTGGAATTTAGTTTGAAATGCTTGTGATATAATGCCAATAAGTCTCCCAAATGTTGCACCAAGAACAAGTGTCGGCATCAATATGCCTCCCGGTAGGTTAACTCCGAACGTATAAGACGCTAAAAGGAACCCTTCAATAAATATAAACAAGAGTTTGAATATTTTAACAGTATCAGAAGCATCGCACATGAAGTTTGAAGAATTATTGTCAGAATTTTGAGTAGAACAATCAGTAAACAAAACTTTGAGGTATGCTGGTAATGGTAGCTTCGCTATTTCAATGGGGAAATTAAGTAACGTCGTCACAAGAAGAATTGCATAAATTTCTAAATATTCCCCATACTTTGCTGGTCCATTGATATATGAACTTAAGATTCTCTGAACCCTTGATCTAAACTGTTTTCGAGAGACTTTAGTATTTATGCGAATAAATAAGTGTCCATAAACACCTCCGACAACTCCCATAATGACGAATGGTACAATTTCCATTAAGAGCCAACTGAAGTTTCCAAATTGAACCAGAAATAAATCCTTCTCTGAAAAATTCTTACCTTGTGTAAATATTTTGAATCCAGACACAACTAATGTAGCAATGGTAGCACTTACGAACGAGTTCCACATGGTTTTTGTGGGAATGTAAAAGCTTGGGATGCTCTCTAACACAAACAAAACTCCCCCAATAGGTGAATTGAATGCCACTGAAATACCGGTAGCAGTAGCTGCACTAAGGAGCTCTC
Source organism: Priceomyces medius (assembly GCA_030570455.1). NCBI lineage: Eukaryota > Fungi > Ascomycota > Pichiomycetes > Serinales > Debaryomycetaceae > Priceomyces > Priceomyces medius. Next base: position 227,605 of record JAJLVV010000001.1, on the reverse strand, counting down.
TTCTCACAGCTTCATTGTTGAAATCTTTTCCAAGTAGTGCCATGTAGACAACATTTTGAATACAACATGAAAGATGAACAAGTGGACCTTCCTTGCCTAGCCAGAGTCCAGAGCTCACTACTAAAACCAAGCCTATGATCTTGTATGCCAACGTGTTTAATCCCAAATACTGAGATACATTATAGTTAAGACCAGAAATAATTAGCTTTATTTCTGGTATTCCAGACTGTTTCACCATTGGATCTCTTCTTATAGTAATATACGCTGCAATCAGAACCCACAAGAATGCAAAAAATAAATATATGGGTAGATTTACAAATATATTAGAAACAATCCCTTTTGAATCAAACACAACCCTTGACCAGTCATACCACTTATCCACAGGACATGTCAGATATGGATTAAGTAACGACCATTTGTCCAATTTGCTGAAGCAAAATCCTTTTTTCAAGTCATTTAACCAAACAGAGAGGAGATCAATGAAGGTCGAAACGTAACCAACCACAAATGACAGCACAACAATAGCTGTCCACTTCCTCGTCATATATCGCAGGCCCTTTGGCATATGAAAACTTTCCAGGATCCAATCGATGTACGTATTATTCTCATACTTTTTGGAAAACTTGGTGCTATCAACAGGTTGGTCTCTGCTGTCAATTTGACCAGTATAAGTGAGAATTGGGATATCTTTTAAGGTAAACCGAGTATCTACGGCTGCCTCAACAGAGTTTGTGCCCATTACGTCGCTAATATTATCAATTAGCACCAATTAACCCACTATATCACTTATTTCTGATACCTTCCGTATCATTAATTGTACTCTTGATTAATTAAAGGCTGTGGGATTTTGTGTCACTTATTTGTTAGTTTTCAGATCTCTTCATATTATATATGCGGAAAGCCGATGAATGGCCAAGAATAAAACAAAGCCAGCAGGGAAGAAAGGATAAAGCAGGAGGTGATGTCGTTCTTAAACAGCAGTACATCTACTGGAACAACGAGTGCATCGACAGGTCAGGAATTGCTCAATGATATAACTATAAATTATCCACCCGAAGACTCTATATCAGACTTGTCATTCTCACCACAACAAGACTTGTTGGCAGCAGCAAGCTGGGACAAAAAGGTCAGAATTTATGAGATAGACCCAAATTCAGGTAATAACCAAGGAAGGGCTTTATACGAGCACGATGGTCCAGTACTTTCGGCAAGATGGTCATCCGATGGTACGAAGGTCGTTAGTGGTGGTGCAGACAAACAAGTAAAACTTTTTGATATTCAATCACAACAAGCACAGCAAATAGGTGTACACGATGGTCCAGTAAGATCTGTTAGATATGTTGAATGTGGCCCGACTAACACACAAGTTGTTGTTTCCGGCTCTTGGGATAAAACATTGAAATATTGGGATATGAGGTCTCCCCAGCCTGTTTCAGCTATAAATTTACCAGAGAGGGTATATTGCATGGATTCGAGCCAAAAACTCTTGGTAGTTGGGTGTGCTGAGAGACATATTGGCATAATTGACTTGAATAACCCTCAACAGATTTTCAAAAACACTATGTCTCCATTAAAATGGCAAACAAGATCTATCAGCTGCTATCCACAGGGAAATGGATTTGCAGTAGGCTCTATCGAAGGTAGATGTGCTATTCAGTACATTGATGAAGGAGAGCAGAACAAGTTTGGATTCTCCTTCAGATGTCACCGTAAAACACCAGGTGGTGCAGGTACTTCTGGATTAAGAACATCTACAAACGCTGAGTCCCAGATTTACGTTGTTAACTCCATATCGTTCCATCCAATATATGGAACTTTCAGCACTGCAGGATCTGATGGAACTTTCTGTTTCTGGGATAAAGATGCTAGACAGAGACTTAAAACTTTCCCCAATGTCAACTCTACTATTCCTACTACATGCTTCAACAGGAATGGCACTATGTTTGCTTATGCCTTGAGTTATGATTGGTCTCAAGGTTACCAAGGAAACAGACAAGATTACCCAACTCAAATTAAGCTACACGCTACAAAGGACGAAGAAATTAAGCAAAAGAAAAAGCGTTAAAATCTGAAATATATCTCCACTACAACGGCTCTCTTGTATAGACATCTCTAGACATTTAATACATTCTTATCTAACTTATTTCGTACACAACTTCGAATTACTGGAATTGAAAGGCTCGTTGCCTTGATCGAATGATCCCCACACTAGTCTTATCTACCACAATAGACTTGTGTACTACACATATAGCTATTTTCTGCACCATATTGTGCTGTTTTTGGTGTGGATATAATTAAGGGTGGAAAAATGACTGGTTGTGTGTTCGATGTTAGTCGTTGCGAGCAATGCGAAAAATGGGCGAACAAAATGTCGATGATCTATTTGCGGATATATTCGTCCAAGTTTTCACAACCAAAAAAATAATATACGAGCTTAAAGATCCAAAGCTTTTGTCAAGTGTCATGTTGGAAGGCAAAAGGTACCCAAAGAGGAACATGACTTATCAGCCCTTTCAAGATCAACTAGGCTTGATCGAAAAAGCGTTGATAGAAGTAAAAAATCAGCCGAACGGTGGTTTTGGTCAGAACCAGAATAGAGTAAATTTTTCAGGTTACAACGGCAGACTTGGCAACTCAGATACTGGTTATCGGAGACCAGAAGCACCCCGTAAAGATACTAGAAGATTCAGCTCGGCATCTAATGGTTTTGTCTATCCCCCGGTTTCAAGTAACACCCAACACTCTCCAGTAAATGTGGGTCAAGGTCTGGTAAATGCTTTCGCAACAACAGGCGTAAATGACACTAGAAGAAACGAAATAGGTGCTTTTACAAATCAGTCAAGTCTTTCCAGCTTATATGATCCTATAGAGCCTATCACTTTGGATCAGCAACATGTTACATACGGCCAGGCTCTTTTCAGCCCTTCTACAACTTCAGTGTTGGCTGGTTTAAACAGTTTGAACACTCCTAATATTTGGGATAATGGCGATAACTCTCGTAAAATGATTGGAAGTGCAGCGGTATGGGGCTAGACCTAAACACTGAGTTGTGTTATGACTTCTACAGGATTAATTTACAGGTAGTCAGCAAGGTATAGGTATATGGGTTCTTTTAAGCTGAAAGTTAAAGGTTAGCCAGGTGGTCTTTTTTTATTGTTATTACTTTCTATATGGTTCTTGTTTCATTGCCCCTTATTTATTTCGTTTTGAACCAAAATACTGCTAGCATGTTATTCCAGTCAGGACTTCTATTGGTTTTCTATAGTGTTGATTTTAAAAGTTAGGTTTCTACTCTTTGTATCGGTGTAATATATTAGTGTTGGTTGTGAGTGTACTTTGCCTCAAAAAGAAATATGTATTTTTGCTACTATATTCCATTTTAGGAAGTCTACATATCAACCCCCCACCCCCCCCATATAGGCCAAAAAGTAATGTTCATGGCGCTCTTGCCATACATTACATTAAAGCCATAGAAAGGGATAAGTTAAAAGCTTTGCTCAAAACAAGTAAATTTGTACTTGGATACATTAAAAGCATATCATATCTTTGTCAAGTACAGTACTTATAGACCTATTGGTACATTATAGAGATTATTTTGCAAAAATTTGAAGTCTTCACTACCGGGAAGTAATACTTTGGGTTAAAAAAAAAAACTGATCAGGGCGTGGTCAAATTCTTTACCCATTTGGAGCCTATAAGTATCGTTGTTCCACACATAAACGGAGGAATCACTAGACGGATTGAATCAGCATTTGAAGAAACGATACCGTTACACTGAAATTTAGGAAAGTAGAATAATTTAGCGAAGATGAGCCATCAGAACACGCCTCATATGTATAACAAAAGAACTCCTGTTTCGATTCAAGGTGATCCCCATGGTGTATTCAACCCCATCAATGGCCAAGCTGGAAAGCCATTGATGGATTCCTCAATAAACATCACTGATGTCCTGGCGACTAATGCGAAACAACTCCTTAATGCTTATGTCTATGATTTTTTGGTGAAAAATAGGTTATCTCAGTCGGCAAGAACCTTTGCTAGTGAGGCTGAAGTGCCATATATGCAAGGTGGCTCTTCGAAGTCTTCGAATAACAATTCTCCTCAAATCAATAACAATAAAGGTCCTTTAGCGCCAAATCCATCCTTTCAACAGTTTCAGAAAGAAAATAACTTACCAAGCTCTTCTGTATCTATGGATGCACCACAGGGGTTTCTCTACGAATGGTGGCAAGTATTTTGGGATGTTTTCCTGGCAAAACAGAACAAGGAGACTTCTAGCAAAGCACACCAATACTACCAGTTACAGCTTCTCAAGCAGAGACAAACACAAGAAATTCAAGGGTTGCCTCAGTCTAATCCAGGTATTCAAAATAATCAATTCCAAGGTCAAGTTCCACAACCACCGCAGCCTCATCAGCGCGTACCTAATCAAAACCAACCACAAGGGTTCGATGCCCAACAGCAACAACAACAACAACAGCAACAGCAACAACAACAACAACAACATCAACAACAAATTATGATGATGCAAATGATGATGAAGCAACATCAACAACTGCAACTGCAACTGCTGCAGCAGCAGCAACAACAACAACATCAGCCACATCAGCCACATCAAAATCAACCTCCTGCTCAACAACTGCCGCCACCAAATCAACCTCATTTACAGCAACAACAGCGTGTTACTGGTGCTGTAGATAGGCAGCAGCAGTCTATGATCCACAGTATGGGTCCAAATAACAATATTAACTTACAGCAACAGATTTTCTTGTCTCAACAGCAGCAACAGCAACAACAGCAACAGCAACAGCAACAACAACAGCAACCTCAGAACAGGATACAACAACATACTCAGAATCAAATGAATCATTTGAGACAACAGGTACAGCATGTTCAACAGGATAACGCTGCAAATGCGCCAGCACCAGGCCAACGTGTAAACTTGGGGGGTCAGCAGAACCAACAACCAATGAATGGTATACTGGGATTCCAACCTCAATTTGGTGTTCAAGCTACTAATAACTTTGGCCAACCTCAACAACCGAGTCAAATAATGAAGGCAAATGACAGTCATATCGTTGTCCACAATAATAATAGTGGAGTTGGAAATGGAGTAGTTAACCCGTCAAGCAATGTAAATGGAAATGGAAATGCTAGTGTGAATAATGTCAATTTACCAACAAGGAATATGAATGCTTTACAGGATTACCAGATGCAGTTAATGCTCTTAGAGAAACAAAATAAAAAGAGATTGGATATTGCTCGTAAAAACAGTGGTGATCAAACTGCGATATTAGATTCATCTATGTTCCCACCTCAAGCTCAACCCAAACAGTCACCTGCACTCTCTAGTGGCTCACCTGTTATTACTAACAAGCTTTCACCTTCTTCCGTTAATAAGAAGAAGAAGGAACCACCTGCAAAGAGAGGTAGAAAACCAAGTAATATAGGGTTGCCTGTAAATGGGACTATTCAGAATTCTTCTGCCAATAAAACACCCCTTCAAAAAGAATATTCAACTCCTTTAACACCTGCTTCTGAGACTGCAAGTGACTCTCTCGCTAAAAGAAAGAAGAAGAATGCAAACGTACCCGAGTCACCGAAAAAGCAAAATAGTAAGACGCCATTAACGAGTTCAGGGAACGTCAAGAAGGATAAAAAACCTAAGGAGGAGTTGAAGATGGGTGGCAATGACCCTATCGCTTCTACTTCTTCCGCAGCCTCTGCTTTACCTGATCCAAATAATGACAACATATTCCCTGTCGAAATTTTGGGTGGAGCTTCTGGGGATCACAATAATTTGTTTGGCTCTAATGGGCCCTCAAATGGTAGTTTGGATGACATAGATTTCGATTTCAACCAATTTTTGGATGGAAGTGGTAACAGTGCACTTAACGAAGGCATTTCTGGTTTCAATTGGGCTAATGTTGATGCGATAGAAAATACAGAATGAGAAAATTATATTTGTATTGATAGATAAAAGTTCTTCTACTTCACCACAACATGAACTTACAAGAATCTTTTTTTTTTTGTTATTATCAATCTCATTTTTAAAGAGCTTGCCTATTTTCAATTCTATTACTCTTATTAAAACGATTCGTGTATAACATAGTGTTAAGTTCAGGTTCATGGACTTGAGAGATGTCATTCAACTTTTATAGAAATAATGATTTCCATCATTTATATACTGAAATATTAATTCATTACTATAAATGTCTTCTTTTTTTATTAACTTTACTGCTTCTTCTTTTTCTCGGTAGTTATGATCTCCTTCTGGGACCATGCTCTACTATTGTACCATACAGAAAAGAGTATGGCCAGATTAATTGCCGATAGAAATGCCGAAGTAAATTTTGAAGGTGGAAAAACATTCCAACAGTATTCATGTATTCCCCAAACCAAGTAGCTTACAATAAAGCCCCAATTGGTAGAATAAAGTAGAAATGGAAGTTGCCAGCAGTACCAAGACAAAAATTGGTAGTGTAAGGATCTCAGGAAGAGTACCCCAGTAAGGTTTGTAGTGCTCATAATGAGGAATATTAACCTAGGTCCTTCTTTATGGTTAACAAGAAGGTTTCCTGAAGATATTGTCAGCTTTAGTTTAAAAGCATCACTGATAAGATGAGAAAATGACTTCTTGGTAATATTTGGGCTAATGTATCTGGTGAAAATGAATACAAGAAGAACGGAGATGTGTGCGATTAAAAGGCCTTTGGAAAATAAATCGCTGGAGAAAATATCCTCCCCTAGGAAGTTCCAGTTTACAGTCCATTTGAACAAGAATTTTCTTTCAAAGTTGAAAGCATTCTTCAAATAATTAAGTCTTATCGTGACTGCATCTTCATCGTTAAATAGAAGAAGTAGAAACTTCCAGCCAACTAAAATTTGAGCTAATGGGATTATACTTAATACAAAGATAAACTTCAAAACATTTTCACCACTTAAAAAATATGTCACCACACAGAAAGCAGGTAAATAAAGTAATGCATTCATTTTTACAGATATTGCAAGGCTGTAAAGGTCGGCTGCAACAACTGTCAACAAAAACGATAAAAATGTGCTACTAGAATACCAAAAGGAAGCTTGCTGTAATATAAGAGTGACTCCAATCATAGCGGATGTTGTAAAGCAATCATTGAATAATCTCAAAACATAGATTGACATCAATCTTTTAGATGCAATTAGTAAATATAACGGCCAAGGTGGCATTCCTGGTGATGTTGTGTACACTGCTAGCGCTAATAAGATACCAACAGTGAATAGATAGCCAAAGAATCTCTGAGCAGACTTGATATCTACACCTCCATTAGTAAAGCTGTATAGCCATTGATAGACATGTACATACCCTGCTGGATAGACAATTGGACCACTATCACCATAAATATTAGCATAGTCAAGTTCACCTTGATTTATTAATTCAATCTGTTGCATGTAAGTTGTAAAGTCTATTTCGGTATAAGGCACCTTAGACGCAACTACTTTAGTTGAGATGGATGCAATAGTAGCTATTACTGGGGAAACAATTCTATCACAGAATGGGTCATAAATCAATGCTATAATAGCATGATATATATCAAATAAAACATTCTTCAATGTGAATTCAGGAAGTGCCTGCTTAGGTTGTGCTTTTGGCGCAGACATTATCCCAGTAATTCCTTGATATCCTGAAGACAACTTAAGTCTTCTTTTCTTTAATAGCAGAAATAAATGGGAGCCTTGATTAATTTTCTACATAGTATAGTCGCTTTTTTTTTATCTCAATATATATATTACGTGAAAAATTAATATCGAGAATAATTATATACACAAATAGTTTAGAGTACGGCAGCTGGTGCTTTTGTCTTCTTTTTCATGTTTCTAAATGTATCTCTTCTTCTTCTCTTACACTCTCTTGTATGCTCGCCTCTCATACTCCAGAACCACTTCTCGTAAGGAGTCTCACCTTCTTCTGAAGGATATACTGCAGTAGTCTCACCAGGTAAAACAATATTGCTGCTACTATTGCTTAGCTTTTGAAGTTGAGATTGAGATGAGAGAAATGGAGAATTGAAGTGTGGCCAAAACAAACCGTACTTCTTTGTAGAAGTCATGACATTTAAGTTTTTGGCTTTGATTTGTTTTATTACAGCTTTCTGTTCGGATTCTATAGGCTCCTTCTCTTTATCCAAATCATCATCCTCGTCAGAGAGTGCCAATTTAAATACACCACCATCAGATTCTTCAGTTACACCAGAGTTGAATAAAGATCTCAAGGTCTCTGTATCATTTGTTGACGCCTGTGGCTTTAGATCACTCACCTCTGTATCAGTTACTTCTGTGTGTATCACATTCGAGTTAGAGTCGTTTTGTGAATCAACGACACTCTTAGAAGATGATGGAACTGGTTCACTCGGAGGATCTGATGAGGAATGTGGGCCATATATGCTTGGATCTATGACGTTTCCTTCATCATCCTCATCATAATATATGTCGTCCTTAGGTGCTTCAACAGAATGTTTGTACACGTTTATTAGCTCTTCTATATCTTCACTGCCGTCTGTAGCATTCATATCATCATCTGATGATTCTAGCCTTCCTTCTGTCTCGAAATCAAATCTTATTGCTCTTTTACGACCTTTCGAATCTACTTCGACTTCACTTACATCGTCATCAATTTCAACTGGCTTGTTAAATGTTTCGTCTTTGAACAATGACGATAATACAGACATGTTTTTTGCTCTTTCATTTCCTGGTTCAGGAATATTCTCCTCATTTTGCAAATTTTCTTCTACGATAGGATTAGTTACGTGTAACGAAGGCTGGTGGTTTTCAATTATGTGATCATTCCCGCTTAACCACTGACCGTTAGAGTATTTCCATGTCAAGTCATTTGCGGTCTTATTTTTCTCTATACCCCATAATTTCGCTTTGTAGCATTTTATTTGCTTTAACTCACCGTTAACCAATATTCTGAGTGTTTGTTCCCTTCTAATGAAGTGATTCTCTGGACGTTTCGACGTACGATGTCTACCAACTATGACTTCAGATGATCCAGAGATATGTGAATACTGTTGCGAACCTGGACTCAGCTTTGGTACCGTCCATGATCCATATGATTTCAGGCCGATCAAAGAACGTGATGGAGCCTTATTCTTCGTATTCCCTTCTTGGTTTTGACTTGTATGTGAAGATTTCAAGTATCCCATAGCATTGCTATTTGGATTTAAATAGTTTGAATTCACAAGAGTACCACTAATATTATTTATGTTATACTTTGTCTGACTCTCTTTGATTCTTTGAGATCTGGAGAGAGCAATCATGTTACTTCTCTTTTCATCCACTGGGTCTTCTTTTGTTTTAACAACGTAGCCTGGTTCTTTGGCCATACCCACGGAAAGTTTCCCTCCCATATATTGTAAACCATTTAAAGATCCCTTAAGTTTGTCAAAGTCTTTTCCAGAAGCTAGAATTGTAATAAAGCCGAAATAGTGATCTTCCACGGGTTTAGTGTGTAGCTCTAAGGGTTTAGTGATTTCACCAAATTTGCCTATTCTAGACTCTAAGGATGCTTTTTTTTCGGCTAAGGCCTTTGATATGTTTCCTATATGGACTCGTATCTCTTTTCGATCGTTGTTGTCAGCCATTTCATCAATTTCAAGAGTAACTTTGTGTTTGATTATTTCTGTAGGTTGAAAATTATGAGATGAGATGATTTTAATGAGATACTCAAAATAATTTATCTCTTATATGGAAGTCGATTTTAAAGACACACGAACCATTTAAAAATAGGCATAATCGAATGGATATCATTTAACTAACATAGTGTGCTTCATAGTATAATTGACACTTCCAGAAAAAAATGACTTCTCTTCCTGAGTTGAACCGAGCAATTAATGACAAGTGGAAGGAGATACACGAAGGAGAACTGCTTCAATCACAAACAAGTGAAGAGGTTTATAACATATCCCAGGATATTCCAAAACTTCAAGATCTCATTGACTCACAAGGTGATAAAGAAGAACTAGAGGATGAATTAAAAGATATCATTATGAAGTATTATTGGAAAGGTTTCTATAGAGGGGTCCAAACGAACGTAAAATTCAATGGATGACAAAAAGTACACAAGTCACAAATAGTGGCCACTCAATTACAAATTGGTTTTAATCACGAAGTCATTACGGTGGTATATAAATTAAGTAGATTGCCATAAGTCCTTTAAACCCATGATAGATGTGATTGTACCAGCTAAACCAACATCTCCCTCGGTAAAGTGCAAAATATCTAATGAGTTCAAAGCAATGAACAGGTCTAACAAGTCCCAGATTAACTTCCTCTTAGCTGAGTAGATCTTATTATTGAGGGCAGCGACATCCGTCTTCTCGTCCTTGTCTTCTAATTGCTTGAAGTTAATCTTCAAGGTCCTTAAGGAATTGACGATGCCAGCAATTAAACCAAGTAACCAAAATCTAGATGCCCACTTTGGAACGGTGGTGAATTTCTTCAGGTCAATAAGACCTAACATCTTGAACCAAGTGATTGAATCTAAAGTAAGATACCCAGCGTAACCCAAATTTCTGATAACAGTGGTTTTCAGCAAGACAGGATCGACCAATTTATTATCGTAAGCCTTAGATGCAGCCTGTAAGTGATTCAAAGGCTTCAAGAATCTCATACCCTTTCTGAGAAAAGTCACATCTCCCTTCAACTTCTTGAATAAGTCGACCAGTTCCTTAGAAAATCCTTGTCTGTATAACCAGTAAGACAAAAATCTAGAGAAGTATGCGACTAATCTAAAAGACTTTTCTCTCTTGGCAGATGTATCCAAGAATTTGATCAATTTAGTCAACGTTGGATGGTAAATAATTGTATCAGCAACCATTCTTTATCAATATTAGTAAGTCCCTATTATCGTTACTTAATTTAATGAAGTCCTTGTATGTGTTACACAGAAACTTCCTATAAAGTACTTAATATTTATAATATTATTTGTTCGTTGACAGTTAGAGGAGCCATATAATAAATAATAGCGTGTGCTTTGCTGATGTTACGCTGGGGGTAAGTGAACTTCCTAATAACCGAGGAACTCATGGTCACAAAATCACAGGAGGTCCGACTATCCTAAACAAGTAAAAACAGCGACTATAAGTGCTTAAGATAGGTCTAATTTCGACGAAGAGAACAACCCAAATAATCGACCTTTCTACAGCTATCTTCAAAGACCCAATCACCTTAAGGGCACTTTCATCTCCATGTCCCTGTAACATCAAAAACATCAACTTCGCACCCGCCAAATAAGTTGGGGAAATGGGTGCAATCTCCGGCATTTGCCGTACAACATTCCGATATCACGGAAAATTTGTTATTGAGGAAGTTGAAGAGACTTCCTCTGTTGAATTCCATTCTTAGATTGTCGGTAACTCTCTCTCTCTCTATCTTTATCGTTATTTCAAATTGCATACCCGAAAGTCCGAAGTAACTACTGGGCACTTCTGCCAAAGCAGCTTCTATTTAGAACGCTCGATTTTGTGTCACAGAACGTTCCAGCGGTTGAAGTAAATTGAATGTGGAGCAATTGATGATGCTTCCATTCAGGATGCCTCTCTATCACTGACGTACTCATCATGTGATCTCTATTTTTTGCCCGTAGTGCTTTTTTGTGGTTATAAAATCAAAATATGTATATGCAGGCAATGGTGCAGAGCTGTAGGCGGGTATGCAGTCGCTTGATATAAGTAAACAAACGTGAGTATACAGATAAACATAAAACATTAAAAATAATATCTGAACACCTACAATGGACGCTGACAAGGAAAATTTATGTCCAGAGATGGAAAAAGATGACAAGTACAGACAGCCCTCAAAGAGTATCTTAAAGGACAACACACTTCCACTCTTAAACAGTAAGAGGAGAGTCTCCTTTGCTCCGGAGGTAACACTACATAAATTTGATTTCGTTCCATATAACGGCAGCAAGCGGAGAAAGACCATAGGATTTACACATGAAGTAGAAGCAGAAGCAGACGAACATGCTCATTCTGAGCAGCCAAATAATGATGAGGATGAAGGAATAGAAATACTTGAAGACAGTTCCGATAACGAGGACGAGGATCTAGAAGTCTTGGATCAAAATGTGGAACAGATAATTTCAGGAATTGGTATTTTAAATGGAAGTCCAGAATCTTATGGTGTGCTGGAAAGCGAGGAAGAACAAACTATGGAACTTACAGGGCAGATGAGAGTAGCACAAGTGCCTGATTCTCAGTTTCAGGCTGTAAATGATGAAGAGGTGGATATGGAACTTACCTCGGTGCAGAGAATAGAATTCAAAACGATACAGGAGATCAAAGAACCTCATGTGGAAAAACGAGAGGACCAACAAGAGGCTCATAAGCTTTCTCAAGAAGAAGAAGATGCAATGGTAACAATGGAACTCACAAATTACGGAGGGCTGCAAAATGGAGCCATTGTACCCTATACACATCCCACTGGTGAAGATCTGATGTCAATTAGGAACTTCATAGAAAACATCGAAGCTGAAAAGATTGGACATTTTAGATTGCCCGATGACCACACATCACAAGTAGAAGAAAATGATATTGATTATACATCGATGCAAAAAGAAGACGTTGAAGTCACTATGGACTTGACACAAGTTCAAGGTGGAACTTCAGCTACACATAAAATTCATAAAGAACCACATATACAAGCAAATATATATGATGCCGGGGACAAAACTCCTGAAGACGATCCTGACTCCTTTCAGTCTGACGAAGCATCACAGCCAATGGAACTAACACAAAATAATGCAACTAACATTGCTGATGATAAAGAAAACCACGACCCCAATACTTCATTTGAGGAAAATAAAATTGTAACAACTACTACCACAATACCCCTAGCTGATGTTACTTCCGAGCCTGTAGACAAGGCTCGAGACTCTGAAAAAGAGGAAGTAAATGAAGTACAAGAAACATTTGGGCGAATTGATGAAGAAGAATATGACTATACTCCTGTGACCTTGAATGAATTTATGAATGATATTGGGATAAAATTCTATGATGATTTAGATATCGATATTGGCCCACTGAAGAGGCTAAGTATTTCCGCCGAACAACGTGATAGTTTCAAGTTGGAAGACTATATAAAAGCTCTTCCGAAATTAAATATGTTATCGCTATATGAATTCAGTTGCAGTGAACTTAGTAAGAATGTGGAAGAAGGCAAAAAGGTATTTGCAGAGTTCAACAAAACAATAGAAGGAAACAACCCAGAACTTTTCAGACAATATTATTTTGCGAGTGAGTCTGACCGCTTTATTTTAAATATGAGATTACAGCTTTTGAAGGATTATACTAGGTTTCAATCAAAGAAAACTTGGTATGATTGGAGAATACAACTTACACGTAATTTACTCTCTGAGATTTCGGTAAAACAGGCAGAACTTGAATGCGACAAAGAAGCATTGTTACAGAATATCCACACAGTTAGCATTTTGTATGAACGTGCAGAAGAGTTAAATTCAGCTTTGACGTTAAAACTGAAAAACTTGTTACAAGTTGATAGTCAACTTGCTGAATTATCCTATGATGAAATTATTGAGCTTAAGAATGATCTACTGCTGTCTAAAGCGGAACTCAGCTTTATTGAAAACGATTTAGGTCATAAGTTGAATGAGCTTTCTCTGATAAATGTTGAATCTGAGGATGTTGATTTACAAAGGAAGAAGCTCAATGAGGAGTTGCTGAATCTTGAGGAAGCATTCCATAACAGCAGAAAATATGAGGCAGGAGAAATCGACATGCTAAAAATAAAATTTGAACTCTTTCAAAAGCTTACTGGCTTACAGTATGTTGTGCAAGACGAACAATCATTAATCATGCGTTATGATAATATAATTGATATCCTGCTAAGCTGCCAGAACCCAGAAAAATATCCCATTTTGACATATGAGTTAAATGAAGAAAAACTCAATGAGTCCCATTTTCATTACAAAGATTTGTTGCTGTATTGTTTTTCGCGTGTGAAGAGTTCCATTCCAGAGGATAATTGTGCTAGAGGTTTCAAATTGCTCAAGAGCTTCTGGCTGAAACTAAGACAACTTGATCGTGATATATATATAACATCATTACGCGCACCTGTCAAGATCTCCAAAATGATAGGTGATCAAGTTTTTATTCAATGGAAATATATTGATAATGATACTGGCTTTAAGCTTCTCATCGATGGGACACTTGATTTAACCGCAATCTCAACATACCCTGAAAATTTCGCTATTTCAGGCACCTTGTCTCGTCCTCCGGCTTCTCCAGGACAAGTATTGATTACTGAAAATGTCGCAGATGCTTTTGTATCGAACAATCTTTTAAATAGAAAAACAATGTCCAATATTGTTGTATAGGTAACACTAGAATAATTAATTTGCATCCAAGCGTCGTAGTGACTTTCTATCTGTTATTTCAAAAATTTGCGTTCGGTTATATGTGCAGGATCTAAATTCATTTTTACTATTTCCAAAAACATTCCATAGAAGGTTCTAGCAAATTCTACACATTCTATTATAAAGAAGGTTTAAGATACTTGTTCTGAACATAGTGTATCTTGTCTCAGAATTGCAAAATAAAATCTGTGAGACTAGTTCGGAATGGTGAACGTATCATCAAATTACAGTGGAAAGAATGACGATTCTTTACCTGAGATGTTGACTGCAGATCCATCGGGTGATAACGATATACAGATAATAAATCGAGATGAGCAGGACCCTTTTGACGATAATTTAGATACCCAGAACATGGCCACACCACAAGCTCTTAGAGATGTTATGTACAATGAATACGGTGATATTAATGGAGGGAACCAACAACATGTTGAGTCTGTTACAGGTGGGGGCGGGCAGCAACAATACAAAGATGAAAACTTCTATAACGGTGATGGAAATAAGCAATTAACAACGATGGCTCATGGAAGCTACATGAGTCCGGTTCCAGCGATGGCACCTTTATCTGAATCTGTTTTACCGCCAAGCGGATTGTCAATGCAGCCACTTGCTCTTCATGGGAACCTTGGAAATAGGCAGGATGTAAAATCAGAGAAGAAACCAGCTACAGGAAAAGTAAAGAAAGATAGTTCAGGACTTAAGAGAACAGCTTTTGTGCCCAAAATGTGGTCCATGGTTAATGATCCTGCAAATAAAGATTATATTCGTTGGAATGATGATGGGAAGACATTCCAAGTATTTCATCGTGAAGAATTTATGAAGAATATATTACCAAAGTATTTCAAACATAACAATTTTGCTTCATTTGTAAGACAGCTCAACATGTATGGTTGGCATAAAGTTCAGGATATCAACAGCGGAACATTGAATCTGAGTAAAGATGATAAAATTTCGGAAGAAGTATGGCAATTTGAGAACCCATATTTTATCAAGGGGCGCAAAGACCTTCTTGATAAAATTGTACGTAACAAGAGTGTAAGCCAAGAGAATGAATCAGGTGATTCAAATCAAGTAAATTTTCAGCTAATTTTGAACGAACTTGATCTGATTAAAATGCATCAATTGGCAATAGGCGAGGATCTTCGTCGAGTGAGAAAAGACAATAAAACATTGTGGCAGGAAAACTACATAACTAGAGAAAAGCATCAACAACAGGCACAAACTTTGGATAAGATTTTGAAATTTTTGGCAGCAGTTTACGGGAACAACAATAAAATTTTAGACAACAGTTTCTTTGACGACCAAGGCAATCAGGTTTTTAACGCATCACAATCCCAACAATACAATCCGTACACTACACAATCACCAAGCCCTTATCATAAACCGCGTCTTATGTTGACCAATCAGGCACACGGGAGAAGTACTCTGAATTCGGAATCACTGGAAGCGAAGCTCACTCCTCAGCAACAAGACAATAACGGTTCTATAGAAGAAATTATGAGGAATTACGAAACTAAATCTAATAGCAACCCTGAATCACCTGCGGCTCAGAACATCAATAGGATTTACCATCAGATTATAAACCAAGATCAGGTTCCGTCTCCCAGACAATATTTTCCAGAGTTAGCGCGAGGCCAACCTAACATGAATGGAACCTATAGCATTCCAGGAACGCCGGGGTCCCAATTTCTCAGCCTCAGCTCACCGTACGAGCAGCAGACCACACATCTCGCTAACGCTCATGACGTCATTAACGGGTTGGAACAAAACATTTACAAGCAAGGTCAATCTATTCAGCAAGTACAGGACTGGATTCAGAAATTGGCTTCGCAGCAGCAGCAGCAACAAACCTCAATAGGGGATATTAATAATCAGTTGAAGCCTGACATAGAAGATTTTGACGTTAACGAATTCCTAGATAGCGCCAATGCGGATTCTACGACTGCAAGTCAGGCGGTTGTGACCCCGGGCAACGTGCCATCCGACAATTTGAAGGACGGCTCGAGAATTTCAAAAAGACCCTTGGAGGAAGTTTACGATAGTGATGACAATAAGAATAGTCAAGCCATTTCTTCAAATTCGACTTTACATAGCAAAGCTCATGCCGCGGGCGCTGGCGCCATGGCTGCAGACCCTAATTTAGATGTCACATGCGTTTCTGACGGAAGTGCCCTGCAGACAAGGACAACTAGACTGAAGAAGAGGGCATTGTAAATAACAAACGTTATTGCGCTACTGCACTTCATGTTCTAATATCGAGTGACCAGCACGCACCCGACTTCTGAGCGCTGTTTTTATAATGTTCTGGCACCACAGGGTCTCAATAGCTGACTAGTTTGCTACCCTGTATTATTATGCATTTTAATATATATCCCACTTTAAATTTTAGCCTGTATCAGTATCAGGATGCCGCGTCGTTTCAGTGTTTGTTCCAATGCTACCCTGTTAGTTAGTGCCATTGCCTTCGTAACTGCTTGTATCATGCACATATGAAGGAAAGGGAGTTATTGGTCGTAACCATGTACGTTAACAGTAGGTGAATAAGCAATAAAGTTTAATCCTGCATATGAAGATCTAATTATGTAGGCAAACCCCCTAGTCGCAATAAGAATTAACCGCTTAGAAACCGAATTTGACGTTTGGGAACAGCGTGATTTAGTGGGGGCTGCTGACTCGATGATAACGACTATTTAATATTTACCATATCTAATTCAGAATAATCCGGCAAAGAAGAAGAACTATCAGCTTTAATCATACTAGGTTGAACAGTCAAGGTGCGGACCTTAGGGACAGCAAGAAGATACAAGTAACTTACTGAGTATCAGCTCGTAAGAGGCTCACAAGAAGCGTGATGGACACTTTAGTGCCAGAACACAGTCAGAGTCTGACCCTTCAAGAAAAACCTCGCAAAAAAAGGGTTTACAGTAAAGGTGGATGCCGTGAATGTAAACGAAGGAAGATAAAGTGTTCAGAGACCAAGCCGCAATGCTGGCAATGTCAAAGATTGAACAAGACTTGTTCATACCCCGAGCTGGGAGAACGAGTAGCTCGGGTTTCTAGGAGGATACTTCAGCAACAGCCGCCCGTTTCTGATAAAAGGAGTCAGCGCCTGCTTACCATCCAACAATATGCGCCGGAGGTTTCTAGTAAGAAGGCTTCAAGGCAAAGGGCCTCACCATCTAATAGCCGTAATAGCTCTTGCTCGATGTCTCCGCCTTTAAATGGTGGCCATTCAGATTCTTCAGATACGAATACACATGTATCGCTACAGAGTCAGCCCATAAGCTCTCGTCAGAGTCCTTCTAGTAACTATAGTAGTAAATTTAACAGCACATCCATTGTGAACCTTCTCAACGACCCGACTCTACCATTGGGTCCCTATGCCAATTCCAACAAAAGTCAACATCAGGAAACGATAGAATCTGTACCTCGGGCCATTTCTATACCCCGTCCAACAAGTTTTCAACAAAGCTCAATCCATAAGCTACCGCCATTGAATTCACCCCTTGAATCCACACCAAGTCATAACATGAACGAGTTGTTAATGAGTAACACTTACCAATTGTACAACAAAGATGATTTGAATGTTTTGGCTTCTGATTTAAATAATCTCGTGAACAACATTATGTTTGAATCCAGTTTTGACAATAAGGAACCCCAAAATTTCGACCTTACTCTGACATTTGATAGTACCATCGACCGCAATTTTCCAGACACCCCTAAAGACAGTCATACTTCAAATGAGAATGTTCTTCTTGATGAGATAGTACTCAAGAATACCCCAATAGGTGTGATTCCAGTCTCTAATGAGCATGAAAGGCTATACCTAGCTGAGTTCTATAATGAATTCTCTGACATTATCATGCCCTTGACTTCATATGATGCTGAGTTAGGCTTGTACTTCAACCCAGCGAGAGATATTTTAATTCAATGTGCATCGAGTGAACCATTTTTGCTAGCAGCGATTCTTTCACAGGGAGCCAGAATTCTGTTCCAGAAGCGCAATTCACTGTCAGATGAAGAAGCGTATGTGACATATTTGTCCAAGTGCTTGAAACTTCTAGGCCCAGCAATAAATACAGACTTTGGTAAAATGGAAAAAGTAAAATTGACTTCTAATGTTGAGGCTGTTTTACTCACAGTTCTCTTATTGACTACAGCTAACGCATCAAATATTAAACAAGACTGGAGGCCGCACTTGAGAGGTGCAAAGGACTTGTTGTTAAGAAATGCATCTTCAAAATTACATAATTCGAAAGTTTTGATTTTTTGTAAATTCTGGTTTGTCATCTTTGAAATACTAGCAAGTGTAAGTTCAAAGATGGGTGGAACTCTTAAGACAGATGAAGAGCTTGATTTATTGATTAACCCTGGTTCTTATTATGAAGTAAAAGTTTTAAAGGAATTAGGAATAGTGAAAGAAAATGGATTTAACATCTTAGGAGGTTATCATCATTCGTTGATAGACTCGATTCGTGAGTTTATAAAGATCATGAATAGACTAAGAAACAATGACAATGGATTCATTTATAAGGACTCGTTCAGGCCTTTGGGTGTATTATCTGATTTTTACAGTAAATCGAAAATTGAGTTTATCAACCGGAAAGGTGTCTTGACGATTGATGATTTTAAAGACGGAAAAGTACCTCCTGGCTCTTTACTTGAGTCAATTCAGGTTAAAGAAAAAAATTACATTATTAGTTGGATGGACGTTACACATCAGGCTTACACAACAGCATTTATTATCACTATTCTCATCAAATTTCTTCAAGTTCTGTATATGTCACCTCAAATTCAATCTTTAACAGCCAAGTTAACTTCACTAGTTTCATTTTTGAGAAAGAGCACTGAAGCCCCTGAGCAAACATTTAAACGCTCATTGATGATGATTCAATGGCCTATGTTGACAGCAGCCTTGAACATTAGTAACAAAGAGGATCGTTGCCTTTTCTCTAAGTTCTTTAGGTTTTCATCAACGATAGGCTCCGGTAGTGCTTCATTGGCCTTAAGAAGAATTTCAAAAGTATGGGACAACCATGCAAGAGGTGTAAGTGAGACCGATGAGGATGAAGAGAAGTTGGATCTTGTGTCATACTAAGTTGATATACCTTTTTTTTTTCTCATTCAATCTCAAGTAATGTATTATATATCTTCAAAAATTATACAGGATGAAATTTGATGTGCATTATTCGAGATTTAAATCATGCTGCTAATATTTCCCTATATTATATCCAGCAAACGAACAGTACTTGAGTCTGGGATACCATATTCATTCTTGAACTCTTCTTCATTCATTTGTTCATTTTCACTCACATATCAAGTTCTTCCCAACCAGCTTTGAAATGTTGCTTGCTTTATGGAACGCTCAACAGAAACTTCTTTTCATCATTACTGTTGTAAAAAGCAACAATCGAAGCAAGAATTCACATTTTCAATGGTATTCAAGTATCTGATATTCTAAATCCCCACCATTATATTTTGAATCTCCCCCACCTGGAATCATTTTTCATAAATAAGCAGCATTACCAAAATGCATGTTCTTCGCATTGTTTCGTTTCTAAGTTGATTTCTGTTTCTTTAATACTCTGTGTATAGAAATTGACACCCTTTATTTCTAGTAATTGTATCCAACTGGTTTCCGAATATGAATATTTGAAGGGGTATTGCCTTTAAAATAGATAATATCTTCATTTTCAATCCATCCTACAACAACTCTATCACAAAATTTTGACTTTAAAAGACAATATTTAGCAAATTCTAGGGTGGCTACAAGCTCTCCGCGTATACAAGTCTTGAATCTGCAAGGTTGACAGTCAGAGGGAAGGTCTTGCAGCCAAATTGGATCAAAATAAATACGATAAAAGTGTACCTAGTTATCCTTAGAGACAGACACCATAAAAATAAGAAAAAATACCGTGGCTTTTTCATTTTGACAGCATCTAAGACCTCCTTTAAGCCTTTTCTCTAGATTGGTCTCTAGCTAATCTTTCTAATTATGCTTTCCCATATTGTCTAACTACAAGTAGCCGATGTGGCTTACATAATCTGCGCGCTGCACTTTTAACTGTAGACAATCAGGACATAGGAAGATCTACCAGCAAGATTATATTAGGTGGAAAGGAAGTTAATGTTCATTTGTGCTAGATTTTGAGTTCTTCTAAGTTGAACACTCATATGAGTTTAATACTAATTTTAAATTGATTCGGTGTATTTGAAATACGCTTAAATAAGGGTCAAAAAATAAAAAGATGACAGCATTGAATAGTGATGATACCATAAGCTCGGTAGGAACACCAGAGCCTGTTATGGAAGAAGCCAAAGTCAATAAAAGGTCAGGGATAGAAAAAGCTCGAAGATCAAAAACTTTTACAGGATGCTTCACATGCCGATCCAGAAAGATACGATGTGATTTACACAAACCATATTGCAAAAACTGTAGAAAAGCTGGATTGATTTGTGCCGGCTACGATATTAAGCTAAGATGGTCACACCCCCTTCAGTTTGATCCTACAACAGGAAATGCTTCGACTTCTCAGGTTAGTTTCAAGCGGATGTCAGACGATGGAAGAGATGAAGAGATTCAGGGCAGCTCTGAATACTTTCAGAGAAGACATGTCGGCTTTGTTAAATGGTCCTCAGAAAATGACTCAGGTATATATGAAACATATCAGGAAATGGATAGAGATTTAGGGAAATTGCATAATTCATCGGAAAGGATATTGGAAAATGGTACAAAATTGTTGGGTCCTTTTGGAGTGTTCAAGGGTGTAGGGCTCAAGAGAGGCAAATCTCTGAACTTGACACACTTTAAAAGGGCTAAAACAGCAGACGGTTCTTCTGCAGAGTGGAAAAGTGGAGTATTATCCAAATCAGTGGTTAATGCAGAAGGTATGCCACATGATCAGTTATGGTTGTCTAATGAACTTAGAGATGACGCATTACTTACAGCCGCAGCTTTAAATGGTGATACACAATTTTTAGATTTTATGACTGATTTGTCTTCGAACTCGTTAACTTCATCGAGGAAAGGGGTCAACAATAACAACATAAGTGGGGCGTTTAATTTTAATACGAGCCAAAATGATTTCTTGAATCTTGTTTTTCATGGCAATGCATCTCAAACACAAAATATGAATGGTTATTTTGGAAACAATAATTACAATCTTGGTTCACTTCAGACAACAAGCAACATGACCATGTCAAATATCCTTAACGAGGCTGATCACGTTTTCGGTCCTTCAAAGCAATCAGAGTATAATCAAAATTTCAATACTCAGAATCATATGAACTCACTGGAAATCAATGACAATAATCTTGAAATCCACTTGCATGCCTCTACAAATAGTACTGGCGAGACTACAGACATTATTGAAGGAGAACAAAATGATCTGGTTAAAATGCCACCTTCCATCATGTCTATTGTCAAAAGTGTAGTGTACGCTAAACCCAATGTTGATTTATCAATACCTAACAAATCGGCATCTATTCCAAGAGTAGGTTTTCCCACTACGGCCTTACAGGTACAGCCGCTTACTCGGTACTTATTAAACTACTACGTTACGCAAGTCGCAGACTTGATGACTGTTATTCCATTGACTGAGAACCCATGGAAAACAATCTATTTTCCAAGGGCTTTAATGGCCATAGGAGAGTTACTGGCTCTAGGTAAAACCTCAAATGCAAAAAATGCTTTGTTAAATGCTTTGCTAGCTGTATCTGCATTCAATTTACAGTCTAAATTCACTAAGAACTCTGATGCAATGAAATTTTACTTGAATTTGGGGATTAGGTTAAGAAATCAGGCAAGTTTGTTTATAAAGCGATTGTTGGGGCTGAATACTGATACACAGGCTGGAATAGAACATTGTATCGCGAACGAAAAATACAAAGATGTCTTATGTGCTGTTATGTCGATGATTAGTGTTGATTTAGTTTGGGGAACGATGCAAGACACAAACTTTTATATTAAATGGTGTGGAAGAGTTATTACCACGAAAATGAAAAAGAAGAAAAAGCTTTCCTCAAAGGCCCGAATCTTGCATAGAATTTTCCTGTCAATGAAGTTGATTCAGGATTCCACTTGCCTTGATTTGGAAAATGTAAAGGATGATGTGCATTTACTTTCTGGATATGTTTATGATGTAAATGGAGATAAATATATCAATCTTAAAAATGGGGAATCTGCCTCGGACGAGAGAGGCAAAATTAATTACATTGTTAATAACTTGACGTCAAAGGACCTGAAAGAAAGCAAACCTACTTCACCTCTTTTTGCCGACAAGAAACTAATTAACACCAAAAAGAACAACGAGAATTTTGCTACCGATGCATTATATGGACTTCCGAATTCTCTTATTGTATTATTCAGCGAAACTGTGAAGTTGCTAAGAACAAAGCTTTATTATGAAGGTATTCACATGTCACTACCAGAAAATTTCGCTCTGAAGGTTGATGAGCTCGATACTCAGCTTCTGGAGTGGGTTTTAGACTGGAAGTTATATGAGGATCTGGAAAATGAGGTAGAAACCCAAAGCGATGAGGTTCCTAAATTATCAAAAGAAAGGGACGTAAAGTTGAAATTCCTATCTCCGATGCACGAAGCAATTTATCATCATATTCTTTCGTTCTACTATGCGTTATCAATTTATTTCAAAAGGTTTATAAAACGTGTTTTGCCTTCGGAGGTACAAACAAAAGTTGTGCTCACATTGCATCATCTAAATTCAATCCAAAAGCTCATCGCATTAGATAAAGCGGCTATGATACCGTTATTTTGGCAGGGTTTCGTTGCAGGATGTGAAGCTACATCAGGGGATCTTCAGATGGGTTTTAAGAAATGGGGTGCAGATATTGCCCAGTACTTAGGTAGTTACTGGGGTGCTAGGCAGATTATGTTGGAAGTATGGAGAAGAAAACTGCTGAACGAAGTTAGAGATGACTGGATTAACGTAATCCATGATTGGGAGATGAACCTAATGTTGAATTAGACTACATATCTAGCTCATAATTTTGCATACATCATAAATATACATAAATATTTCAGTAGCCAGACTCTAAAGCTAATGGACAAGAAGAAAGATCGTATTCTGCTTCCGTTCATATATGCGGGCGTTTAAACCCCGAAATGAACTAAAATTTACTCATCATGAGACCTTGACGGTTAATTATGTAATTGCAGACGGAGGTCATCTCGCTACATGCACTCTAGCAGTAGTTAGCGAGTTTTAGACTCTAATCACGGTTTCTCTATGTTTTGATCCACATTCGCGTTGTTTATAAATTTTACGCGTTTTTGTTTTGAAAAATTCGTTTTGTTGACGTTTTACGTGTCTACAGAGATGGTGTGAAAAGAACATCACCTGGGTGAAACAAAGGCAGGGATGGACTTTGGTGTCCCCTACTATACATCACATCGGTAAGGGGGGAGTGGCACGAATCACGAACTTACGTGTTACCTTGTAGCCCATTATTCATGTTCTACTGTTAAATAGATTCGTGAATGATATAGCGAAAGACCATGAGGCATCAAACTATCCCTCTTGGGTATAAATAAAGGTACACGGAAGCCATTTAGAGGCAAAAGAACTTCTGAAGTAACACATTCGCTTCAAAGAGAAATTAGAGTCTTAATTTAGTTAAATTCTAGCATTACTTTAACACACAACTAAAGATGAAATACTACTTGACACTCGCTACCTTATTAGCTTCTGCTGCTGCTAAGTCTACCGTTTACGATGTAAACACAGTTACTGATGAATCTACCACTGACGTTACTATCACATCATGTTCCCACCATGCATGTCAGACCACTGTTGAAGCTACCAGCAACACCGTTGTCACTACCACAGTTGATGGTGTTTTAACTAGCTATACTACTGTTTGCCCAGCAACAGAATCCGCTAGTCCATCTGCTGTTGCTGCTAACTCTGAGGAGGCCCCAAATGCCAAGGCTGCAGCTGAAGCTTCTTCTTCCGGATCTGACATCTACGTTGACGTCACTACCACTCCAACTGTCACTGCTTCCACCGGTGTCGAAGCCACCGTGACTGCTCAACTGACATTCACATCGGTTTACAACAGTGCCTCTCCCTCTAACGACACCAAGGCTGGTGTCTCTACATACGAAGGTAAGGCTGGCTCTCAAAAGATAGCTGCTGGTGCTGCTGGTCTTGCTGCCATTGCTGCTGCTCTTATGTAAATTTAAGGTTTGGGTTTAAAAGACGAATTACTCATTCACTAGAATTGTTTGGTTTTAACCACAATTGCTGAGTTCTTCCATGCTTATATAGATAATTAAAGTAATATTACAACAGGTTTTTAAGTTCATTATTTTATTTTAAATATAGAGTTTCTATTGTATGCAAACTCAGAAAACTAATATACAGTATATTTCAAAGTTCAGGAGCTTTGAATCTTAGCTGTTGACCTTCCAAATAAATGTTATTTAAGGCACTTTCAAATTCACCTTTAGCTTTTAAGTCAAGATACTTTTTGTACAATAAAAGTGCCGCATTGGCGTCTTCAATAGAATCATGGTTTCCTGTCTGAACATTTTCTTTTAAAAGAACGTATGCTAAGAATTTCAAGCTCAATTTACGTTTGAAATCACTCTTATAAAAGAAGTTAGCCGTATCCCTTATTTGTCTAGGCGGAACTTGTAAATTGATGCATCTAAAATCACTATTCAATCCATGACCAACAAATACAACTCCAATATTCAATAATAGCCATAATCTTCTGTAGGCGGTTTGTAATGTAACCAAGTTCTTTTTCGAATTGATGGGATCAAGATCGCCCGGCTCAATCCCAGAAAAATTTGTAAGATAGTCAGAAATCTCACTTGTGTGTACAATGTAATCATCAATGAATGGTACACCTTGTTTAGGGCCATCTTCACCATTGAGTACTGAGATCCTAGCTAATGATTGCTTTTTAGGACAGATAACATTCTTCTTTCCTTCATAAGTAATTTCAATCTCTTCCGGCTTTAATGTAACAAACTCCGCATCAATAGCTACTAAAGATCCAGGTTCAGGTGCTTCCCCTCTAGTCAATAATTCATATTGCTTCTTGTACGATTCTCTAACCGGGGCAGCGAAATGATCTCTATAAAGGATCAGATCGTTTAATCCCTTTAACTTCCCAAAAGATTCTTGCCTAAAATATTCAAACGACTGATTATCTGGATGCCCAGCATCACTGTAAAGTAGTATTATTGGTTTCTTCCACTGATAAGACAAAGCAAAAACCTCTTCTTTAGGAATTGGCATGACTAAAAAGTCATTGAACAAGAACCATTGACCATCAACTCTCACAAAAGAAACTAAGTTATGACTTCCAACAGACTCCTCGGAAGAATGGCTCACTTCACAAACATATCCAACAAGCTCGTATTTCCTTGCTTGAACACCGTGCTGGGGGGGTTCTTCAGAGAAAGAAATAACTTCGTTGCGATTAATGGCATAAAATGACGGCAAGAGCCAGTTCCTGAAGCTGGATATAAGCTTGTATTCATCACTGTTTCCAACAACATTAATAGATAACAATGGAGGAAGTTTTACAATATAAGTCGTGACACCCAATGCATGTGCATACTGGTGAACTTGACAAGGGATGGTTTTGAACTCATTAAGAGTGTAATCCAAGTATGAAATGATTGATTTTTCCACGTCTAATGCGAGTGGTACTTGGTCGTTTTCTCTACCGTAAGATCTGGAGCTTAAATACGACAATGGAGGAGTAATCAAATCTATTACAAATTGAGACCCTGTTTGCTTTTCAAGTATTGGACATTCTAAACCTTTGATTTCAAGCTCATATCTCAATTCCATCAAGTCTCTCATTGATGTATCATCAAACAGACTTATTAAATCATAATCAATTTGGCTAATTAAAAACTTATTAAATTTACTGATCAATTGTCTCAATTGTACAGCATTAAATGTCCTACCTTCATTAAGATCAATTAAGCCCTCCTGAATAGCAATGTTATTAGAGCTTAGTGTACCAGAGAAGTTCGAGGTAGTAACATTTTTCCCTTGAGCCTTCACCATCATGTCAAATAAGTAGCCTAGTTCATTTAAAATGGATGAACCATGTGGGTTTGTTATTAGTAGATCAGTATTATTCGGAAGCCATTCTCTTTTTATGCTATTGCAAATGAGGTTAAAGAATATAGGGGAGTATCTGTAAACCTGAATTAAGGAATTTATGTAAGAGTTATCTTGATGATTCTCTAAGCCACATGACATGCCTTTCGATCTGTTGTAATAGTCAAAATCAAAATCTTCGACCCCGAATCTTGAATAGTGAATAGCAAGTTTAGAATAACTGTTAGGAGTTCTAATCAAATTTAATTCCTTGTTTCTTTTGAATGAAGTAGAACTGTTGATTTTATATTGAAAAATACTATCCTCTTCAAATTCCGTCGGGGAATCACCAGATAGAGAAGCATCTGCAGAGCCATTTGATATCGTGCGATATAGATCTCTATTTCGTTCGCTGATAAACTTCGGGATATTGATTGACCTTACATCACCTTCTTTCAATGATACGTACTTGTTAACAAGATTACGTGGGCCATACTTTTGTGTATCGTAGGGCAAAAACATACCGTGGGTTTCAGGTGTTAAAGAAACGTCGATCTTTCTGGGAAGCTTCGCTAATTCTTTTGTGAATATTAAGTCAGAAGCATAATTCGATAACAACAAGTCTTTATAATAAGGTATTCCAATTGATGACAATGGAATATTATCGTCAATACTGACAAAATCAGTTGGTGGAGGGATAATTGTATCAGGCTGTTCGAGTGGTGCTGGAAAGTTTAAAAAGTCCTTATTAGAGGTATTATAAGACCAAAGATGTACATCTGAATTCCTATCCTGGAAACAAAGAAACTCTCCATTAGCACTGATTTCCAAATTTGAAAGAAACGATGTACTTTGTCTATTAGTTGAATTTGAGTTTGCCAAGTTAGCCTGATATAAGAAGCCATTCAGTTGATCAAACATATCCACAAATTGAATTTGACCTGTGGACGATGCAATTACTATTATATTTGGCAATTTTGGATGAAATCTAACAAAAGAAGCGCCAGCTGGAAAAGGCATTGGAGGAAGCGATTTTAGCATTCGCAAATCATAGAGATTAACCAACAGGTCCACTAAGTATTCAGTTTGAGTATTGTAGTGTCTCGGGCGTAATGAGTAGCCACAAGTTGCAACATAGTTTCCTTGGACATCTATATCTGATAATAAACCACTGTGCCCAGTAAATGTTTTGATTGTCTTTGAAGAATTCGAATCATAAATTTCAATGGACCCTCCTGTTTTGCCCAAAATCAAACACTTAGGGGTGCTTTTAACAAAAGACAAGTCACCTGGGTGATTATATGATTGAATTATGTTCAGTTTATTGATATCAATTTTGGTTAAGGATTCTAAACCTCCCACAACTAAATTGTTGTTAGCGTTAGAACTTGATGCCATGCATGTTAATTTTTTCAATAAATCACCATCATTTGAAAAAGAAGATTGATTAAAATTCAGCTTAACCAAGCCTCTTCTATTATTGAAGGTCACTTCATCTCTCAGTAAAGAAAAGATACCATCCTTATGACTCAAATGCTGCACAACAGCGGAGCCTCCTGTCACTGGAAACTTTGTATATGGCAAGATCTGGAGCGGCTGGAACCCCAAAGCATCATTTTGGGTTGTTAAGGACCTCGTAGTGCCTGAGGAGTCACCACACCATAGTAAATTTTGACTGGTGTCAAATTCGAGTGCAGTTAAGCTATGTGGGTGGTCAGAGTTTCCTGCATTAATTACAGGTATTCGACAAACCTATTCTGTTAATATATGGAAAAGAGAATGTGATATATCCGATGTAAATACTTACCTCTAACCAACCTTCCATTATCGATTATTGTTGGCTAAGCTTTTTCAGTATACATAATAACATTTAATAATAAATACTAAAAGTGAGATTTTATCTTAATTTAACGGTCCCCTTCCGGAAAGCATTTTACTACAGTCACCTGATAATATCCTACAGAAACGTCTACTTCCGAGCCTTTTCCGGAAACAACAAATATGCGTATGTAAAGCCTCAAGCATACTAGGCTCCTATTAATCAGTTGCACCCTATCCCTGATGTACTCTATACTCTACCCCTTGCACTCGTCGTACATCAAATCTTAAACGTATTAATACGACCTCACCCTAACTCACTTCAATCCTAAGTGAATCAATCATAAGTTAACAAGATGTTTTGTGACTCCTACGCCACAACCAATGTCGTATGTCGGATATAATGTCGTGATATCTGATCTTTGCAGCAGCAACTAAAACTTGCGTATCACTGAGTCCACAAAAGCTCAAAATCCTGCCTAGTCATGAATAACTGCCGAGACCCCGCGAACGGCATGTGTTTAGGGGAATCTGATTTTGTTGCCACTGGAAGTTCCCACGGGTAGGTCCCCACGCCCTTCCCATTCCTGCCACTAACGTTCGCTACCGTCATATAGGTAAATTCCGTACATAATTGGCAACTACGTGGAAGTTATGGGCGCGTTGTTTGTTACAAGCGCACACAAAGTGACTCGCTCATAGATAAGGAGTCTCTATCTATAAAGGCTGATCTTGCGGTTGTTTATTTACTTTGTTGTCATATATAAATCGTGAAGTCACCGGGAATCCCAGTGACCTATAAACTTACAAAAATACCAAGCTCCGTCACTCGCTTACTGTCAAGTGACAAATAGAATAGAAAGATCGTTTATCTTATTGATTGGTTTACGGTGTTGACTCATACCGCAAAGTTATTCATTTGATTACAAAACATTTAGTGGATTTCTCAGCAAGTGGGAGATACATACAACCAGTTACCATCCGGTTAAATCACAGTCTCGAGACCTAAGCGCCTCGTTGGTCGATTAAGATACTACAGATAGGGTAATTTGGGGTACAACCTCGGCGGTATAACCATCGTTCTTTACTAGTCGAATTTAAGTAATAGTTGCTCTTACTATAATACGCATCTCCACCAGTAATAGCTCGGGGAATTAACTAATTGACATTAAACAAAGTTGACAACATGTTGAAATCAGGTATTAGCTCTTATTTTTTCCCTTCATTTTTTAAAAGAAGTAATAAAGAGCTGGTTGCAGTGAACACAGAACCTGCACCAAGTAGTTTTGTCATTCCCTCCATTGAAAATGAACAAAAATTGGTTAATATTTCTATGAACGAGCTGGAGGACTCATTTGTTGATATTGAATGCAAAAACTTGACTTATGCTGAAGTGGCTGCATTATCAAAACACAAGATGCAGCTGACTTCAACTAGAGTCATGAGTAAACCTAGCAAGGAAAGAACCCAATTGAACCAATTTGAACACTTGAGAGACTGCGATGATGGTGCCCTTGAAGGATCTGAACTCTTCGAGCCAATCAAGTCTGACATCAACTATAGAAAGAGTCGACAATTCAAGAACAAGCAATTTACGAACCTTCAGAAGAAGAAAATGAACAAAGCAATAATGAAACAAAAAGGATCAGCTTAATCATTCATGCTATTTGAATAGCTGCATATTAAAAAATCCATTCAGATTAAAGCTGTTGCTATTCTAAATTATTTGTTTTGTTGCTTATTTATTGATTTTCTTGCTCTTTTTTGTTGGTGTCGCTGTTATGCCAAAAAGAGGACTCCAGTAATGTTCTTTAATATTTTATAGCCAGCTGCTTTGTAATGTTCTATATATTTCAACCAAATCACATATCTATATGTCTATGAGCAATGTTTTTCTTATGTTCATATTCCTTTATATTGACCAAACATGTGTCTTACATGATGTGTCATGTCACAATCATCGTATTCAATAAATCTTGAATTAATAAGTATGAACATTAGTTACCTTCTTAATTCTATAATACCAAACTCAAAAAACAATTAGTAAACTATTTTTGAGAAACATTCCATTCTGTATATCGTTACATGGCTTTGTGTGAATGATTGTGCTTTTGTAATAATTATCATTTAGGATGGCCCGTTATTCTAGTTTAATACTTAACTATGTTATCATAATTAGCGTACCTCATTGTGCGGCTCAAATGTTCAGACGAAAAATATAAAATAAAAAAATTAAAATTGTAACTCGACTATACTCATCGCTGAGAGCACATTTACGTAAAAATGAGTAAGAGTGAAAAGAGAAATAGTGACGAGGCTATTGAGTCTACTCAAAAGAAGCAAAAGTTAAGTAGGGGGGAAACTAAAGAAAAGAAGGAGAAGAAAGAAAAGAAAGAAAAGAAAGAGAAGACAGAAAAGAAAGAAAAGACAGAGAAGAAAGAGAAGAAAGAGAAAAAAGAGAAGAAAGAGAAGAAAGAGAAGAAAGAGAAGAAAGAGAAGAAGGAGAAGAAAGAGAAGAAAGATAAAAAAGTAAAGGAAGAAAAGAAAGAGAAAGAGGTGAAAGATGGGAAGAAGGAGAAGATTGCAGTCCAAAGCATTGAATCTAAAGGTGAAATATTACCCAAAGATGCCACTGGTTACACCCAGACCCAGCTGTTGAGCAAACTTCCTGAGTCTGAAATAGAGGATTTTTTGAAATCTAATGAAGTTACCATTGAAGACCCCCAAAAATTGAATTATAGACCAGTATTGTCTTTTGATCAAATAGATTTGGAAGCTGAAGTTAGTGACGTCGTTAAAAAATTCCCAAAACCAACTCCAATCCAGGCCGTTTCTTGGCCCTATTTGATGGCTGGCAAGGATGTAATTGGTGTTGCTGAAACTGGCTCTGGAAAAACATTTGCATTTGGTGTTCCAGCAATTAATAATATTTTAGTCTTGAAGAAGTCGGGTATTAAAGTTTTATGTATATCCCCTACAAGAGAATTGGCTTTGCAAACCTACGATAACTTGGTGGATTTGACACGTCAAACTCCTCTCAACTGTGTTGCTATTTACGGAGGAGTGTCCAAGGAAGATCAAAAACGTCAAATTAGAAAAGCAAATGTAGTAGTCGCAACCCCGGGAAGATTAGTGGACTTAATTAACGATGGTGCTATAGATTTGAGTACTATTGATTACCTCGTATTGGACGAAGCTGATAGAATGTTAGAAAAGGGTTTCGAGGAGGATATTAAGGCTATTATCTCTCAAACAGGTCAAAAGAGACAAACTTTGATGTTTACGGCAACTTGGCCCAAGGAAGTTAGGGATTTGGCATCTACATTTATGAATCAACCAGTAAAAGTAAGCATTGGTGATCGTGACGAACTCTCTGCGAATAAGAGAATCACCCAAATTGTTGAAGTCATTGAACCGTATGACAAAGAAAAGAAACTTTTGCAATTACTCAGGAAATATCAATCCGGAGCAAATAGAAATGATAAGGTTCTTATTTTTGCCTTGTACAAAAAGGAAGCAGGCAGAATCGAGTCTCTTCTCAAAAGAAACAATTATGATGTTTCAGCAATTCATGGGGATTTGTCTCAACAACAAAGAACTCAAGCGTTAGGATTGTTCAAGCAAGGAAAGTCAAATTTACTTTTAGCTACAGACGTCGCTGCAAGGGGTCTTGATATTCCCAACGTCAAGGTCGTTATTAATTTAACATTCCCCTTAACAGCTGAAGATTATGTTCACAGAATCGGAAGAACTGGTAGAGCGGGTCAGACAGGAATCGCTCACACTCTTTTCACGGAACATGAAAAACACTTAAGTGGTGCTTTAATGAATATATTGAGAGGTGCTAATCAACCTGTTCCTGATGAACTTCTTAAATTCGGAGGACATACCAAGAAGAAAACACATTCAGTTTATGGTGCTTTCTATAAAGATGTTGATATGAATAAAACTGCTAAAAAAATCAAATTTGATTAATAAGTATACTTCTGTGAGGCATCATTAAAAACTGTCTCTAATGGGCGGTTCAAAAATAACTCGTATAGATTATCATGAATTTCTAGATCAAACCATATTGAAATACGTGTCCATATCGCTATTTATATTCCTGTACATACTTAGGTTAGTTTTCTGCTGAATAATGATACGTGAAATCGGCTGGCGCCGGTCATTACGTGAAAATAAATTATATAAGAAGACATCAAGAGAGTTTTGAAAACTACTTAACTCTTCATTCTGACGTTTAGTTGAGTATTTTCGTTTTGTCACATCGTTTGGTAATAGAAATAGTTTCTAATCATAAATATTAGAAGTGAAAAAAATAGAAAGCAATTTCGAGAATTTCATCGGAAATAATTGATTAAGGGCAATTTCAACAGAATGAAGTGGTATCCTGTGTTATACTTGCTACTTACTCAAGTGTTGTTAGTATCGGGGTTTGGAGTTACTCCTGCTAAGTTTTCTCCTTTCGATTCTCCTGATTTTTGTTCTCAGATTATCACACCGACATGTAATACTACATTTTCATATATTGATGAACTTAATGCAGAAATCAGACCACAAGTGGAGAAGTTGGTAGCAACTCCTTACTTTAGATATTTCAAGCTAGATTTTGATAAACAGTGCAAGTTCTGGAATGCGCAGCACTTTTGCGCAACATCCAACTGCGCAGTAGAAATCTTATCACCATCGCAATACAACTGGAGTGATATCACCATTGACAACTTGAAACCTTCAAAGTTGGGCAAGATCAATAGACCTGATTCAACCGAAGATGTCGGCTCTACAGAGACCGATACTTGTGAAGATCTCGATTATATTTATCTTGATGACGATGATCATCATTGTGTGTATGTTAACTTATTGGACAATCCTGAGAGGTTTACAGGTTATGGTGGTAATCAATCATTTGCTGTTTGGAAAGCTATTTATTCTGAAAACTGTTTTCCCAACACAAATCCGATGTCGATGGTTGCTGGTAATGAGCCGGAGCAATGTGTGGAGAAGAATCTCTTTTATAGATTGATTTCAGGTATGCATGGATCTATTGCTCTTCACCTCTCAAATGAATACTTAGCTCCAAATGGTGATTTCTATCCAAATCTTCAGGCATTCATGGAAAGGGTTGGAAAATTTAATGATAGATTATCAAACATATATTTCAATTATGCTTTAGTCAGTCAAGCTATGGTAAAGTTGACTGGACTTTTCAATGTTGCCGAGTTTATTAATGATGGTTCGCATTCAAATCACAGACACCATTTGGGTGAAATTGAAGAACGAGTTAATTATGATGAAATCTTGGAAGGCATCTTGAGCCCATTGAAGTCAGATACTTTGTTTAACACTTCTACTTTGTTTAATCCAGATCTGACCCCAGCTGGATTAAAAGAAGAGTTTAGAAGCAGATTTAGGAACGTTTCTGCCATCATGGACTGTGTGGGATGTGATAGATGTAGAATGTGGGGAAAGTTGCAAACTATAGGTTATGGAACGGCATTGAAAGTATTATTCGAGAGTGAAGATTTGAAGAATACTGAAAACTTGAAGTTCAGAAGAATAGAGTTGGTAGGATTATTCAATACCTTTGATAGATTATCCAAATCCGTGCAAATCATTAATAAGTTTAAAACTATGTATATAAAACATTTGGAAGATGTGCAAAAGGGTTTGGCTAAACATGGGGAGTATGAAGTGATGGGCCATAATCAAGGTTTAGAATTCCCGTTTTATTTCCCTGAGCAACTTCAAGACGCCGAAGGGCGAGCAGCACTGATTGAAGATCCTGAAATAAAATCTGAGCTGGTGAAGAGGAAGGCACCTCCTAAGAAAAATGCTGAAGCTGAAGAGGCTGAAAGAATCGTGCTTGCAGAGTCTCTAACTGATGACAGCTATCGTGGATTTATAGAAGAGTTCAAAATAGCATATCAGGATGTTTATGACACCCTTATATTTGTTTTGAAGAGTTACAGAGACTTCCCCGTGACGTTGTACAAAATTATAATAGTTAATTTGAGTACTTTATGGGATGCTTTCATAGGAAAGCCAAAGCTGTTCCAGTATGAAGAAGAGTTCCTGTTGCATGATAAGGACAAAGTTGACAACTATATCAGTTTGTACGATTAATTTTGTATTTTTGTTAATTTTTTATAAACTTTGCATTTTCTATAGAAAATAGAATAAACAGCTTTATTCCCGAATTCAAAATCTCGTTTGGCTATTGAATATGATACATATACCAGAAAGCTCTAAGTCTACTCTTGTTAGATTGGATGACAATTTAGGTGGATCTTCATACTTACGTGTCTCTAATCTTATACGATCGTAAATAATTCAGTAATCTTTGTCATTTGATTTGAATAGCAGGATAATGTTTACCCACTTTTATATGAAAAAAAGGAAAAGCGAGACTCTCTTTTCTGATTCTAGGTGATAAGGGATGATGACTCGTCTTCACTAAGAAAGGGCCCAAAGCAGTCTTTCTGTAATAAATTTGCATCAATTACATGATAGTGTCCAATTTTACGAACACGCGTATATTTGAGAATTGGTCTGACCACGTACTGTTTTTTTTCAAACTCGAACAGTGATTTAACCGTATCGAATGAACATCGTATCAATTATCGTGACGTGACGATTCACTTAAAAATATACAATTGTCTCCTTGGACTTATCACTATAGGGTTGTGATTGATCAAAGTAATCTCACTAGTAAAGATCACTGAAACATGTCCGGTAGAAAGAGAGCATACCCAAAACCACAATATGCGGTAAACACTCAAGCTCCGCCGGTGGAAACTCAGTATCAACAGCCGGCTGCTGGCATGACCCAACAACCGTTTGATTCAAGATATGGCTATGATCAAATGAATAACCAATTTCAGAATCTCAACGTTGGAGGAGCGGTTCCTGCCCAGGATCCATACCAATACAATCAACAACAAGCTTCCACCGCACCAATTCAATCGGGTTATGATTCGTATTACCAACAACAAGCAGCTCCACAGCAGGCAGCTCAAGGTAGCGTTTACGGCTCTCATTCTGTCTCTCAGGCATTGCCTCTCAATCAATTGTACTCAACAGATTTATTGAGGGAACTTCCACCATCAATTAGCGACTTGTCTTTACCACCACCACCTATTGTTTTACCAAGCAATACGTCGTTGAATCCAAACTCAGAAACGGCCAATGCTCCGTCTGATTATTTTAGATCAACATTAAATGTTATTCCAACAACTCATTCTTTGTTGAAGAAGTCTAAGTTACCATTTGCTTTAGTTGTTAGACCATATAACAAACTTCACATTGAAACAGAGAACATTCACGTTACAAGTGACACTATCATAAGCAGATGTCGTCGTTGCCGTTCTTATATCAATCCATTTATTACATTGACTGAACAAGGTAGACGCTGGAGGTGTAACATTTGTGGTTTGCAAAATGACATTCCATCTGCATTTGAATATAACGAAATTACAAGACAGGCAAAGAACAAGCTTGATAGAGTTGAGCTTAATCACTCAGTAGTTGAATTTGTTGCACCTAAGGAATATATGGCCAGATCTCCCCAACCTATCATTTTCACGTTCATCATCGATGTATCTATTGATGCGGTAAAGTCAGGATTAACAGGTACCATAACTAGAACAATTTTGGAAAGCTTAGATCGTATTCCAAATCAAAACAAGACAGCAAGGGTTGCATTTATTGGTGTTGACTCTAGTTTACACTACTTTAGATTTAATGAAGGTATGGAAGGTGTTGAAATCATGGTTGTATCCGATGTAGAGAAACCTTTCTTACCTACTCCTGATGGACTTTTGGTGAACTTAGATGAAAATAGAGAAGCCATTGAAAAGTTATTAATTGATTTCCCAACCTATTTCGAAGATACGGCCAACTCGGGATTCGCTTTAGGTCCAGCACTTAGAGGTGGTCATAAGATGATCAGTAGCATCGGAGGTAAATTGATTGTCTTTGCAGCTTCTTTACCGAATGTGGGTGAAGGTAAACTCACTGTGAGGGATGAGACCGCTTTCTCAGGAAAGCAGAAGGAGTCACAAATGCTTTTGACACCAGCTGACAAATTCTACAAGAGTTTTGCCGTTGAATGTAATGGAGCACAGATTTCTGTTGACATGTTTTTAACGTCGGCCAAATATCAAGATGTTGCTACATTGGCAAATTTGCCACGTTTTACAGCAGGTCAAACACACTTTTACCCTGCTTGGTCAAGTGCTAAGTCTGAGGATGTGACAAAATTGTCACGAGAAGTTAGTGAACATTTGTCTCAAGATATTGCCTTAGAAGCTGTTTTAAGAGTTAGAGGTTCTACCGGATTGAGAATGAGCGCATTTTTTGGAAACTTCTTTAACAGGTCATCAGACTTGTGTTCTTTCCCAACATTTCCAAGAGACCAGAGCTATGTTATCGAGGTTTCAATCGAAGAAAATATTGCTAAGCCAGTTGTTTACTTCCAAGCCGCCGTCTTACACACTACATCATTTGGTGAAAGAAGAATTAGGGTTGTGACCTTGGCTGTTCCTACTTCATCAAAGCTTGACGATATTTATGCTTCCGCTGACCAGTTAGCTATAACGAACTTTTTCACCCATAAAGCCATCGAGAAGGCCTTGTCATCTTCGTTACTTGAAGCTAGAGACTATTTGACTAAGTCTATTGTTGATATTCTTAATGTCTATAAAAAAGAATTGGTCGCTGGTAATGTTTCAGGAGCTTCACCGTTACAGTTGTCCACAAACTTGAGAATGTTACCACTTCTCTTGTTTTCTTTGGCAAAGCACTTAGGATTCAGACCAGACAGAGTTCCTTCCGATCACAGAGCAGCAGCATTAAATTTGCTTGCATCACAACCTATTCCCCATTTAATCAAATCAATCTACCCTACAGTATACTCTTTGCACAATATGCCAGATGAATGTGGCTTACCAGAGACTGTCTTGACAGTTAATG
This sequence comes from Priceomyces medius, assembly GCA_030570455.1. NCBI lineage: Eukaryota > Fungi > Ascomycota > Pichiomycetes > Serinales > Debaryomycetaceae > Priceomyces > Priceomyces medius. The sequence continues at coordinate 190,315 of JAJLVV010000001.1, read as the reverse complement.
AAGAAACAGGGGAAGAAGAGCAAGTTATTACCACTAACATACTATTGCCAGAACCTATCAATGACTCAAAAGCACATTGGGAGAATTATGGTTTATATTTGATCGACAATTCTACTGAGTTATTCTTATACGTTTCTGGTGACGTTGTTCCTGAATTGGTCGGTGACTTGTTTGGAACTGACAACTTGTATGAAATCCCAACTGGTAAGACAGAGTTGCCAGAATTTTCAATCGAAGAGTCTGAGTTCAACTATAGAATCTGTCAAATAATTGGTAAGATAAGAAGCCTGGATGACTCTATTATCAGGAAGAATTTGTATGTCGTGATCGGTGCATCTTCTAATGAACCTATTGAATTATCGCAACAACGTGATTTGTTGGCATTGAGAATGTGGGCTCACAGTTGCTTGGTTGAAGATAAGACTGGAAGTGAACAAGCGTACAGAGAATTCTTAACCTCGTTAAAGAGTAAAGTATCTCAGTGATGTTCTGGTAAATATGACGAGAGTTCTTTTATACACCACTACTTTTCAAAATAAAATAAATGTACTCCTTTTTAATAATATCTCTACTTTTCTATATATCGGTAGTTTTCACTCATTTTGATTGACTGATGATGTCAATTGCATCAATGAATGACGAATTTTCATAACCGAAAACGTTAATCACCGCCTTTTTCATGCTTTCGTGATTGGATTTCAAATTCAGAGCAATGGGACCTCCTCTAGCCATCGTTGCTGCTATACTCTTTTTAAATCTAAATGACAAATTTTCCCAATACACTGACGATAAATCAGACAGTTTCAAATGAGCAAGAAATTTATCTAGTAAGTTTTTAGAGGAATCATTACTGGCTATCCCTGAGCTATCACAATTAATGAGAATTCCGCTTAATGTTTTCAAGAATGAATTTGATGTATCTATAATATCTTTCAAAACTGCCGAAAAATTTCTTGGGGACTGTAAGGATCTCGTTAATTGAGATGATGATGATTGAACTTGCTTATTGAGGGTTGACTTTTCTAATGTAGTGTATAACTCCTGCTCATCTAAAATGAACAAAGTAACCAAATTGAATTGAAGTGGCATATTTTTTGAATTAAAGGAACTGGAGTGACTTAGCTCACTAACTATAAAGTTAGTGCATCGAAGCTTTAAGTCACTAACTTTTGAAGTTTGAACAGCTCTATAGTCACGAAGAAGCTTAATGGACAATAAGTTTGGGGTCTTGCTATGAGCATTTGATTCATTCGCTTTCATTTCATTCTTGTATAACATTGATATTTGGTAATGAAGCTTTGCTAACCTCACGAGGTCCTTATGGCTATTGAAGTTTTCTGCATCTTCAATCAGTTTTTCAAGTTCTTCCATTTGCTGAATTAGAAATATAAATGAAGTAGCTCCCCTCATTAACGAAACTGTCAGGTGCAACCTCCTAAGGGCATCATTAATCCTCAATGCATTATCATAGGGCTTGATAACTTCATTTTTAATTCTCTCAAAAGAGGCACTCACTCGTTCTATTGAAGGATTGATCTTACCATCCATCAAGGATTTTGTTACTTCAACTTGTTCAAAATTAGATATCAATGTCTCATGGTTCTTTGATGCTATGACCCCCATTCTTTTATTACATTCATCAATATCAAATTTCAATTTCTTCACAGCAGTAGCTATGTCAAGTTCAGTATCATTACTATCATTAGTGGCCAATAAAACGTCATTTCCAAATTCCACTTTTTGGAAATCTGGTTGCAAGAAGGCTTCAAAATCCTCTAAATTATCTCCTATTGCCGAACTAGAGGCCATTTTTTCACCTATAATGTGTCATTCCAAATGAGATCTCCAAATCTACATTTTTTCGTTTGAAAGTAATCGCGAAATTGATACATCAAAATACATGCATACATACACTAAGTTTACTGAATACTAATATGAGCTGTTACAATTGTTCAAAAGAAGAACAAAACTCCTCACTCTGTTCTATATTTAGGCTTTTGATTTTGGCCTGGTTTGTTGAGACCTACCTGCTTTTTATGCTTCTTTCCTCCTCTCTTGTGAAATTTTTTCTTCAATAGTTTCATCTGTCTTTCTTTTTCAGCTTTCATTTCAATTTTTTCCTTCTCTATTCTTCTTTCACGACATATTATCTTATTCAGTCGTTTTTTCTTACCAGCCCGGCTCCTTTTTCTTTCCTTTTGCCTCTTTTGTTCTTGCTCCACCTGTATGTTATGTTGTGTAGCATCTAAGACTTTCCAAGGGGTAGGATCAACCAGACAACCAGTTATTTTAAGTTGATGTAATACTTCATCACCTGATAATGCAACCAGTGCAAACTGTGACTTTTCGGCTTCAGAGTACACTGCAAAGTAGAAAGTTGAGGGTCTGGAGTTATCTACTTTTTCCAATGACTCTTCTCTTAAAGACACTTTCATTATTCTGTTTTGGGATCTTCCTCTCACGTCTATCACCCCATCTGTTGTTTCTTCTACAGTCCCTAGAAGACTTATATCTTCTTTTACTGTACTGCTCTTCGCTGGTGCTGCAAACAACGGGAAATCAAACTCATCATCTTTTCCATCATCCACATCCATATTATCTTGTCCTGCCACAGGGGTAAGTTCGGTGGGTTCCAGGTTAGATCCCGCTTGTTGAATATCCACAAAGTCAAGTTCTATGTGTGACATATAGTCCATATTATTTCCCTCATCACTATTACTCTCATTTTCCACTAACTCATTATCTGGGTCATGGTCATCAAATAAAGAAGACCGTGAAACACTGAAGAGTGTTAGTAAATTATTTACATAGTACCGAGCACCTTTATTATATTATCATAGGCTACTTACATTTTATATTCCGTCATTATAAGGTCATTGATCTAATAAAGTAAGAAGGTATCTATAAAGTGAGAATTAAAATTTGAGATGAATTCTCGAAAATTGACATCTAGTCAATACAGAAAATCTCTGGTATAATTAATTACAAATTGATAATCTTCATGAAAATGTTTTCTTCAACTTCCTCCCGAAGAGTCCTCTTGAGGTTCTGGGAGTGGAACTGTTGGTAGATATATCATTTGGAAGTGGCTTTATTCTTGTTGAAAAGATAGAGCTTACGTCAGAGTAAGAATCTACCGGGGATAATAAGTGATCATAGTCATTTTCTTTGTCATCAGCAGCAGTATCTTCTTCTTCCTCTTCATTTAGTTTTAAGCCATCATCAAGTGCTCTTGTGAGAACTTCACTATTCACATCTTCTTCATTACTCACTACGGAACCGGTGTTGGCTGACACATTTGACGTGACATCGGAGCTCGACCTTTTCGAGCTTGATCTTCTATGGCGGCGATGGTGGTGCTTGTTAGCCTCCATGGCCTTATTTATGTCAGAATAAGATGTGTAGTTAAAAGTAGAAACTTTGTGATCATTTTTGTGTTCCAGGATTGTTGAACTTGAATGGTGGCTAATGACAGAATTAATCTCACCACCTAAGGTTGTGTCACCGATACTAGATTCGGTATCCCTTCTAGTAGAACTTCTAGAGAAAACGGAACCCCTTCTGGACGACTTACCGTTTTCATGATTATCAGTGTATGATGGAGTGAGTGTTTTTGAAGAACGAATAGACTCTGATGAAGCTGATGGCCGACGCAGTGTGGGCCTACGCTTCATATTTTTGAGTTTCTGCTGTTGTTGGTACGACACCGGAGGAACAACAAACGAACTCATCATAAACGCATTCATCTACCTTTATTTCTATAAGATCCAAGTGAAAAGGCTCTGAAGCGAGAGTGGGATTAAGAATATAAGTCTTTTAATACAAATCTGAGATTAGCCAATTTACCCAGTTTAAAAACCACAGCACGTCTGGGATCCAACTGCTAAATGAGACGTGGTAACTCTGGCACAAGAAGGAAACCCATTGTATCAGACTTTATTGTTACCGTAGTTTCGGGGGCATTAGCAACAAATATTTGATAACCAGGGATATAATTACTCAGACAATGTGAAACAACTATGCCCGTTAACAAAGGCTCTTGCACCTTCTTTTTTCGGCTGCATGTCTGGAGACCCCGTAAGGGATCTGTTTTGTATGTCAGACAGATCTGCCATTGCTAAAATAATACGAATTGGGAAGTCTTGCCGCAATGCCTAAAAGAAGTGCGCTAGGTGGCATGGTTCTCGCACTCACCTTCCATTGTACCGTGCTATCACCATGTGATCAGCACACTATTACTACCACGAAATCCAGTGATAACCTCTGATATCTAGAGGAGATCAACGAGGGATCATGAATTGTGACATCTGTAAGAGGCCAACAAAGATTAAAATAGGAGTATGGGGGTCTGCTATAATTCGGCCCGCTACAGGTGTAAAAATTTAGCGGAAATTGGCTACCATGCATAAATTTTTGATTGTATCTGAGGGAATAGCCGTCTTACGCAGCTGCACGCATGCCCCGGTTGGAAATATCTTAAATGATGGGACATATTGTATTGGCAAAATTTATGTCCGTTTAGTGTCTACAATAGGCAGGTAAGGAATGAGGATCTACAATAAGATTCGTGAGGGGAGACTGCGTACAATAGTGTTGGATCTGCTCCGCAGTAAGTGCACCAACCGCGTGTCAGGCGCGTCTTGTAGCGAAGCAAATTTGTAAGAAATTGGAAATCAGAGCAATGTGTAGCGAAGTATAACCCTGAAACCTCCTTTGTTAGCTACATTAGCCTGTTTACAGCACAACTTAGCATCTATAATATGTACGATTAAAAATAACTATTAAAGAACTGAAATACGGAAGCGGGCCTGGAAGCGAGTCGACAGATGTATGCCTGTGGGAGCTGCCATGTAAGAGTAAGGGATTGATTACGATTGGACAGTTGCATTCTCAGGACTGGTTGACCCTTCAGTATCCCCAGTTTCGGGTTCCTTTTTAGAGGCAGTGGTAGTAGATTTCAATTTCGCTAATTTTGATTCGGTTGATCTGACAGGTTCGAGTACGAATGCCCTTTCATCATCGTTTTCTTCAAAATAAGCGAATTCACCCATTTGTGCCATATCGGTTCCGAGAAGTTCCTCGTCCTCGTGCAACCTGAGGCGCAACCATGGAATTCTATCCAAACCTAACAACAATATAGATGTAACTCCGAAACTCCAGGCACATGTTGAGCAGATAGCTGCTAATTGATATCCCAATTGTATATAATTATGGTTCATCCAACCACCATCAATGACTGTTGATCCATCTGTGGCTGCAACGTAATCAGCAGCGAATAAACCTGTCATAATTGCTCCAACCATTCCACCGATGCCGTGAATAGCGAACACGTCCATACCATCATCGATTTTCAAAACGTTCTTCAAGTCAACAGCAAAGTTGCAAATAATACCGGGAACAACTCCAAAGAGAACTGACGTGTATACTGGAACAAAACCTGCAGCAGGAGTGATTCCTACTAATCCAGCAATGGCACCTGTACATAATCCCACAGCCGACCATTTACCGCCGGTTCTGAACCAATCAAGAAACATCCAAGCTAATCCACCAGAAGCTGCTGCAAGATTAGTGTTCACACAAGCGTACCACGATCTGATAGTTGAGTTTCCAGTTGAACCTCCATTAAAGCCAAACCATCCAAACCACAAGAAAACAGTTCCTAACACTATATGACTTACAGAGTGTGGCTTGTACTTTGGTACCTTTCCACCGGTCAATGGGTCATGTCTCTTACCTAAAATTAAAGAGTAAGCCAATGCAGCGAAACCAGAGTTTTGGTGAACTGGTCCACCACCGGCGAAATCCAAAGCTCCCAATTTGGCTAACCAACCATTTCCACCCCAAGTCCAAAATGCGACAGGGCAGTAAACTACTGTAAGCCAGATAAATAAGAACACCATCATAGGACCTAATCTGGCTCTTTCGCAACCAGCACCAACCATTAAAATTGCAGTAACACAAGCGAACATACCTTGATAAAAACAAAACAATATATCTGGGACTGTTGTTACAATGGAAGGAGCACCCAAGACATCCTTAAGGGCAAAGTTTTGCAATGTTCCCAAAAACTTGGATCCATTGTGGGCAAAAACCAATGAGTAACCCCAGAAGAACCACTGAAATGTTGTTAAACATGCAGCCATAAGTGAAGCCCACATTAAACTCAATGCATGCTTTTTTCTTGATAAACCAGAGTATAGTAAACCAACTCCTGGAATCATAATCCACACAGCTGCAGCTGCGAATCCTATCCAAGCCATGTCGGCTTTGTCGAATTGCTTGTTTAAATCCACTTTCAACGAGTCACCACCGGTGCCCGTTGTTTTAAGCCCATCTGACATACTTATTGAAATATTCTTTTATGAAAGCTAAGTGCTACCAAATGAACAATTAATAAAGCAAAATGCAGTGATGAAAGTCCTTTAGAATTCGATAATCTCCTGTTATAAACTGTAAACCCGATAGCAGACTTAATTGATCAGTATCGAATGTGCTTTTCTGTATCAAGAAGCAAGAAATAACTCTCGTATAGTTTTATCATAAATCAGGCAGTGTTTTTATATTATCAGCAAAATTTTGTAGGCTTTTTAACATTGATAACAATGGCCAATCAAATTCGGACGATGTCCATCAGAGATAAGATAGAGTGCGTCTTAGCCGTATTGAGCAATACATCAATATGCACACCTCTTCCAAGAATCTAACGACTGATTAGACTGTGGGTTGTGATTTGTCTCGATAAAAAAAGCCCTGCCTTTACCGAGTACAGGCCCAGGAACAACGGTATTCTAAACGACCGTTGGGATCATTCTGACAATACCGTTTTATATAATGGTTTGATCGTTTCGAGATCTTCCTCCATGAAATTCAAAAATGCGTTTCCGTAAATTCTTATTCACATGGCTATTGTAAATACTATACTGCTACATGCTACGACCTATCTACGCTTGTGCACACTGATAATTACTTTCTCTTGTCTGTTTTCCTTGGCTTTTCAACCACCGAGTGGGGATTGGGATGATAAGGATTCATTTCGGACAAACACAAAAACCATATACTCTGAGCCAGGGTCGCCGTTTATTTTTTATCACTGCAAAATAATTGTGCAACAGTGGTCACTAGATTCTTAATTGGGTGGGGTTAAGTTGTGCTTTAAGGTTCTTGCATACTCAATTTCTTCAACTGCATAGAGATGTTTCCCGATAACCTCCGCTCCAGGTCTAGTTGCACCCAAAGATGATAAACTTACCCACATAGGTAAGGTATAGTTCTGTTAGAAGTCCTCTGAGCAACAGAAAAATGTGCGTATTCCTTACTTTAGGACAACGTAGGGCAAAGGTGAAATGTAGTAGAGGGCGACTAACGCAATTAGCCTTTAGAGCTTATGGTCATAAAAATATACATTCCCGGAATCATCTGATTTGCGGGTAATCCGATACAGGGTTTTTAATTTTCAAGCTTTTTATGACTACAAAACGACCTTGGAGGAAAAAAAGAGTGACAGTCGACATACAGGAATAAAACAGGTCAAATAGATTCTAGAAAATGCGACATAATACGACATAACAATGTACCAAGTGTCGTGCAACGGCCTTACCTTACGGTAGACACGGTTAATAGACGGAATTGAGTAGTATTACTTAGAAACGTCAAAGCAATTATAATCAATTGGCAGAAATGACAGAGTCTCAGTATTCATTTGCGACATCGATTCTCACGAGCAAGACGCCTGAGCAGGCTGCTTTGATTATACCAAATTGCTTAACTTCTTCGTCTAATTTGATTGAAAGAAGTTTACTTGTTTGGTTTAATGAATACACCAACACTTTACAAAAACATACGAGAGAATTGCAGTCATTGCTCAATCTGGGATCCACTTTCTTTAAGTCCAACCTGTACCATGAAGAATTTGGAAGTTTCAGCAAGACTTTCAACTGTTTGCTCAATGCCATCCAAACAGAGATACACGCCAATGAACAATTGTTCAAAAATGCTAAAGTTGATATTGCTGGACCATTGAAGAACTTGACAGAAAAGGACGTTAGATATTCGGAATTAATTGTGAATTCTCTGGAATTACAGGAGATACTGAACGACTTGTCGTTGGGTTCTTCGAATGCAGAATACCAGTGGAATTTGAAAGCACCGCAAACGTTTGACAATTTTGAAAATTTCAAGAAGTTCGAAAAGCAAGTGTTATTTGATATCATTTTAAATTTCTTCAACCTGCAGAGTGCTGTTCTTAGCAAGCAATTGCAAAGTAACGAAACTTCTGTTAACTACTTACTTAGTACTTTCAAAATTGATCAAGAAATGAAGGATTACTTGGATTTCCTCACAAAGAGCCAATTCAAACCCACCAACAACAGCTTTAGTTTGCCTACTCCTGCTCCCCTGGGTCGCAGAAGAAGTACACTTGCTCTGGATTCAGTATCTACGGCTTCTAATGCAGATGCCGCATCCTCCAAGGGTAAGAAAAAGCCATCTAAACTTAAATCAAGGGTTGGATCTATATTTGGACGTAAATCGAAAAAGGGCGTAGCGTCTAATGGATTGAGTGGTATAACAGAAACAGACTCTGTCGCTTCTTCTTCGTTTCAGAGAAGATCTACCGAAAACTTGTCCAAATCGCGTACCAGAGATTCTTTTATTTCACGTGGAAGAACTTCTAGTGATTTGGTTGGTAAGCTGCCACCAGTTTCAAAATCTTCGCATGCTAACACTATATCTCAACAGATACAACCTCAATTTCCTTCTGGCGACTCTAATTACGCTGATGGTGAGACTCCGGCTTCAGGATCCGCTGTTGTGAATCTGGGAAGACATGGTCAAAGTGAGAGGGATGAGATCCCTCCTCAAATACCACCTGCTGCACCATACTACCAGGAACAATATCCCCTGCAGCCCCAGCAGATCCAACCACAAGAGCAACCGAAACAGCAACCGAAACAGCAACCACAGCAGCTGCAATACCCAATGCTCAACACTGCTCCTTTAACACCACTGCAACCAACTGCCAATACCAGTAACTCACCTAATGTAGTGAAGTATGATGGTTCTTCGTCGGACACTAGTTCTTCTTCAGATGATTTTGGTACAGGTAAAAAGAACAGAATGTCATTGTTACAAAAACATGTTGTTTCAGCTGACCAGCCAACAGATCCTCATTTATTATCCTCAAGGCACAGCAGTACAGGCAAATATAGCTTTGAGACAGGTGATGATGAAGGTCCAATAGTCACTACACCAAGAAATGACCAATTACCGGAGTTTGAAAATGCATTTCCTGAACCTAATTTAGATAATGAACAATCAAATGTCTCCAACGGTGTAATTGGTGCAGGTGTTGGTATAGGTGCGGCAGTTGGTGCGGCAGCGGCAGCGGTGACAAATCGGGGTGCTTCAGAAAATGAAGCTGGTCATGAACCTGAAAATGAAAGCTTAAAACACCCAATTTCAGAGCAGAAGTTTGGACAAGATCCATTTTCTACCAAACAGCAGCAACTTCCAAGTGATTCAGATCGTAGAGCTCTGTTTAGAGGTGGCGCTCCAGCTCCTCCGCCATCTAGAAAAGTAATTCACAATTTAACAGAGCAACCCATTGAAGAGGAAAAGCCCCTTAGTTCAGTCAGACAGAGAAGGGATGTCAACTCACAAATGTTTCACAACCTTCCTACTGCAAACAGAGAGTCTATCATCGCTCCTCCAAATCCTTTAGTCAGGCAAGAAACTGGAAACTCCTTGTTGAAAAACGACATCTTTAAACATTTTGATAGCTCTTCTTACGTTGAGCGTGATGGCTTAAATACTTCTATTGCTGAAGTATTAAATGTCAGTTTCAAAGATGGAAAAACCGATAAGTCTCAAATCATAGGAGAAATAGCATTCTACTATAAGGATTCTGAAGCTAAGCAAACTTCAATAAAGCCATTATTAATCAAGATTCCTAATCAATTTGATAAAATTATATTGAATAACACTTTCCTTGAGAAATTGAATGATTCTGAAACATATAAATTGGATGCAAATGTTGTTGCTTCAAAGACATTAGGAGGTATCAAATACTTGGCCAAATTAAACGAATCACAAGTTCCTTTATTGGCTCAACAGATTTGGAAATATGAAGATCATCAATCTAGTCTTATGGTAAGCTTGAAGCTTAATCCCGCTTATTCAGCTTCCTTACGGCTCGATGATTTAGTGATATCTATTGCGCTTGATTCTTCGGTTTCGGCAACTTCAGCTTCGTCTAAGCCTCAAGGTTCTTTTAATAGAGAGAAGAATAGAATCACTTGGAGATATACTTCACCATTAGTTCTTTCTTCTAGCAAACCAGAAGAGAAATTGATCGCTAGATTCATAACTCAAGGACGAGGTAAAGAACATGAGAGTGGCCTCCAAATTAAGTTCCAAATATCCGATCCACCATTGGCTCTAACCAAAGTCCAAGAGATAGGTGATGAATCTTTTGATGTACCTAGTGTGAGAAACTTAGTGAGTGGAAGCTATTCTAGTCATTTCTGAGCTAGTTTATTTTCTATTCCTAGAATTTATATATTTTCACGTTTATTTAGTGCTTATGTGTATTATAATGTAAATTGGCTTTATCTGAGCTAACTGATGAACTAACGATATGCTCGCGCATGTTGATAAATGTGCTACAAATGGCTGCGAAATATGAACATGCCGCAATCATTAATATGATAAATCGTTCCAGACTAGTTTATAACTCGAATTGCGTGGTATTGTGGTGTTTGGTATACATATTAGAGTACCAAGTGGATTTTGTGGCTAAAGGTTTAAAGCAGTTCACAAAAAGATATGATGTCAGCAAGAGACGTTTTACGATATGCTCCATAGCAGAATACCAGTATTGTAGAAAAATGCTTGACCACCTTGTTTATTTCTCAACTTGCTAGTGAATTCATATTTGTTTGTAATTATATGTTTAGTTATGGTTGGCTCCATAATAGAAAATGTAACACCGTACCTTTTCACCTTTGGAGATAATAAGTTCTTGGATACTATCAATGCCACAGGAATAGTCGTGCTTATTTGGGTGCTACTTGACTACTTGGGGCTTGGATCCCCACCAGTCATTAAAGGGGTTTTAAGGATACCAGGCTTCCCTATTGTTGGTAACATTTTTCAAGTCTTAAATAACCCAGCGAAAAAGTACCTAGAATGGTCTCGCAAATATGATGCTAGCATTTTCCAAATACGTTTAGGAATCAAAAGAGTCATTGTCGTTAATTCCTTTGAAGACGTGGAGAGCTTATGGATTAGGCATTCCTGTGCTAACAACTCTAGGCCTCTTCTGTATACATTCCATGGCGTTATCTCGAAAACACAAGGTTTTACAATTGGATCAACACCAGCTAGTAACACATACAAAAGAAAGAAAAAGGCAATATCAATGAAATTAAATCATAGGAGTGTCCAGGATCTTTCAGTTGTAATTGATGAAGAGTCTGCCTATACTATTAGAAAAATTATCAAGAAGAATCCTGAGCTTTCAGGTCCACCATCATGCAATATGTTTCTCTATATGAGAAGTAAATTAGCAGATATCAACTTGATGCCCTATGGGCAGTATTTTGCTTTGAGAAGCGCAATTTTCATTACCTACGGTTTCCATATTGACTGTTACAATAAAGACAAGGATTTGGCTAATGAAATTATAGAGGTAGAGAGTCAAATTATCAAATTCAGATCACCTATTTCTAACTTACAGGACTTCATTCCCATTCTAAGATTATTACCTGGGAATAGCTCACAGGCAGAAAGCTACCGTGAAAGAAGAGATAAATACATGAATCAATTATTTCATGATGTACGGACAAAAGTTTTTGCCGGTGATCAGAATGCCATGGATAGCATGGTTGGTCAAATATTGGTCACCAGGGGAACAAAATTAACTCCCGCAGAGTTACAGAGTCTCTGTTTGACAATGATAAGTGCTGGGTTGGATAATACCCCTTTAAACTTCAATCACTTAATGGGACAACTTTCGCAGCCATATGGTGATCATATCCAAGAAAAGGCATTCCAAGAAATTATGACGGTATATCACAAAGACATTTGTGAAGCATGGGATAAATTAGCCTATGAAATGGAATGTCCATATCTCCTGGCTCTTATAAAAGAAACCTTAAGATTTTTTAGTGTTCTTCCTTTGAGTTTGCCTCGTGTAACTACAAAGGATATTAACTATAACGGAGTAATAATTCCGAAAGATACTAGTTTATTTATGAACGCTTTCGCTGCTAATCACGACCCAAAGAAATTCAACTATCCTGATATGTTTCTACCAGACAGGTGGATAGATCAGGTTACTGGAAATTTGATTTCAAAGCATGAGCTAGCTCATTTTTCTTTTGGAGCTGGATCACGGATGTGTTCTGGTTATCTACTAGCATTTAAAGAATTATACACACTTGCGGGAAGAATGATTCTTATGTTTAAAATTAAACCACCGGTAAGTGACACATTAATGGAAGTGGACCCTTTTAAGAACAACCACTGTCCAAAAGCAACAACTTTTGAACCTAAGTTATTCAAAGTTCGACTTGAGCCCAGGTTTTATGAAGGTAGTAATGAGTTGTACAATAAAGTTCTTAAAGTTTAAATTATATACCTTGTTTATTAAGTGCGTTCCATGGAGCTGAACGCTGTTTATATCTCTACTTTTTTAAAATATGAAATAAAAAAGAAAAAGCTTTAAATATAAATTATGACCATATCCCTTTTATTTGTAATTATTTCACAGCTTTATACTAAAGCTCATTGAGATCTAAAGTCCATTTGGATCTATATAACCAACTTTGTTTACCATAACAGATTTTCCATTCTTTGAAAGAGGTAAATTATAATTTAATAAACCTCTTACGATTAAGTCAAAAGGGTTCTTAAGTATGATTTCCCATTTTTTGGAATTATCATCAGAGTCATCGCCAGCATCATTCCCAACATTATTAATACTTGTGAGATTACTGCCAGGATTTAACAACCTGATTTCGGCTTCTTGAGTGAGAGAATCCCTGTTGAAGAACCCCCCCTCAAAGGTGATGGGTGTTTTCAAAGACTGTATAGTCCCAAGTAGAACTGTCTCGACAGAACTCTTTTCCTTTGCGACATCACGCATATCAGGTAAGTATCCACTCTTTGCAAATATATCAAGTTCCACATCTTCAATTGTCACAGTAAACCAGCCAGGATTATATCCTTCAACGACTATGCTAAATACAAGTTCATCTTGAGTGACAATGGAATTTTTGATCTCGGTTATTGTAACGTCAGTTAACTCCTTTGTTGAAGCCAAGACGAAACCCATAACAAACCCAATTGACAACAATATTGTAATACTTATTAGAGTATATATGAATGACTTCACGCAATTTGTACGATTTGGGTAACTTTTTGACTTTTTTCTAGGTCTAAGGAAATGATTATTTGAAGTGATTCTAGGAAGGTTTCCATACCTACCTGATAATTTTGAATTAGTTGGATAAAGATGTAGGTCTTCTTCGCTTCCTTCTTCTAAGTCGTTTTCGTCATACTCGTCAATATCGTAATAGACCCTTTCCTGAGGGTCTGGATAAGGAAACGGAAAAATATCATTCTTATTTGTCGGGCTTGGATTTTTATTTCCCAACAATGATTGTCCGGTCGATAAGTATCTCTTCGGTTTCAAATTAAAGGGCAACTTATTATGATTTTGTAGATTTAAAGACCTATAATGCGGAAGTTTATGGCCTTGTTTCAATGGAGACGTCTCATTAAGGCTTGTGTTACTATTATAGGGGAACCTGATATTTCTGTCATAATAAATCAACTCATCATCAAAATCTTCGATATCTATGTCGTCAGGTATTATACTGTATCTTCTTGGCTGGGATCCTTTCTTGTCGAAAAGCTTTGAGGTAGTAGAACGTAGCTTAGATGATGAAGTGCTTGTAGTTTTGCCATTCTTTTTGGACGCGTCTTTGCTCGTCACTGAGTTGGTCTGATTAAACAGTGGCAATTGATTTGCCGTAGACTTTTGTTCGTTGGTACCACTTGCAACTGATTTTACTATATTGGAACTATCTTGAATTGGTACTGTTGTGTTTGACGAACCAATATTTCTCTGAGTTGAATAAAAGTCGCCATCAGTTGAGACATCGTCATCAATAATATCGTCATCTACTTCATCATAAGAATAATGCTCATCATTATAGCCCTCATTAATACTGCTAGGTGGATGAGAAATAATATTGCCGTTTCCGTAAGATTTGTTTTCCACCAATCCTAGGCCATGATTACTGGAGGTTAAAGAGTGAGTTCCTTCGCTATAAGGACCCATTGGTGACGGTAAATTCATTCTTTCAATTGCTTGTGAAGATAGTTGAGCCCTATTAGAAAAGTCAATTGTATTATATGGAATAGACGAAGATGATAAGGTTCTAGCATTGGATGGGCGTTTACCACCTTCAAAGTAATTAACGCTGCTCAAAGAATTATTGATGGATGAGTTAGACGGCTTTACTGCTAGCAGATGTATTGAATTTAAATTCATCTTCTGTTGCGGTGGAACCTTTGAAGAATGTGCGGAATGAATAGATTCAGGCTGATATTGTGATTGTACCGCTGAGGAAGCTTCTTCAGCCTTTCCACTTACTTCGTTTACATCCAATCCAGGTGAATTTATAGCTGAGCCAATAGCATTGCCAACACTTCCACCACCCGCACTCGTATTCTCATCAGGGTTTGATAAATTTGTGGTTCTATGTTCTTCAGGATCATCAAAGTCATTCAAGTTATTTTCATAGACAAATGTTTCGTCACTATCACTACTTGCAACGTCATCAACAGCGCTAGCTAACTTTGCCGCAAAGAAATCAGTTCTGGTAGAAATTTGCTTTGCAACCTTTTTCGTCTTGTTTTTGACTGGTTTGCTCGATGATTCTTGGTTAATTCCGGATTGAACATGTTGTGTAGAAGAAGCGCCAATAGAGTTCACATTAGAATTTGATATGTTATCCAAATCACCATCGTTGGAGGATAAGTTGTTTGGAAATGCTGTAGTCTGAGGAGATGTATTCATAATCTCAGTTATTATATTTGAACTTTTAGGTTGAGGTTCTTTAGAATTTATTATACGTTGCTTTGCCTTCAACGATTTGTTTAAATTTGATATAACATTTTTATCCCATTTTGGCAGAGGAGGACGATACATATTGCTCCCTATTGGAGTCTGAGTTCCACTTGCAGTAGATGTAGTCGCTGCTTGTTGCTCTGGCTTTGGATTGGCCAAACTAGTAGAACCCATTCTAGTTGAGTCTTTGCTATCAGACACAAGTACTTTTTTTGGTACCTTGAAAATATCTGGAGACCCTCCATCGCTTCCATAAGGTTCGTCCTGTGCCTTTGCAGAATTGTTGATGCTTATGATGTTGTTTTCACTATCTTCATCGTTATTACTACTAACGGTATTATTATTAGTATTATTATTATTATTATTGTTAAGATTAATAGCATTGACGCTATCTTTGCAACTGATACCGCTCACGTCTTCTGGCAAGTTACCACTCTTACCCGTCGAAATCGATAAGTTTCTTATATTTTTAGAAGGAGATGACGACTCATCTCGTACTTCTTCTCCAGACATGCCCGCTAAGTTTGTTTCACCCTATTTCCTTCCTTACTGCCAGCAACAAAATAATATGCTTGCACTATGAATTTAAACACTATAGCTTTTTCTTCTTTCCATAAAACTTCAAATCAATAATATATATCCTCTTAATATATATGCATACGGTTATTGTTATAGGACTTCTCGCAGAGTGTCTGGTATGTTTTGGCTATCTACACATGTTCTTATATGTGGGAGTATATATATTTTTTTTGAGCCACTATATACAGAATGGCCACAAACTCACCACCATTAATATTTAAGCGACTAATAACTTAACTGACGAAATGAGATGAGTTACATAAGTCACTGGAATTATATGCTACATTCATATATTTAGTTAGGAATACAAACATCATAATTAGCTGAAGGATTATTAAGAAAGGACTTACTAACTGCGAAGAATTTACTCTTCTTTTACCAGGTCATTTATGGATTCTCGTTCCTTGGTGACCGTTATCGCTGGACTTCCGGCAAAAGTCCCATCGCGTTTATTATTAGCATTATTGATGGGAAATCCGTTATTTTCTTTATGGAAAGAATTCAGAAGCTTCGGAACATCTCCTGTACGGGATCTTGAGTTGTTATTGTTAGTTGTAGCCACACTACCAGTCAGATTTCTTTCTACAAATGCAGGATTTGCTGTTTTGTTACCAGAACTCAAGCTTCTTCTGAGACTAAACATTGCCCTAGACGTTCCAGGAATACTACTGTAAGCCCTTGTCTTGCTATCTTTTCTTGATGATGGCGGTGCAGTTGGTATTACGCTATATTTTCTTTCTTTGAAGACAACGCCAACCTCTTTCACATTTTTACGGTGCTCAGGTTCGACTTTCACAAACCAGTTCAAGCCTTCATCATATTCGTACATCATGTAGTCGGTTCCATATGGCTTCAGCTCTAAACAGTACAACGTATGCAAAGGAACATCCAACTCCCCAATGGATGACCTATCTAGGTTTAAAAAATATGCTAAAAGAATTCTCAAAACAACTCTATGAGAAACTATTAACAAGTGATCAGTAGTTCTTTCAATTTCTGTGATGAGAGGTCTTAGTCTTGTCAACACATCTAAGTAAGATTCTCCACCCACGCCAGGGTACCTATAATTGATCTTATTTCTTAATCTTGAATCAAACTCCTTGGGATATTTCTTTTGTATTTCTTCATAAGTCAAACCTTCAAACTTTCCGCCACCTAGCTCATTCAACATACGCATTTCTTTGATGGAAAACAAATGCTCATCAAAGTACTCACCAGTTTCGACGGCTCTTTGAAGCATTGAAGTCCAAACGTAGAAATTGGGTTCTGTGGGGATGTTTTCTAAGTTAGACACTTCATGTTCGTTGAAGAGGGTATTATAACGTACTTCCAATCTGGTAGAGAACCTTTCAAGTTGTTTCTTCCTAAATTCCTTTCTTTGATGGTTCATAAAGTCAGCCAAAACTTTCGCAAACTTTTTTCCTCTTTCTGTTAGATGAGCATCACCACCTATACGTCCGCTCAAATTATCAACACTTTCACCGTGTCTTGTGATCCATATTTGTCTTTCGCATAAGTTAAAGTTTAGCAAAAGATAAATTGTCTGGGAAGCCAAAAAGCCTTGAATGTTGAAACTGACAACTTTCTTTCCAACATCAATCATTTTCACATATTGGAATCCTGGAATTTCTTCTTCAGACTCATCAATCGTTTCATAAGCTTTTTCGTAATTATGCAATCTCCCGACAAAGTCTCTAAGTGCAACTTCCGGATCCATTTCCTTATAATCTGGTCCAGATAATTTTAATCTGATATTTGATTCAATAATGGCTGGATCGGAACATATACTCTCCAAAAACAAAACTTTCAATTCACCATTTGATCTTTGTTGAATTCTTTTTAGGACCTTTAATCTTCTTTGCTTTGTGGAGTTGGTAGCATCAAATATGCCTACAGAGCCAGAACCATCAATAACATAATTCAATAACTGATCTAAAGTATCCATGGCCCACTTTTCCCTCAATGCATTTGAACTTTTATTATCTGGAGAAAAGAAATTTGCATCATGTTCAGGAGAATTGACTTTTGTATGAATATTTTCCTCATTATTTGGAGTATTTGTATCTGGCAATGGCTTATTTTCAGGACCAACATTGTTGGCTTTATCTTTTCTTCTAGTGTTCCCCACATTAAATACCCTACAGTCATGTTGTAACCAGTTCAAATATCTAGTAATCTTGTTGGTAATGTAACTCTTTCCTCTTGCTGGTAAACCCACCATGACAATCACCAATTTAGATCCCACATCAACAGATGCTATTCTACCATCTGGTGATGTTTTAGATGAGGTCTGGCCGGGAATATTAAGTGTGTATGCTTTTCTCGCGCTTGGTGGTGGTTTAGTAAGAAGCAAGCTCTTCAATTTTTCAATTGATGGAGTCTTCTCGAATTGCTCTTGCACTTCAATTGGAACATCCTTTAAAAGATTTGCTTTTGCCTCATCATTTATTTGAAGTTTTTTAATTTCATCACTCGTGCGATCATCATGGGTAGTTGTCGGACTAATTGAACTAGACTTAGAATCAGCAAAATCTGTTAAGTTTAAATATGATATATTTTTAGACCTGAAGAGATGTTTCTCAGGATGGTGCTTTTCGTCAGTCTCTGATTCGTATTCATAGTCGCTTGATTGCACCCTGGTCACAGGTGAGCCTATGCTGGACACAATTGGTGTATCAGTTAACGGCCTTTTGTTGAACTCAGGGAGCTCTTCAAGTTCTTCTTCTTCCCCTTGCAAAGTCAAATCTCCCTGTAATTCCTCCTTCTCAGACCCGCTGCTGCTTATTGACACAATTTTCTCAGCCGATGACCTCCTTTGTGAACCCCCTGACGTTAAATCACTACCTTCAGAAGTTGTTGCTGTGCTTTCAACACCAGCGAGTTTTTTATCATTTGCCTTTTTGGGAGTCATCTCTTCATCGCTTGATGACTCCGATGAAGTGAATACTTGACTATTATTATACGAGCTAAAGTTTGAAAATGACACTTTTCTATGTTGTCGGTTTAGCGTATTCGTGCTATCCATAACCGCTATACGTAGTGCTCAATAGCTCTAAAGACTTATATAACACGCTTGTATGCTTCTCTATAGCTATTTTACTTGATTAAAGCCTTTATATAACAGGTCCTTTTTGATGATAATAATTGGCGATGTTAAAATGGGCCTCATTATTTAGTAATACTGCACACCACGTTCGGAATAATGTTTACGGAACGCAGGACCATCCAATAGCTTTAATCCAATATATAAGAGGTTCTACTAAGTTAACGTGAGCTTCCATTTTGCTTACAGTAGTACATTATGTTTTAATGTCGTCGTCTAATTCCAAAGTGATGGGAAATTGATTATATCCTAGTGATGTATAATTCTGGCTGTTTGCGATGAGTACTTGTAATGCCAGTATCCTGGGAAAATGAACAGATATAACTTTCGGACTTTTTCTGATATATCTAGATAGACGTGATTATGATAATTAACGACTTATAACTTTATCGTAAGTGTTTTATACGTATAGTTACACTCCGATTGTCATTGCGGATTAAGCATTACAATCATTATGAACAAATGGTAGCCCAAGTGACCCAAAGAAATATTGAACTTAGTGCTAATGCTGTAAATCTAAATGACTTTCCATTTTCCTGAGTACTTACGGGTACGCTTTGCTCTTGATTTCTCTTACTGTGATCCCTTCATGTCGATTGTGCAAATAGTTGCAATGTTATAACACTAAAACAGTTGCTAGCATTTCTTTATCGGGAAATGTGAATGTTATAAGACAATAGTAAAAGCTCAACCTCAATGTATTACTTGAGCTTAAGCGATATATCTTCAAAGTTTTCTTCTTTTCTGTGTCTCCTTTTGCTTCTACATAATTGATTTTAAAGAAGACCCTTTAAAGATTGCAAGAAATGAGAAAAGAAAAAAAGACCATCAACTCAATAAATCTGCTCAAACAGACGAGTTTTCAATCAGACGATGTCATTTTCTTTCGGGTTTACTGAAGAAGAGCTCTCTGTCGATGATACTGATGGTTCTTTGTTTAGATTTGGGGGCCTGAAACAACCAAATAGAGCCATAGATGTCTTTTCCCTGAAGATTACCGAACAAAACTTGCCGAAATACCATTCCCTAGATACTCTCCTAGATGGACTCAAGGATGTTCGCATAACCTATAATACGAGTGAATCTCCGAGAGGAGGATACAGTGTCTATCGTAGGGAGCTTTTTGATGTTAAGCACCAAGTTATGTGCGAGGAAGAAGATTTAGATACATTTAGTGTTGATGTCCTCTTGAAAGATGGGAAAGAAACCGATGTACAGAAGGATGTCTACGAAGGGGGATTCAAGATTTGGGAATGCTCTTTCGATTTGATTGACAAGTTAGCTGATATGCTTCAATCTGGATCTTTTTTTACATTTAAAAGCATCATGGATTTTGGCTGTGGAACAGCCTTACCTTCGGCTTTTCTTCTAAAGAAGAAGTTTGAGTCTAAAGACACATCAGAGATGCTGTTTCTTCTTTCAGACTTTAATTATGATGTGTTACGTCTTGTTACTCTCCCAAACTTAATAATTCTGTGGGCATCTACATTGTCTAGCGAGACTCTTAAAGAATTGACATCTTCCGAGAGTGGAGATGGCCCGGAATTGGGGGAAAAGGAGTTGTTGTTGAATGGCCCTTTACTTGAACACTTCAAGAGAACTTTGAAGCTGTTCAACGTCACCTTGAAGTTCATTTCAGGTTCCTGGGGTAACCAATTTAATGACCTTGTTGCAGGTGAAGCAATTGATTTAATTTTGTCATCAGAAACAATTTATTCTCCGGAATGTCTTCCTGTTGTTGCGGACCTGATAATAGATATATTAAATCTGTCAGAAAAGAATAATTCTACTGCCTTAGTGGCTGCAAAAAATATTTACTTTGGCGTAGGTGGGTCTGTGATAGAGTTCGTGAATTACATTTCCGCTAGATTAACGTCTTCCTTATCAGTCTCTGTTGAAGAAATAACTAGCTCACATGTCAAGAGATCAATAGTTTCCATTGAACACGTTTCTGCGTAGGCAGTATATTATTCGCTTAAAATTCTGTTACCAGATATACTATCCTTACATTTTTGTATATTCAAAACTCATGTATATACGTAGTAATAAATGCATATTGATATAAATGCTTTGTGCAGCTCTCTCAAGTTAACTCAGGCCCCAAAATCCGAGTAAGTGCTTGACAAAAAGTCAAAAATATGATCATTCGCACGACCTTCTCTTCTCGCTCAATCACCTCCTCTGTAATTATTTCCGTTCAATGTCAATAGACAAAGACACTTGGAAGCAAAAAGTTAACGAAATTTTGTAAACTAGTGTTGATATTAAGGTATGTTAGAACTAAATTGTTAAATGCTTTGCTAAAGTAACTCATGGACATATTTTCAAGCGTTGAAGGATACATTATGAGTGGAGTCATTTATTCGTTTTCCTATATCTAAAATTCTACTCTAGACAGTTAAGAAACAAAAAATGAATAATGAAATGAGTAAGAAAGTTGTGAATATTACTGCGTAAATTTTAATTATATGTATGAGGGGATAAAAGAGGATTGTTCGTTATTCATCTTTGTAAGTAAGGCTGCTGTTGGTTTTTAACCCTTTATCGAAAGTGGAAAAAAAATTAACGCCGACTTTACCGTACATTGTTAAAAAAATAAAAACACACAAGAAGTAATTTAGATGATGAATTACAGACTACTAAGCTGTAGCTTGATACAGCTATCACTCCACTTCGATAGAAATGTTTTTAACTGAACAGTTGTTGATAGTTTCAAAATCCTTAAGTCGTCCCTTTACCATATTGCTGTCCAATCACAAAGCCAGCAACACGCTATAGATCTGAAAAATATCATGCCATGAATTTGGAGATCGCAAATACTAACATAATCGTAGCTAATATGTTCCGTCAATCAATTCAGAGACTCGGTGTTCGTTATCAATCTTCAGTTGCTAAGGTTGTTCCAAAGCCTTTGTCGGTTGCATACGTCGCCAAGTTAGAAAACAGATGGGAAGGATTACCAAGGGAAGATCAAACTCAGTTGATAGATGAATTGAAGGCAAGAATGGAGTTGCCATGGCAAGAATTGACTCATGATGAGAAGAAGGCTGCTTATTATATTTCATTCGGTGAATGGGGTCCAAGAAAACCATTATATGGACCAGGTGATAGAGCTAAAGTTCTCTACGGTGTCTTAGGTGGCATTGGTTTAGCTGTTGTATTATTTGCCGGTATCAGATCACTCGGTCAACCAGGACCTGTTTCCTTAAACAAGCAATGGCAAGAAAAATCAGATGAATACTTGAAATCTAAGAACGCCAACCCTTTCACTGGTTATTCTCAAATTCAATAAGTGGTTTCAACGAATATTTCAGAATGGGCTTTCATAATGAATTCCTAATTAATTAGGCCACTTTATAAGATTTATTAAAGTTGGTTTGCAATTCATTTCCACTGGTTAATTGTTCTCTCCACTTAGAGTTAAATGAACTATGCATTTTTAGCCAATGAACGATAATACACCTTTTGTTACTGCGTTTTGACAGTTGAAACTACAAAAGCATATGTATTCCTAAAATAATATTTTCAATATATGATCATTTGTAAGATATGACTTTTTAGTAATGTAAACGTATGACTACTTCATAAATTAATACACCTACTAATATGTTTAACAGATATACTTAAATATACTTTCTATTATACAATTGTGTACGAGATAGAAACTGCGCTAATCATCGTCTTCCAGAGGACCAAATTCTCCTTCGAAAATTATTGCGCCAGCCTTTCTTCTATTCTCGATTATTATACATTCATTCATCTCTAACATCATTTTTGCGGTTGGTCTGTCGAATGGATTAGGTTTTAGCATCTTATTGACTAGTTTGTCTAATTTCATAGAATCACGGTTCACTAAAAATTCTGGAGCCCCAGAGGGAACTAGTTCATGTAAACCTTTAACAGATTCAGGTATATTTTGCAAAGTGGGTGTATTAAGCTGGTCGGCATGGTTTAAGGATTTGCTCGAGTATACGAGAGAATTGTAAGACGTGAGAGATGAGAAGTTCTGGTGTTGAAGAAAATCGCTAAGGTTATCACTTGATAACTTACCGGCATCACTTAAATCTCCACTTCTCAATTTCCGCCAAGGAGTTCCATTCTCTGGAAGTATTATATTTGCTGCTGTTTCAAGAATTATCAAGCCAACACTAAATATATCGGCGAATGGCGTGTATATCTTGTCATTGATCAACTCTGGTGCAATGTAATTTCGGTCTCCTTCAAGATCAAAATCTTTTTCCAATATCGGTAATTTGGTTGCCAAACCAAAATCACCAATTTTTAGCGATCCTTCAAAAGTTATAAAGATATTGGCGGGTTTTAAATCTAGATGTAAATAATTCTTCAGGTGAATGAACTTCAAGCCGTTAAGGATTTCAATTAAGATTTTCCATATTCTAAATTCATCAAGTTTGTAACTCTTGTTCTCTTCCAAGAAATCAAATAAAGATCCGTTGTCGCAGAATTCTGTCATTAAGTAGTAATAATAATTGAAATCCCAGGCTTCAATAAAATAAACTAAGTTTTCTTTTCCTTCTTCCTGTTCCTGTAAATCCTCAGTTTCGTTATCCTTAACACTAGTTAAAACTCTTAGAGCGTCAATTTCCCTCATTATACTCTTTTTCTCGAGCTTTCCTAAAATAGGTTTTTTTGTTCTTTTGATTGCAAACTTCTGATTTTGAAATAAACATTCATATGCAATAGAGAACTCACCAGATCCAATATACTTAATATTTGACATTCCAAATTTCTCAGCCAAATGATCGTCGATCTTAGATGGTTTTTTGGCAGTGCTTTCATTTCTGAACAACGAGCTGACGGGTGTAGAAGGCTCTTTGTATTTGTTTTTCTCTATATTATTTTGAACTCGTGAAAAGTTCACTGGGCTGAAGTTAGCAGGTATGGAGTGCGATTTCGTAACCGATTTGGTAGGTGTTTCAGGAATTGCAATATCTAACTCAGATTCCAAATCAAGGTCGAACTCAGAGTTCGATGCGTTATTATTCCGGTTTTCTTTACTAGAAATTTTGAACACACTAGAAGATGAATCATTGAACTTATTAGAGTACGGTTGGGGTATGTTCCTTCCATATTCAACAGATTGATCAAGGGTACTTTCATTATCATCAACATCGCTTTCAGTGAAGTTAACCACGTTAATAAGAGAGGATTTATTGGTATTAACTGGAATGTGTGGATTTCTCTTTATTGGTGTTTCTGGAGGTAGCTTTCTTACTTCCTTAACTGAATCTTTTTTCAACAATCCAGTTGAACGGAATGCTGCTTGTAATGGTTTTACAAACTCATATGATTTATTCTCTTTATCATCAAAATCTTGGTTTAAGGCTTTAGGTTTTCTGCGACTGATTTGATTGTTGTCTTCATGGTAATCGTTCAGATCGTGGAAGATAACCATCGAATTCATCGAGGAATTAGATGACTTTCTGTTTTTCGATGGACTATCAATTTCAATGCCATCGAATCCATAGTAATCAATGTTAATGCAACTAGGAGAAGAATTTGGTTTAGGTAATGGAGATTTAGTAAATTTTGTTTTCCTTAGCTTTTTTGAGGAAAACTTATCATTGGTACTAACGTTTAATTCACTGAATATATTACCGGGTGACTTCATGGGTTTCTCAGGAGTGGAACGATTTGGTGATATTATAGCGTCCTTATCCGCATTTTTAAACATCTTAAATCCTTTTGTTCCTAACTTCGAAGGTGAATACTCTTTTGGTGATTGGTTATAAAATGTGGATTTGGCGGTGGTCATCGTGAAGTTCTTTGATTTTGCGGAAGAAGGTGAAGGTGACTGACTTACTAACTTGTGAGGCCTCTTGAATTTATTGTGAAATGGACTAGTCGTATTAGGACTATTCATGTTATGCACTGTGTCATCTTTCCTTGGTGACAATGAGGCAGATGTTAACTTTGAATCGATTGAAAGATTCAAAAATTTTGATGATCTTTTAATTGATGACTGGGAATGTGTCTTATCAAACTCTTGGCTCTGGCTACCAAATAACTTTTGTGGGCCCAATAGAGTCATTGTTGCACTTTGGTACTCTGTAGCGTCTTCATCCATTTCATCATCTACGTTGGAAATGTCATTGCTTAAGAAATCGTCTATCCTATCACGACAGTAGTCCTGCTTCACATTAAATGGTGGACTCTTATTTATCGTTTTCTTTTTCTGTCTCATTTCATCTTTGATATCATCTAAAATCAAACTGTTAAATGATCGTGAAATTTGGTTATTAGCGAAGTAATCTAATTGGGTATTATCTGCGCTTGTATTATGTTCATTTACCTCATTTTGTTCTGAACTAAGATTGTCGATGGATGTTTGGTTTGTAGAGTTCGAAGATGAAGGCGCACTGTTAGTAGGTGTAGTACTTGTACCCGCCGTTACTGAAAGTGCTCTGTTTGGACGCAGATACTTCATGTTTATATTAGTATACTCTCAGTTGATGGAGTAAATGATTGTTTTCTCTTCTTAACTCTAATTGTAATGGCGGCTTCCTTAACGTTCACTCGATGGTTATTTCTTTGCTTTTGTATCTCTGTTTACGCAGTGTCGTTATGTGGTTTGTATGTCTATAATTATTGTTATCGTCGTTGGCACTGTCAGTTCTAAGCTACTACTGGTTTCAAGTCAGCACGCTAAATTCCGTGTCAACTAGTCGCTTGATAATTCTCAGTGGCGCTTCCTCACGTAACTCTCTTCGTGATAGAGTAATAGCTTGTATTCAGGGTTCGTTGTTAAGTCTAACAGTTTAATATCACCACTCTCTAATAATAGTCTGAGATTTTGCGTGACGTGTTAATGGCGGTAAAAGCACTCAAAAGGCCCTGTTGAATCTCCAAACGTTTTCTGCCTCGAGTATTTTTTTTCAATTTACCCGTAAGGTGCCAGGTTTACACCGTTGATGGTCCTTTGTAAGGTATCCGCTCTTTGTTTCGTTAGAGATTAGACGATGTCGTTTAACGATTGTTTATTTTGCTGTAAATAATTGGAACGCGGTATTTAGGGTCTCATCCAGATTTGGAAGATGTAATAGGTGAGCATCCTTATGTAATCCTAGACCTCGCCTTCACACGTTAGTGAAGTCAGGTATTGTATATAGGCTAATTAATATGTGCGTCTACCATTCTTCAAGTCCATCGCAGACCTCTCATCAGGTTCTCCTGTCATCGGAAAAGAAGAAACGGAATAGACAAGACCGACTCATTATTCGTTTTTCTCAGTGACACATCATTTGAACTAAAACGGTGGCTGCGATCCAGATCTGTTTTTTTATTTTTGGCCAGGGAAGTAACTTTCCTGGTGAATGAGATAATTAATATTAAGAGCTTTTAGTTTAGGACAATAATTGTTTGTCATCAGTCGTAATTATGGCATTTATCCAGTAAACTAACTACACTACTCATGGATTTTCGCAACAGGCTCTAGTGCAGTGCCTTAGAATTCGGTTCTCATTTGCAATTGATTTTGCCAGTATGAACTTAGTAATCCGCGACATTTTATTGGCTCGTGCGCTATCACTAATTAAATGTTAAAATGTACGTTTAATATCTGTATAAAACTGTAAAAAGTTTAGGAATCGTTTACTAAGTAAGACCACTGTTTAGATCTTAATTTAACTTGATTGAAGATCCCTTAGAGTGTGACGACAGGTCGGTTCATTCTGTTGTGGGTTTGGCTCATGATGATGCAAAGAGTCTATTGATAATAGCATATAGAAATAAAATAAAAAGTGAAGAAGAGTTATAGAACTTGTCAAATAGAAAGGGGTGAGTGAGTACCTTGAACAAAGGAATATTCGACAAAGAGTAAGTTATTCATTTGAAAAAAAACGCATGTCAGTGAAGCGATGACAAATAAAGATAGTTTAGTTGAAGTGGTACGAAATGCTGAAGAGAATAAAGAGACTTCACAAAGTAGTACAACCCAAATAACAGGCCCATCAGAAACTTACGTTGGTCACAATAATACAAATAAAGATGGAAGTTTGAAGAAGGAAGGTTTTGATGCTGTTATTGTGCCTCAAGAAGTTGATGGACAACAGTGTAGCAACTGTAAAACTACGAAGACACCGTTATGGAGACGTGCTCCAGACGGAACGTTAATATGTAACGCTTGTGGACTTTACTTGAAAGCCAACAATACACATAGGCCTGTTCATCTTAAAAGGCCACCAAACACTATTTCGATAGAAACTAGCGAAGCAAGCTCTTGTAAAGGAGACGGTAAATGCAATGGAACTGGTGGTTCTGCGGCTTGTAAGGGTTGTCCTGTTTACAACAATAGAGTAGTTATTAAGAAAGAAACTAGTCCCACAGAAGAAAAGCCTCAAAAAGAATTGTCAGATCTGTTGGCAATAGCATGTTTCAACTGCGGAACAACAATCACTCCCTTGTGGAGAAGAGATGATGCAGGTAATACTATTTGTAATGCGTGTGGACTATATTATAAACTTAATGGGTCTCATAGACCTATGAGGATGAAGCGAAACACCATAAAGAGGAGAAAGAGGAATTTAAGCCTGCTGAAAAAGGAGGAGTCAGACACCAGTACAGAGGAAGTAAAGCAGAATGCTGAAGTTATCTCGGAAAGTACTGTACAAGGGAGTCGTGCCACTGGCTCACCAAAATCCCTTCCTTCTCCTTCCTCCGTTATTCCTCAGTCTTATATTGAAGCCCCAACATTACCTACCCCTAATATTTCTTATTACTCACCATATAATGGTTCAAGACTACCGAAGGTAGCTGCACCTCATTCATTACCAGGAATTCCTTCTCCTATGGGAACTCATCTTCCGCCTGTGCATCATACGTTTTATCGTTCACCACTTGACCAGGCTAGGTCGACTTCACCTTATTATCAGAACCTGTTTCCTCAACTTGATCAGAGCATAAAATTACCGGTGATAACAGGTTCCAACTTCGGCTCTCCTGGGATTAGACGTGATGTTCCTCAAGGAGCATCTAAATTGGGGAAGGATTCTAAAGGCCAAAGTCTTCCTGACATTAGAACGGAAAAATCCTCACCTCGTAATTCTACACCTGTATCAATTGACTTTACGACGTCTGAGAGTAACATCAAGCCACTAAAGAAAGGAGCCGGCAAAGATAGTCCTGTTGATCTTTCAATCAATGGCTTGTTAAATGAAAAGTAAATTATGTAAATATTTATAGGGTACCTTAATATCACCAGATAAATAAGAAAGGTTTGTATTAACTTTTGCTGCGCAATTTCATAGACTGCAAAAAACTGTGAATAATGCATAAATATATAAAAAAAGAGAAGATACTCGAAAAGTGTGAAACCTCGTATTACATATCTAGCTTGCAATAAATAGCTTTCAAGGACGATCATACTTGTCCCTAAACGTCGATTTCCTACATAACTATCCAATAACACCTATATAATTTCTAATTTATTATAGCTACATCACATGATTTGGTGTAATCAAGGTTGAAAATTTGGCCTTATCATCTTACGACTCGAAGCTATCATAGTTAGAGGTTTCAATATGTTTTTAGTACATACAAACTCCAAATTTTTAGGTGGGAAGAGACAAGGATATCCTTAGAAATGACTGATTTGGATAGTGTTCAAGTTGATCATTCAATTACAAGAAAACTAAAGGATATAGCTGCTGGGTTTATTGGTGGTGCGACACAAGTATTAATAGGCCAGCCAGCAGATTTGGTGAAAATTAGATTGCAGACATCATCTAGCCATACTACATCGACAGAGATAATTAAGAACGTACTCAAGAATGAAGGAGTATTAGCATTTTACAAAGGCACATTACCTCCCTTGTTTGGAGTTGGCGTCTGCGTCTCCCTTCAATTTTACGGGTTCCATGAAGCGAAAAGATACTTTCTTCAAAGAAACAAAACCAACGAACTTTCATTATGGCCTCAAACTTACATATCAGGAGCTGCAGCCGGAATCGTTAACACTCCTGTGACAGCACCAGTCGAACAGTTGAGAATCCTAAGTCAATCGAGTACCTCCAAATCCAGTCCATTGATGTCCAAGGTGAAGCAAATTTATAAAGATTATGGGGTTACGAAGGGTATATATAGAGGATTTGGAATCACGCTATTACGTGAGACCCAGGCATATGGTATTTGGTTTTTGACCTATGAATCTCTTATTAAATATATCATTAAATGGAGAGGTTACAAATCAAGAAGCGATATCAAAACCCCAGAGCTTTTGGCAAGTGGTGCAATTGCTGGAAATGCTCTTTGGCTATCTTCATATCCTCTAGATGTAATTAAATCAAACATCCAAAGTGATAAGTTCGGTCGTGAAAGCACATACAATTCCAGCATTTCAAAAACTGCTAAAATTATTTGGTCGACGCAAGGATTCCGAGGCTTTTGGAAAGGATTGGGACCTTGTCTTTTAAGAGCAGTGCCTTGCAGTGCCGGAACCTTTGCTAGTGTTGAGTTAGCCCTTAGACTTATGGGTTAATACGGTGATTTCCTTTAGAAAAAAATTCTATAAATTACAATGTATGATTTATTTTTAAAATGTTTTTGTAGACATCATATGAAGTGTTCACTGATGCAATCAGAAAACGTCTAGTGTGATTTCTCTGACTGCAAACTGCTTTTCAAAATTATAAAAACTATTGGTTCATAGAGAATAATATTAAAATACTGCATATACCACAACCAATAGAAAATGTCGATTTTCATGAAGTAATCAAATTAAATACTTTTCGATATTCACCAGAACTCATCAAACATTGAGAGTATTCAAAGAACATAGGTGAGAAGTAAAAACCGATAGATATGATTTCTAGACAACTTCTCTCTACTAGATCATTAGGCTTACAAGCCCGTATGTTCAGCTTGAGCACCAAGTGCTTAAAGCCAAGTGCTATTGCTGTTACAGAATACTTGCCAACAGCAGGCTCGACACAATCAGTATGGCCAAAGGGTTTCAGAGCACCAAAGCCAAAAACATGGGAAGAAAGTGGTGAGAGTGCATTGAGCAAGGCCACGAAATTCTTCTTCTTGAACGAAATTGCAAGAGGTATGTACGTTTGTTTGGAAATGTACTTTAGAGCCCCATACACCATTTACTATCCTTTTGAAAAGGGACCTATCTCTCCAAGATTCAGAGGTGAACACGCCTTGAGGAGATACCCTAGTGGTGAAGAAAGATGCATTGCCTGTAAATTGTGTGAAGCTATTTGCCCTGCTCAGGCTATTACTATCGAGGCTGAAGAGAGAGCTGACGGATCAAGAAGAACTGTCAAGTATGATATAGACATGACCAAATGTATATACTGTGGTTACTGTCAGGATTCATGTCCTGTTGATGCTATTGTGGAAAGTCCAAACGTTGAATATTCTACACAAACCAGAGAAGAGTTGTTATACAACAAAGAGAAGTTATTGGCAAATGGTGACCAATGGGAGCAAGAATTGCAATACTGCATTGATGCAGATGCTCCATACCGTTAATGCTTTGGCACTGTTGTCGAGGTGTGTACTCCTTCATTCATGAGACACACATTTAATGCCAAAGCAAACTCCAAAATATCTATATTGCATATCGACTACTAAATTACTTAAAAACTCAAAATTACCATCAAATACTTTCCAATTATAATACAGTGATAGGTGAGTACAGCAGTTTTGGCACCTATTATTTTTCAGGGATAGTCCACCTTCTGCACGATTACAATCACCGAAAACATTGTTGAAGAGGTTCCCTTGGATTATTTTTCTAAGCATTTATGATTATTCTGTAGTTGTCTTTTAAGTTAGCAACCTTACTTGAACTATATTTCTGCTCTTTATAATATATAGTCTCAGAAATCAATATCTGATGATATTATAAATAAAAAAAAAAAAAAAAAAAGATTTGTGTAATGTTCCGTAGTAAAACCAGGCTTACATTTCTCGCGTAACTAAAAAGAGTTTGAGAATGAGTGGTGAAATTTAGGGGAGTGTGATTTAGGAAACTGTAGGCACAAGATTTAACATAACTAAAAGAGAAGAAGCACACTTCATAACAGGATAAAGGCGCCCCCTTAGTCAAAAAAAAGTGATATAACATAGCCTGACTAGTTTGTTAATATTCGTTTCATAAGAAGGCTATAAAATTGGAACTAAATATAGAAGGAAATCTCTAGACACTATAAAATATACACCAGAAAGGCAGGGGTGAAAAATCGACTTGAGACATGAACGGTAATCCTTCCTTGATGAACGGATCGGGAAGCCGGGGGTTGAGTGATTACGACGAATTTCTGTCACCGGAAAAGTTCAACAGCAGTAACGTTTTCGTCCAACCGCCGTCTAAGAACGTAGGAATAATGAACTACTCACCAAGGCATTCGAAGAAACCAAGTTCGTTAGGAAATCGAAACATGAAGAATTTATCATTAAACCTATCAGACGATAATGATGGAACAAAACCCTTCGAAGACACAGATTCAGATGGTTTCCAAACCATTCAAAGCATACAACTGTCAACGATGGCCAGAAAGACTTTAACATTGACAATACCTACTATTGAGCCAACGGCTTCTAACGGCGGTGTACCTTTAGTAACACCATCTGTGACTAAGACACCGAGCCTTCCACCTGCAATACCCGCTGCTAGTGCTCGCTCTCCAGAATCAGTAGACAGCAATAAACCTTACAAAGGCCCCCCAACCCAGTATAAATTCCCAGCGTACGATAATACCAAAGATGAACTGCATACTCATAATAACAACGATCGATTCACTTATCAACCATCTCTATCAGGCCATAATGACTTACAGAGCCCATTCTTCGCTAATGAGGCTGACCGTTCATTGACATCAAAGTTTTCAAATATTTCCATTTATGATACCAATCCCCTACCTGAAGAACTTCAGGAGTCCAACCAACTAGATGCATATCCAAATGGCCCAGCGGATGTGCTAAACAACACACTATTTCTATATTCAGATCCAGAAATGGGTCATATAAATGTGGATATAAATAGCTATGACTTGGTAATTAACGTGGCGAAAGAATGTGATGACTTATCAGCCAAATTCGACTGCAAAGAAGGGGAAAAAGAATACATTCACATTCCTTGGTCTCACACATCATCTATTCTGAATTATTTACCAAGAATAACGCAGAAAATACAAGAATATGATGACAGTGACACCTTAGAGAAGAAGAGAAGAAAAACTCTCATACACTGCCAGTGTGGAGTTTCCCGATCAGCTTGTGTCGTCGTTGCATATTTTATGTTGAAATTCAAAATTGGCGTGAATGAGGCCTACGAACTATTGAAATCTGGAACGGAGAATAAGAGCTATCCAACAAATAGAAGAATAAAATCAGAAGGCTATAAGATCGAAGCATGTGAGAAGATTTGCCCTAATATGAGTCTCATATTTGAGTTGATGGAGTTTGGTGATGCCCTTCCTCTATCCAATGAAGTCTCTTCCTAGATTCTATGTTATTGCATCATTTATTCAAGTAATTCTTAGATTAAATGACGTGAAACCAACCTCTATAGGATAACTATTAGCATTAGTGTAAAATATAGATTATATTTGCGTTTTATTTGGTGGTTAGTCAAGATAACCAATCATATATACAGGAAAATTTAAAAATTTAAAAATTTGAAGCAATTAAATGCTTATTCTATAAGTCAGTACAAAATATTTAAAAGAAGTATTTATCAAATAGGATTTATTAGTGGAGCCATATATTGTTTTAAAGTACATATAGGCAAGTAATAGAAGTTGGGAATTGTGAATTATTATCCTACTCAGATTCCATTGAGGAATATTACTTGACTTAGTACTATGTCATACAACAACAAAGGTTCATCCAACGGTAATTCCCACTATGACTCCAAGTATGGCAACTCATATAATGGTGGGAATAGGATACACAACGGATCTAATGCGAGAAAGAATGAAAGGGATTACATTGGTGGTGGATACAAGCAGAATAACAAATATAACAAATATCAGAACAGAGGTTCAACTTATGGGTACAACTATCCACCTTTAGGTGAACGAAGTTACAGCTATGGTGAATATAGAGATGAGCCTAAAAATGACAGATTTGACTCATCTAATAGAAGAGACAGAGGTAGCTCTTACGTTCCTTCAAGGCCAGTCGCTCGAAGCTATAATTCCACTTCAAGGATTAATGAAGCTCGACTCCAGAACCAAAAGAGCGACAAGACTCAGCCTGGATCTTCTAATACGCAAAAGTTTAAACGGGCAAGTAGCGATGGGCTTGATATTAAAAATGAAGAAAAATCTAATACTACGTTTAAGCCATCAAATATTCTGAACCATACCCAAGGTAATGTGAATGGTGAAGTAGCAAGGATTAATAATTCTATCCAAAAGCCCATGCAATCAAGTGAGAGTGATGAACAAAGAAAAAATTCAAACTTAGGAGATGCTGAGAGTTTTTCAAATAAACCTAATGCAGTTACGGGTGAATTCAAGGAAATAGATGATAATAACACAACCAGACCAAAAGTGGCCGAACCCAATGTTTCTGTTAAAGAAACAAACACAAGTCTCGTGAAGAGCAATGTACAAGAGGATAAGGCATTTTCAAAGGATGTCAAAAATGATGAAAGTAGAGGTTTTAATATTGAAAGTGGAAAGGAAATAGAACATGTTGGTAAAGATTCTGATCAATATGGAAGGAAAGATAAGAACAAAGAATCAACAGCTAAGAAGACAGAAAACACTAAAAGTGAAATGAATGAAAATAATGAAGAAAAAGACCAAGAAAAAGATGTAAATAAAAGTTTACAACCGGGGGACTTAAATGAGAATAGCGACCACACGGCTTCTCCAGTATCTCAATCTCAGGGAATTGCAGATTCGTCAACCTTATCCCCTATTGGAGACTCAGCTGCTTTGAATGACCCATTTTTTTCTACGTTTTCGCCTATCAATGAAAGAGGAAGGAGTGATCACGGAAGTGGTGAAGGTGACAATGTTTCGGATGCCGAGACAGAAATCGCTGATTCTCCCCCACGAATCAAAAAAGGAAAGAAATTTTTGAGAAAGCAGAGCGGTGATAGCTCTCTTAGCTTCCGTAGAAGGGTAGTTGAGAGTTCGGACGAGGGCGAGGTACCTGATCAGATTGATACACGTAAGTCGTATAAAAAACCTTATAAATTGAAGAGAGATTCCAGTGGT
The DNA here is from genome assembly GCA_030570455.1 of Priceomyces medius. Taxonomy (NCBI): domain Eukaryota; kingdom Fungi; phylum Ascomycota; class Pichiomycetes; order Serinales; family Debaryomycetaceae; genus Priceomyces; species Priceomyces medius. The sequence continues at coordinate 156,297 of JAJLVV010000001.1, read as the reverse complement.
CGCTCATTATTGCAGAGGGCATGCGAGAAGGGAAATTTGGAAGAGATAAAAAGCTATATTGATAGAGGAGCTAATGTCAATGAACATGATTTTTGTGGCTTCACTTGTCTTCATGAAGCTGCACTTCAGGGACACAGTGATGTAGTCACATTGTTAGTTAAGCATGGAGCTAATGTAAATGCCCAGGCTGATGAGGCAGGGGATCTTGAAACTCCATTGATCGATGCGGCTGAAAATAAACACTTGGAAACAGTCAACATTCTTCTTGAAAATGGAGCAAACCCGAACATTTTCAACATAGATGGTTTTACTGCCTTAACCAAAATAGCAAATGTACACGAGGATGAAGAAGGATATGAAGAAATAAAACGAGTTTTAGAACAAGCTAAAACGAAATTTTTGGCAGCAGAAATTAACCCTAAGACTCATAACTCAGTCTCTTATCCGGAGTCTATTGTTGATGATCCAAATGAAGGCTATTTCAACGATCTAATCAGAAAGAAAGGGATATATAAGTATGCGGCTGAAGGTGCTAAGGAAATTACGGCAAATTACTTTGTGTCAGGAAATAAACTTGAAGCGAAACCTGACATTCTCTTCTTAGCAGCTAGAAATGGTCATACTGAGCTTGTTGACATTATATTAGGTTTGAATCCTACTCCCTTTGACATAAACTTTGAAAATAGCTGCGGCTTAACTACTTTATTGGCTTCTGTTGGGAGAGGAAACGTACTGGTGGTTGAATCATTGCTATTAAAAGGTGCAGACCCAACTAGATGCCGGAAACAAGATAATTTAAATGCTTTGGAAATAGCCGAAAGATCATTGTACTTCGACTTGACAGAAGTTTCCTTAATTAAGAAATACATGGAAGGGCCAGAACGTAAACATGTTGAGCGTCCTAAAGCGAATCCCGAAGTTTCATCTACAGAATCAAATGACAAGGTCAAAGATGAAAGTAAGAGGATCGAGAACACTACAACAGTATCAGCAAAGGAAGAAAAAACGCAAAAAGGTAATCGAACACCAGAGAAGAGAAAGCTCGATAAAGATTTGGCGCTGAATGAGAATAATAGTAAAAAATTGCATAAAAGTAGCCCTGATACAAATTATAAACCTGAACCAATGTATGAAGTTAAAAAAGAACAGTCCCCCGTTTTATCTGATCATGGTGAAGAAGAAGAAGAGAAGCTCCTGGGAATGAAATCTGACAAACCAAGATCCAAAAGCTCAACTCGAACTGCGTCTCCTTCTCCGTTAACATACACTGCACCCTCCAAAGCTCAAGAGGAACAACGAACAAAGAATGCCGAAGAAGCAAGAGTGTGGCAGGAAAAGGTCGAAGCCAAGAAGAGAGCAAGAATTGATATGTTTTTGAGATCTGAGAAAGAAAAGGAGAAGCGAAGAAAAGAGGAGGAGGCAAAGAAGCTTGAAGAAGAGAAAAAACTAGCTGAGGAGAAAGAAGAAGAGAAGAAACGTATGATAGATGAAGCAGAAAAGAGAGAGAAGGAATTATTGGAAAAGAAAACCAGTATGCAATATGATTTGATTTTAGAGCAGTACCCAGTTGGTCTAAGAACGGCCAAATTTGGGGTGGAGCTAACTTCAAATGACATCCTCAAAAGCTCACCTTTGTATTTATTTGAACTCAATGGATCTCACTATGTTATAGATTTGCAAGTGGCACTTTTAACTGGTCTGCCAACATCTTCTTTCAAGACAAACTCTCAAAAAGAATCTTCCATTGAACTTGACTCAATTAATAAGTCGAAGGTCTGGAGCTTATTTTTTCCATTCATTGGAATAGATTTAACAGATGACTTAGCAAGTTTAATGGCTGAAGGTCATACCAAGTTTCAAAATCTCTCTTTGTACTTTCTTAATTATGAATCAGTCACAGATATTGTTAGAAACAAGTTTCCTTTAACTTACAATCTTATTTGGGAAAAGCAGAAGTCTGCAAATGTGAGCCTAGAATCACTTCAACCTTATGAGAGAACACTTCTTTCTAACATTACTTCAGACCATGAGTTAGAAATTGATTTGAAATCATTAGAACAGAAGTCGTTTTTACCCCCATACTTAAAGCACAGGAAAGACTCTTTACGTGCTATACATTCAGCTTTTTCACCATTATGGTGAATGCTTATATATATGTCATTACCTTTTTCATGTTGTATTATTAATAAATTATTATATTTGCTTGAATAAAATTTAGTTGATTGTATCAACACATACTTTTGGGCGTCTAATTTTCATCAATGGAGACATTTTTTTTGAGTTCGCAAACAATTCAACACGTATATATCGAGTATTACTATAGTTAAACAGACGGAATAAGTTTAGAACACATATTTGTCATGGAACTTTTACCAGACGGTCAGAAGAATACCGCAACGGAAGTGGTTTGGGAAGATCAACAGAAGATTAATAAATTTTCCACATTGATTAACAAGAAAGATGAAATGCTTGAATCGCTAGAAAAACTTAAAACAGAAAAGGGTTACATAGATGACTTGTCATTGGAATTGGAATTACTTGATGAAGACGAAAAAATACAGTACAAAGTAGGTGACATATTTGTTTACATGAAAGTTGAGTCTGCAATCAAGAGAATAGAAAATGAGAATGACGTTTTGGATAAAAAAATAAGCGAAATAGATACAGAAGTTGAAGAAACAGAGGAAAAGCTTACCACTTTGAAAAAGGAACTATATGCAAAATTTGGCAACAACATCAACCTTGAGAGATAGGTTAAAGCTTATGTATGATAGAATTAAACATAATACATTTAATAAAGGTAACTAGTGAAAGTTTTGAGCTCTCGTAACTTCTGAAAAAGTCTGAATTTATTTAATTTTCTCTCGCAGTCTACTGTTCACCAGAGAAACCCAACCGTAGCATCATTTCCGAAAATACTGTTGCAATTATTAGCTACTTCAAGGTTACGTTCAGACTGGTGAACTCTACAGGGTTTGCAGATTTTATATTCAAAAGTTCCCCCAAATAGTACAACGGGCACTCTATAATATTGTCGAAATAGAATGTAAGAGGTATGTTAATGACCTTGTCAAAAAAGCATAATAAATACAAGCTGAATTTCAACACTCCCAAGTTAAAAGCTAACCAGGCAATTTAAGATTATAATACTCCTTCTATTAATACTGCCGCTTTCATAGGATTTACTTTTTATTTTTCGGAACAAAAAAAGAGCGGGAGCGTGCAACTAAAATAAAAACATTTAGTTGCAGCCACTTTAATGTGTGTAGATTTTTTTTATTTTTACAACCAATACGTGAAGTGTTGTCTTCATTAAGATTTTCAAAAGGAAAAGATATAAAACAGATAAATCGAGCATTTAAAAACAATCTGACTTTAATCTATAGACTCCAATAGTTTTAATTCAGTCATAAAGTATAAACGCCACATCAGATAGCGCGATTGATATATATAAGACTAGGGAATAATTTGATAGCTATGTTAAGTTTATATAAAAAGTGGTCATCACTGGGATTTAGCTTAGGAGGTGATAAGGAAAACGTCTTTTCAACAGAAGATAGTCTCGATGGGCAACCACCAAAATATGGTGTTGACTTTCTCAGTTGCAAAAATCAGTACTTCAAAATGATCTTAAGCGTTACAAACAATGAAGTATATATGAAAGGTTTGAAGAAAAATGAGATCATCTCAAATGGATTTCAATCTCTACGTGGGTCTGTTACCCTTGTTGTGCTCCAGCCATTTTGTACTAAGGAAGTTTCAGTTAAATTTAGGGGTTGGAAGTATGAGACAGTTTATGAGGTTTATAGGAGAATAAGCACCGAAAACACTTCCGTCAAAGAGATGGAGGATCGTAGGAAAAAAATAATATTTGAAGGCATAATAGAAGACATATTGAGGTGGAATCATCATAAAGAAGAGCATCTACCTGTTGGAATATACAATTATCCATTCCAATTTATTATAGATCCGCAATTGCCGGAGTCAATAATCTCAACTTATTTGAATATAAGATACCAGCTCGATGTTGTTATTTCATATCAGCTGGACAATCATCAACAAATTCTCAAAGAGTCTAAGGAAGTGAAGTTGGTTAGGTGTATTTCAGATAATTTTATTGAATATACAAGTCCAATTATTGCGACAGGTAATTGGAGAGAACTTGTTGTATATGAGTTCAGCCTCCAGAACAGAATAGCATTCCAAGGTTTTCCCTATAATATAGAAATTAGTTTGTACCCTTTGAAATTGGAACAATGTTTTCAGGTTCATAAGGTAACAGTGACATTAATTCTGCGTTTGCAGTTTGAAGTACTACACCCATACAAAGCTGATAGCAGCATCAGTTTAAATAAACATAACGAGATACATAGGCATTTGATATACCACAAGGATATCACGTCTAGTGATTGGAACGTCTCTAGTGGACTGCAGCAGTTAAGTATTGATGTAACCTTACCGAAATTTATTTCTTCCACTAACCACAGAAAAGTTGTTCACCCATATTTTTGCAACAATACTGCTGTAGGCTTTTCTTGTGGCCATAGCCTAAAAGTGAGCCTTGAAATTAGTGAACTCAAAGCACTGACTAACCAAAGTTGGGATTCAAGAGTTTCGACAGAATCATCAACACCATCCAAGACATCTCATAATTTCAACATCCCAGGATTTTCAGCTTATCACAGAAAAAGGAGTAACTTAAATAAGTACAAAAAAGTTGAGCTTTCCTATTCAACTCCAATTTTCTTATTAAGCTCTCAGTCTATTAATGGATCGGCTACTCCACCTCAATATTCTCATTCTTCAGACTCTTTGAATAGCAACTATAGAAATGATCTCGTGGATGACCAAGAACTTAGCGAACTCACTGGCATTGATAATATGACACCGCCAAGATATGAGTCTCTATAACACATGTGCAACAATGAAAGTGCTTAGGCCTACATTAAATTATTACAATGGTGGAGAAGTAACACTTTCCCTTTTAATTTATTATAATACAACTGAACCAATTATTACAGCTCATTACTCGTCATCACTGTTTTCATAAGTTGGGATATCTTCTAAAACATGAGTATCATTCTCATTATCTTGGAATGTCTTCTGCTTTTTAGCAGGTGGGGGCTTAGAAGCCAGAGATACCGAGCTGCTATGTTGCTTCGATTTTTGTGATCTTTCTAAGGCCCTATTTTTCCATTCTTTTGAAATCAAAGGACATGCTTTAATAAGTTCGTCCTCCTCAACCCCATCCTGGATACTATGCAATATTTTTTGAACAACAGATGCATGATTTCCATTGCTTTTATCATTTCTAAATCTATTCATTTCCCAATACCCAGGCTTTGAAAGCAATTTACGACATTCAACAATTCTTCCTTGTAATGGTTCATTTAAACTTTTCAACTTTTCCCAATCTTCGTCTTCTAATTCCAACTTGCAAAAGTCGTCATAGTCGTCTCCTCCTTTCCATACTTTTAATTTTATTATATCTGGTTTCGAGTCGTAATCGATATAGGAAGAGTCCGGATCTCTAGGATCCATGTCAGGATCTTGGTAAACATTAAATACAAACTCCATTTTATAGTCTACAGTGTTTTCATGGGCTGGCTTCCATTTCAATAAAGTGTTGTCAGTGCCAAATATATATGGTGTTTCAGCACATGTGAAAATAAGTCCATCAGATTCATGAAACAACTGCTCCTTTTTACTGAGAACATCATCTGCATGGTAAGAAGATGTCATGAGTTTTAAGCTCACTTTGAATGGGAACTCAGGTGAATTGACTATATCTGCATTAGCTTTTTTGAAAACATCAAATGGTTTCATGACATTTTCAGTGACGTAACCAAGTCTCGTAGGAAGGGTTCTTTTGGTAATGTCTTTTCCATTAATGGCCAATGCATCGAAAATAATAAATCTGAGAATAGGTGTACTTCTATTCTTGGTTTCAAGCACTAGCTCGCCATCTAGAAGAGTTCCATGGTGATAAGTTTTACCTTTACTTTCATTAGTGCTTAGAGGAAAATGTATACTTGGAACATAATAATATTCATTTTCACGTGTAATGAGGAAAACACCTTCACCTTTCTCGGGGTGATTGATTATGAAAAGTAAACATCTTAAACCATCTGTTTTTTCGCAAACATAATAGTCTTTCTTCATTAATGTTTCTTCTAAGTGATACCTTTCAAAAGAGACTGGTTGAGAACCTGGAAAGTGTGGATTTTTCCTATTCAAGAGGTCTGCAACCATTAGCCTTAATTCATGTGTTTCTTCTTTATCTAATTTAGTGCCAGGGATATTGGGCATATCCCTATCATCGAACAGAATCATGTTGCTGGTGTATAACTGGATTTAGGTAACAACGGTAAATATCATTAAACTATCATGTTGAAATAAATTTCGACATTACAAATGTCGTCTTTTGCGCGACATTGAATAACTACAACAACATTCTGTCCAAAGTTGAGTTGAACCTTGATCCGAAAATCCAGTAAAACTTACAATTTTATTACTCTATTTACCAGATTCTATTAAAATTTTATACTTTCAGCTCAAGATATCCACAATTGATATTTTAGAACGATTTTCGTTCATAGAACCGTGCCTTCTATGGTCAGATACTTGAGGCTTGTAGACATCGGTCACATTATCACAAGGGTTCGATAAACCATATGCTTCACCATTTAAGGGAGCATTGATCAACGACACTAAACTCTCACCTACATCATCAGCATCACCATTCCGATCTTCCTCATTTTGAGATGAATGATGGCAGGATTGACATAAATAAGATTCAAGTTCAGAGCCATTAACTAAGCTATTTGTCCACCACATTGGAGACGACCAAGTTTTACATCTATGACATGATTTTTTCTGACTTGGCCTCTCAACAACTATCCCATTAGCCAGATTAAACAATTTGAGATGCTGGTTTTGCATCTTCTGGCCCTTTTCTTTGTTTTCAAATATTTGGCGATTATTTATGTAACTGTATGACTTGAACTGAGGACCAGAGAACTTCGTTATGTTTGTTTTCATGACATCTTCCAAAAACAAGCTTATTAAAGGTTTCTGCTCCTCCTTATTCCCGTTAGTTCTACTTCCTAAAGTTCTTATGCTGAAAACAGTTTCACTAGTTTGGTCATGCTTTGGACAAACCATAATAGGTATCAATTTACCATAGTAACCATTAACTTTTGTCAACTTAAAGTCTCTGACATTTGATGACAGAGAATCTAGCTTAAAGCCAAGCTTAAAGTTTGGAGTATCTTGAGCGCAAGTAATATGATACTTATTTGAACTGGCTCCAGACTTCTGACATATATCACAAGGAATCATTGATCCATTCAAGGATTTACATATACCACATCTTGAAGAGTAGTTTTCTAAATGAATCCTAGACACACATTCAATGGAAACACTATTATGAATGGTCTCACGAATAGCTTTCCCATCTATCGATTCATCTTTTAAAAACCTTTTGGACGTCCAGGAAATATTTTGAGCAGGTCTAAAATCCACGCAATCATAGTTAAACAATGCACATAGCAAATGGCACCATTTGCCCGAATCATTTATCGGTTTCAAAAAATCAGGTCTGACCAACGGTGAACCTAAAACAGAAAGCTCATAATTTGATTCATTAGCTAAGCATAGAGAGCATGAATATAACGTGGAATGATGAGGCTTAAGATCATTAACACACATCTCACATAGCCATTCTTTAACTGGTCTTGAAATTTGATCAGGAATTGTCAACCCAACACAAGAACTGTGCACATTTACACCACAATGTGAGCAAATTAGCATTTCAGATACTGAAGCACCTGACTGGACATGTTCACGACAGAAACAACATTTTCGATTATTAACATCAAATGGAAGCTCAACTGAAAGATGTGGTATTTGCATCGTTTGGAGTTGGCTTGTTAAGTCGGTGAGTTGTCTTTTCCTGTAGTTCTTAACAATCTCCGATAGAATTTGTTCTGACATTATCGGTATATTCTTTCTGTCAATCTTGAAGGGAGAATCTGGTTCTGGATGCAAATAATCGAAGTTTATAATTGGGTTAAACACTTTGCTTGATAGTTGAGAAGATTTACGTTTTCTTTTCGGAGCTTTAGTCGCAGAAGTACTTTCCGCCACATTTCTTCTTTCTTGGGGAATTTTAAGGCTAGGAGAACTGCCATCATCACTTACCCTTTTCCGTTTTCTACCAACACTGCCAGCCTGCTTCTCAACCTTAGGTTTAACTTCCTTGGAAGAAGGTTTAGAGCTCTTAGGTTCAGCTGTTAACTTAACCGATGATTTCTTTTCTCCCTTGGTGTTCAGTTTACCTTCTGGCTTTTCTTCGTTGTTTGAAGGGAGCTTAGAAATTTCCTTCTTCACACTTTTAGTCTTCGTGGAAGATACAGTCAGAGTAGCAGATTGAGATTTTTTCTTTTTCTGGTTATTATCTTCGCTAGTACTTACAGAAGATCCCTTTTTCAAAATACCGGGCACTGTGGAACTATTGTTGGATTTGGAAGTAAATGATTTTCGACTTCTAGGTGCTCCAATTACACTGCTAACGATACTAATATCGGGTTCATATGATAATATAGCGTCTTTAGCGTTAGCTTCGTTCAAAATGAAATCTGAGTCTCTTAGTAATTCATTTTCAATCTTCTTCTTCCAACCCACAAAGCCCTTAGAGTTTCGCCTTTCAATTTCTTGAGGGTCTTCCCATATTACTGCGTATCTTCTCCATAATCGTGCACATCTAAAGCATAAACCTGTAACTGAACTGGTAGCATTTGTTTGAGTATGATCTTCATGTTTGGTATTTGCATCATAACCTGTAACCCGGAACCACCTGATTGATTGATTCGTGTGACAGTGTTTACAAGCAAATAACTTCTTATGTTCAATAATTTTATCACCTTCATATGAAGAATCATCTTCTGGATCAGCTAGATAATCAATACCAACATCTTTTTTGGAGTCCTTGAGATGCTCATCCTTAACTATATTTTGAACCTTCTTATGTGCCCTGCCTTCAAAGTTGCCCCATATAAGCTTCCCGTTTTTTGACTTTTTCCAGAGGTAATAAAATCTTACAATCATTGCACTTGATTGAGTTTTGACTTCTTTATAAACAGGATGAAGTTCATTGCCATATTTTTTTATACCCGCTTCGAATCTTTTGGTTTCTTCCTTGGAAAGAGTGGGTTCATGTAAAGATTTTCTAGACAATTTCGAAATATTACTGATTGCATGTTCAATATTACCTGAATGATCAACATAAGCTTTCAAAACAGCATCCATAAAGTTAGGTGACGTTGGAAGTAACTTGAGCTTTTCTGCATAAGGCGCACATTTTTCAATGTAATCATCAATCTTTTTAAAATCATTAAGCTTATCCTCCTCCGATGATTTCCACAATAATGTACAAGTGACACCTTCTCCATCATCAACTCCTCTCTGTATGTAACCCTTTGGACGAGGTTGAAGCCAAGGAGGGTAGTCAGCTGGATCAGAATCTTTGAATTCTTCCGGAACATCTAACTTCACGGAGTCCTGTTCTTCTTTTGCTTTAGCCTTTGCCAGTTTCTTGCTAGAAGCTTTTTTCTTCAAGGAACCCCCTTTCATGCTTTCATCATCATAATAAACTATGTGGTGATCATCCATTTCTGGGATATTAGTAGCTTGGTGTTTTGCACCTAACCTTGTTGAAGCTCTAGGATAAGGTGATCTATCATCAAGATCCACACCATCTTCAAGCCTTGCATGCATACCAAGATATCTCATACTCCATTCCTCTTTAAGTCTCCGTTCTTCAAAGCTTATCTGCGAGTCTTTTTTCAAAAAATCTATGGCCATTGTTTCATATTTTGGTAAAATAGAACTATTTGGTAAAATATCTCTTTTAAACTCATTTTCATCTTTAACATCATCGGATGAGTCAAGTGAAGAGGTCAGATTGCTCCTCTCAGGGGATTCCTTTTCATTTGACGACTTATTATCATGAGATAACATGAAAAGTGTTTTACTCTCATATTCCAAATCATGTTTTTTAGTACAAGGTGGACAAGACCAGGAGAATCCTCTACTAGGCTTTTTCATCAAAGGAGGATCCAAGCAATGCATATGATAATACTTTTCACAAAGAGCGCACGTTACGGAATCTTGAGAAGAGCACCATTGTCCACACGTCTCACAGTTGCAAGAATCTGAGCTAAATCCATTTATAAATGGCTTCAATCTTTGGCTCTCAACAAAAACGAATTCAAATCGCTTATTCAAGGCCATAAGAAAGTTTCTACTTTTATTTCCTTCAATATTAGCATACTGTAGCAAGTTAGCCACCAGAATAATATCGTAGAATTTAATCATGTACCTATCGAAAAGCTTATCAAAATAAAAAGCATTAGGTTGTTCGCTGAAAGCTTCAAGAGCTGGTGTAGTACTGGCAACTTTATTATTTCCATTTGGAACAGAGCTTTCTGCATTTTTTGAAGCTTTCTGTGTTCTCAAATATTCATCTTCAATATCTTGTTTATGCCTAACTGTTACTAGTCCTCTAAAACTAGACAAGGGGCATGTGTCTGAATGCATAGAGGCGTAAAGTAATCTAGAGTCTGAAGTTGACTTCGATATATCTCTAGGCCTATAAAACCACTGTATACGAAAAACATGGTCTTTTGCTTCAACATACTCTTCGCTATTCTTACCATTGGAATCTCCAGAGGAGGAACTATTTCTATTCTTTTTTGATGTAAAGCCCAAGATTCTTCCAATGTAGTAAGGCTCGCCAGGTGGCTCACTTATCATGTATATATAATCTCCCTTTTTCAATTGAAATATTTCCTTCGCTTTTCTCCTCCTTATTACACCGTAGGACATGGGTATGGGAAGTTGATGTGGACAGAATAGAGTTTGAGAATTAACATCGATGTAAGCATCTGTCAAGTCAAGCCTATGGGAGAAATAATCAATAGGTGTAGGAAGCGGTTGCCAGTTAAAAGGAATGGTTTTTCTATTGACATTTCCGTTGACTGAAGCTTTACCGTCAATGCTGGTATCAGCTTTTTTTGAAATCAGCCTTTTAGCCGTATTAGTAGTCAGACTAGAACGACTAGGTGGTTGTTCTTCGAATATGGATTCATCTATTGAATCTGTGTAAGACTTGTCCATGGTGGCTTTACGCCTTGGACGAACCAGTGCCATTTTTCAACACTTTTCCTAAACGGAACTGAAGAGTACTAATAACAGAAAATCTATAATGGCTCTATCTGTGGATACTTATGGTATCTGTACACTTGCTATCCTGCTTAACAAGGTCCTTAGTACATTTGTTCATGAAAATGGCAAGCCTACTTGACCTTATAATTAAAATTTAGATAATTTCAAGATCATTTAAATTGAAAAAACAAGTTCTCCATATTTTTTTGAAAACTAAATATGCCTATAACAACCACATCTAACACCAAAACCAGACATTGTAGATATATATACACTACATAAATACATATAAACATGTTTAGCAAGACAATTTATATCAATGTCGAAGACACGATGCTGGGAACAGAGGACAGTATCATTATGCCTTCAATCCAACGTTAAAACAAAAAAAAGATCCATTGTACTTAAACCTTAAGCATGCTTTCAATTCTTTCTATCTCATCAATACTATCCGCTGTCTCTAATTTACGTAGAAGGTCTACCTTTTCTTCATCAGAGAGTTTTTTAGTGTGTGTTTTACAGAATGGCAGATCTGTTAACAATGCTTCTTTATTTTGATCACCACCATTTAACAATGACATTGCAAACTCATTTGGTTCCTTCAAAGTACCGAAAAGCTTTTCAGCTTCACTTTTTTCGGATTGCTTTACCTTATTAAAGTCCAAAACTTTCAAAGTAGGAATTAACCATATCATGAATAGCCTGTAATTTGATAATTTTGTAACAATATTACCTGTTAATGCTAAGTCAGTGATAATTGATTTTGAAAGAGACTTCAAGTTGTAGAACGTTTTTATTTTGTTATTGACTAAGGATAATGATTTCAACAGCGGCAAAAGACTTTGAAAAAGTTCATTATTATGTGGGCTCAAATCCTGGATGTTATTTTCAGCTAGCAATAGTACCTCTAAATTTTTAAGATATGGGATGTTTTCTATACTTGTGAGTTCATTGTTGGTAAGATCAATTACTCTGAATTTATCTTCTGTGATTCCCAAATTTTCCAAGTAAGGAATCTGTAGTCCTCTTAATTGTAATGTGAGCTTTCCTTCTGGATTTAATATAATAGGTGCATTAGCGATTACTTGTGAAGTTAGTTTCATTGTGGTATGCTTCAGTAAATGTCAAATATCTATCAAGCAATTAATATGGCTGAAAGCCCTTAGGTTCGCCCGTTGCTACTATTTATTTTTGGCCGAGTATCATATGACGTTAACGAAATTGATAGAAAAAAAAACTATTACATACATGTCGTCATATAGAAGTCTTAAATAACCATAGTTTAAAATAACCAATATATATAAATCAATATATAGTCACGGTTGATATACACCCGTTAGCATCGACTACTTCCCAAATGCATCTATCACACCCATATAACTTCGATTGACCCCAAGTTTTTATCTTGGAATTTGAACTGATTGAACTTGATGACAGACTCTCTTGTTTAAAAAGAGTACTTCCATTGTCAACTTCATTAACATTGATAATGTCAAGGTCATTATCTATAAATTCAGACTCATTTCTATTCAAGAGAACTGGTCTATTGTTTGAAGGGTTTTTACTTTGAAAGAAGTCGTAGATGTCATTGAAATACATCGATGAATTGACAGTCATCTTAGAATTATCATCTACTATTTCCCAGTTACATCGATTCCATTTCATGAAGTCTAAGCTTTCAGCTATTCCTCCATTGTGTATGATGATCTTCTTCAAGATTCCTGTCTCTTTATAAGACGAGTTATCGTTCAAATCATAAAGCAAATCTAGTCCGTAGTTAAAATAATTGTGAAACTTCAATACAGAGGAGCTGGAAGAATCCTCTTTTAGATCGAATGACTTAGATAAGTGGTTATGAATCAAGAGCCTAGAGTCAAACTTATTAAAGTAATCTTCTGGTGGTCCAAGTATATTCAAGACTGTGTGCTGCGTGGTCTTTCCAAGCTCCAATTCAAATTCTCTACCATCTTCAAAGCAAACATCAACAATACCAAGCTTTAGATTTATTCGCAATTTGCTTATATTTCCGTTACTTTTACTATTGACATTTATGGTTCCGGTCGTTAGCTTTTGGTAGAAATCATCCCAAGAATTACCTTCAAATATAGAAACACACTGAACTGCGACATCATCTTGCTTATCCCAGTTTATTAGCTTAGACAAAACCGTATTCTCATTCTCAGCTACTTTTGCAATCTTCAGTATAAGCTCCAGCAGCTTGAATGCAAATTTAAACGAGATTCCTGGGTATGAAAGAATGTAGCTAGTGGAATCTGGAGAGAGCTTTCCAGGATAAGTGGGGCCGAATATTTTATTGTAAATTGTTTTCAACGTTGGTGGACTAACGTATTTCAGTCGCTGTTCTGGGTTGCGTATCAGTTCTGAGCTAAACGCCTGCGTTTCATTCATATTATCGTTATCCAGGGCTGGAGGCGAAGAATCGTTAGGATCATTTAATTGAATGTCATTCAAGACCAAACCTTTGTAAGATACTTCTAAGTACTCAAAACTGATGACTTCGATCAAAATTAACCTTTGGCTGCCAGAATTCTCAAAAAGGAGTCTAATACCCAACAAAGGGAGAGTAATTATAACAGGTGTGTTAAGGTAATCTTTCTCACTGTATGAGACAACCATCTTGTAATTAAAAGCATTGAGCTTATTGATTACAGTGTACATAGATTGTCCCAATCTCAAAGAGTTTCCAATGCCCTCACCAGGGATTAATGTCGTCAGTGGTATGTTGCGTACCATTCTGATCCGAAATGTTGCCTCAAAATAATCAAATAAAACTAATTAAATTCCAGTAGAGGCTAACACGGAAGTTATGTGTATGATAACTTCTGAAGTACTATTATGTAAACTTTTGACTTTTTTTTTTATCGAAGTGTCAATTGTTTAGTTAATAATAATTACGGTGGTTGATTTTTGTCTTCAAATGAGTAAATTCTGAGATAACGCATACATACAGATTTTTTGAGTACAGAAAATTGATATGAAGAAGAATAAGAACTTGTAAAGGAGGACATCAGGTACGAATGAAAGTAGATGATGCCATGTCATATAATGTTACATGTATGTGCTACTTCAAACTCCTTCTGGAAGAGAAAAGATCTACAAACGGTCGTTACACTTTGAAATGTAGTTATTACAGATAAGAGTTATAATTGTAGTGATAACAGCTAACCAATAAGCTGAATTAGAAATGAAAGGCAAACACTACTCGACTAAAGAGTGTCTATCTGTAATCAACCCATTTCTGTTTCATCCTGGGCCTGTTCACTCCGCCTCCTCAAGTCTCTTACGCGATGCGCTCTTAGCTACCTTTAACGGAAGAAAATATCAATTGATCTCGGGTTCGGTGTCTTTACAAGGCCAATATAGTGCGGCATAACAATGAGTGAGTAACGGTAACCAAAATTATGAATGAAAATTAAAAGTTATATCAAGTTCGTTGTGTCGTCTAAAACAAGAATTAAACCCTTTTCGATAAGAAAGATACTTAAATCTAGTGCTGGCTAGTTATATAATTTTAACGATAGTTTCTCGGAGAAGCGCTTTTTAGTTTTTTTTTCCGTTGCAAAATCACCAACAAAGGAAGAATCAATTGCCATAAAATGGATCCAAATCACTTCGAATTAGTACCTATAAGTGACACAGAGTTAGTTGAATTCACCAGGAAGGGGCATGCTGTTTCCTGGAAGAAGCTGTTGACATTAGAAGAATACATAGAGAGAGAATATGTATTGAGCAAAGCCAAAATAACTCTGTCAGACGTTAACAAATTGTATGTACTTATGCTTAGGGACTTAAAGAATCCTACTAGAAGAATCTGCTCAATGGAAATGATCGTAAGAGAATCATGGAAGTTCGTTTGGAACGAGCAACAAAAAAAGGTTGACAAAAAGAATATACTCAGTGGCTGCATTGGAGCAGTGTTCACCTACCCGCAATACAGAGGTAAGGGTTATGCCAAAATAATGATCGATAAATCAGTTGAACTCTCAAAAGAGAAGTTTGTCGGAGCCGATGGATTTACCTTCTTGTACTCTGAAATTGGGGATTATTACGACAGGTGTGGGTTCTATTCTTTGGGTGTTCCGTTAATCGAGATACCATTAAAGAAGCCTGAACATTCCATTTCCTTCGAGAATGAGGCAAGGAATGAAAAATATAAAGTTAAGCTAATTGACTATCATTCGTTTGAGCCCTACTCAGAGCTTCATAAAGAGCACTCAGAGAAGATATGGTCCGAAAAAGTGGCGACAGACCATAAGACTAGAGTAATTTTGGCCCCGTCGGCTGACGTTTTAGACTGGTTTCATTTAAGAAGTAAGTTCACTAGCTGTAAGCTCTTTCACCCAAAAGATGTGAACTTCAAGGACCATTCATATGAAGATATAGTTAGTGCTTTTGAGAAGTTTGATCCTTATCACTTTGGTATTGCGTTGGAGAAAGAAGATGGCCTGTGTGCTGGTTTCATAAGTTGGACGTATGATTGGTCAGAAATTGAGAATAAAGGTTCATATTCATTTACTGCAAGTATCTTAAAGTTATTTGTTGATTCAAGTGTTGATTTTAATTCTACAGCATTTACGCTCTTGAAGTTAACAAAGTCATACTTTGAAAGTCTTTTCGACAGTAAAATTGATTCTCTTTCTCACCCTCACAAGATTGTCATTTGGTCTTCTGAAGTTTCTGATGAAGTCATTCATCAAATTAGAGACCAGGATTGGAATTCAGTTGATAGCATTGAAAATTCATCAAGATCCGCATTATTAATGAACAATGATAAAGAAGACCAAAATTTACGAGACGGAAATTTGATTTGGGAAGAGAATACCAAGTTTGCGTGGTTTTAGTTTTTACAGTACACATAACCATGTTGTATATTCATTAAATCTCTAATTTTAAGCAAGGATTAGTACACTATAACTTCAAGTTTCCAGAATTATTAAGTGTTTGTAAGTCAGAATTACCTCCTATGTGTTTCTGGTTTATAAAAATGTTGGGTACTGTACGTTGTCCTGTTAGCTCTAGTAAACCTTTTTGAATTTGACTTCCGTTAGCTGTATTATCCAATTCAATTACTTTGTAGTTAGATGTTTTCGAATGAATCAAATTTTTGGTTTGAGTACAGTAGGGACAGTAGCTCTTAGAGAATATCATAACATCATTAGATTCAATCAAGTTTTGAATATCCTTACTGATTTCAGGAGATACCGGTTCCGACTTGAAAAAAGATGTAATGTATCCGAACATCTTATTCACTTTGAACTGTAGTTCTACCTTTAATAAAAGTACACATTATTTCATCTAGCTCTTTCATTAAATATAACTAATATTATATACATCTAATATTATATACAGTACTAAACTCACGAACAAAACACGTAACAAAATGACTTCATTTAACGTCTCAAAAATAATGGATACTAATTGTTGAAGGCCAGAAGCCTCAGTCTAGCCTCTCTCAACTCAAAACAAGGTTCAGAACATAGGAAGTATAGTTGAGTACACACATCAACTATTAATAATAGCCTATGATATTCTCTTCTAGTTATTATGTCATAAATGTTATTGTTACCTTCGTTAGTGCACCTACGCACACAACAGTCAAACGTTCCTTTATACTCTAAAAATGTGCAATGACCTGTTGATTAGACAATGAATATCCAGTCAAAGGAAGCGTAGTAATAAATTCTGAAGATACAGACCCCCCTTCATATAGCTTCTGTATCGCTAAATTAGATTCCATTGCTTTGACATCTGCTGAAACGGTACCAATAGTTATGTGCAAATACTTATTCAAGGGCTTGACACTCACATTTTGTCCTTGTGAATTGCATGTGTTTAAAAGACCTACTTCAAGACAAATAAGCCTATTACGCTCTATGACTAAAGATTTCAATTCGATATCACAGTAGAAATCCAACAAAACAACATCCGTTTCATCTTGCTGTAAATTATCAGCCCCAAAAGTCTCCGCTAAACTTTTCCAATCATCTACGAGCTCAGGCGAGTTTTTCGCATATCCTCTGTGTCCTAAAGTAACATGGAAAGATGATTGGACTCTCTTGCTCTCTTTAATTCTCACCCAAGTAGGATCGTTAACTGCGACTCTGTTTACAACATCGATAATTTCCACTGGCACTTGAATTCCAAAATAAGTCACCTTCTTCGATTTTTTTATCTGGGATTTTTGGTTTCCAAATACCTTTGTAAAGCTAGGTCGATAGTTCAAAGCTTTCTGGAAGTTTTTCTCAAACTCATCTGAAGTAGGAAAATTCTTAATAGTGTCAGGATAAGCTTCAGCTAAATTTTCTGCCAGACGTACAGCATTATCTAAAGATGAATTTTCTTTTAAGTCAAGATTAATTACTAGATCAAACTTGTTATCAGGGTCCCTCTTCACATCCAATGGTTGAAATCTATTAATAAAACCTCTCATAACGGACTTAGCGAGGTTGTCGTTTGTTTCTGGCTTAATAGATTGATGATTATCTCCTCTCCTTTTGATTCTCCCATATGTAATATCCCACAACTCTGAGTCAGTGATAGAGTCTTCTATGAAATTCAACGCCACGAATTTTATTCCTACCAGTGCAGGCAAATACTTATCTTTCAATCTTTGAATGCTGTTAAATATTTGTACCCTTTCTCTGACTTGGTGATTATTCCTGTCTAATAAAACTACTTTACTGGTTTGAAGTGCTTCCAACGTTAATTCGAAAAGTTTATTCTTAGATACCTTGTTTTCAAGGTTATCATTCTGTAAATGAGGCCATCCAAATAGGTTTGACAAGGTTTGAAAAACTGTAGTTTTGCCACATCCAATTGTTGCAACTGAAATCAAAATATATTTGTGCTCAGTTATAGTTAATCTTTTTAAAGTGTCATCCAACTTATCAAATGACATCAAATCCATACCTTTTGAATGATTCAAGCTAGAAATAAACTTTTCTCTCAAGGAAATTACACCATGACCTCTTAAAAATTCTTCTTTTAACTCTGGCTCTTTGTGAAATATGCTTTCGACAAACTCCAAATACTGCAATGTAACAAACTTATGTGCTTTCACCAGCGAAACAATCAGTTGGACACTCAGATCTTGTGATATTAGCTTTTTAGTGGATTCTCTAAGTTGGCGATATAGTAAATATGGTTCTTCAAACTTATATTTGAAAAAAAAATCGGCAGAATTCAATTTACATCTAATCACAAACCCTTCAATTTCTCTGCCTTTATAAGTTCCTGTTGCAGAACACGTTTCTATAAATGACCATAGCGAGTCAAAAGATTGATAGACGGTATGTTCAACTGTCTTAAAGCCCCAATATTTGGCGAACTCATCAACCTTTTCCATCGAATAAGTCCTGAACTTAATTGTATTGATATTTAGGCCATGAAGATAGAGACCTGCTTTATCCTTTGGATAAGGTAAAACATGCTCTTCAAATGCATCATCACAGAACTCTGCCACAGCAGTTATATTATATTTGTACAAAAATTTGGCAAACTCTTCCAACAGCTTACCATGACGTGACAATTGAACTTTAAGTTCAGATTCACCTTTGAGTGCATGGTTTGTTGTCAAATCATCTCGATACCCAGTTGAATGCTTCGAACAAACAATTATATCACCTGTTTCAAGCCCACCAATCAATATAATGCACCCATTTTCTTTTAGTGTTAGTTCATAGGGCCCTGTAGTTGATTTTAATCTAGCGAGTTTAGTTTCTGGCACCTCATTAACATTAAAAAATTTATCATAGCCTCGAACGGTTATTTTCTTGTCATCAATAGTAAAGAGACCTCTAGCTTTTATTGGAAGTTTTATCTTTGAATCCTTTCCATAGTCCCACTCATTAAACTTCCAGCTGTCAATAATTTTATCTGAATTACTTATTTGATTCGAATATTTAATGGCCCTTCCATGCTTTTTAATGTTAGTAGCATAGTGTAATCTTTCGAATAAAGTGATGATATCCTGTTTTGTATCATACTCAAAGGCGTCTGGTATGAAGTTCATACTTTGCATTTGCAACTACGAGAAGTAACTCATTAGTCACGACCCGCTACAAAAATTTTGAAACAAGTTAAGGAGACGGCATATAAATCGATTGATAATTTGAGATCGAATTTACGGAGAATCATAGAAAGTCATATCCCAAAGCGATTGAATATGGCATTCAATGTGGACATAGATGAAGCAGATGTCGCTGTTTTGAACCAGAACCTAACAAAGTCTAAAGACTTGTTCACACAAATCTCCAAATCTTTACATACAATCTCAACAAAGACATCAACTGCGTCAACAAAGATTAAACCTATTTTGAAAGATGTCAGTAAGTTAAATGGTAATAAGCTTCAAATTGAACAAGGTATAAGTATGCTTCAAGATGTTAGTCGGTACGCTGAAATGACAGCTGACCACGAATCAGTGTTAAACAATAATATAGAGCTTATCGGACTCAAGAAGTTTATTTTAAGCTTAACACAATCAAAACAATTGTTACATGAGATGAAACATAACATTAAAGGATTCAAAGGTATAGTGATAAATTTCGAAACTTTGCTTGACAAATCAGAATTGAAATTACAAAATTATTTTCAAAAGTTGTTGCAAAGTACAGACTATAAAATAAAGGAAATTTGTTTGATTATTAAATACTTTGAAACTGATAGTAGTAATTATATCATCAAGAATTATATTAGAATTAGAGCCAACAAGTTTAGCGAGGCAGTCAAGCCATATGAGAACATAACAATCAGGGCCAACATACCCTACGAGAAAGGAACAAATGGTATCCAAAAGTTCAATTCACATTTCATTCAATGTATTGACAATGAAATAGCCATTATCAGTGAAATTAACAAAAGTGGTGTGAGCTTAGACTCATCTATCCTTAAAGATATTATTGATAGAGGTTTCAACTCTAATTACAATGATATAGTCAACAGATTTCAGAGTTTTTTAAGTGGGAATAACATTATCAATAACGAAGTGATTATCTTAGAAGTAATTACGCATTTAATAGAATTAGAAGCCTTTTTGCGAGATATTAAGCTTGACTTTGAAAAATTCCCCAAATTCAATGACTCGTATCACAAGCTAATTACTCTGTCTTCCTCAGTTTTCAAAGAACTAGTGAGATTCATTGAACAGAAAGTCAATTCTGTTGATAAGTTCAACGACAGAAACATACCAGAGGTAACAGTTGAGCTTATATCAAAAATGAGGAGAATAAGTGAGTTTCATAATGCTCTTATTCAATTAATTTATGGGTATAAACTTGGAGATTGGTTACTGATAAAACCTCCTGTGAAGTTTGTGAACACTTATACTTCAGTAATCCCGAATACAACTAATGGTTTTGATGAATCCTCACCAGAATTTTTACTAAGTTGCTTTTATAGTGATTTGATTGATTCTATCACGATCAACATTGAAATCGAGTTAAAAAATGATGTCAATATTAGAAAAAGTACACAAGGGTTTTATTTACTTAAAGATGTTATTCTTATTGAAACCATTGTGAATAGGTCTCAACAGCTATTTGATTCTCTAGGTAATCTTGGTATTGAGAGAATTACGAAACTAAAAAACAGATTTCTCAAAATGTTCTTGGATGACTGGAATTACGCTTCATATATCATCATACGAGATATGACAAGTATAACCACAACCAACGCGCAATCACATTCACTGGGTTCAGCTATGTCCAATAAAGAGAAAGAACAAGTCAAGGATTTATTCAAGAACTTCAACGAATCTTTTGAAGAGGCATTGAAAAATTATGAAAAGTACAACATAACAGATGCCAACTTGAAGAGTTACTTAGGAGGCGAAATAAAGAAACTTATTCTCAATGCATACTTCAAGTTGTATGATAAATACGGTAACTCAGATTTCACAAAAAATAAACAGAAGTATGTAAAGTACGATAAGACACTGTTTGAAAGACTTTTGAACGATAAGCTACAATAATTCGGCTTCTAAATGTGTTAAGTGTCTTCCCCATCTCCACCGATCCTAGAGTAATTATATATTAATATATATAGCTGTGCATATCAAAACGCAGGAAAAGGCTTGTTTGGGATTAGATCCTAATGTAGCTGTAGATATTATATATGGACTACAGCTCAGAACGTAGACTTGCAGCACGTACAAATAAATGGGTTCTCTTTTGACACTAGTATTGTTGCGCATCATGTTACAACGCACACGGAATATTATTTCCATCCATCATAGCAGCAATTCTCTAAAACATCATTGGAATGAATCGAAACTATGTTGCAATAGCTTTAACCTCTAGACCTTGTAGCAGATACTCATATAAGGAAACCCATGGCTCGATCCAAGAACAAAACTGAGATAGATCCACCTATCCTACGTTGACGCTACATGATGCAATCCCTACAGATCAATACACCAGAATTTGAATTACATGTCAGATTTGATAGCTCAAACACAGCACCCTGGATTCTAGAAAGAATAACCCAAATTGTTAACGCCCGCTTAGGCAACCTGGCCGCGCAAGTGCATCTGAGTTGGGATCTTACCGGAAATCATAACGACCGGAAATGAATGCAACCGTAATGCATGAAGTCCAGCTACGTGCTAGTTCCAGAGCCTAAGACTAGGAGCTTGGACAAGGTTTTCTCTTTCTTGGCATTCTGGTTTGCAACCTTATCCATCGCCCGGGGAAATGATAAAAAGTGATATGTATATGCAGTACTGCTATCCACTTGATACTACGGCATAAGATGATGTAAAAGTTCTTAAAGTTTATGTTACGAGGAGGCATTTTTCGAAGGAGTGTTAATTTCAAAAGATATGTTATTTTCACTTTTCTCATGTGCACGAAGTGTCTTGGCGGCTGGATTGACATCACTGCCACAACACAGAATGCAGACTGAAGAGTTTAGCTCAAACTGGCCTAAAGAAGGTAGGTTTAACAACAATGGTGTTTAGGTCTTTCAATTTAGGTATACTAAATGAATTCATTACCAACTCTCAAAAGCTAGTTTTTACGTTTTCTAGGGGAAGCTTTTGAAATTTAAGTACTTCAACTCTTAACTTTGTAGTTACATATTTAAAGTTACTCCAGTTGCTTCGCATTTTCTATTACCCGTTGGTACTCCGCGGCTGCACCACTGATTGCGGAGCGGATGATAACCTTTCCGAAGGCTTTACGCAGGATGTATTCAACCGCACAGTTGACAGCAGAAAACCAATTATTTCCTGTCATTTTAGTTTCGTCCTACAGCACCGTAATTGCTATTATTTTGAGAAATTTGACTGCAGCCAAGCGTCACCAAATTGGCTTGCAGATAGCCCCCTGATCATTAGCTTGTGTACACTACAGATTAATATTATACAGTATTTTATAACCTCCTGTGCTCCCAATTACCCAATTTTTATATGACCGCCTGCAATTAACTCGTAGTTGGGTCTGTCACTGTTAATAAAGTCGCAGCCTGGCCTGCATTGTTTACCCCAAAATATTATAAGACTTATTTTTGTCAGACGTCAAAGTTGCTGGTCATACAATACCTTTGGAATCGGTGCCGAGTCGAGTGGCAGCGGTATCCGGGTTTGTGGCTCATCCTCACACGTAACAGGCGGTAGTAGATAGTTCGATAGCCCAGGGGCGGCCACTGGCCCCCACTTATTTCCCTCAGTGGTGGGGGTGCAACGTGAGAGAAAGGTGTGCTGCCTCTGTCAACAATTTTGTCAACTTTACCTTGCGTGATGAAAGTGATTCTTATCGACACTGTCACAGGTATTGATACACTGTAGAAGTCAAGGATCTTCAAACTATACATCATTGATATATAAATTTTGAGATCAAGTGTTATTGTAGATGGATGGTACGCTTAATTGAATTGTACGCACAAGGTGCAGATGAGCCGCTTTGGTACAGGTGCCACTCAAATTGTCGGTCAGTCACCGGGTATCAATACTTCTTTGTTAGAATCATTCCAGATCATCAGGGAAGAACCTTAATTGAATTCCGAGGGCGTCAAGTGCGGCCTAGCAGATAGTTTGACATTTGGCTTCCAAGAAATTTAATCTTCTATGACTTATTTGGTAATTGGATATAAATTAGGAAGGATTCCAGGGTATGGGGTGTTTTGTATCTTGGTTGAATCATCTGTATCACAACTGTCGAAGCTCATCGAAGAAAGGAAGTCCCAATGAACGTTGAAAGACAAGTGGATAACAAGCAGACGATGCAACATGCTGATAGGGTCAGCCTACCGCCAATAGCGAATATTCTCATGTGTACCTCTAACAATGTTGCAGCTCCTAATATACCATTGATTCCAGGACCTATCCACCCACTTCACACATCTACAGTAACAGCTGCAACAAGTGTACCTGCACCCTCCCTTCTAATGTCACACCAAACACCGTACGCTAGTTATGGATATACTACTAGCGATCCCCGTCATCAAGATTACAAATATTATGATTATTATAGGCAATTACCACAGCCGAAGCTGACGCACCATAGTTCAATGAGCTACTCGCCATTGACCACCAGTGTGAGACATCAACATCTCTCCCCAATCAGTCCGCAAACTTCGCAGCAACAGCTAAAACCTTCTAGCGTTGTGTCAAAGGAATCATCTGTTCCATCAGAGAATGACTTGAAGTCGTTCAGAAGAAAGACTAGAAACAATTTACCAAAGGAAACTACATTTATACTACTTAAATGGTTGAATGAACATTTGAATAATCCATATCCTAATTCATTCGAAAAGAACCAACTCATGGTGTCAACTGGTTTGAACCAACAGCAGCTCTCTAATTGGTTCATTAACGCCCGCAGAAGAAAAATAAAGCTGCTCAAGGAACAAAAAAAGGTTACTGGGTAAACAATGGTTTAATTCCTCTTGCATTATTTATATGGATTCTTGTATTACGTACAGTTTAATGTATTGCATTCTGTTTTGAAGCTTTTGATTTTTAATTGTAACTAAGAAAGTAGAAGAAGCCTTTTGTGCTAATCGTTGCCTAATATGGTAGGTTTTCAAAAGGCTTGGAGCATTAATATAGTTGCTACTTGAGAACCGGATACTTTGTGTCATAATGTAATGATAGGCTTTCACTTTTATTTTTTTCAGCTGAAGCCGGAAAGCCGCGAAAGCAGCTAAAACGAGAGAGACAGTTAGAAGTTAATCAATTACTCATCAGGCGGATCAATTGAAGAAAATATCATTATAAGGTGCTAATTTAGCAGCTAATTGTTCATCTACATTTTGACGTAGCCTTCTTACAAGGTACTTCATCAATGCCGCCACTTCGCTTACTCTATTGCAATTATTATGACTACACATTGTTAGCAAAAAGATGAGGCGTAAAAATCGATGACAATGTGTCAGCTGCTTTCCCCTTATGTGATATGAGATGTGCCAAATACGTGTTTCGACATGAAGGTTGCATGTTGGGTATTACGAAGTGGAGAAGCTTGGCGGGAATGGTTTCAAGAAGCGCTTAGTAAGATATGACAAATCATATATGTAGACCTAGACGACGCCACGAATCTCCCTTACAGCGATCAAGTGGCTTTCGAATGTGTCGCTTGCTATCTACGGGGCCATGCCTAAGTAACATGCAGCCACATACGTCTTATTGTTTGGATCGAGACAAACTAGTAACCGGATTTATTTTTATGCATCTTTCCTAATATCTTATCGGAACGGAAGATGACAATCCCGTTGACTACCAAAAAGGGAAAATGCATCTAAGTAAGTATGGGGTCTGTCAAATATACGTTAACAGAAGTGAGACGTTATGGAAATCCCGGAAGTAAACGGGAGGGCCCGCACACGATTCATTGGAATAAAAACTCATGAATCGTGGATTACTATATCTGGAAGTATGTGGCATATTTTTGATGGAGATTTGTTTTGTTTTGATTTGATGAAGTAGTGATAAAGACACTCGAGAACAAAGATTTATAGTACCTACGCAGGAAAGTAAAGATCAGTTTCAAGCAATACAATAGTGGCATCCTAAGTAGACAAGTCAATGACAGTAGCCAGAGCATCAGATGCATTAATTCATGTTTCCGAATCTATTCTTAATGCTATTGATGAGCTAAATAGGTTGGAGTTTCAAAAAAAGGGAAGAAAATATAAGTTCGTGGACAACAGTTTTCGCCGAGTAAGAGAAGAGGACAAGCATTTGATTATATGTCCAGAAGATCTTGAACAGCGAGCATCATTAGTGAGTGCGTATTTCATTTTGCGAAAGATTAATGAAGGTACACTTTTGGAAGATCATCGTGATTTTTGTTTGGCAGTCCTAAGTGTTGCTGATGAGCTCGAACGAAATGGATGGTACGAAGAAGAAAATTCATCAGTTATACATTTACGTAATGCGAAGATCAATCCAATGATGTTGAGGGGGGAGGCATTGGCATATTCTAAAGAAATTAAGCCAGATCATTGCAGAATGGGCTTAGATTTAATGGTCAGTTCGAAATTAAATTTTATACATACTGACCACCACGTTGGGGCCAAACTTGAGGGTAGGCATTTGAGGTACTTCGTAGAATTATACTTTGGGGAGGATGCATTAAATTCTCCGGAGGTTTTGGTGGCCTTGAAAAGCTTTGTTCATTGGGGTAATATTAAGGGGATTTTATACAAATTAGATGTACCCAATATAGATATACCAATGCGCTTGAAATATCAATTTTCGAAGTTTCCAACACCCCTTAAAGAGTTGAAAGAAGCCGTCTATGATAGATACCCCTCAGGGACTTCCAGGTATTCATTAATAAGAAAAGGAATAGATATCTTAGGAGATTGGTGTTATTCAGATTTGGTACCCTATCCAAAAGGACATGAATTTGACTTAAACTGGATATATGAGCTTTGTCATAATATTGAAAGAAGCCCCATAAGATACCATTTGAGAAGTTCTGCTAAGAATCTTTGCACTAACCCTGTGAATCTTAACGAACTATCAAACGCTTATTCTAACAACATAAACAAGCTCTTACAATTTATCTCACTAATTATCAATACATTCAGCGACACTGGTGGTGAATTCTTACTTCAAAATTCCAAAATTCCTCGGTTGGAAGATGGTGTCATTGCTCAAAATTCAGACTATTATCACAATTTACTCAAAATCAAAGAAAAGATAAGCCAGTATGAAGAGAAACAGTGGGATAAAGAAGACATAGTTTTGAGGTTGCGAAATGAAGACATTAATTCGAACTCTATACTTGAGAGTGTTCTTCGAATGAGAGAAAAGTACCTGGACGATTACGAATAAATCATTAAAAAGCATATATTAAATACATTTTGATACGTTTTTATAAAATATATCAGGGGCCTAGCTAAGTGATTTTAGACAGTAAACTCTAACAGGATATAATTCTCTAGGTAAGCCCTTTTGTAGATCGCTTGCAATTAGCTTAAAGCCAGCCTCTTGAAAGATATCTCTGAATTTCTGATCTGTTCTAGTCACCGATGAATCTGTTTCATCGAATATATCCTCAGAAGGTGCAATGTTCTCTTTCACAATAATAGTTCCATTTTCCATTAATCCTGTTTTGCACCTTCCTAAAAATTCCACAAGCTCATTATCAGGTAGTTGACCGAGACACCACTGACACCAGATCAACCAATATTTTCCAATCTTTTCTACAGGACATACCCAATCCTGCATTCCGTAATCATAAACATCTCCTAGTTTTCCTTTGCTTGAAACATTGACTAACTCGTTCTTCATTTGAGCCAAAAAAGGCTTCACAGGTTCGAGTAAATCACATTTATCACTTACCTTCCATAATAGGTCTCTGGTGACCCTTCCTATTCCCGCTCCCATTTCTATAGTAAGTTTTGTTTCTCCATTAGGTGGCTGCATCCTAGTTTGAAGTTTTCTTAAAAAAGTGGACGACCCAATAATGTCTACCTTCGGTACTGGTGTCAGTTCTCCAAATCCTCCTAAAACTCCATCCACAGATGCTGGTATGCTAGACCAGTACTCAATTGCATCCACATAGTTTATTTTTGAGTCGGCATTAGCTCCATCATCCATATGAGAGTCCTCATATTTAGATAGTGTCTTTATAGGCATTCTCGTGTATACTGAACAAAGGTTTCAATGCTCTGTTTGAGATTGATACATTTTAAAACTCATCGCGATAACTTTTGAGCATGTCGTATGATTCTCAATG
This sequence comes from Priceomyces medius, assembly GCA_030570455.1. NCBI lineage: Eukaryota > Fungi > Ascomycota > Pichiomycetes > Serinales > Debaryomycetaceae > Priceomyces > Priceomyces medius. Next base: position 128,863 of record JAJLVV010000001.1, on the reverse strand, counting down.
TCGTTAGACTTGTTCCATACATAAAGTATAAACGCGTTCATAATATAAACAGAATCTAAAGGGGCAGAAGAGTGGATTATGACATCCGACTACTATGATATAGATGACATTCTTGCTGAGGCAGAAAAGATACCGTGTCGTTTCAATATAACCGTTCCGGGATTAGGGTACCTAGAAGGAAACCCCGGGAAACCACTTGCCAAGGACACTAAGATCGAAATGTCAATGTGGTTAGCTGAAGTTTTAGCGATAAGTGGAATCCTGGAAGACTCAGAAACAAGTTTCGTAGATCTCTCGGAACCTGATTTCGTTAGCAATAAAGTTATGAATGCTATTAAAACTGACCCTGTAAGTGTGGATTTGCACACAATCTTGCCAAACTACTATAAACTAGTGGAAAAATGGTGTGCTTTATTCGAAGATACTCAAATAATTGAGACAGTCATGGATCTTTTGAAAGAAAGAGCTTTCGAGATTAATAATTTTGCAAGTAATGCAAATAAGCAAGTCAGCAACAACTTTATATACACGTTAGATGAATTCGAAAAAACGCTTCTAAGGATTACGTCCGATAGTAACCGGCAAATGAGGAAATGGATGAAAGAGTAGCACAGTGGCTACGTATCATACATTTACTCGTTAATTAACATTGATATTTGTACATAGTTTATTTACTGTTTAATTTCTAGAGAACAATACCACAGAGAATTCTTATACATAACATGTAAGTTAAATCTCATCATCTTTCGAAGAGTTTTGATCTGCATTGGATGCTTCTTCGTCGTTAAACAATTCATCATCTAGTTCCTCATCACTGTCCTTGATAATTTCGTTTGATAAATATTTTCTCTTTTTAGTAGGAATTGTAGCAACGTTAGGAGATATCTCCTTCCTTTTCTGTTTGTTACTTTCATTTACGTCAGCAGGTTCAGGTTCAGGCTCAGATTCAGATTCAGGCGCAGATGATTCCTCGCTATCTTCGACTATAGCTCTCTTCTTTCCTCTTCTTTTATTCTTAGACTTTGTACGTTTTTCCAGTTTCTTTTCAGATTTTTTAGATTCCTCGTTGAAAAGCTTTTCATCTTCATGAGCATCAACAACAACTTCCATTCTAGCCTCTTCTGCCCACTGTATGGCTTCTTCTTGTAATTTAGCTCTTTCTTTGGCAAGTTCTTCATCCTTCAATCTTTCTGCTGCCAACTTTTCTTCTTCCTCTTCACGTTTTCTTAAAGCCTCTTCTTCTCTCAACTTCTTAGCTTCTTCTAATCTAATTTCCATGTTAGTTATGCTCTCTTTAGTCTCTTCCAAACTTGAATTCAATCTGTTGATCAATGTATTTGCACCGAGATTGGCTCTTGCTTTAAGTTCGGTCTTAGGATATGGAGGATTCTCTTCCTCATCCGATGCTAATGCATTCAATGTCTCAATAGCTGTGCCCAAGTCTATCAAAGCCTCCTTTATATCCTCAATATTTCTTTGTTCCACTGGAAGCTTCGTGATAATCTCAGCAACTTGGAATTGAACGTAGGCTATATTGAATCTAAAGGAGGCCCTCGATCCACTGACATTTTTATAAGCTTCTTCAGATAATTCCAAAGCCTTTTTCAAAAATCCTATGTTCTTTTCACCTACTCCTCGAAGATACCAAGCCCTTCCTAAGAAAGACAAAATCCTGGAATCCTTTCCATCTGTGTATCTTGCCAAAGCTATTTCATAATTTTCAATAGCCTTGCTGTATTGCTTAAGGTCAACCAATGCGTGTCCTAAGTTTAAATAAATCGAAATGTCGTCTAGAGAGTCCCTTATCTTCCTTAAGATATCCAATCCCTTATTAAGGTCTTTATTTTCAATATAAACAATAGCAAGTCCTTGTGCTGCAAACACGTTCTTAGCATCAACTGATAATACTTTCGAATATAACTCAATGGCTCTAATATAGTATTTATTTTTCTTTTCATCTGCGTTAGATGCTTTGATGTCTCGAGCCATCAAAGAATAAATATTAGCCAAAGATAACAACGCATAACAATCATGTGAATCATATTCAACTAACGTTTCTTTTTGATGATTGGCATCAGCATCTGGCTTCATACCTAATCTCTTTCCAAAATTCTTTGCAAACCAACCATAAAAAGATCTGATCTCAGTATTTGATGCATTCTTTTCAAGTAAGCCTTCAATTTCGCTTTTAATTTCATCTTTAGGCAACTTTTGAGAAGACACACAATCTAAAAATAAAAGCCTCAACTTTGCAGAGAAGTAATTTGGACATTCATCTAAAAGTTTGTTGTAAGTATCAATTGAATCCTTTCCGTTAGTGCCTTCTGATGATCTCGCCAAATTATAATTCAAAATGACACTTAGATCACTTGGTAAATGGATTAATAGTTCAGCATTTTCGTCTCTGAACTCGTTTGATTCATTCAACTTTTTCAAAGATTCATTAAAGTAGTATACTGCTTCATCGTTGTTATTCTTCATGTAGTTGAAAACACCGATATTATTGTAAATCTCTAAAGGGGCATCACGACCGATATGTTCCCTTGATTCTATTGCTTTCTTCAAGTAATTAAGAGATTGGTTAATATCACGACTTTCATAGAGTTTGCTTAAGACTAAGTACGCATTTAAGGTAACAGGTTCTTTATTCATGCTTTCTAGGCCTTCGTCATTTTTAGAAGAGGATAAGCCTCTATTATTAGATAACCTCAAATATCTTTCAAGTATCACAATCGACTGTTCTTGTTTCTTCCTGGACTTGTGTTCAGAATAAAGTACACCAAGCGAATAGTTCACTTCGAGACACTTCGGATTAGTTTTCAAAATTGATTCAAATGTTATGATAGCTTCCTCTATAGATCCTCTGCTCACTTGAGATTGTCCCAATCCTAATTTTGCTATCAAATTGTTATCGTTTAACTTAATAGATTCGTGAAAGAATTTCTGAGATTGAGTAAAGTCTGAATTAGCGAAAGATATTCTACCGAACCATAAAGCACACTGAGACAATATGTTCGAGTCAAACTTTGATAATTGACTGAACTTACTAAACCTGACCAAGTTTGAACTTCCAGTTATATTGGTTACTATTTTTTGAATAATTTTTTCAACTACGTCAAAATTTTGCTTCGAGAAAAAATAGGATGCTAAGGTCAACATGATTACTGGATCTTCCTTGTTCAAAGTATGCTCATTTGATAATGACGTTAAGCAACTTTTATAGCTGGTGATGAATTCTTCATCACTTAAAGAATTGTTAAATGTGTTATTAAACTTCGCCAAGACTAACAAAATTCTAGCCTTTGAGCTGTTAGGGTCAATTTCAAGTGCTCTCTCAAATGACTGGATAGCCATATGATGGTCCTGCAATAACCAGAAACACAACCCAATACCGATTCTGGGGTCAGGTTTCATTAAAGGATTTAGAATTAAAACCTCTTGATATAATTTTAAAGCGTTAGCGTAGTTTTTGGTTTTCTTTAAGATTATTTGGGCCTTTCCTAGTATTGCGAAGCAGTTCTTGTTGTTAATCTTGAGTAATTTTTCAAATATATCGAGTGCTTGTTCAGATTGATCTTTAAATAAACACAATACTGCCTGAGCAGACAAATAAGGGATTTCGCTACCAGAAGTAACATTAGCTGATTTTAATTCTCTTGTAGCATTGTCTAAATTTACTTCTTTGTTGACACCTTTGCTGATAAGGCTGAGATAAAGCCAGGTTAAATAAACGTGAAATGAAGAAATATCATCGGACGAGAAAATGCTGGAACCAATTGCTTTTCTAATCACTTCAAATGCTTCATCAATCTTTCCTTCCGTATAATATGCCGTTGCTATGGCAATCCAGTACTTTTTAGGACGGCTCTCATTTTCTAAGAAGCTGACAATTTCATTTGGATCGTCAGGCAACTCGTCCTTTAAGTTAATACTAACAATTTCACCATTACTTACGGGAACATCAAGAACATCTTGGTTTTCTAAAACCTGAGAGCCCACGTAATAGGTGATGTCGATCGGTTCATCCATTTCAACCATATCTCACTACAGGCACCGACTCTACTTATTTTATTGTTCTTCCGCCATATTAACAAGTCAATGAACAAATTATTCAACGAAAGCTCAAATGAATCACGTGCAAGGTTTGATGTTGTTAGTGGTACAAAACCATTACTCAAATCCTAAATTTACCATTTGCTGACATACTACTATGCTAAAACTGATCCAACTTCAATGATTGCCATAGGGTCACTCAACCCAAGACTCCCCGCTTTGTTCTTTTCTTAAATCTACTAATTCTACACAAAAGTCGGGTGATTAATATAAGCTATTATTACTTATTGCGAAGAGTTAATATTATGTACATGTTGAAATTTAATAATTAAAATTAAGCTAAGGTGGTCAAATTCCATCGTCACTAATTTGATTGAATATCCTAGATATCCCTTTTGGGTCAAAGCTGGAGCTGAAGAAGTCATCCAATTTGAAACCGTTAATAATACCATGGGTTTCACAATTGGTACATTCGCAGCGATCTGGTGGACATAGACAAGTATCAAAGTTCATGATATCAGATTCCTCCAACTTAGAATGCTCCAGAGAACTAACTGAATTCGAATCTGACCTCATGGAGGGAAAGTTCAACGGTATCTGGCTATTTTCATTAGGAGCCTTCAGTGTAGTATTACTTTGGAACAAAGGATCATATTTTCCAAGATTGAATTCGTTAGATGCTAACTCGCTTAGCTCAGTTGCTGCTGAATTTGCATTATCATGCACCGTACATCCATCACATGTACAAGATTCATCACATAAACAAGAGCCTGGAACTGAGCACGAAGGAATTCTTAAAACACAGTATTTATCCTCCTCGGATTTGACACCATCCTTCTCTTCTTTGACATTTTTTTCACTCTCTACCTCATTTGTATAATCAACAAAAGTCCACTGTAAATCCTTACTATGTTGGCTCTCAGACACTTTATTCTTCAAGTAAGTGTTCAAGATTTTGGATTTGCTTACGTTCTTTTTGTTATGGGAGCAGTTACAGTCTTTACTTATTTTTTTGACTCCACCTCCACTGCAGCAGCTTGTTGTATTTATGAAGCTTTCACTATTCACTACAGGGGGAGGCGGTCTGCATGAATTCCTTTTTGATTTACTTTCATCATAAGCTCCTATTATCAGCCCATTAGTGAGGTCCATCACTTTTTTCAGCGAAGTCTTGAGTATAACTACTGGATTATCATATCCCGGCTTTAGATCATCTTCATCTGCTAGCTCTTCCGCAAATACTGCTATTCTATGGTTAGGATTACCATTAGCATGTACATTGGGTCTACCTTTAGATCTAACTTGGAGCAAGGGTCTGCTGTGATGTCTGCATCTAGACGATCTATGACCTCTAACACATTCTAAGCAAGCGTACTTCACGTCATCGATAAGAATCATTGATCTAAACTATTCATCTGCTTTCCTAGTTCGCTTAGCTAAAGAATAAGCACCAAAAATTAAATAGTTTAATGAGATTTGTGACGTTTTGAGCTTTAACAACGAGCAAAATATTTTACTGAATTTGTATTTACTGTCGCATACTGGCACACCACAATTATAACCAAGACCTCTTAGTATCTAGAAAGATATAAGAACGACTTGAACTGGGTTAAGAATACACACCTCAGGTATAATTTCCTTCTATGAGTGCTTTTCACTTTGCCTGTTTCTAGATCCTGTGATGCTACTCAAACGAAGGCACTTTTAAACAGAGGCCGATCAGAGAGAAAACTGTTAGTATTATTATTGAAAGTGTACATCTGAATATACTAATTCCTTCATAAAAAGTAATAATCAATCCTACGGACCAATTCATGATGTCAGTCTCCTTGCCTTTAAATTATGATTTTTTAAAGGTGAAATTTAGAGAAAGGATTGTGGGACTGGTGGTCCTTAAACGATCATTCTAAATTTATTGTTAGAGAGAAATATTTGACTTCTTAGGCTATAATATAGCCAGAACGAAATTTCAATTCCTACAATTAATCACTTCATCTTTTTAACCTTAGAAGTTAAGTTCACATGTTGTGTACTGTATATTAAAAATAGCATCCTAGCCGTCAAATCGCAGATTTTATCTTATCACATCTAATTAGTTATATACTGAGCGGCTAATCTGACAACAATAAATAGCTGAGGCGTAAGTTTCACTTCCTGCCCATCTGTTTAACTATATATCATTTGCCGATTTCGGCCAATTTAAAATAGAATGGTTAGTCTCTTTAAAAAAGCAAAGCAGAAAATAGTTACCCTTTCTAATTCAGATAACAGTTCCCGGAAAAGGACCCTTAGTAGGAAGAAAAAAGTGAAAGGAACTCTACCCGTTACACCTTCCAATTATCCCTTAAGTAATGATTCGAGCACCCAATTTTCTGAAGACCAATCATATCCAGAAACCCATAATGCATCCCTCGATGTGGTCTCAAAATCAGGTCAACATGAAGACAGGCCTAATCCGGTTGAAAGATCTCTGATAAACCAGAGCGAAAGTTCTTTTAAATCGGAAGACAATAGTCTGATCACTCAAGGAACACTAAGTGCTTCGAACCTACAACTTCAGCCAGAGATACATGCTAAAAAAGAGCACGATGCAGATGCATCTGTTAACTCTTCTACCTTACAGCGACCCCAGAGACAATCCCCATCTTACCAGCCTTTGGATATCAAAATCAAAAATGGGGAGGGAAATGTATCAGAGAGTAGGCTTTCTAATGAAGATAATCCAGTGATGCAATTATCACCAGATAGTGTTGGCGATGGTGGTCCTTTGGTTCATAAAATTCAAAATCTCGATTCATCTCGTGACCAACAAACACTTAACAGCCAAAGTTACGTAGCAGAGTCGTTGGAAAGTAACATTCCTAATGAGGGAGATGATTTAAATGAAACACAGCCATTATTACGCAGGCTCGATAATGATTCAGTGAGATCAGAGTCGGTTGAAATTCCTCCTGCTCTGTATGTTTCATTGTTTTTGTTCCTTCAAAAAGCTTTGAGTTATTTGGATGTTAGGGATCCAAAACTAGTACATCTTTTGATTTTTCTATTACTTATCTTGGTTGTTATCGTTTACTTCACGATTAGAAATATTGATTCCCTTTTACTGCAGTTTGTTCAAATTGACATCCAAAGTGTATCTATCACAAGCTTCAATAGACAAGGCATTGACTCACATATAATTGCGTCACTTCATATCAATTATGATAATGTCAATAACTTTCTTTACAAGTACGTTCTCAAGTTAGGTTCAGTTGCAGTGGGCACAATAGTTTTTGCACCAAATGATGTAACTAAATTATATATGAGGCCGGTTGGTTCTAACGGAGCTCCGTTACATGTGGTAGATATATTTCAACCCGAAGTTCAGGTTGATATATTAAATAAAAGAAACTCTCAGATTGACTTTTTAAGTAAAGCCTTTGTTCATGATGAAGGAATTATAAAGCTTTGGAATCAACTTTCTTCTACTGATAGTGGTGAATATGAGATTGAGCTTCAAGGAGTCGTTAATGCAAACATTCAGTCTAAGATTGTCAGCTTCAAAGCGAAAGATGTTAATTTCTGGGAGACAATGACTGTAAAAAAGGAACAACTAACTCCAGCTATAAGTATTGATCGCGTGAATGCAATATCTTCCGACTCTGAAATTATTGTGACGGCACAAGTTCTGTTTGATGAAGGTCTCCCAATATCAGCTACTTTTAGTAGTATAGATTGGGATTTATTGGTTTTGAATTGTGCCAATGAACATAAAAGTGTAGGAAAATGGGAGAGCCTGACAATTGACATAATCCCTAATGCTCCTGTTCGGTTGCTTGTGAATGGTTCTATAAGTAGCATCCCCAATGATTTAACTGAGGTCTGCTCTGAAACAGATGGAAGCATACTTAATATGTATGCTCAAAGGTACTTAGATGAAGTTCCTTTGATTGTTTATTTGAGAGCATCAGAGCACCAAACTAATAACATTCCTGGATGGCTCCAAAGTCTAATGCATAATATCATATATGAACTCAGTGTTGTATTATCTCATCAAGAAATTAATGTTAATAGTTTTAAAGTTGAGAAGGCTGAAATGGAGTTGCTGCCAGACGATGATGTTTCAGGAAAAGAATCTTTCGTTGTGAACTTGAATTCCAATATTTCATTTGTTGTTGATGATATATTCAATGTCCCATTTAATGTCTCTACGTTTGGATACCGTTTCGATATCAGACGTGATAAATCATTACTCCTAGAAGGTCACTCTAATACTTATAATCAAGTTCAAATTAGTAGCATTCTAAACTTTTTGAGATTGGATTTTATTTTAAATAATATGGAAATTGATAATGTCAATACCAAAGAAATTGGACAGCTCATTAACTCATTTGTTAACGGAAATGAACTTAGATCACTCTATATGAACGTGGAGGTTGATGATGTTAAAATTAGTTTACCTATTACCGAAGCCACGTTTAGAAAACTTATAATGCCTGAATTAGATTTGAATCAATACTTTAAGATAGACACTATTGAGAGTTTACTTGATATGAATATTACGGTGAACGATCTTACCTATGTTGAATCTAATCTTACACTGGCGCAATTACTTATTGAGGTTGAGTTCACGAACCCTACTGATTGGAGTCTTTACATTCCGCAGGAAACCATTACCACTCATATAAAATACAATAACACTAATTTTGCTGAAGTAACTGTGGATAGTCCATATTTCGCTTCAGATAAATTTAAAGCTTTGCTCACTTTGACAGTTCTAAATCTACCCAGTCTAGATGAAAACTCCACCAGCGATTTTGAAAGATTACTTAGCCAGTACGTCTCTGGTAAAAATATATCTGTCGATGTAACAGACATAACGGCTGTTCACCAAGGGTTGAATGATATGCTCACAGAAATAAAGATACCTAACGTTAGAATTCCGGATTTACATTACGCACATCCATCTAATGATGAGGGTCTTATACTAGATAATGAATCGGATACACTAAGACCTAATCCCTTTCTTTTGGATGCAACAATCCATTTGCTTAGCTCTGATCTTCAACTTACATTATTCAACCCAATCAAGAATGCAGAATTGATCATTGATTTATATGAAGTAATTGCAAAGTACCAGGACACGATTTTGGGTACTGTAGCACCTCACGAGTACTTAATTGTACCACCTGGTGTACACAGGACTTCTAACATTCCAATCAAGTTCAATCAAGGTATAGGTATGGATATTCTTCGAAAGGCAGTTAATGGGGATCTTGCTGTAAATGTAAATGCTACCTTCAAGTTAAGGCTTGACAAGTTTGAATCAATGGTGAATTATAATGGCCATGGATTGAAATCAACCATCAGACTATAACTTGTCTTCATACCCTACACATAAACCTTTTCCTGGGCTTGGGCAGCACATATCTGTGACTGCAAACTCTGTGTCGAACATTCAACGTATGTTGCCTTTTTCTGTATACACTCTCGATTTTCTTAGAAAATTGTATTTTGGCTTTGTTGTGTAAACAGTAATATCCTAAAATTAGCTCTCCAAACTGAAGTTAATGCTTATGTAATATTAGTCAGTTCATATACTTTAGCTTATGTAACACTGAGATAATTTATTTATATACACTACATTTATGAAGTGTAACTTTGAATGTGCAGTCTCTGGACTACTAACGAGAACTAGACCCTGGGTTTGAGAAAAAATGTGTACATATACGACATTGTCGCCGCCGTAATTTCCACTTATGTGAATTATCTTACCGCCTCTGGTAGCCCCTTTCTCATTTTCTACTAAATTGGATGTAATTACATTCCCAAAGCAGGAAATGTCGTCTTATTTTTATCTCAATTTTTCGCCCCGTATACTCTGGTTCTAGTTGGCCGGATCACATTCTCGCTCTAGATCGAAATTTGTATTATATTTATATTTTCATGACTGAGCTTTCTTTAAAGCTTTTTGTTCTCCGGTATTCTTTCGTTTCGTACCACTAGATAAAGCCAAGACGATCGTTAATCAATAAGATGGTTTCTGTTAAATCTACCAGTTTGCTTTTGTTGGCATCTTTGATCTCCAGCACTTTGGCAACACCACCCGCATGTTTATTGGCCTGTGTTAATCAAGTTCAAAAAAATTCTGGTTGTACTGGCTTAAATGACTTGCCTTGCTTGTGTTCTAAATCATTTAATGATATTGAGACCTGTTTGGATAAGATTTGTCCAAACGGCAGTTCTGATGATGCCGTGAGTGCTTTTAAGTCATCGTGTTCAGGTTACTCACAGGAAAGCTCGAGCGCCAGCTCCGCTGCTCCATCTTCGTCAGAGTCGTCCTCTACAGCTGCTGCTTCTTCTTCTGTTGCTCCATCTAGCGAGGCTGTTTCAACATCATCTGCTCCAGAAAGCTCTGCTTCAACATCCACGGCTGCCGTCACCTCTTCCGCTTCAACTAGTGCAAGTGGTTTCACCTCCTTGGCTGCTGAAGATTTTGAGGCTTCTTCTTCTGCTCCAACAAGTTCTGTTCCAACAAGTTCTGCTCCAGCAAGTTCTGCCCCAGCAAGTTCTGCTCCAGAATCATCGTCAGCTGAAGCTAGTTCAATTTCAAGCTTCCAATCTGAGGACGCAGGTATTGCTAACTCTGTTTCCTTTGGAGCTGCTGTTATTGCTTTTATGGGCGCTTTATTGTAGATAATTCATATAGTGAATAGGATACCAAAATATTAAAAAGTCACATTTAGTACAAATATAAATTTTAGTTACGTATTTACTTTGCTTTTGAATTTAAGTTGGAAAGTAGATTAGCCAAACGTGTAAGCGATTTTGATGGTGTAAGACTAGGCTATATTACCATAATCAAAGTCCCTTTAGTATAACGAGTTGTAAAATGTAATTGCTGGCGTTAGACCACAATTCTTCTAGGAGACACTACCATTATATCGCCGTCCCTCTTAGTTGAAGAAATCTGGACTTTCTTGTGGGTTTTCAAGACTATAAAACATATAACTAAAACGAGACTACAAATTCAATAATACTAGGATTTCAATATTGACTTCTATGACACGCCAAGAGGGAAATTGTTTATGTTTAGAAATGCCTGTAATTTAGCTTTATTCCTCACGCATGACCTAAGCTTTACGAAGAAGGAGAAGTTGTCAGTTATCACAGAAATGATGACGGTACTGAATTATTCTTCTATAGTAGTTGATTGCTGCCGAGAAATCGCAACAAAAATAGTGCTTTTTTCGCAGCTAGCCGGATTCTCCTCGGAGCTATCTAAGTTCCTATCAACAGAACACAGTCATCTTTGTATTTCATTAAATCATCTTCGTTACGCAGGTTGCGAATAGCTTAGGAATACAAAACTAGGTGAGAACCGATGTAATGATAATCTATTTCTCAAGCTATTCATTTACTTTTCTCTATTCAAACGCTCTTTCTATCGAATCGACTTTTTATTGGAACCTATTTCTTTTGCATTTAAGATCGGAGAAGTCCACCAAGATGTGCATTAAATTTTACTATGAGCTACTTCAGTAGTCAAGAGGATTTCACATTCCCTTCTCTTTAACTAGCTGAAAATAATTATTCCTTTCTCGATATGAGCCAAAGCATATCTGAATAAAATATGACTACGCGACCTCCACGGATGTTCCGATCGATCAACAGCAAAGATTTAAATATGTTGCGAACGCCCAAAAAATCACTGAAATGAACTCTTAAACTGTTAGTGTTATAGCTTTATAAACGTCAGTTGATTATTAGCATTACTTTGTTGCATTTCTGGTGTTTTTTACGGAAACTAATTGATATTTATTATTGATAAAGTATCATATATTATTGCACTTCATAAGGAATTGTGAATTATATTTTTATCGATCAATATAGTTAGAGATTGGAGTTATAACTCTTAAGTTATTAGAAGTTTTGTTGTTTCTTGATATAGATTTGTGAACTTTTAAAAATGCCAGATTCAGCTACTACTAGCTATCAAATAGAACATAAGACTATCAAGGCTGTGCACTCTATTCCTTATACTCTCTATTTTGGAACGTTTGTGCACAGTCCTTCTTTGGGAGATCTTAAGTATCATTTTCAGACTCTAGTTGGTGTTAACTCGGAGGGTACTATTGATTACATTCGAGAAAATATTGAAGCAGGTGAATGTCCAATTTCCATCTTCCAAGAAGATGCAAATCGCTTGGGCTTGAAATACGAAGACAACTTTCAACTTGTGGATTTGTCGAAGGATAAATCCAAGTTCTTTTTACCTGGGTTTGTCGATACCCATATTCATGCTTCCCAGTATCCAAATATAGGTATAGGCTTAAACAAACCGCTTTTAGATTGGTTAACCACTTATACTTTTCCGTTGGAGAATGGCTTTACAGATGACAACGTAGATAAGATGGATTTTGCCAAAAACATTTATTCAAAAGTTATCAAAAAGACTTTAGAGAGTGGTACAACTTGTGGGTCGTATTTTGCAACAACAGATGTCCATACCTCGATTTTATTTGCTGAACTTTTGTTATCTTATGGTCAGAGAGGATTCGTGGGAAAGGTATGTATGGACGAAAATGACACCTATCCCCGCTATAAAGAAACGTTGGAGGAGTGTAAGGAGTCTATGGACTCTTTTTTGTCACACTTGCTGAGGATGAATCCTAAAAATCAAGCTTTGGTGAAACCGATTGTCACACCAAGGTTTGCACTTAGCTGCTCAAGAGATATGCTTGAATACTTGGGAGACTTAAGCGAAGATCACAAGCTTCCTATTCAGACACATTTAAGTGAGAACACTAAGGAAATCGAACTCGTTAAAGAAATATTTCCAGACTGTCAAAACTATACCCTGGTATATGACAAGTATAATTTATTGAATAGTTCTACCATATTGGCACATTGTATTCATTTAGATGAAAATGAAAGACAATTAGTTAAATCTAAAAGCTGTTCAATTAGTCACTGTCCTACATCTAATACGTTTATTGCTAGTGGTGAAGCGCCAGTAAAGCAATACTTATACAAAGATAAGATAAATGTTTCTTTAGGTACAGATGTCAGTGGGGGTTTCGATGCGAGTATATTAGGAATTATAAAGCACTCCATTTTAGTGAGTCATCATTTGTCTATAAAAACAAAGCTTGAAACTGACAAATTGGGTATATCTGATGGTATCTACATGGCTACCCAGGCAGGTGCAAATGCAGTTGGTTTAGGTAACACTGTGGGTTCTTTTGAAATTGGCAAACGTTTTGATGTACAACTCATTGATTTAGAATCCTCTGAGTCAAATGTAGACATATTTGAATGGCAAAAGCCTTCTAATGATGACTCTATCGATGTTAGAAATGCAAAACTTCAAGATCTTTTAGGGAAATGGATATTTGCAGGTGATGATAGAAATTGTGTTCAAGTTTGGTGCAATGGAAGATTAGTTGTAAACAAACTTGATCTGCTTAATCATAAGTAACTTTAATGTTAGGAAACTAATTACAAGTAAAAATAATGAAATAGATTTATACCAATATAAGGGGCGGCAATATGGCTTTACATGTAGTGATCATACTATTTGTATATTTTATTTTCCAGAAAATATAGTCATGAGGAAATACATAACTCTAACTTCATTTTCATGCTACAGTGAATTCACTCTTTCCAAAATCTGGTTTTCCGCCTAAGGTACCAAATATATCACCGACGTAATTGTCAGAAGTGAAATTTGTACCTTTCTCGTAGAGAGTATCCCAGTTTTGCACAACATCGTGAATAAATGGGAAACCTGCATTAACAAGGTTGTCAAGGGAAGCATCGATCCCACCTTGATCAGTTTCAGTGAAGAACTTGACAGTGTCGTTAGCCAACGAAGGCGGTGGTCTAGAGAAATCAGAGATGGTTCTCATTACAACGACTCTATCAAAGTCAACGAGTCCATACTTCTGTAATCTAGTGAATACTTCTAAAGATGCATTATCTTCCTGTGCAGTGGAGCAGTAAACGGAACTACCATTTGTCATCAAAGAAGCATAATAAGAGAAATAATCATTTAGTACATTACCTGTGTAGTAGTTGTCTGAGGTTAAAATGTCACATTTTTCGACAGCTGGCTTTGATTTGGCCTTGGCTTCGGGGTATTCAGCTCTGAATTTGGCGTTTTGTTCCGTACCATTGTTCAACTTGGCTTTACTAGCCAAAGAAACAGCTCTATCTCTTAATTTTTCGTTCAATTCAAAAACTTCAGTTCCATAGACATTTCCTGGATAAGTCCATGGGTTGTCTGTTCCGTATGCAAAGTACCCTGTAGTCCAATTAGGATTGGTATTGTGATATTCGGTATAGTCAATTTGATATTCTAAGCCGACCTGAACTGCATACTTGGAAAAGGTTGCACTTCCGAGAGTCGTGTGGTTTGGTTCACCTCCTGCTATTCCTGCAATCAAAAAGTAAGTTTTTGACAAGTCAAATAATGGACTCAATCCAACTGCTGAAATAGACGAGGCAGCATTTATCTCACCTTCACCTGTGGTGACTTGACAGATAGTGTAGTTTGTTGTACAGAGAATGTCAGGGTATATTGGTGACAATCCTGGAAGAGTGATGTTGTGTTTAAAGTCTAAAGCTTTTAACCAAGGTTCTCTTTCAAGTTCAAACATGGAAATAATGAATGCCTTTGGTTGGTAAATAGCATATGGGTGGGCATATGCTGCCACTACATGATTTTTGGATGAAGAAGCAACATTGTCTTCCAAAGCCGTAGTGTTGATGGAACGCTTTTCAACCTCTACGGGTTGGCCAACGGCAATAGTTGCACCTGCTATTGCTGCTACTAATCTGGTAAATTTCATTTCCTGGCTAAAGTGAATTCTCTATACCCTTAAATAATGTCTCAAAATAAAACAGAAAGAGCTTTATATATATACATTTAAGAGCTTTTACTATGCACCTTACCCATCATTAGTACGCAAGATGATGAGCTTCTGTTATTACTTATTTACAGCTTGCCTATTCCAAGTGCTGTGAGCCCTTATCTATAATAAAGAAAAATTTCCAAGATTGGCCAAAGTATCGATCAATAGGGTAAATTTGCCAATCAACAATCCATCTTTATCGAATAAATTTATTATATGCAGGAATATACCTACGGCTCACAGGTCAGAGCGATTTTATGGCATTAGCTTTTCGGCTTATCGCTAATGAGATTTAAGAGGCTGTTAATGCGCCTTTTCCTTCAGAAGATTGCCGTAATACTTTCACTATGTTCGTACTAAGCCCATTTGAAATGAGAATAAAAAATATTATCTGACCTTTAATATGCAAGGCTTATCTTTCAACTGAAGATAAGTTTGAGGCTAAGCTTTTGATAGCATGCCGATTCTAATGAAAATGCTTGGATCTCTGGGTCGGTTTCGACTTAGTAGCAAGCTGTTCAAAGTTAGCTGCGAAATTTTAACTATAGTAAAATTAAAGTAATATCACTTCAAGTATTTGCAGTAGTATACTTCTCAGGGATGGGGGGTGCAATGCTGGTTTCATGATGCATCTCCAACTAAAGAAAAAATAACGTTATATTGATTAAACTCAGCCAATAATATGCGGCATTTTCTATATAATTGATCGTCTAAATCGTGCATTTTTTTGTCGTTAGTTTTTTAAATGAGAAAATGGTTGCAACATTCTTTAGTTTATGTTTAAGTTAAGGTTAAAAGTATTTGAATGAGAAATTTGTCATATGTAGTTTTTTTGCATCTTGTTGGATTTTTTATATGATTGACTGAGGAGTAATATGACTATAATCATATTTTTTGGTTAATTTTCATTAATATTGTAAAAAGTGAGCGTTTTATGGTATTTTGACTTTTAAGAAGACAAGTCTAAGCCATTATGTCAAGGTGAATGCAACTGAAAAGTCCCCCCCCGCCTTCCTCATTGTTAATCATTTTGGAGACCATTGAAGCCAAGAATGTACTGTATTTATTAAGCGAAGCTCTCTCGCACCTTTATACGAAATATTTGAAGTAGATCCACAAATGTCTCACGACAATGTCTCGATGATGCGCTTCTACACAAACAACACGGTTATCTTATTGAATTAACATTAAAGAAAAAAAGAGTAGCAAAGATGTCAATGCTCTCTACAGAGGGAGATGGTCTGAGAAAGAGGCGTCTCTCAGATGCTGAAAATGAAACACAAGTAAGTCATAATCTTTAAAGTATACTATAGTTCATATCGATTACTAACTAGATATTTTCAGAATTGGCAATCCTTTCAGGATTATATGACACAGCAGATGGAAATAAAGAAGCGACAGAAACTCTTAGAGGATGAAGGAGGGTCTGATTCTGAGTATGGATCAGACTATTCTTCTGGCTTGGAAAGTGAAAGTGATTCTCAAATTGTTAGTGATGATAGCATCGCTGGAAGTTCAAGCTTTGCAAAGGCAGGGATCATCCAAAAGATTAGTTTGAAAAACTTCATGTGTCATGATTCCTTTGAACTAGATTTAGGTTCACAGCTCAACTTCATAATAGGCAGAAATGGGTCAGGGAAAAGTGCAATATTGACAGGTATTTCTGTAGCTCTTGGAGCTAAAGCATCGGAGACTAGTAGAGGAAGTTCAATAAAGGATCTTATTAAGGAAGGAAAGGAAGTCGCACGTGTTTCCATAATCTTCAACAATGAAGGCGATGATGCCTACAAACCAGATGAGTATGGTAAAAAGCTCATAATTGAAAGACTAATCAAAAGACAAGGTGCAAATTCTTATTTTATTAAAGATGAAAATGGAAAAACCATCTCTTCCAAAAAGTCCACGTTAGATGAAGTACTTTTCAAATATAATATTACAGTTAACAATCCATTGGCGTTTCTCTCTCAAGATAAAGCAAGAGAATTTTTGACTCTGAGTTCTGATGAGTTGAAATTTAAATACTTCATGGAGGGTACGTTGATTACTGATATAGCAAGTAACTTAGAGATTACGGCCGAAAATGAATCCCAAATCAAAAGTAAACTTCTCCAAGTGAGGAAACAATTCAAGTCAGCTGAAAAAAAATACAAAGCATCGGCAGCAATGTACAACAAATTCCGAAGATCTGACTTTTTGAGACAAAGATTAGAAATTGTTCATGGGAAAGCATATTGGTATAATGTGAAGGTCATTGAGAACAAGATAAACGAGTTTCTGTTATCTCTTGAGAATTGTAAGGCTGAAATTGAAAAAATGCTGTGTGACATCGAAGAAAACGAATTGAAAGTAGTAAAGGCTACTGAAAAAGTGAGTAAGTTAGCTTCAAATGAGCAAGATATTGTAAAATCTGTAACATCTTCAAGGGCCGACTATGATAAACTAAAAGAAAAAAGAGACACTGCGAAAAGTATGAGAAAGCAACTACAAGAAGAAATTCAAAAGCTTCAAAAAGAGAATGCAGAATTAGAATCGACGATAAAAGTCAAAGAAGCGGATATAATCAAGGAACAAGCATTGTTAGATGGGCGCGATGGCGATTCCAGGGAAGCAATGTCTAATACAATAATAGATTTAAATAAGGAACTTGAAGTTCTTGATAAAAAGAGAGTGAATATTAGGAATCAACTCGGAGAGCTTAGCAATATTAACGAAGCCTCGATAATAATAGACATTAAGAAGGATATAAATGCATTAGAGGAGACTATTGAAACTTTGAGGACCAAAAGAACTCAGATTCAAAATTCTGGTAAGGATAAATATTTACCCTGGGGAACTAACATGCATTATGTTCTAGAGACAATTAACTCTACGAAAGGTTGGCACCAGAAACCCATTGGACCATTGGGGGCATATGTTGAAGTTAAAGATGAATATAGAAGTTGGAAAGATTTGATTAATACTGTGCTTAGTAAAACACTTGATTCATTTTTAGTATATGACGAGCATGATAGGCGATTGCTAGATCAGATTTTCAGAAAACAAAAAATTAATAAGAATATTATCACAAGGAGATTTGAAAAAATAGAATACAAAAGAGGAAAAGCCGAAGGCCAGATAACATTTTTAGATATGCTCAACATATCAGAAGAAAATGTACTATACACTCTTGTTGATATCAACAACCTTGAGAAAAACATTATCACAAAAGATAGAAATAACTTTAGTAAGCTTGTAACTTTGCCTAATGTTATTTCAGTGTTTGCACTGTTGGGATTAAGATCAGGTAATCGAGCAAGTGCTGGTGATAATGGCTCATTTAGAGTCGACCCAATTCATTACAGAGACGAACTCCATAAATTGGCTGGATCAAAATCATCTCAGAGCTACATGCAGGACATCGAAGGTCAAATAGAGATTGAAATGGAAAAATTGGCAAAGTTAAATCGAAAGCTTAGGGAAGCAAAGATTGAAATTCAGGAACATAAACAAAATTTGGAATTCAAGAATCGACTGATACAAAAAGAAATAAAGAAACTAAATGACGATATAATAAAAATTGAAGATAGGCTTGCAGATAATGGTGACCTCGCTAAGATTGAATCTTTGGAATTGCAAATTTCGAATCATAGAGAGCAGGTCTCTATTAATGATAATGTTATGTCTTCATTAGGGGATGATTATGAAAATGAACGAACTAAGGCTCTGGACTTGAAGTTAGAACTTGAAAAGGCTCGCAAAGCTGTAACAGAAACCGTTAAAGACTTAGAAGGCATCAGGGCCGAGCAAGAGTCTTTAAAGAGTGAAATTGCAGTTTTAAATGACCAAAAGCTCCATCTAGAGGTGAAAAAAGATAAAGCGGAAGGAACGATTCAATCTTTAGTAGAGAAAGTCAATATGGGAAAAGAAAAGCTTATTCCCGTCTTGAGGGAAGCTGAATCTAAATGTAAGAGGGAAGAAGCTAATATTGATCTTAAGAAAGATTCTAGTGAATCGATTAGCAAAGAATATGAAGATTTACAAAAGCAAGTGAAAGAAGTTGAAAAATCACTTGGTAGATCCTTTGATGATATTCAACGTGAATTACTTGACCACAAACAGAAGAGAGATTTGGCTAATGATAATGTTTTATATCTTGAACGATTACAGTCAACCTTAGAAAGTGAATTGAGAAATAGATTTCAATATTTGGTGACAACTATTAGTAAAAATGAAAGCGAAGCATCGCGTTCTTTCGAAAGATCCTTGGCTCTAAGAGGATTTAAAGGAGAATTAAAATTTAACCATACCGATAAAACCTTATCTTTATTGGCACAAACTAAAAACGATGAAGCAAAGAGAACTGTGGACTCTTTGTCTGGAGGAGAAAAATCTTTCGCTCAAATTAGTTTATTGCTTGCAATATGGAAAGTTATGGATACCAGGGTAAGAGGCCTTGACGAATTTGACGTATATATGGATTCAGTTAACAGGTCTATTAGTATAAAGCTTTTATTAAGCGAGTTGAGACAATATCCGAATTCTCAGGCAATTTTCATTACTCCTCAAGATATAGCCGTCGTTGGCGATTTAGAGGCTGACGATGTGAAGATACATAAAATGAGAGACCCACGTAGAGATAACTAGGCTTTCATTATTTTCCATATATACAAGTTTATATTTTTTATGTACAAAATTCATTTTTTGGCTTGATGTATTCAGAATACTTCAAATCACGAAAGTTATCGATGAGTGAACTTAGTTTATTAAAATCAGAATTCTGGAGGTATATTATACTTCTCTTTTGATTTTGAGCTAATGAGATATATTGGTCCAAGTGGGGTCTAATTATATTATAAGTCAAACCCGGAGAAGCTAGAAGCGATGATAAGAAGACTCCATAGAGTCTACCAGAGATTTGTATCCTGGATACACTTTGCCTGCCATTTAGGTAAAGATCTTTTGTTTCAAGAATAATAGTAACAAGCTTCTTTACCATTTCTTCTTGTTCATGTACTTTCGCCGCAATAAGTAGATTTCTGCAGCTATCTAAAATGCATTTATATGTTTCATCTGGAATTAGGATTGGACAGACAATCTTGGGATATAGTCCACGTACTTTAACCATTAACAGAAATGCCTCTTCTATATAGCCCAATTCGCATAAACTTGAATTGATAAATAAATGTAACATAAAATGATTAGACTTAACACTGTTCAACAAGCTCGCAATAGATTCACTTTCTGGTGATTCCAATAATTTTTTAACATTATCAAAAATTAGTTCCCTAAAATAAGGTAAATCGTTAATTGTAAGAGCCCCATTGATGAGAGGTATTCTTGACCCTCCAGGGGACGAATAAATGTTTCGAAAACATACTGGATAAAATGAGCTCAATTCTGTTGACTCTAATATAAGGCCTTCATCTTTATCAAATGAAGTCAAATGACTTTCACTAATATCATCATCTGCATAATTCTCTTTAATGCTTTCTCTCCTTTCTCTAAAATTGTTAAAAGACGAGGATTTGATTAGCTTCAAGGTTTCTTTACTACTTCGATAGTTCCAGTGGCCCTTGAATGAAGCGCAAAGGCTTTCAAAAGATTTTAATGCCTCCATAGAATTCCTTTTTTTACTATGTACCTCAACGGTGGCAATTTTCAACGCTTTGTACGTTTTTTGATGGCTCGAATATGAGTAAAATCTTTTGAAATAGTAAAGAAGACCCTGAACTCTTTCAGGATCTTCATTCTGAGTGAATATAATAGCAAGATTCTCTAGCATTAAGTTACCCACTAAGAAAGGAACTCTAGGGTTATTATATCTATATGCGGATATTTGATCAGAATCATATGATTTGAAATGATCAATTAGTTCATGATACACTAGTACGGCTCCTAAATAGTGACATGTATCACAAACTTTGGATGAAAAAATCGACCACAACTCATTGCTTAGAATGAATTCAGGATTTCCTTCTAACAAAGTATGTAATATTGTTGCTGCCTCATTTATCCGATCTTCTTGTAATAAACGAAAAAAATAAACTTCAATCAACTCCTTTTCAATCCCAATTCCCTTTTCGTGTGCAATTATTTTATAAATATCTTCTAGTTTGGTTTTATCATTACATAGAGCTTCTCGCAAATGCTGATTTATATTGTGGCCTTTCTTCGAATCATTTATAAGAGAGTTGAAAGAGCTTTCAAATATATTGTTACCTCTTAACGAAGAACTGTTTTTAGAATACTTCTTAGTGAATCTCACACACAAAGATAGCTGATTTGTCTTTGAAGGTCTGCAAACAAATGGTCCAGTTTGTATCAGTATGAAAGTTTTAATTTGAAGTGGTTTGCATGATGAATTTCTTAGTAGTGAGTGACTCTTCAAAGTTGAAAATTTGATGAGAAGTCTCATCATATATTGTATAGCCGGCTTAATGGCTGATAACAATTAAGCTATTGTTTTATCTTTAAAGAAACTTCTTTACTGAAATATCAATTGTAGATACTGATATCTCGATTATATAATCTTGTATACGAATTTTTAAAAATCACAAAAATTTTCAAATCTAAAAGCTACCGAATTGCAGCTACTATAGGTAAATTCTACTTGACGCTTTAATTAGTTCTGGAATATGTTTAGGGTAAGTGCTTCTCGCTTGCTACCAGGCTCGAGGGGCTTGGTAGCTGGTCGTACAAAGTCTTTGAAGACCATGCGTTTGAAAACCATGCCATTGATACAAATTCCATTTGTTCGTTTCAACTCCACTGGATCTGTAGTGGAAAATACTTCAGAGATCAAGAATACCCTTACTGCAATCGACTCTTCAAATTCTCATGAGGCTCTTATTACAACTTTATCTTCTGACCAATTAGGTTATTTGGATTCGATTGGATTAGCACAAGGTTATGGTCCTACGGCCTTAATTGAGAGACTATTAGAAATTTCTCATGTTTACACAGGCTTACCATGGTGGGGTACCATAGTTGCGACTACAATTGCAGTTAGATTAACTTTATTTCCTTTGTACGTAAAGTCGTCCATAAATGCAGCAAAAATGGCTAAAGTGAAACCAGAACTTGACCAAATCATGAAAGACCTAAGAGAGTCTGAAACACCGCAAGAACAAGTCCAAGCGGCACAAAAAAGAAAAACCTTAATGAAGGAGCATGATATTCATATGTTACATCAAGTATTCCCCTTAATGCAATTGCCTTTTGCATATGGATTTTTCCAAGCGACAAGAAAAATGGCCAATGTCCCTGTCGACGGCTTCAAAACTGAAGGTTATGCTTGGTTTCAAGACTTAAGTCAAGTAGATCCATACTGTGGTCTTCAAGTTATTGCCGCGGCTCTTGTTATTTATATGGTAAGATTAGGTGGCGAAACTGGTGCTGCTACAATGAACCCAGCAATGAAGAAAGTTATGACGTACGTTCCAATTTTATCGATTTTTGTTACCAAGGAGCTTTCTGCGGCGGTTGTATTATACTTTGCAGCAAATGGTTTCTTCTCCTTTTTACAAGCAATGGTTTTGAGGAACAAGCTCTTCCGTAAATTGGCTGAGATGCCACCAATTGTTCCACCTAGTGCGGAACAATTAGCCAGTCAGCCTAAGACCTTAGGAGAATGGTGGAAAGATTTCAACAAGAATATGAATAACAGTAC
Organism: Priceomyces medius; assembly: GCA_030570455.1. Lineage (NCBI taxonomy): Eukaryota > Fungi > Ascomycota > Pichiomycetes > Serinales > Debaryomycetaceae > Priceomyces > Priceomyces medius. Next base: position 106,267 of record JAJLVV010000001.1, on the reverse strand, counting down.
TCAAAAAAAGATGAAGGAAACAAATACAAAATTAGGGGCCATTGAGAGAAAGAAAAATGGAGCAAGCGGTGGTTTCATTAAAAGACATTAGGATACATTACCCCTGTTTCGGCTTGTAAATAGAGTTACAGCAATCAACGTAACACAAACAAATGATTTTACCTTTCGTACATCTATTATCTATATCATGAATTCCATTACACAAGATATTAGGCTATAGAACAAATATTACGTAAAAAGATCAATATTGATCTTCATCAAATATTTCATCGTAATTCAAAATCATGTACTCTAAAATAGAGTTCATGACACCGAAGCTGCTCATCAAGACATCTAAAACACTAGCTTCTGTCAAAGTTGGACCTATAACTGTAGCTAAATTAGAAGCGGTCATTTTATTTTCATCCCTATGTGAACAAACTTTACTCAAATGCTTCAAAAGTACCTTGAGCGTGTAGTAGTTAACTGGAGGTAGCAACCTGAGAATTTCCGCATAGGAATCAATAGCCTGCTCCTTGGGAACTGTGCCATCAGAAGACTGTTTCATTGAAATGAATCGTTCAATAACTTTGTCAGAAAGAATTGCATCGGGTAGTTCCCTGAAAAAGACTTTGACAATACTTGTTAATGTATGAACGCTATAAGTTCGTGCTGAAAAATTGATCGTCCCTGCCTTATCTATCATCATCTTGACAAAGTTCAATTCGCTTATTGATGTGCTTATTCTATATATACCAACATCGCTAAGACCCTCCTTTTCAATTTCTTCGAATATGGTAACCAAAAATCTTGGAGCTAGAGATTGTTCTCTGCTGCATACCAAACTCAAAGGAACGCCAAATGTTAAGGTAGAATTTCCATACTTTAAGTTGAGGGTACGTGAAAAATACCAATGCCTATTGGCAAAATTCAATTTCATTAGCCACTCATTCATTTCAATATCACTAGGTGCTTGAAGCAAAATATCTTCGGAGCTTGAATCTGAATCAATCTTGAAACAGTAAGGAAGTAAATATATAGGAAATGCCTTCTTTGCCTTCAAAGGTATAATTGCCATTGGTTTTTGCTTGATATCAACTTGAGTCTCCGGATCTGGTAGTTCATTGATATTTACAATTTTATCAGATACATTGGAAGACATACCATTCAAAGAGAATGGTCTCGACTTAGTGAAAATTCCACTTATTTTAAATCTTGAGTTAGAGCTAGATTTATACGAAAACGATTGTCTCTTTCCACCTGAAAGTCCTCTCTTGTTAAAGCCCTGTTCCAGTGAATTTTTATCGGAGAGGTTATCATCTCTATAGTTGATCAACAGCTTCTTTCTGTTATCACTCACTAAGATTTTTTGCTGTTTCTGCAAAAGAGGTTTGAAGAGTCTTAGCCTATCTTTATCTAGTGATAACTTCTTGAAGATATTATTGTCAGCCAAGGACTCGTCAAGCTTTAACAAAAATTCAAACTCTTTAGATTCGTGGAAGTTTACTTCACCATCAGTTTCTTCAATAGCAAGTTCCTTGATAAACTTGTATGTTAAATACCTCTTATTGAAATTTATGTTATGGTTGTAAAAACTTGGAGTTTTATTTATCTCGAGCAAATTCTCAATTATCCAACCAAAACACGGTAAAAGAGGTTCCGGGTTCACTAGGTCTTTATGTGAAATGTGCTTCGGCAAAAGCAGTGAGATATCATCATAGGATCCTACCGATGTGTCTTTATTAAGCGACTGAGAAGCCTGAATCCAAAGGTTAGAAAAGAGTCTGCTTTCTGGTGAGTAGATAACATTAACAACAGCAGTCTCAATACAAGACGGAACCTTCTTATTATGACCTTCGAATACAAACTGAATATCATTCATCTTCAAAGAAGATACCTGAGTCATAATGAGCAATGTTTTCATTCTATCCAACCTCTCTTCCACTGTAATATTCAAATCAGTTAATTGAATTTGAAGATAAGTGACAAATTTATAGTACAACTTAAAAAGCTTTCTGAGAACTAATGGAAACTTCTTTAAGACCAGTTGCTTCTGATTATTATCAACAAGGGTCTCAAAATAATTAAATATATTCGAAATTATCATTTCGTCATCGTTGGTTCCAATTTTCTGAAGCTTGAATTCAAAGAGATTATTGTTTTCAAAATGGTATTCTAAAACTTTGCATACTTTCATCCAATCCTCAACCTTTATACCCTGATAGAAAACTGTCAAAAGCTTATTAAATTTGTGTAAAAACTTTTCAATTTTTGCAACATTTTTATGACCTGGCAAATTACGATTCATGGGTACTTCATGTAATGAGTTAGTAAACCGGAACTCCTTGATAAGGAAATCATCAAACTTCAGAGCCTCCACTGGTCTATATGATTTCTTGACAAAAAGCTTTTTCAACTTCTTATAGTAGTTTACCAAGCTTTCAAAAGATTTTTCAAGAGAGGAATCGATCTTGTTGGAGTTATACCATTGTAATATTTCATTACTGAAAAGCTTTAATAATTTTATTAAAATCTTCTTGTTTTCTAAGTTCAAAGAAAAGCTTGAATAAAAGTTGTTTAAAAGAACAATTAATACCTTTAAAATATTGATTTGAATTTTTAATAACAACTCATAATCAACATGACCAAGAGTATTAAGATTAACCGTAGAGTCTAATTCCCAAGATGGTACTTCTGTCTGTTCAAGATTAATCTGGCCTCTTTTGATGGCCATTTTCTTCATCACAGATATAACTGCATTACCAGAGTTAATAAACCTATGTGCAAGCATGTCAAGTAAATCCTTTGTTGAAATAAACGACGTATAGTTTAACAAGAATACAAATCTGTATTCCACCAAGTCGAATTTTATTGTATCATCAAAGTATTTGTAATCAATTAATAATAAATCAACCAATTTATCGATACTAGCAAGCTTTGGGATATAGTTCTGTTTCAAATTCGGACCTGAAACACTAGTAGAGCTGGAAGACAACAGTCTAAGTCGTTGATCATTTTTACCACTTTCCTTTAAGCCATGGTTCTGATTGGGAGAATTAAGATTTGGTGTTATGCTTATATTATTGAACTTTTCAGAATTTAAAATGACATCTACATCGATACCTAATCCTGAAAGATCGTCATCATCATTTGCTTGATCCATATCCTCCATATAGTTTAACATTAACGAATCTGTAGTAGTTGTTCCAGACTCAACCAAATAGTCATCTAATTTGAATGTAAGTTCATTATCAATTTCTATCGTCTTTTTATTGGTTGGAGACTTTGGCATCAAAGTAACAATACTCTCAGAATCGTCTTGTAGTAAATCATCATAGTGGGATAAATTAAGCTTGAAGTATTCATTATTAAATGTCGGGATGTTTGAAGCATTCAAGTCACTGAAGTTAGATTCGCTTGTATTAGAAGTTGTGGTATCAGAGGCAATATTGAAACTTGATACACTCATATCATCTGAATCAACTGTTATAGAGGATATGTTTTGTGGTTTTTCGCTCGATTTTGCTTGACTTGATGTAAGTGTATTCAATTGATTTGGCTTCAAATATGCTTCTGGTAAGTCAGGTTCAAATGCAAGAGACATTTTCATAACATCATTTAAATTAAGCGATTCACAATTCAATTCTAACAATTTCAACAATTTTGCCTGTAAATTGTAATCAACATCATGTGCACTTGATGTTGAATTAACTGATTCCGTGAATGATTTATTAGAGGGTGTTGGTTTAGAATCGTCGTTATTAACACCAAGATAAAGAACTTGATTTAAACTTTCGTTGGAAAATATAAAACCCATGTTATCATACCTTCTCAAAACATCATCATTGTATTTGATGATTTCTTCATAGTTAGAAAGATTAGATAAATATTCATTCCAACGATTAAAGGAATAATTTATTCGTTTCCATATTGGTTCAAGGTCATTGATACTTGTAGATGTATTATTTATGAAAAAATCCCCGAAATATGGAATAGCTTTTTCTTTTGGATAAATCTTACCTAAACCTCTTGGAGCCATTATGTGATAAGAGTCTTTGTGTGTCTCTTCTCCATGATCTTTTGATTTAGGTTGGTATTGAGAAGAAAGCAGTTTACCTGAATTGAAAGAATCATTAGCTAAATGTCTCCTATCAAGTTCAAAAATGACAGGAGACCAATCATTCTTTAATAATCTTATATATTCCGGAGAAACAAGTGACCAAATTTTTGTCAATCGAAGAACCGGTTGAGATAAAATAATCGATGATATACCAAGCCATGAAGACATGTTCCCTGATTTGTCCAAGAGGCATCCTAAATCAATCCACTTCTCCAACAATCGTGCTTTTTGCTCTAAATGAGAGGACAGAGTAGCCCTTTCATCAAATAACTGATGTATAAAGAGCCTTGACAAGTAATGAATATGACTATCGTTGCTGAAAACTAAAGGATTCTTTTTATAAAATGTATCCAGCAAGCTTGAACTCTCACTTAATGATGAAGATAATAATAGTGATTTATCTATATTTGAGTTCCACTTTTTGAAAAATCTCAAGTCCACTGAAGCAACAGTCCTAACAAATTCAATTAAGCTGAAGTTCATGAATACAGTAGAATTAATGTCCTGGATTGGATTGACTTTGGGACTCAAATTTTCTATGGATACCAAATCAACTAAAAATTGTTGGTTTGATAACATTTCATTTTTAAACCTCTCAAGGCTGGCGGCTTGATCTTCGTTACCATTCACTTGGCGGGTTAATGATTCAAGTATCTTCAAAATGAAAGGCGCTATGTTTGACTTTAAAAGGAACCCAATAAAATTATCCAGAATGTTTTGAAGCAATCGCAACGTCCTCTCCACGATGGTCTTTAAGCTGAAATCACCCTTGATTTTTCCTGATGCCAATAATTCAATTATTTTATACCACAAATTAAGAATATTGCCAAACTTTGGAAATAATGGTAGTATGTCTATAACACTGAATATTGAAGCTGAATTTTCTGGATCAGAATCGAATAATATAAAGTGAATAATGGGTTCACTGGTTGTTGTCCCTGTGAATTGATGTGTTTTGAAATTGTAGTTCAATTTGGGATGGGGAACAGTAGTATTAAAATATGTTACTTCATATGTTTCTTCGATTATTTCATTAGCGGTTGCAGTCGCGTGAACGCCCACCGGTGGGGTACCCGCTTCCTTTTCACCACCTACCAGTGATGCTGAAGTAAGACTATATTGATCTCCTTCCCTTGAGTTATCTAGTCGAAAGTTTTTGATGTTTAGAGACGGTGCTGCTTTGTAAAGGTAAAGATGCGATCCTTTAAGCTCTGCTCTAACTATTCTCAAGGTTTGCTCGCTTATTTCGGCTACTCTCAGTGTATTTAAAATGCAGTTAAGCCATCCATGCTTAATGACAGAAGAGTCATAATCTTGCTTTACAAGTGAAGCAATCATTCTAGCACCTCCTCTTTGATCTATTGCGCCATTTCCCAAGTCCGAATTATTTGATCCAGACGTACTGCCATGTCTTTCTACCTGCGTATCCGATGATTCAGGTATACTGCTGATCGATGAGGCTACAATCGTCAGATTCTCTTCACTCTCTTCATCTGTATTTCCTTGAATGCCATATTTTTCATTATTCCCCTGACTTCTAATGGTATTTAGTGCCGGTAAACCTACTTGCAGGCTCTTCCTCTTGTCTTTATCCCTTCTTTGAGACCAAATCTTCCTCATCTTTCCAAAGCTATCAGACTTCAATAACTTTTGGTCGTAAAGATATCACCCTCTAGGACTTGTTACTATATACTAGTTTATGTTATATGGTCTTATTTCTTTACTCGTCAGTTTCAATTAATAAAAGTCGGAGAAAATTCAGGATAGCGCGTAATGACGAACACGATAAAATTTGTCTAATTGGGAATCAATTTTGTTGTACCAAAATAACAAGTAAGCTAAGCGAGCAAGCAGCGTCTAAGAAAAAGTAGCCCAACAAACAAAGACCGTTATATACATAAAGGCAGACATTGTTTGACTTCCAATAATAACTAGTTTAAGCTAAAGTAGGTTCAAGTATCACAATTTATTAAAAGGCTCTAGTAGTGTGGTATGAGACGACTAAGCTTTGACTTGGCGGATAAATTAGTCAAGTTCGGACCGTCATTGAGAAGACGCTTCTACTCAGCTTTGACAGATGCAGAAACACAGCGCTACGTAGAGAGAAAGCATGATATCGAGAAACACTCTAGTAAACATTATCCGCCGATAGAATCAGTCAGGTTCCCCAATGTTCTAAGGCTCCCTGAATTCAGAAAGAGGTTTTTTGGATATGATTTCTCTAAGCATGAGAATAAGAAAGTTCCGCAATTGCACTCTTTAGAAGGCAGAATCACCTCTGTAAGGAGGTCAGGGAGGGGCATGTATTTCATTGACTTGGAACAGGATGAGAATAAGGTACAAATCATGGCAAGCAACAATTTGATGAACATGTCTGCGGAGGATTTCAGTGAACATCACTCGTTCTTTAGAAAAGGTGATTCTGTTGTATGCACAGGTTTTCCTTCTGTTACCAATGTTGGCGAATTGTCACTAAAACTTAGTCAACCTATGAAATCTGTCTCTCCATGTGTTAGGTCGATGGTGATACCAGAGAAGATTGTAAATAGGAGTTTAATCAACAAAAATAGGGTATTAAACTACTTGGTAAATGATGAAGCAAAGGATAAAATCTTGATTAAGTCACTCATAATCCAAGTTATTAGAGAATTTCTCTTGAAGAGAAATTTTCTCGAAGTACAGACCCCAATAATTGGTGGTTATGGGACTGGTGCTAACGCAGAACCATTTAAAACCATTTCCAAAGCTTTGACTGAAAATAAGCATTTACAACTCCGAGTAGCACCTGAATTATGGCTCAAGAGGTTAATAATAGGAGGTTTTGACAAGATATTTGAGATTGGGCAGAGTTTCAGGAATGAAGGTATTGATCTGACACACAATCCTGAATTTACGACCTGTGAATTCTATCAGTCGTTCACATCTTTACTGCAGCTCATGGAAATTAGTGAAGAATTACTTAAAGACATATATACCCTGCTTGAGACTCGATCGACTCAGATCCCATTATTGGCGCAACAATTGCCATTTCTACAAGAACTTAAAAATCTCAAGTTTCCTAAGTACGAGTTTATACCTACGTTGGAAGCTCAAATAGGACACAAGCTTCCAGAAGAACTAACATCAGAATCCCTCATAGAATACCATAATCTCATTGGTCTAGATCTACCAGAAGTAAGATCCCCACCTAGCCTTTTGGATAATCTTTCATCAACATACCTCGAAACTTTGTCTAACGGTTCAAATCTTCCTATTTTCATTTACAATCAGCCTGCGGTAATGTCTCCATTGTCTAAGTCAACTTATATTTGCTATGATAGTAGGTCATATGATATCTCATTGAGATTCGAACTCTTTATAAATGGTAAGGAGTATATGAATTCCTACGAGGAAGAAAACTCACCTTTCCAGCAATATGAGAAATTCAGGCTTCAGCAATCTTCCAAATCCGAATTCAATGACAATGAAATGTTAATACCTGACTGGGAATATGTACGGCTGATGGAATATGGCTTACCACCTACAGGGGGTTGGGGTTGTGGAATTGATAGACTTGCGATGCTTTTCTCTGGTTCTTCTAGATTAGAAGATGTTTTACCATTCGGAAGTTTAAGAGATGTAGTTAGACAGTAATATATAATCTTGTACATAGTTTAGAAACACTTTTATCATATATGGCAAATCCGTAGTGTGGTTCCTCTGGTCTTCTGATCTAAAAAAATCGCGATGTCCGTGTGATTGAAAAATACATACTAAATTCCGATATCGATCAAGGTGTAAAATCTAAATAAACAGCCTCAAGCTGGTAGTGATAAAAGAGTAGAAATGGACTTTGACGATAGAGAAGATAAAGACGGGGTCAGGCTATCGTGGAATAGTCTTCCAAAGTCCAAACTTCAGGCTCAAAGGAATGTAGTTCCATTCGGATCACTTTATACTCCTTTAAACAACAAAAGCCCCGTTGTACTCGGTGCTAAAGAGGATATCATTAGCTGCCGTCAATGCAAGTCATTCATTAATCCGTTCGTATCTCTTCGTGAAGATATTTGGAGCTGTCCATTCTGTGGTTTCATGAATAGGGTCAATTTAGCTCGAGGTTTACCAGCTGGTTTGCATGGTGAAAGTACAACCATTGAGTATAGTACAGGAAGAACAAGCACATTTCCTCCTGTGTTTCTTTACGTTGTAGATACATGTTTTGAAGGATCAGACTTGCTGGAGGTTTACGAGTCACTTAAAGAAAGTTTAGCGATTTCATTGAGTTTATTACCACAAGACGCTTTAGTTGGGTTTATATCTTACGGTAAACACGTCCAGATACACGATTTGATTGGAATAGGAGCAAGTTCAACCTTCAGTTTCAATGGAAGTAAGGAATATACGGCAGATCAAATACAGAAGTCGTTAGGTCTTTTGGCTCCTGGCCTTCGCTCTCATACATCCTCGGACCATGATCCTGTTTCACAGGTGCTAGGACATATTGGTAAAAAGTTCCTCCAGCCAGTTGGAATAGTGGAATATCAGTTGAATAAAATCATTGAAAATTTAGTACCTAATCTGTTTCCGCATAAGAAAATGAAGGAACGGCCTTTAAGAGCTGTTGGCGCTGCATTAAACATTGCATCTCATTTATTAGGTTCAATTATAGGTAGTAACGTATCTGCTGGGGGTCACATTTTATGCTTTATCGGTGGAGCCTGTACATATGGGCCTGGTAAGATTGTGGGTAACTACTTAAGAGAGCATTTGAGATCTCATCATGATATTCTTAGATCAACACAAGTACAATTACCTTCGGTAAAGTCTACATCTCAAGTAGATCTAACGATTTTGAAAAACGCCAAAGCCTTTTATGCAAAGGTTGCTAAGACAGCGGTGTCTATGGGTATAAGCTGTAATCTTTTCATTGGAAGCTATGACCAAGTGGGTTTATATGAAATGGAAGAATTCTGTCATAAAACTGGAGGTACTGTGGTCATGAGTGACTCTTTTGGAACTTCTATTTTTAAGCAAAGTCTTATGAAGTTTTTCAAGAAAAATGATGAAGAGTCTGCTCTCTTGGAAATGGCTTTCAACGGAACTTTGGAAGTTAGGGTTACTTCTGACTTGAAGGTGCAAGGTTTGATAGGCCATGCCGATGCTATACCTCTTCCGGAAGGTAACTTTGCTTCAAAACAAGTCTCGTCTCAGAGCAGAGGTGAAGGAAATACAACATCTTGGAAATTATGCAGCGTTAATCCACTGTCAACATATGGTATATACTTTGAAAAGTTGGATTCGATGGCCGCGAAATTCAGCTTCATACAATTCTTGTTCCATTACCATCATCCTTCTGGAGAAATGAGGTTACGTGTAACTACTGTACCTATTCCAGTGATTGAAGATGTCGACCAAGTTAATTTGGAACTGGGCTTTGATCAAGAGACTGCTTTAGTACTTATTGCGAGGGATGCTGTTTACAAGCTTCAGCTGGAATTGAACAACTTCTTCAAGTCACACTTGGAGCCTAATGATGTGGTGAAGCAGTTAGATCATACATTAATTCAAACGTGTAAACGGTTTGCAGTGTTTAGGCAGGGGGATTTGACTTCATTCAGCTTATCATCGGCATTTGCAATGCTTCCTCAGTTCATGTACCATTTGAGGAGGTCTTTGCTTATAAATATATTTAACAGTTCTCCGGATGAAACATGCTACACCAGACACATATTTATGCACGAAGAACTCACTAACTCATTGATTATCATTCAGCCAACTCTATTTTCCTACGACATTGACACTTACGGAGAAATCGACGAAAATGGAGAAGTGCATAATGAACCTGAACCAGTGTTATTAGATTCACTTTCATTGGGACATGGAAAGATTTTACTTTTAGATACATTTTTTCAAATATTGATTTATCATGGCTCAAAGGTTGCATCTTGGAGAAAAGCAGGTTACCATGAAATGGAGGAATATTCTCACTTCAAGGATTTCTTGGAAGCACCAAAGAGGGAAGCTGCTGAGATCTTATTTGATAGATATCCTTTACCAAGATTTATAGACACTGACGAAGGCGGATCACAGGCAAGATTTTTGATGGCTAAACTAAACCCTTCTTCCAGTTATGCTACTAACCCAAATCATTTATATGGCAACCAACTAGATGTGTTAACTGATGATGTAAGCCTACAGCTGTTTATGGATCATATTCAAAGAATTGTTGTTGCAAAGTCATAGGTTAACAAACTATTTTATTGGTAAAGATCTAATATAATAATGCATTTATTTATCAATAGAGAGAATCTCTTAGTAACTTAGAAATGTGAGGACTTTATTGTAGCTTTAATCTTAATTCGTACCTTCTTCGTTATTTTTCTTTTTTGCGTAGCTAATTGCCTTCTTTAAGAAGGTTGTTTTCTCTTCCTTAACGTCTTTGGATGAGGAATCGATCTCATCATCATCATCATTATTATGATTATGATTATTATTATTATTATTATTACTATTATTATTATTGCTATTATTAGTATTATTATTATTATTGTTGTTGTTGTTCTTATCAGCTTCTTTCAGATTAATCTTTACATTTCTATTACAAGTTAAATGCTCGTTTACCTTCCCAACTAACTGTCCATAATCATCAAAAACTAAGTCAGTTCCCACAAGTTTACTCCACTTGGTCTCAAAAATCTTTCCATCAATTACTCCTAGATTGTTTATGATATCGTTAGTATTAGATTCCGCACTTAACGTGAGGTTGCTATTAGAAATTTTGACTAGAGGTGATGAATGGGCGATATCGGTAATCTGGAACTGAGACGATGGTTTAATCAAATTGACTTTAGTTGATGTTGCTTCTAAGCTGTTTGAATCTTCAAAGTACTGACTTTTTGCGGTGACCGGAAGATCTATGGTCACGTAAAAATCCTTCGAATTGGTTAGTAATAATCATCTATTGAAATTTATTTAAGTTTACTTACTTACCTCGTATTCTTCAGCTTCCAGTTGATTTTTGTCTTGATTTTCTTTTGTGGTATCTTCCAATTCCTTTTGCTTCTTGGCTTCTTGTCTAGCCTTTATGTCTTCATCGGAACCTGCCTCAAATTTAGAGTGGAAATCCCAGTGCATCTCTTCGCCATCCTTCAAAAAGTCAGTCTGTCCATTTATCTTGATTTCCCACAATTGGCCATTTCTGGTATATTTGTCAAGTGAACAAGCTCCCGCTCTCAACAAGGTTCCCTTGTCGTCAATGGAGTCATACACGCTCCTTTTGTTCAAAAGAGACATCCCTAAAGCTATCTTTGTTGCTGCATGTGTCACAATCAAAATGTTCTTGATTTCAGGATGCTTCTTTTCGAAGATAGGAATGAATTTCTTTAAAAATTCAGAGGCTCTTGTAAATATTTCTTCTTCAGTCTCGCCTGAGAGATTTGGAATGACTCCAACACTATGGTCTCTATTCCATGCCTTCTCATCCACCAAACAGTGGAAAAATTTGGATAATGTGTCATAATTTGTGGGCTCAGGGATTGTTCCCCTTTGCTTCTTATACCACTCACCAACCCCGCGATCTATAGCGACCTTAACTGATAAAGCATCAGAGATTGGTTGAGATGTTTCAACACATCTATAAAAAGGAGAGCTCAAGATGAATTGAGGTTTTTCGTCTTCAGGTAACGACTTGATGTGTACTGCGAGCTCCTTAGCTTGATCAACACCATGTGGTGCAAGTGGGGGGTCACTGTCTATACCAGTTGGGTTAGGGGGATGTGGAGGTGGTAGCCAATTCGCTCTATACCCATGTCTTGCTATATATATAGTCTCTAAAGTCATTTTAACCTGTATTCCTTGTGTTCTAAGTTAGGATCCTTAAAAGTACTTCTGTTTGTTTTTGATTGATATCGAGTATATTTGAGATTTGTGTTGTCTGCATACAGAAGACAATTTTTCCAGTAGCATTTTAAAAAATTAGTACTATATATATAATTTGAAAGTGTATCTAAACAGAAGCTTTCGATACTAAATTTCAATATTACTAACTGATAAATTACAAGTATATCTAACCTTTTATTTCTGATTATGTATAAGTTGTAGACAATTTTTTAAACGATAAGTACCTGACTGTTGGCAGCTTTAAAGATTAAACCAACATTTCCAACGGGTTCTCAACGATCTTCTTCAATGCCTTAATCCATTCACCTCCCAAGGCACCATCAACTACTCTGTGGTCGAATGTACCGGTTACAGTAATGACGTCTTCAAAGATGAAACCTTGTTCGTTAACGTTGGAAGGTACAGCCTTCTTACTGACAGTACCAATGGCCACAATGGCACATTGTGGTGGGTTAATGATAGAAGTGAAGCTGTTCACAGCATGGTTCATACCCAAGTTAGAAATGGTGATGGTACCACCTTGGTATTCTTCTGGAGCCAACTTACCTTCCTTAGCCTTCTTACCCAAACTCTTAATTTCCTTAGAAATAGAAGCCAACCCCTTGGTGTCAGCATCTTTAACAATTGGAGTAATCAAACCAGTTGGAGTAGCCACGGCAACAGAGACGTCGACTTTCTTATAAGTTCTGATGATACCTTGGTCACCTAACCAAGCAGAGTTGACTTCTGGAACTCTCAAGGAAGCCAAAGCAATAGCTTTTATCAAAAGATCGTTGATAGACAATTTGTATCTATCTTCAGCAGAAGCGTTAAGAGATTGACGCAACTTCAACAACTTAGAAACGGAAAGTTCGGATTGGACAATGTAAGATGGATTTTCCTGGGTAGACTGAGTCAATCTCTTGGCAATGGTCTTTCTCATGTTAGTAAGAGGAGTATCTTCGTAAGCAGCAGCTGTTGGAGTGGTTGGAGCCTCTGAGGCTGCAGCTTGAGAAGCTGGGGTTGCATTTTCAAGATCCTTAGCAACAATCCTACCGTTTGGACCAGAGCCCTTAATGTTCTTCAAAGCAATACCCTTATCCAATGCAATGGTCTTAGCCAATGGGGATGCGAATATTCTGTCAACAGGCTTAGTGGATTTTTTAGGAGCAGCAGCCGATTTTCCTTCAGATTTCGATTCTTCTTTAGGGGCTTCTTCTTCCTTTGGCGCTTCCTCGCTTGCTGGTGCAGCAGCTGGTTCTCCGCTTCCGGCATCAGCTGCAGTAAAGTCCTTGAAAGCAGCAACGTCGCCATCCTCTTCGACGTAGACAGCAATTGGTTTACCGACTGGAACATCTTGAGCTCCACCTTCCACTAAAATCTTAGCGAGGTATCCCTCTTCTTGGAACTCGAAATCCATAGATGCCTTATCTGTTTCAATTTCTGCAATTGGTTCACCAGGTTGCAATTCATCACCTTCAGCCTTAGCCCAAGATATAATGTTACCTTGAGTCATAGTTGGAGACAAAGCAGGCATGTTAATCACAGTGTGTGCTGGAAACTTTCCTGATGAATACAATCTTGCAAGTTGTAAATACGAATATCTAGATTGCTTAGTGCAAGCGATAGCACGAGCTGCGAAAGCAGTCCTTGAAACAGCAAACAACGCAGACATCTTTCTAGTTGACTGAAATATATTTGTCTACACTACCTAAAGGAATTTTTTAATTTATGATTTCTATAATAATCTTCATCACATTTGAGGGCCTATCTCATCAATCGCATGGTTGTCTCCCGACCCTCATTCATTTTTGTGTTAACTACCGGGATTCAAAGTCCGACTTGCGAAACTTCGCACCGCGACTGTATTTTTTTCGGCTTTGCTTAAAACTGAATCACAATTTACGACTACTTGTTTAGAGCAGGACCTCACTGGATCCGAAATGTCGTGTATCAATAGTTCCTAACTTCTCTTTGGAAGAATCTGTGAAAAAGTCCGCAACATCACCATAGTCATCGTTCTTTTTGATGCATTGTTCTTCATATATAACGTTAACAGCTCCGTTATTCTTAAGACTGTCTTTTGCAGTCTGCCACAGGAATCTAATAAACCCGAAGCACCATCCAAAAACCTGGTCCACATTTCCATGGAGCCAAGAGCTGGTGTTTGGATCGGAGGGATATCCACAACCAAAGCTGTGGCCTTCAAAAAGTGGAAACTTGATGTTGTAGTACTTCAAGTTAAAATCTCTCGTGACTTTAGCTACGACAGATGCAACACTAACGATGGGGTAAATGCTATCGGCCTTTTTAGCTACAGTGACATCGATTGTAGGGAATATTTTTTTCAACTTTGCTTGGTATGTTGCAGGTGGACCTACAGTATCAACAAATATAGATGTAACGTTTACACCTTTTGCTATAATGTCCTTTATCAATTGTATGGTGGTATCGTGAGCCTGCTCGTTAAGGTTGTATGATCCTTTTCCGAGGATGGATTGTAGCATTCCAGACAGAATGTCCTTTGCAGTCATAGTCGTTGTAGCCCACCCCACATTTGCTTTTAAGTCAGGGGAAGTTTCAGTAATACTTTGAAATAGTTCTTTTCTTTTGTCCTCTTTCAAAGTCTTAGAATCTGCAAATCCATATTTCTTTTGCAAATTATGCAGATATTCTTCTGGGGAATATGCAACTCCGTATACCATAGGCCCCAATACCGGTCCTCTACCTGCTTCATCAACTCCTAGAGCGACACCTCTCTCTGGATTGTTTATAATTTCTTTGGGAACATCAGATGTGAACGTCGAAGATTTGAACATAAATGGGTCTTCTATTGATGTAACAGATTCAGGAAACCATTCTTGGTCCTCAATCTTCCTCCGTTTTATCACTGGTTGATCTCCTGTCTTTCCCATTTATAAATTTCTCTGTTTAACCTGAGACTTGACCAGAAGTGCCAATGATCTAGAGCCTTAACGCGTTTGTTGATGTTGAAACTTTTATTTAGATGCAGGTTGCAACCATTTTATAAGAGTATTCTTATTGCTATGGATTAATAGAAAGATAGGAAATAAATCCCAGTGATTCAATCTGTAAATCATTCCATTATTTTTTTAAGTTCTATCTATACATGTAGAATAAATATATGATGTTGATGATAATATTATGATGATAATATTATGAAGTTAATAAATAGTTTTTGACAGACTCGTACGTAACAAAAGTTACACAGGTAGCTGGCACAACACGGAGTAAATTGGCACTTATACCTTTGTAGAATCCTGATATCCTTCCTTCGTTTGCCCAGATACTTTTACATGTGCTTTTTATCGTTCTCTTTTCGTTACTTGGGTTAAAACTTTGTAATCGGGTCTTGACAAGTTGAGCAGGATACATCAATGTCATACTAATAACTTTGGAAAATGCAGAGGAATAAATGTATTGATATATTTCCAAAGTCTTCTTGTTATCTTTACTGGTTCCTGTCCCTGTTATGAAATCCTTCAAATGGTCATATAGAGTTATCTGAAGGCTTCCTTGAAGTACCAGTACTAGCCCAGGGATGCTACCCTTCCAGAAACCTGGTATTCCCTCTTTTTTCAATATCTGTATAATACCATCTGTAATAGACTTATAAGCTAGTGCGTCATTCTTGGATGTTGCCAAGATTCTTGTTTTCAAAACCCATATGGGATTGGTCATGAGGGAACAACTTACACCCGTAAGTGATGATGATATAAAATAGTCAAGTGTTTCATTTGATGTATTGATAACTCTTTTAAGCTCTGCATATATAGTGAAGTATAACGGCCAGGTTGTGATGTTACCGATTAGATTCGGAGCCAATCCTCTATAATATTGCCTCACTAAATGTGGAAATCGATACTTTTTCAAAAGTTTGTTCGTTCCATTGTAGTCACTGAATTCATTTGTCACTGACTCACTTATCAGACGGATCACCATTTTCATAGAAGAATAGTTACCCATGGTAGGTTCCTTAAATAACTGTAATCTCACCTTCAACAAATCAAGTGGATGAGTAACTAATGTTGTCGCACATCCTGCTGATAGTCCAGCTACAGTTTCAACTTGTCTCCTGCTTAGCAATTCATTGCTCATCTGACTGTCCTTGGAGTTTATCCATCAAGAGTAGGTAGCTATAAACTTTTCCATCAAGAGAAACTTCGGCAAATTCTCAATAAATTTACGACGATTAGTGCATCGCAACTAAATAAATGAGTACTTCACACTGGAGTGGTAAATAGAAATTTATATAGAAACAAATTCACGAGAGTTTCCTTGATATAGAAGAGTATAAAAAGTGAGCTGTGGCCTCCCATAGACCCAACTTAACAATTCAAGCTACACAAGTCTGTAAATAAAGTAGACACATTTATTGGTCAGAAAACTATGTACACCATGAGTGGTCATGAACACCCTTAGTAGTGCCAGACATCCCACCTACTCAGCTAGGGAGGGACTTAAATAAAGAACATTACTTTCATTTAATGATTTCCTCAGATAAAGTCCTTTACTTGGGGCCCAGCTGATTTTCCTCTTTTCCCATTTATCGCCTTAGCCTTAGCAGCAACCTTGCCAAAAATGATATTCAATACTAACAAGGCTACCGGATCATCTAACTAATCATTTAAGCCGATGGGAAAGGACTCAACAAGTTGAACAAAGAAGGCTTGTTAGGTGTAGCTGACCAGCCCAAGTATAACACGAAAGGAATAAATCCGTAGTGAGCAATAGTCTTAGAGTAATCTAAAAGTTTGAGGATTCTTTCCTTGGACTCGTCTGACAATTGTAATTGATATTCAGCCATTTTATCTTATCTAATGTAGATCTTATTTATGTTTAGTTAATTTTTCGAAAGTACGACTCATTTCAAGATTTTGTCAATGGAGAATTGAAGAATAAGTTGAAAAAAGAACGGTATATGCAGGCGTTTGTTCACTATGCTTGAATTGCTAAATTTAAAATATATTTGTTTGTTCTGTCAGTTCCCAAGAATGAGAAGGTTAGAGACGTTTCGAGAATCCGAAATTGGTTTATGTTGAGTATATAGTGAGCTTATACTAAGCATTGACCGTTGGTTTTCTAAAATAATTTATAGTTTTCTTTGTTGTTGCTTTTCGCTACTTTTGTATACTCTTTTAAGAAAGTCAACTACATGTAGATATTAGAGAGGTATTTGACTTACTTCTTCAGGATTTAATCAATTAAGTTATCTTTTCTGCAATAGGAAACTTCTCTACATGTCTCAAGATATTTAACATTTTCAAGCAACTAGTTCAATTTTTGAAATCCTGTCAATTTCATTTAGGCTAACCTGCAAATTTGTTGATCGCAAGAGTCGTCAGATAAATTTCACTGCTTCCACTATCAGCCTTATAGTAGAATAGTTCGAGGCAGCTCTGAGAAGGGAGCAAGAAAAATGAGAGTACTATTCAAGAGTGAAAACCGAACCATAGCTCTCTATTCGGATACATTTACTCTACTATTCAAACAACTACCAAAAAAGGCGAAAAATTCTGGTGCTCCATCCGTAGCTGTCGAATTAGTACCAAATGATCAGATCACTAAGGAAAGTGGCTATAAGTCATTGATACAAAGAGAAGTGCACGGATGTTTAGGCCTTATTACCGTGGAGGATCAAATCTTTTTAGTGGTGATTACTGGAGCTATAAAAGAGGTCGCTAAGCCTTTGAGGTACGAAACAGTTGATAAGATATATTCAGTGGATTTTGTCCTGTTGACTAATGATGAATGGGACTTCGTCACTTTGGATGCTACTGGGGCTCCACTTCAGACTGGCAATACTCCAAACGATAATGATAGTGATGATCTCATTAGGAATATCCATCCATGTCAGGAGCTTAGAAAGTTGTTATCCAATGGTTCATTTTATTATTCCAATGATTTTGACTTAACATCTTTGCTTCAAGATAGGGGTATTTCAAAATCCAAGTTGTACGAGAAGAGGAGTACCCATACTAGAAAGATTGATTTCGAAAGATATCTGAAAGATTACATGTGGAATACTTTCTTAATGGATGAGCTTATCACTTTCCGTTCCAACTTGGATGAGTTTGGACAAACTGCATTAGATGATAACAAGTTTTTAACGACTGTTATTCGAGGTTACTCCTGCACGGTTAACCTTGGCTCTGCTGGCGACTCCCTAACAATTATTTCGAAACAATCATGGAAAAGGGCAGGAACTAGATATAATGCGAGAGGAATTGATGACAATGGAGATGTTGCAAACTTTGTTGAAACTGAGTTCATTTATAATCAACTTCTGCATGGACAGATATATGCTTTCACTCAAGTTAGAGGCTCAGTTCCAACATTTTGGGAACAAGATTCCACTCTTATTAACCCTAAGATCACACTCACGAGGTCTATTGAGGCTACTCAGCCCGTTTTCAACAAGCACTTTTCCAATATTGAGCAGAAATTTGGTGCTTGTCACATTGTTAACTTGTTATCCAAAACAAAGCAAACGGAAGTTCCGTTACTGCGTCGCTATAAACAACTTTATGAAAATTCTGACAAGAATGATAATATTCCATTTACAGATTTTGATTTCCACCAAGAAACAAAACAAAGTGGTGGATTTTCAGGTGCAGCAAAAATCTTGCCTTTCTTAGAGAGTACCTTGGAGCAAATTGGTTGGTTTGTTTTTGACGTTGAGCATGATGAAGTTATCACAAGGCAAAATGGTGTCTTCCGTGTCAACTGCTTGGATTGTTTGGACCGTACCAATCTCATTCAACAAGTTATCAGTCAAGATGTTTTGAAGTACATTTTGAAAAGTTCTCTTGCTCCTGAGAATAATTATCGAGAACGCTTAGCGATAGATGAAATTATGAATAGGCATAACACTGCCTGGGCGGATAATGGAGATGCTGTTTCCCAGATATACACAGGGACAAATGCATTGAAATCCTCTTTCACGAGATCGGGGAAGATGAATCTTGCTGGTGCTTTATCAGATGTTACGAAATCTGTATCTAGAATGTATCAAAACACATTCGTGGATGGTAAAAAACAATCAACTATGGATTTACTATTAGGATATGATGTTCAATATTCTGATCCGGTGAAGATTTATGATCCTATTAATGAGTATGTTCAAGAGAAGTTAAGACAAGAATCTAGTCAATTCACAAGTTGGGGTGATATTACCATTTTTGTTGGGACCTACAATGTTAATGCAGCGATTCCAAGTAACAATATAGATCTCACGAGCTGGTTATTCCCTCCTGAAATTGCTGGCGCGCCATTACCGGACATTTATGCGATTGGTTTACAGGAATTGATTGAATTAAACCCAGGTTCCATGTTGACAGCCGATACAACAAAGCCTGCTCAGTGGGCCAACTTACTCAATAGCCAACTCAACTCCCAAAACGAATCATATCTTCTTTTAAGAACTGAGGCTATATCATCTCTTTCAGTTTTCTTATTCGTTAAAAAATCACAGGTAAATAATGTGAAACAGGTTGCTGGTTCTTCAAAGAAAACTGGATTAGGTGGTATTGCTGCAAACAAGGGTGCTTGTGGCGTCAGATTTGAATTTGGACTGACTTCGATTGTTTTGGTAACATCACACTTAGCTGCGGGCACTAATGCTCTTGTTGAGAGATTCAATGAATACCAATCCATAATGCAGGGCCTTAAATTTACTAGAAACTACACTTTAAAGGATCATGACCATATAATTTGGTTTGGTGATTTGAATTATAGAATCTCGTTACCCAATGATTACACTAGAGATTTGATTGAAAAGGGTGCCTTTGACGAGCTTTTGAGGAAAGATCAGTTGAATCACGAACTTTCCCAAAAGGGTGCTTTCTATGGTTTCAAGGAAGGTCTTGTTAAGTTTTACCCAACATACAAATTTGACAAGGGAACATCAGATTACGATACTTCTGAGAAACAGAGGGTTCCTTCTTGGACCGATCGTGTACTCTATATGAGTAAAAATGATTTAGAAAAGATGGAGCAACTAACTTACAGGTCATTGATGGATATATTTGTGAGTGATCACAAACCAGTGTTTTCTGTGTTCAAATGTAAGATTAAGTTTATTGATGCTGACAAGAAACATGAAATGACGAAGCATTTGTACAACAGTTTTAAGTCTGAACATGGCGACCAAGGTAGTATTTCATTATTGGAATTTTCAGATAGTGCACCTTCATCTAATCTTGCTTTGTCTTCTAATGGGTCCAGTTTCACAAATGATACATTATCAGAATTGAATTTGTTAGATGAAGTTGACATATCAGCTCCAAAGCTTCCACCTCGTCCTATACCAACCACTGGTTTACCAAAAAGAATCCCACCACCTGCGCCCGCAAGGCGAAATGTACAATCAGAGCTTAGTACTCCATCCCTGTCTTCTTCGACTTTTAATGGTAATGAAAATTCAAATGTTCCTCCACCTCCACCCCCGAGAAAAGTCTCTGCTCCACAAACAAAGCTTCCAATTGGTTTCTCAGCAACACCACTAGTTCCAAGTAGGTCCAATTCTGCTACTCCTCGAGGTGGGTCGCCTTCTTCTATGACACCAAACAATACATCACTGGAACCACGGAAACCTTTGGTGCCTACAAAACCTTATTCGTTGTCATCTTCTAAAACAGAACAAAACTCTGAAACAGAGATAGAAAAAGAACCTGAATTAACCAAGACTAAATCAGCACCAGCTCCTCCTCCTCCAAGAACTACAAACAATAATCAAATAGATTCATCAATTGCGCCTAGGTCGATGGCTGATTGGGCACCGTTAGTTCCTAAATAGCTTCATTTATAACAGTTTAATAGCACCGTTGATTATAACATTGTATACAGGATCATTTCGATTACGAAAATTAAATATCTAAATATGTACAAATTAACCAAATGAAAAGGAAACACCGTTTGACGATTTAGGAATAATGAGTTCGACTTCTAAGAGACTTAAGAACATATCAATTTCTGTTCCAGTTGTATACGGTAATCATGCTGTCAAGCTACCACCAGAGAAGAGAACAGAAAATACCCCGGTAGATCATACCCATGAATGGACCATTTTTATCAAGCCAGTTTTAGATAACATAGATTTAACTCCTTTGATCAAGAAGGTTACATTTAAGTTGCACGAGACATATGATACACCAGTGAGAACAATAGAAAAACCTCCGTACGAAGTAACCGAAACAGGATGGGGAGAATTTGAAATCATCATTAAGCTACACTTCCATGCTGGAGCTGAGCTAGGCATAAATGAGAAGAACTTTCAAATATTTCATGGTTTAAAGCTCCATCCTTTCAATCCACAAATACCCCCAAAAGAGAATGGTGAGGTTCATTCGGTCATGTATGATGAATTGGTTTTCCAGGAACCTACGGAGAAGGTTTTTGAGATTTTAACACAAAAGCCCTCTAACCTTTTGCCTTATAGGTTAGATGATGAATCTAAGAAAGATCATGAGTATACAAGAACGGATGAACTAGACGAGTTGGCTAGGTTAGATGTTTACGTAAGTAAAGTCAGGGAAGAACTTGAAAAGCAAAAAACAGAATATAACGACTTGGAACTCCAAAAAGTTGCATTACTTCAATAGAATTCTTATAACGCCTTCTGTATATTACATGTAATAGTATTTTTATTTTCATCTTGGTTTAATATAAAATAGAATATTGTCGCTATAGTAGAACTTATCAATACAATTATCGTGCCATTGCTAGCGCTCGTTTATAGTGACGTAATTTATATTTCCAGAGGGACTAACATTACCCAGTATTATTTGCAAAAAACACATTTACATGATATGACGTTTCTTCCAGACGTATATTACAAGCTCAGAGATACCCATTTCGTCCTTGCGTCGACATCTCCGCGTCGACTTCAAATATTGAAAGAAAACCTAGGCATTGAAAATGTTGCAATTACTCCTTCGAAGTTTGAAGAAAATCTAATCAAGGAAAACTACACAGTCAATGAATATGTTAGACAAACTTCTCTCTTTAAAGCTAAAGCAGTGACGGAGCAGCTTCAAGAGAAGATAAAAAATGAAACATGTATTATTTTATCAGCTGATACTATTATTTCCTGCAACAACCATATTTTTGAAAAGCCCAACACAAAGGAAAGGCAAAGAGAAATGTTTGAACAATATAGAAAAAATCCCAAAATTCAGGTCATAACATCGGTTGTCTTGACTAAAGTCAATGATAATGGAATCGTTCAGAAGAACGATTTGGAAATAACAAATTTACATTTCGATGAAGAAATTTCAGAAGATATTTTAGAGGCTTATATTGAGTCAGAAGATGGCCTAAGTGTAGCTGGAGGATTCAAATTCCAAACTACCGGTAGTTTGCTTTTTAAATCCATAGATGGAGACTACTTCAATGTAGTTGGACTACCTGTTCGTCGAACATTTAAACTCTTGGAGGAACTATTGAAGTAGAATTTTTAAAGATCATTTACGGCATTCGGTTACGTAATAATGAACTATGTACTTCCTTAAGCATAGGAAACCAACTTGTTGTATCCAAATGAAGAGAGAAATCCTTCACTACAGTAGCTCTGTGTTTTTTGATATTCCTGTATATATAGCAACTGATTTTGCCAAAAAAAATTCTCCTGATGAGCATCACTCTAATCAATTCTGTAGTTCAAAATATAAACCTAGGGTACATCTGGTTAA
Organism: Priceomyces medius; assembly: GCA_030570455.1. Lineage (NCBI taxonomy): Eukaryota > Fungi > Ascomycota > Pichiomycetes > Serinales > Debaryomycetaceae > Priceomyces > Priceomyces medius. The sequence goes on along the minus strand of JAJLVV010000001.1, from coordinate 83,599 downwards.
TCTAAACGCATTATAGAGCATGGTGAAGGGTATTGGTAAACCTGTTGCTCAAAAGGCATCTCGTAAGGTGAAAGAAGATGAAGAGCTTGAACTTCCTTCCTCTTCCGATGAAGAATTATCTTCAGAAGAAATTGAAATCGAAGGGTTACTGAGTGATGAAGAATCAGAATCAGAGGGATCTGAGGCAGGACCTGAGACGGCATCAAAGCAGAAAACAACCGATACCGAATCTAAAAGCTCAGGTTCGGGACATTTAGTTAATAAGGTGTTGAAAAAAGCAGGACCACAAAGTTCAGGAAAGAAACAAAAAAGAGCCATCATATACATAGGACGTCTTCCGCACGGTTTCTATGAAGACGAACTCAAAAAGTACTTCAATCAGTTTGGCAGTATCATGAACTTGAGAGTTTCCAGAAACAAGAAGACTGGAAAGTCTAAGCATTACGGCTTCATTGAATTCGAGGACTACGAGGTGGCTAAGGTTGCAGCTGACACTATGAATAACTATCTTCTCTTTGGTCACATGCTCAAGTGTAGCCTAATTGACGACTCGCCAGCATATGACTCTCTCTTTACACAGTCCAACAAGTTCAAGGTAATTCCATGGAAGAAAATCAGCAAGCACAACCACAACAAACCTAAGTCGCAAGAGAAATGGGATGGTTTGGTGAAGAAGCATGAGCATAGAAAGGCCTCTAAACAGAATGAATTAAAGGCCAAGGGCATTGATTTTGATTTGGCTGCTATTTAGATCGGTATTTTAATATACGTAATTTTTCTGTATTCGGTTTGCGGGCCCACGCCAAGTAGCTTTGGCGATGCTCCTTGAAAACCTTCTCTGTAGTGGTACAATCCACAAGAATCATACGCAAGGAATTGTTGAGCTTCTTCCTCATTGCGTTCCCCTAACAAACATTTGACACACGGCTTCTGCTAAATCCTCACCGGTTCGTTTGCAGTTAAGCAGGGACCACCGATCATGTTACTGTACTCTGCAAATACACATTGGTACCACACGCTATTCCACCTGCAAGTTAAGTAACTGTGGGGCCAATTCCCCCACCTAATCCCCGGCGGAAGTAGCCTATGCCTGGCGGCATTCTCCATTTTGTGTAAGGAGGGGCTTATAATGTCTTACATTTGATTGGGCTTTGGCACCTGCGCGAAGAATCACAATCTCATTAAGTATTAAAGCTATCTTTCACATGACAGAAATAAGGAGATAACTTATATATTGTTGATTTACATGCATGAGATATAGATGGTTTATTTTTAAGAAAAGGTTTCCAGCCATAGTAGAAACTAGGAAAAATTTTTATTTTGGTTATATACGAGCTATAGTTTAGATTGGGTTTTCATTCCTTTCTTAATACATATAAGTAGGTGAAAATCGGTGAATTCCTGTACTGAGGTAATCATAAATTTTCCAGCACTTTATATCGAAAGTATCAACAAATTTTGATTTTTTTTTTCGATAACCAGTTCATTTGGCATATCTGATAGCTCTTAGCGGATAGGTTGTTGTTCCTAAATCTGTTTCATTTTTGGTAGATTTATTATGTCTGAAGAATCTGAAGCTAAGGTTTACACTTACGAAGAAGTTGCAGAGCACAATTCTCACGACGACTTGTGGGTTGTTTACAACGGTAAAGTTTATGATGTTTCACGCTACATAGATGAGCATCCAGGTGGAGAAGAAGTTGTTCTTGATGTTGCCGGTACTGACGCCACCGAAGCCTTTGATGACATTGGACACTCTGATGATGCTCATGAGATCATGGCTGAATTAGAAGTCGGAAGAGTCAAGGGAGGTGTTGTTAAAGAGCTCAAACCACAAAACCATGGAAGTACCGAGTCTTCTGTATCATTCCCATTACTTGCGATCATTGCTTTTTTAATAGCTTTTGGTGCTTACTTTTACGTCCATAGCTCCTAAATGAGATTAGAATTTGACGAGGTCTTATTGTTTTCTTCAGCATGTGTCCCCACAGAAGGAGTACGGGGCTATATATAATAGACTTATTAGCCGTTAGGGCCCCTTATGTAGTTTAGCCTACATAATGATAATTTCTGTTTGTTGTGGTAGATTTGAGCGTAGATTCCAAGTTTTACGTGTCTTATCGGTCCTATCTTGACGACGGACAGTGACTTTGAATGTTAGAAGGATGAATGATAGATAACATTTAAACAGGCTTGCTTGAAGGTTGATATACGTGAACCAATGTTGCATTGTGCCCTGGTAAAACACCAATCAAAAAGCGGACTTACAGGACATAGTCGGATTTAAGATAGGTTGTTTTAGTATAAGTTGTCGTCAGTAGTCAGATTTTATTTTCTTTAAATAATCTAATTGATTTATTTGCAATGTCTAAGTATGCAGCTAGTTCAGTATTTTTGAAGACTGTTGGGGCTAAATTACCTATAATCCAAGCTCCAATGGCAGGAATTTCTACACCAACTTTATCTTCAGAAGTAGTTAAAAATGGGGCAATCGGATCACTACCATTTGGTGCAGTTGATTTGCGAGGAGGAATTGGGCCACTTGTGCAAATTATTCAGGAATATGAGTCCAAAAATGGGTTACCTGGCTTAGTCAATTTGAATTTCTTCTGTCATAACTACAACGACCAAGTAACACCAGGCAAAAATGAACGAGATAACTGGCATACTCTATTCGAGAGATCTACTGTAGGTCTGTTAAGGGGAAGTGTTGATTTCAAACATTCCAACATATCTCTAGTCGAGATTGAAGAGATGTATCCCGACGTATTTGATCAACTTGTTAAGTACTTACAAGAATATAAACCAGGAGTGGTTAGTCTCCATTTTGGTTGTATATCGAGGAAAGCCGTCATAGCATTACAGGACGCTGGAATCTTAGTCTTTGGCACCGCCACATCTGTTGACGAAGCTAAACATCTAACTCTTGCAGGTTTGGATGGCGTGATCTTGCAAGGGTATGAAGCAGGGGGGCATAGAGGTATTTTTTTGAGTGACGAATTAATGGATGAAAGACTATCAACTTACTCGTTGTTTTCACAAGTAAAGGCAGCATTCGAAAAGAAAGTTCTCAAGCCAATGTTGATACCTGCTGGTGGTATTGCTGATGGTAAGACAATTGAGTATTACTTGTCTTTAGGGGCATCAGCGGTGCAGTTAGGTTCAGTTTTTTTGACAGTGCCTGAATCCAATTCAAATAACTTTATTAAAGATAGAGTATCAAAGAGATCTGGTGAGACAACTATCATGACTCGTTTGGTTTCCGGGAGGCCGGCTAGGACTTTAAAAACCAAATTTATTGAATCGCTTGTTTTGGCCTACAACAATGACCCTCACATACAAAAACAGCCACTGTATGGGTGGGGTTATGCCGCTTACAAGCAAATGGCTCTGATAAGAAAGGACCCTGATCTAGGTTTTTATTTGGCAGGTCAAAACTACAGACTCGTTGACCCTTACCTAAATACTCTGCAAGTAATCCAAAAACTTGCTCAGGAATTGGAAGAATGCAATTACCAAATTTAGCTAAATCAATTCAAATGAATTTATATATAGTATATATCTGTACATATAAATGACGAAGAAAAATATCACGACATTAAAATAGCACCTTTATTTAAGCTCCCTTTCCTAGCAAGAGACATTAATTGTTCAGTACTTAGGGTGGGAAGGAGGAGGACCTTGAGGAGGCTCAAACTCCTCGGCCTTGGTTTGAGGCTGGCCGTCATATCCATATTGGTTGCTTGTAGTATACTGACCTTGGTCATATGGACTACCAGCATTGTATTGATTCTGGTCATATTGGCCACCAGACTGATTGTTATATCCATTTCCGTACTGTGGCTGTTCGTTGATACCACCTCCGTATCCACCAGTCTGTTGAGTGTTGTTGTAGTACTGGTTGTTATCTGGGTAGACGATTGGAGACCTCCGCCTCCTTCTGAAGACAAAAAATAATAATAATAATACTATTGGTATAATTATGACTAAAAATAAGAGCCATTTCCGCTTATACCAATTATTTTGGTATCCACCATAAGAATAAAATCTCTTGGAAATATCTGCTGAGACTGATGCAGAGTCTTTGATAATCATTCTTGGTTATTTCTAGATATTTACTAATCTAATTGTTACTTTTGTTCAGAAAAGTACGTTAATTGGATGTTTCTTATGTTTATATATGTATGATCATTTACCGCAGCAATAGAACTTTAATTACCTACTAAAGCCGTTTCATTTAACGACATTGCTTGAAACGCGACATTGTCGTAAAAAAGGTTGACGATAATCTTCGTGTACCTAACTAGTTGAACCATCCGTTACTTAGCGTTACTTAATATTCTCTCCAAAAATTACGTGGAAGAAGCATTTGATACTTCTATATTTTCTGAATAACTGGAATCACTGACGCAGATTCCATTTCTTCAGTTTTAGTGGACATCCTCATCATAGCCTATAGCTGTCATTCGACTTTTCTTTTCAGCACTTGAGCTTTATTTGTATAACTAGCTATCTGTAGATTACCAATCATATATTGACTGAAGGTTATATCGAATTTGAATGAATAAGTTAAATTCCTGAAGAATTGTTACAATGTCTATTACTCAAGCACCCTACGACAATGTGAAATGGTTTATATGTTATCTAAATTATATTTCATTATGACGAAAGTGAAGAAAGCTCTCTTTGGCTGCAGTAATACGGGAATTCTTTTATTCTCCTATCGCAATCAAGCTAGATCTAAACAGATTAGACATAATGTCGTATCAACGGTTACGATCTACGTCAAAGGGAGGTTGCAAGTGCGTAATTAGATCCACTAAGTATTCTTTCAGAGTAAAAGAATTCAAATTAACACTAAGGTTGTCAATTATAGTTTGCAAGAACATCTTACTAGCTACTTTGATTGAGTTGAGCAGGGAAGTATCTTATTATCTCATAAATATACCAAAATGTTATTCAGATGACAAACTGCATATCTCGGTTATGACAGACTTACAAAATTATGTTGACGTATATGAGTATTGTACAAATGAAATAATCAACCCATGTCAATGGCCGCTTAAGCACACTATATATTTGCTTATTGTCTTGTAATATACGATGTAAGGCATCTATCAACAATTATTTACTCTGTTTGTTCACAATACACGTATGCTACAATTCAGTGAAATACGAGCCGATCTTGAGAAGGGAGAATCAGTTCAATCTCTCTACCATCTCTGGGAAGCGTCCTCTTGTCAACAAGTGTCATTTAAGTAGATAATGCATAAACTATTGCATTTGTGCTTAAATCCATTAAATAGGAGATTCAAAATCGTTCAGGTTCTCTTACGCAAACGTTTGTACGGCAAGTACATGAACTTACATACTATGGCATACACTGTAAACTATATGCAACCCAATATCTTATTTTACATCAAGGAGAGAGATTACACTTCCGGTTGAAAACGGTTTGTAATGTCGCTGTACTCGTCCCAATGATCACTATAATAGAAGTAGCCAATGTGTGTAAACCAAGAGATTTAAAGCTTTCTCTTAACTACATATTCATCTCTATACCTTTTCTATTATCATCTGTTTAACACATGAGCACATATGTTTTCCGAAACGAGCAAGGTGATCACCTTCTTGGAAGCATATTGAGCGTTGTCCTTGTTCAACGTCCCGAATCCGGCCCCTCCCTTGGCGACATTGTGCACGACATCATCACATATTATCTGGCTAACAAAATGTTGTGGACCTGGCTTGGTTAAAACTTTTTGATATATAAGGTAGTTTAACTTATAAGATAGGCTTCAAGAGGTGGCGTAGTTATAAAGTGCATAGCACATACAAAAATGAGTTTCTTCATTGTTCCCGGTACGTCCTACCAGACGCAGCAGAAACTAAAGAAGAAAAAGGGCAATAAAAAGCATAAGGACACTAAACATCATTTACATTCATCAGTTAAGGAGAAGCAGCTGAGCTCTGCTGCCAGTATTAAAACTTCTGCTTCATCTGAGTCGACAGCTTCCTCTTTACCGACGTCCACTTCAGCACAATCGGTAGCTGGAGAAAAGTCTGGATCAGCTAATTATGCTGAGGAAGAGCCCGGTAAGTCTGGAACTAGCAGGGTATCACAAACTAGACAAAATAACACGGCCTCGCAAGATTATGAGCAGGCATCAAATAGCATACCCCATGCAATTGCACATCAGTTCTACTTTTCGGATAGTCTGGATACTACTAACAAACAAGATAATGAATCATTCAGATCTACTTACAGTTCAGGAAACAGCGATAGACAACGTGGAAGTGTTGGATCTTCAGTATTTGGTAGAGATAGGCTGATCAGTAGTGATCTTCTCAAACGCAGAAATATTAACTTATCGAAATATGGGCGTAAGCTGTCTCTTCCTTTCGATGTAATTAGCGAGAACGGACCTACCAAACACAAATTATCAGAATCGGCAACTATGATACCCACTTCTAAAATCCCACAATTTATTGCTATAACTGACTTGAGTGTTACAAACTCAACCGACGGTATTAAAGAGGTGTTTTTCACGCCAGCATTTCAAATGTTTCGTTTCAATAACTTTCTTGACATAGTGAGTACACGTCAAAGAGAAGATCCGGTAAATTTTGCAGATGTTAGACTTCAATCCTTAAATAAATTTTTGCTTCGTCATAAGAACAGCAGGGATCTTTCTTGCGATGATAAGAAATATGACATCAATCATTTCGAATCTATATTGGCATACGAGCTTTTGAGTTTAAGAGGTTTCATACGTTTGTTAATTTCATTACAAACAGAGAAAGAATCTAAGAGGAAAGTGTTAAATTGTGAGGAGCTCATTTCAATAAATTTTACTAATTACGTTAGGTATCTTATAAACTTACCAAACCCTCTGAGAGTGCATCTCGGTGAATTAGATGAAATCTTAGCCACACATTATCGATATAAACAGATTTTTCATAAAATTGAAAATTCACTTTATTTTTTAAAGAAAGAACAGATTGGTGAGGCTATCACCGATAATTACAAGGAAAATTTGCTCCTACTGTCAATTACGAAGATCTCTTATGAATACATTCTTCTCGAAACTTATCTTATTGAAGTGTTCGCCAAGTTTAGTAATAACCACATAATTTCAGAAGCGCTGCTTAAAGAGTTGTTTAGATTATTTTTATTGCGCAAGAAAATGGGTAATACTGACCTGCCTAAGGTCCTATTTCTTAATTCGTTGTTCAGTGCACAACATTCTTGGTTTTTTGCATTAACTGTACCTTTCGTGAGACTTATAGAATGTAACATTTACAGTGAAAGCGAAAAATATATAAATGACTCAAGGCTGTATGATCAAATGGAAGAAAACATGAAAAAGTTCTCTTTTGTTGATCTGGATAGAGAACTAGCTGAAAATTATTTTAATCGCTTGGGAATTAGTGATTTTAATCAGTACAAAGATATGTCTAATGAGGAACTCATTCGATTATTCAGGAAGATAGAAGACTCGTCTCCAAAATACAAGAATGTTGATAGAAGGCAATTCTCGAGCCCTAGTGCGTCCTTCGGACACAAGCCTACAAACTTTGAATATTATACCAATACTTTTGCTACTATTCCATCTGAATCAATTGATTTGATTTTTAGTAGAGATCTTAATTTTAGTTTAACGAAGCATAATCACAAAACAGTTTTGAAGCAATTTCATAGAATGCTAAGAAAAGGTGGGGCTTTGGAGCTTAGTCTCTTTCTATTCGGTGAGGACTCGATTAACAAGCTTAGAGATATCTCCTCTTCGTCAATAATGAAACGAATGAGACCCATGAATCTCGAAGTGTACGAAATTTTTGATATGTTACCTAACATTTTAAAGGTTATTTTCAATGAATGTACTGAATTGTTTGGTGATGGATCTGTCAAATACGGACTATCTCTTTTGAATTCGACAAATGACATCAATTCATATATGGAGAAAAATGCATCTTTGCGGGTATTCGAGATGTGTGGTAAAATGGACGAATATTGTGCAACATATGAACAAAATGAGGATCCAGGCTCGTCGACCGAGTCGGTTCATTATTTATTTCAAATTAGAGTAACGAAAATTTGAACATTTCGTGATAATTTATTTATATTAGTACTGTATATATTATATGACTATATATATATATTTTTTTTGACTCATCTAAAATTCATCTGGATCTATAACTCTAATTTTATTTGTCCTGTTAGGGATTCTTAAGCTGCTGTGCTCCATAATGACTAAGACCAAAACAATTTATATTATAGATGTTGAAAGTGGGAATTTACAGTCATTGACCAACGCCATCAAGTACATTGGCAGTTATGATGTTAAGTTCATCCACAATGGAACAGAATTTGAAGAGTACAATAGTAAGATAGAAAAGTTGTTATTTCCAGGTGTTGGAAACTATGCACATTTTGTCAGACAATTAAATGACAGAGATTTGGTTACTCCGGTTAAAAACTACCTCAAGAGTGGCAGATCTTTAATGGGAATCTGTGTCGGGTTACAAGCTTTATTTTTGAAAAGTGAGGAAAGTCCAGACCCTAAGTATAAAGGTTTGGGATTCTTAGACATTGATTTGACTAAGTTTAATAAGGATGATAAGGTATTCAATGAAAAGGGTCTAATCAAGGCCGTTCCTCATATTGGGTGGAATAGTGTCAACCAGATTGTAGTGAATGGTGAAGTTTTGGGGGAAGATAAATCTTTCTTCGGTGCTACGATTCAAAATAAATATTACTTTGTCCATTCATATGCGGCAATTATAGATACCAAAGAGAAGGAAAGTGTCATAGATAAAGCAATCTCAGATGGTTGGAAGTTTGCTTATAGTCGATATGGATCTGAAAAGTTTTTGGCCGCTGTATCTTACAAAAACTTTTTTGCTACTCAATTTCACCCGGAAAAATCAGGAGTTGCTGGTCTCAAGGTGTTGAAAGCGTTCCTTGATGGTGAGCAAATTGGTGATGTTACATCTTCAGATGTGCAAATAGCTGAAGGAATCGAGGAGACATTAAGCGGCCTTACTAGAAGAATTATAGCCTGTCTTGACGTTAGAACCAACGATAATGGTGATTTGGTTGTTACAAAAGGTGACCAGTACAATGTTCGTGAAACAAAAGGAGGGTCTGATTCTGAAAGCCAAGTGAGAAACTTGGGTAAACCGGTTGAGTTGGCGACAAGATATTATAGGCAAGGTGCTGACGAGGTCACTTTCTTGAACATAACTTCCTTCCGTAATTCCCCTATAAAGGACTTGCCTATGTTGGAAGTTTTAAAAAAGGCGGCAGAGACCATTTTTGTTCCGTTGACTGTTGGAGGAGGAATCAAGGATTTGCGCGACCCTATTTCGGGAGAAGATGTCTCAGCTGTTAAAGTGGCAGATCTTTATTTTAGATCTGGTGCGGATAAAGTCAGTATAGGATCTGATGCTGTTACAATTGCCGAAAATTACTATGCAAACAACAAGGAAAAGACTGGTAAAACGTCTATCGAAACCATTTCTGCTACTTTCGGAAATCAAGCAGTAGTAATATCTGTTGATCCTAAGAGGAAGTATGTTTCTTCTCCTTCAGAAACTAAAATGCAAACCATCCATATCAAGAGTTCGGAGAACTACGGTCCAAATGGAGAAGAGTACTGCTACTACCAAGTCACTTCGCAAGGTGGTCGTAAGACTCACGAACTTGGAGCTGTCGAACTTTGTGTTGCTTGTGAAGAGCTTGGAGCAGGTGAAATTTTATTGAACTCTATCGATCACGATGGTTCCAACAAAGGGTATAATCTAGAGTTATTAACACAAGTTAAGAGCAAAGTAACTATTCCAGTTATCGCTAGTTCTGGTGCTGGAAAGCCTGAACATTTCAAAGAAGTCTTTGAACTTAATTGCGGCATCGATGCTGCCTTAGGTGCAGGCCTCTTCCACAGGGGAGAATTTGAAGTCAATGACGTCAAGAGGTTCTTACAGAGTTCTGCTCATATGAATGTCAGATTAGACGATAAGATTGACCTTTAAGTAATTTGTATCATATATGTTAATAGAATTTCCTTGATTATGTGCCTGTGTAGATTTGAGATCTCATCATCAATATCATGATGCAAATATGCGAAATTTAATCTAAAGTAGAAAACATTAGAGACGAAACAGATTATAAAGGGAGATTTAACAATACAGTTTGAAAGTATAATGATTTGAGCTATACGTGTATAATGGAGCATATCAGTGATGAAAATTTATCACAAGAAGGTAGCTCAATTGAATCTGCTTTTAGCAAATCAATGAGCTCCAGTGATCTATCATCTACTTCGCCGAAAAGCAAGTCCCCGTTATCTCCAGTTCTGTCGGGTCTATCTACGTTGTTTAGTAGTTTAAGAACAAGTGATATAAAAGCGGGTACCAAGGAAGTGGGGGGCGAGAATGATCCTGTGTCTTTGAAGAGCAGCAGGAGCCTGCTGAAAAGCAGTGGCGAAATTAGTAGCAACCCTACGGTAGATATCATACAAAAACTGGGCTATTTTAGTGGTCCACAAACTTATCTCAAAAGTAACAAGTCTTCTGATGTTACAAGCATACCCAGATCTGATTCTGACCTAGAACTAAGCTCACTGTTTTTAAAGAGCGTGGGACCAATTAAGATACCGAGTTCAATTATAAATGAGGGTCTTCCGCTTTTAAAAGTATCCCAGAAGTCACGAAAGAAGATATATTTGAAGCTTGATTTAAGCACTTTCACTTTTAGGAGATCTAATGCCTTTAGATCTGCCGCAATGCCTACATCTACAAAGTTACACCGGTTACTCGAATCAGCTACCCCAAGTTCATCCAGAGGTAATGTACATGAATTTACTGTAGATGACATCAGGTCAATAATATTTCAGAATGATGCAAGTAACTATCGAAAAGAGCTTCATGTCTCTGAAGAGTTTGAGAATCAGTGGATAACGATTATTTACTTAAATCAGAAGAAAGGAAAAGTTAAATCTCTACATTTAGTTGCGGATACCGAACATGATTGCAAAAAACTATATTCAGCAGCGCTGAGCTTAATGAAGTTAAGGGATGATTTAGCTAGAAACTTTTTCATAGACTTGAATGACATGGATGATGATCAAAGAAATATGATTTTTCAACAAACAGATGAAAGCGGTCTTAAACAAGTAAGACAGTATCTCACTTTCCTGGATATCTTGAAGTATTCAAAGCGGTTGCACATAAACATCAACTATAGTAGTTTGAAAGAGACGTTTGATTTAATAGCTGATGCAGATGAAGAATCTAGAAAGAATCAGGGTCTTAACTTTGATCAGTTCAAGAGATTTGTATCAATTCTCAAGAGAAGAGATGATATTGATGAATTATGGACATCATTATGTGGGAAGAATAAGAGTATGACCTTCGAGCTATTCAAGCAATTTATGGTAGAAACTCAAAAAGAGTCTTATTCTCAAGAACAGTTGCAAAAAATTTTCAATAAGTTTTGTATGAATAACAAAGAATATTGGGTTCCTGAAAATTTCAATAATTTTTTGCTATCCAAGTATTCTACTCCCTTGAAAATCATGGATGATGAAGATGGGTATTTTGATCATCCCTTAAATGAATACTTTATTTCCTCGTCACATAATACCTATCTAATGGGACGCCAAGTTGTAGGCGAATCATCAGTGGAAGGGTACATCAAAGCACTTCAAAGAGGATGTAAATGTGTAGAAGTTGATATTTGGGATGGTGATGGTGAAAATAATGAGGGAAGTGGACCTGTTGTCTGTCATGGAAGGTCATTTACTAGCTCAATATCTTTGGAAAATGTAATGAGAACTATCAAGAAATATGGATTTATTATGTCGTCCTTACCCTTGATTATTAGTCTTGAAGTTCATTGCACTCCTGAAAATCAACGTAAAATAATCTCAATTTTGGAACAAGAATTAGGCGATGCATTGGTTAAAGAGCCAATTCTTGAGGAGTCGGTGATGCCGCTGCCTCTGCAATTGCGGCACAAAATATTGGTAAAAGTCAAGAAAACAAATACATTCGTGAATATTGTAAATGAAAATGGACATCCCACAAGTTCAAGTACATTGACTTCCACCACCTCTACCTCTTTTAGTGAAGATAACAATTGTACCCCTAATAACAGAGGAGCTTTTAGTATTCCCAGAAAAGCTAGAAGTACAAAAATCATTGACGGGTTAAGTGGCTTTGGAGTTTATATTCAGGGCCTAAAGTTCAGAAATTTTTCCTTACCTGAATCAAAAACATTCAATCATTGCTTTTCATTAGGGGAAAAGTCAGTGAATGTCATGCTCAAGGATGAAGTCAAGAAGGCATCATTGGATAAACACAATAGAAGGTACTTTATGAGAGTGTATCCATCTAAATTTAGAATTAAGTCCTCTAATTTCATTCCCATTGAGTATTGGAAGCATGGAGTTCAAATGGTTACTACAAATTGGCAAACATATGATTTGGGTCAGCAGTTAAATGAGTCTATGTTTCAAGGATTCCGCGAACAAGGATATGTTTTAAAATGGAACGAGCTTAGGAAGCCTTTCTTGAAATCAATTAAGCAAGTAAAGTCAGATCCAACTCCTGTGAAGCATCGCTTTGAACTAGAAATTATCAGTGCTCACCAACTACCTAAGCCTAAAGGCTCACTGCATGTTGTAAACCCTTTTGTAACTTTTGAATTACTTGGTGCTTCTGAAGTTCAGTGGGATTCTTCAACTTCTAAATGTACCACATCTATTGTTGCAGAGAATGGTTTCAATCCTACTTGGAGGGAATGTTTCTCTGGTTACTTTTCGTCTAGTAACGATTTGGTATTTCTACGTTTTTTAGTGAATTCCTCTTCCAGTTCCAAAGAAGCCCTTGAAGTTCAAACAATTGGAATAGAAGTGTTGAAGCTTTCCCTGCTTAAACAGGGCTACAGATATATTCCTATCAATGATTCTTTAGGAGAAGAGCTCATTTATTCATCATTGTTTGTTAAAATCAATCATACTATGATTTGATTCTGTATATATATACGTAGTAAATAATTCGGTAATTTTGCATCGCTCATAACCTATTTGGCTAAAAAAAATATCTAGTTTATCTCATCGGGGTTTTTTTTTCAATATCAGACTCAATAAGTAGAGTTTTCTAAAACCGTAAAATCAGTCATGGGAAAGATCAAGGTGTCAGACACTAAGACAAAGAGTCGTCATAATCCTTTACTTAAGGATGTAGCTTCAACTGGAGGAAATTTGAGGGCTACTCCTCGATCTTCGAAAGGAAAAGAAGAAAATGAAGGAGAGGAATATTTAGATGCGGCTACTTCCAGAAGGATTATACAATTGGCGAAAGTACAACAGGAAGAATTATATGAAGAAGAGGAAGAAAAACAAGGAGATTTGGGATATAAATTTTCACTGGTTTTCAACGATAATGAAGATGATGAGGAAGAAGAAGAAGAGGAAGAGGAAGTTGAAGAATATTCAGATTTTGAAGCTGATGTATACGATGAGGAGGAAAGTGTAGATGTTGACGAAAAGGATGCAGAAATGTTTAACAGATACTTCCAGTCACAACTGAACCCAAATAACTCTATCAATTTAGCAGATAAAATTTTGGCGAAAATACAAGAAAAAGAGTTAGCAAAGGAAACAATACAAAGACCTGAACAAGGAGTTATATTACCTCCAAAAGTTATTGCTGCATACGAAAAGATTGGGCAAATATTGTCTACGTATACTCATGGAAAATTACCCAAGTTGTTCAAAGTTTTACCGACATTACGTAACTGGGAAGATGTTCTATATGTCACTAACCCAGACGCATGGACTCCTCACGCAGTTTATGAGGCTACTAAGCTCTTCGTATCGAATTTGCAAGCAAATGAAGCCCAAAAGTTTGTTGAAAGCGTGCTTTTAGAAAAGTTTAGATCTTCTATTGAAGATTCGGATAACCATTCAGTAAATTATCATATCTACCGTGCTTTGAAGAAATCGCTTTATAAGCCGGGTGCATTCTTCAAAGGTTTTTTGTTTCCATTGGTAGATTCGCATTGCTCTGTTAGAGAAGCCACAATTGCAGGATCAGTATTAGCCAAAATTTCTGTGCCTGCTTTACACTCTTCTGTTGCCTTAGCTCAATTAGCACAAAGACCATTCAAGCCTTCTACGACTGTTTTCATCAGAGTCTTAATTGAAAAGAAATATTCATTACCTTACCAAACCTTAGATGAGTTGGTATTCTACTTCATGAGATTCAGGGGAGCTACTACGGATCAGGATGCTATGGAAGACGAAGAAAACACTGAAAAGCTTCCTCAATTACCAGTAGTGTGGCACAAAGCATTCTTAGCATTTGCACAACGTTATAAGAATGATATAACGGATGACCAGAGGGACTTTTTGTTGGAGACAGTTAGACAAAGATTCCATCATGCCATTGGCCCTGAGATTAGAAGAGAGTTATTGGCAGGTCAGCCAAGAGCACAATCAGTACCAATAAAAGAGGCTAAAATGATTGATGCATTTAGTTAATTGTATAATAGTATATGCCTTCTAAACAAAATTACTATTTCATTCAAATTATGCTTTCATTAAATATAGTAGTCTAAATAATTCATGATAGAACTGATGTACTTGTTCTTCTCTTAGCTTCATGTAAAAGTCTATTCATATTTGCTGTTAAAGCAAAAAAACTTTGAATAACAGAAATAATAGTCAATGCAATACAGGAACCGATCCAGAGCCCGTTTAATTTTCCTTTTAATTTAGAGTGGAAGGTAAGTAATATTGCCATTGGAATACCAACTGCATAATAAGAGAAAAAATTGACAATTCCACCAACTTTTGTTTGACCTTGACCCCTCAAGCATCCAGCTGAAACGGCATTCATCGCATCGCATACTTGCATCATTGCAATCAAATACATTACACCATCTATAATTCTCAAAACTTCTTCGTCGTCGGTGTAAAGATGTGCAATTTGTCTTTTGAATGTAAACAAAATAAGACAATCAAATAATGCAATGCAAAAACCTAAACCTAAAGCAACTTTAGTTGCTATACGAGCAGCGTCGCCTAATCCAGCACCTATGTAATTGGCTATCCTTGTAGAAGCAGCTATACCAACAGCGAAAGGAATTTGATAAGACATAGAGGCGACGTTCGTTCCAATAGATTGTGCTGCAACTTCAAGAGTTCCAAGATAGGAAGCAAGTAAAGTTAAAATCTCAAAGGCCAAGAACTCTGCTTCCAACATAATTAAACCTGGAATAGCTAATTGGATTAACTTCCCCCATGCAGAAAAGGCATCTTTAAAATCTATACCATTCCAACAAACAAGGGGATGTAACTTTGTTGGGGTAGATTCGGGTTTGATTAGATAGACGATACAAAAGAGTAAACCAAGTGCCATAATCCAAAAATTGATGGAAACTGCAACAGGAGCTCCAAGGTATCCAAAATGTTTAACAAAAATTAGTATCATAATTGCGTTCGTTGGCGCAGCGACTAATAAAACATACGTGGAAATATGGTATATTCCTTGAGCTTGCAAGAATCTCTTACCACATTCGAAAAGAATATACGCAGGTATACCTGGCGATATATATCTTAAGTAAGCAGCAGCCAACTCAGCAATTTTCTTATCAGGAATTAAGAATTGTACTATCTTTGTACCAAAAAAGATCCATGTAAATATAATAGGTATCATGACGACTAATATCATTGCAGTACACTTTTGGAAATATGAACCGACCAACTTGTATTTTTTAGCTCCAAAAGCTTGAGGACAAAGTGTGTCTAATGCCGTTGCAAGACCTTGAATAGTAGCATAACCCATCATGTTCACAGTCATAGAACCAATTGAAGATGCAGCTAATTCAGTTGGACCGAGGTGGCCCACTGCAAATACTGATACAGTAGAAAACGACATTTCCAATAAAAAGGTTGAAACCAACGGAATAGATGATTTGAGAAGCCACCAAAATTCAGTAATTCCATCCGTGTGTATCTTGTTATGTCTAACAGCATCCTCAAACCTATCAAGAATACTCTCATCCGTTGCTCCATGAGAAATGCGATTATGGTCTAAAATTTCTCTTTCTTCTTCAACAATTTCTCGGGGATAGCTTGATTTGCGATCACTATTAGCAGGTGGCGACGGTAATAAAGGATCTTCTTCGTCTACAGCGGATTCTTGATTTGCTAGATCTTCATCACACTTGGGCAGAATAAAATCTTGTGGAAGATATAGCCCACCTTTTCCCAGGTACCCATGAACAAGGGATGCACGTCTCTCTGAAGTCACATTAGTGAACTTATGTGTGCCTTCATACGACATGATATCTAATAATTGGCAATATGGCCTTAAAAACTTCCTTTAAGAATAACTTGTCTGTGGGACGTACCCTTCCATTTTTTCCTTGATAAGAGTCAGAAAAGTGGTTTTCACACGATACGATGAGCTTACTTGAAGATAGTAATATACATTTAAAGTCATCAAAGTGAACTAATCTATATAAC
Organism: Priceomyces medius; assembly: GCA_030570455.1. NCBI lineage: Eukaryota > Fungi > Ascomycota > Pichiomycetes > Serinales > Debaryomycetaceae > Priceomyces > Priceomyces medius. The sequence goes on along the minus strand of JAJLVV010000001.1, from coordinate 67,061 downwards.
TTCTATTTGGAATTGGTCACTTTGATATGCTTATCTAATTCTAGCCGTAATGAATACTCTTTCTGCTATTGACTTTGAATCACAGCTGTTCATTTATGTTAGAAAGTAATTGAGCTAAGCATCTTTTTGTAGCCACATCGTCTTGTAAAATTAAAGAAAATGTACCATCTCTTAAGGGTTCGGGTAAAATATTGGCCAAAGCTTTTCTGGCTTCTAAATTATCTGATAACCTCATGTAACAACGGACAACATGCTTGAGCAACCTGCCTGAGCTGCTAGAAGAAGATTGGGGTGTTTGAGAGTTGATTGCTGCACTTAACTGTTCAATCATTTTTGCTAAAACAGATGCCACAGTGTGAAACCTTTCATAGGTCGTACAAATGTATGATAAACCTTGGTCGTCCAACAAGATTTTTTGTAAGATGAAGATTGCCACTGTCTTCGATAATTCAGAAGATATCTCCATAATATTCAAACAAAGAGGCACTATTTCAGTAGTAAGGAGAAAATTTATCACTTCGGGTGTGTCGTTTTTGACCAATGCACCAATTACACCTAAACTTGTTAACCTTAAATACTCAAACGATCTTTGTCTTGCATTGGTGGAGAGGAATGGGTATAAATACAATGGCAAGTTGGCATTCAAGAAAAGACCTCTAGTTTGAACATTTGATGCAACGCATTGAAGGAGTGCTAGAGCATTACATACCCTGTTGGATACTGAGGCAGTTAAGACAGGTGGATCCAAAAAAGGGTAAACCGAAATGATTTCCTCTAATAAAACAGTCATCACTCCAAAAGAATTCCATAAAACTAATGCAAGGTCATCATATTGTTCTCTTTTCTTCCCCAACTCCAATAATGCTCTTTCACGATTTGTACCCGTGACTAATTCGGAGATCCATTGATAAATCTGTTCGTCGTTCAACGCTTTATTTCTTGTCATCCCTTTCTCATCCAGATTTTGGGCTGGTACCTGAACTTGTGCAGGCACTTGTCGGTTATTTGAGTTAGGTAGGTTTTGACGTCCCACCACACTACTATACATCTCAGATTAAATTGTGTTAAATCTTATTGTAAAAATACCAACAAGTAGTATTTGATATAGTTTGTGTTAAAATCTTTCTAGAATACTGAAACTAAACTTGACACTATAAACAGGAAAGAAAAAAAACGACCTCGGTGAGGGTCGAACTCACGATCTTGAGATTAACAGTCTCACGCCTTAGCCAACTTGGCCACGAAGTCGCTATTTAATTGTGACTATAAACTTAGTTTCTAAACGGTATTACTGTGTCAAGAATTTTGGCCCTCTCTAATTTATTGGAGCATAAAGAAATATGAAAAAAATTTTAGATTTTAATTTTATACACAAACGTCATATATAACAGAAATATGTAATTCCAGGAAAACTTTTTCATTCGTCTATCTCTTCGTACTTTTCAAGTCTATCTTCGGATTTATCTTCATCTTCGATTTTGACTCCTCCACTCACAGAGAACTGTCCTCCGGCTCCAATGAGTTGAATATCGTGATACTTTGTTGCCGTATTGACGATTCTTGTGGGAATCTCTACATCTTCGTCTAATGGGCCCAATCCAGGTGCGTAAGTGTCGCCAAATCCCCAAGCATATACCATTCCATCGTCAGTAACCGCGAAGGAGTGGTGAGATCCAGTGCTAACCATTTTGATTCTCACGCTATTTTCCTTTTTTTTGCCAAACTTTACTTCTGTTGGAACAGGGACTGATCTTGGGTTACCATGAGCGTCCCTAAATGTAGCTTTGGGAAGAGCTTCGTGGGAAATTCCAATTTCTTTCATGTCATATCTACCCCAGGACAAAACTTTGCCATCACCAGTTAATGCCAATGTATGGTGTTCACCTGCGGCAATTTGTTTAATCTCCTTTTGACTCAAAACATCAACCTTTGTTGGTTTAGTGATCAATGATCCATCTTCTAATTCACCGTGTGAATCTGTCAATGCACATTGACCATATTGATTCAAACCCCAGGTGTAAACGTTGTCTTCATGGTCAATAGCAAAACAGTGAAAGTCGCCACTAGCAATGTATTTGATGTTGTATAAACCAAATTGTTGAGGCTCAAGAGCACGGTAACGATGTCTGTCTAAAATACGTCTACCTAATTGATATTGCTGCCCATTTCCCCAAGCGTAGACAATTCCTTTTGTATCCAAGGCTAGCAAATGATCCTTACCAGCGGCGAGCTGAGCAATGTTTCTCAACTCAGAGATTTTAACAGGTGTACTTTGTATCTTGGTTCCTTCTCTTAAAAATCCTAATAAACCTTCGTTGTTACGGAAACATCCCCAAGCATATACATCTCCATTGTCATACAAAACAGCGCTTAAGTTATCTGTAGCTGCTAATTGAACAATTTTTGATTTCTTAGGTAATCCTTCAACCAAGCCTGGTGTCGATTCTGCCTCGTTTAAGTCACCGTCTTCATCGTCTTCTGATTCAGCGTCAATGTCCTTCAATATTTCTTTAGCTTGAGTATTCCTTCCTAAAACACCACTGTCATTTCCACCCCAAGACCAAACTCTATTTCCATTATCCAAAGCAAGAGTATGCATACCTCCGACAGCAAAATCAACAATTTTGTTGCCATCCAACTTTTCACTAGTGAAGAATGGATTCAATCTAGGTCTCTTCACTTCCTTGGTGTTTGCGGCTGGACCCAAACCAAGTTCACACATGGATCCTGTACCCCATACAAATATATCTAGTGGTATCTTTTTGCCATCTGGAATGTCATTTATATCTGGTAATTTAGAATATGAGTGTAAGATGAAGGACGAGGTTGCAGACTTCAACTTTAACTTTTTAGTACCATTTTGTTGGACTCCGTTAGAAATCTTACGTTTTCTCTCTAATGCAACCATTTCAGATAATTTGAGGTCGTATTATTTTAGAGTCAATGCTTGATTCCAATACTTATTGGGAATTACTAATTGACTTTGTACTTAGTGAGGTCGGTAGTTAAAGACGATGATGTATTTGGTGCGATAAAATAAAAAACAAAATCTCGCGACATTTAAAAATGTCTCTGCTTTAGATATTACAGGGTATATATTTTATTTTAGTATATAGGGTATAAAAAGTGTAAAATCTAGGTTTGAAACTAATTCAAAACATGTCCTTTGGGAGTTGCATAGCCCAGCTTTTTGTGTCTCCACTTGCTTTTTGTTTCAACGAGGAATCTAGCGTAGTTTTGTAAAAGGTAACCGAATGAACCAGCGGCTCTAATGAAAGACATAACAGCGACAATCCACAAGATGCATGCCAAATAAATATTCTTTCCAGTATCACCAGGTTCGTAAACCTGAAGCATTGTCATTATAAAGACCAAATTTGAAAGCATCCAGATTAAGACAACTCTCGAACGGACATCCTTAGCATAATCTTCACCATCCATTGGATCACTTGGTTTATGAGCAGCTAAGACCTTTTTATTAGACCTTTTAGCCCTTATGTTGTACAATGTCTCGAGGTATAATTCATCAATGTTCACATCAACGACAACGGCTTCAAATTGACCTTCTTCATTCTTTTCGATAATATATTGGTTACTTTTATCATCCTTAGGGTTGTTGTCACCCTTTGTACCCCAGGAAACATCATGGGTATTACAAAATGCAAATATTTGCAAAGTGCAGGTATATGATGGAATCATCATAAAGTACTGTGCTGCACATGTTATCATATGCCATGGATCCAAATATAATATCGACATCAAAGTGTAAAGACCGTAAGTTGAAAGTAGTGATACGACAATACTGATAAAGACATAAGTCGAAGATTCTCCCATACCAAAACTATGAATGGCATTGAAAACAAAGTAGAATCCAACAATCAAGGCATATAATGCGCAAACGGTAAGAAGTATTATTAATACTTTGAAAATGCTCTTTGAAGCTTGTGGTCTGTTACCAATGGAAACAACGAACAAAGATGTAAGGACACAGATACACAAATAATTGAATAAAGTGAAAATCCAAAAACCACCATGGCCTAGTTTCTTATTTGAGACCAATGAACCTGTCAAGAAATAGAATGTCAAATAAAAGTTACTTAATGAAAAGAAAGAAAACAACAATGTAAAGATTTGATATATGAATTCAATGTGAAACCAGAACTTTCTTGCGAAAGAGTGATCAGTAATCCATATCTTTCTGAAGTGGCGTAAAGAATATAAGGCTGCAAATAATGCACCATTGATCCAACGTCTTCTTTGGGAAAGGAATTCTGCAATTGTTTCAGGAACATCAGTTTCTCCAGTAGCCAGCTTTACAAACTTAAGAACCCAATTTTCATTCCTTTTGGCTACCAACTCCCAACAAAGAATTCTATCTTCGGCTAAGTACATATTAGCTTCAAAGAAATTCGTTTTACTATTTCCATTTGCAGCTGAATGCTCCTTAGATAATAAGTCTTCACCCTTGAAGTATGAAGCCAAGGGCCCAGTTCCATCTTCATGATTCGTAAGTGCAATATAACGATATGCAGACAAAGCACCTGGAAGCACAGATATATATCCAAAAAGTGACTCTAGTGGCTTATCCAAAATGTTGGACATCTTATATTCAAAGTTCTGTGAGGCGACCAATGGATTTGTGAGGTTAATCCATCCCTTTCCTTTCATTGCCTTAATCTCACCTGCAGCCCCAGCTACATTAGAATCCCTGTCAAAGGCTTTCCACAAGTTGTAAACAGCATGATTATCAGGTTTTGTACCAACATCTAATAATACGACAACATTAGGATCTAAAATGGGACAGAATGCGTTGAAAAGCCATCTATGAGAGTTGATTTTTTTCTGATTCTTTTCTTTCAAGCAGAAGAGAACTTGTACCGGAGGTAAGCTCTTCTCATCACCTTTGAATTTTAAATTTTCATCAATTGAAATTTGGGTTGTGTATTCGAAAATATGAGCTTGGACCTGCTTGTTATTAACATAAGGTCTTGCTAGGTTGTCTTGATAACAACCTGTAGCAGTCAACAATTGCAAAACAGATTCGTTCACACGATTTCTACCATCTGCGACAATAACAACTTGAATTTTCTTCCAAGAATCCTTACCCCAGACTGATGATTTATGTCTTGAACATAAATGTGCAATATTTTTCATGACACCATGCATTGTTCTTGCAAAAGCGTACTCATCTTCATTATACATGGTCACACATATTACTATTTCAGTTTCTCTTCCGTATTTTGCAGCTCTAAGAGAAAACCCATCTTTGATAAAATCATCTGGTTTTGAAGTACAAGCGGTGTAAGACATGTGTGTGAATTCCCCAAATGGTGATTCTGTTCTTGTCAAAACCTTCCTTAATTCCTCTGGAACTGGATTCTCTAAAACCAAATTTCCTGAATTTCCATCAACTAATCTAATTTTACGTTTAGTAAATGTCTTTTCAGAATTTGGAACGTAACCGTTATTGATATTTTTCATCATATTTCTGTCAATTGAAGACCCAAAGGCACTTCCATGCTGACTGCCACTAGCAAATGAAGGACCACTGTAAGCAGTGGTTTCTGAATACACAGATTGTTCCTCAAATTGATGAGCCTTTTGATACCCATCGTAGTCGAAACTATCATCTTCTTCTTTCTCATCATTGATTGTTTCCTGGTCAAATTCATGTGGGTTAGCTTCCGCAAATGTCTCAGGAGAAAAAATCGGTTGGGGAGGTTCCAAAATTCTTTCACTCCTCGATGAGCTGCTACCAAATTGAGACCTCACTGGAGATCCTTTGTAAGCTACTTCTTCATCATCGTCATCTTCGATAGTAATTGGTGTGTTTCTTTGGCGTGTTGGCGATTCTTTTGAAGTGAACTGTGCTCTAGCAGTGCCACCATATTGTAAGTTTGGGGTTTGATCAAAAATTGATGTTTTTAAATTGGAATTGCTGCGAGCTTGAAGACTTCTTGAAAATATATTAGGTGATTGTCTTTGATCTTGCTGGACAGACTGTGGGAAAGCCATAAATTGTTGACTCTCATCATCTTCATCATCGACTTCCTCGTCGTGCCTTCTTCCATATTTTCTAGGCGAATATCTATCAGTAAATGCAGCATTCGGAACTGAAGGCGGATCCCTGAAGGGGCTCCCTTCTCCATCATCAAAAGGATTGGACATAATTTAATCTTAGGCACAAGATGATTGTGTTTTGCGCTTAGAAAAGAGAGTGAGTTACGTTATATAGATCTGATAGTTATCATTTCGTCTCAAGTCTTCTGTTTTTCTATGTTTTCCTCTTTAATGTTTACTGTTTACATTTATTCCATAAACAGCAGTATTTTGAATTACAAAAAAATATGACAGTTTCCGGATAGTTGACGTGCCCGGACGGGGTCCAAAGGTATTTAGCCCATATAGAATCGTTAGCTAAAGCACTCTTCATTCGGTTTCTCCATAAAATCTAGTGGTTGTGTTTTTGTTAGATTATAATTTTGCAACATTAAGGCAACAACTGTAAAAAATTATAACAACTATCAAGAAACCTCGGGTCAAAATTACTGCAATAGAAACTTATGAATCTTATATAGTGCATTTAAGTTGTAAATCATAGATGTAGACAGATACGCTTTTACATAAATTCTCAGGATCATGCTTGTTTATTCAAGCTAATAAAATATATTATAATATATATGGTAAAGCAGTGTAAAACAGATCAATTGTTAAAGTATCAAATTTGAATAGTAATAACTTTGTATGCTGGTTGGTGTTATGAAAAAGTATTTGGCATTCAACCATCACAGCACCCTACTACAAAGGTTCTTGAAAGCTCAACAGACATATGATAAGATGATGCTGCATTGGGCATTGGAACTCCCCTAAACACGACCTCGCATGAATCTATTTTTTTTATTCTTTTAAAGTTTAGCCGCTCTAGAAAGTTTACGCAACCAAATGGTATTATAAAGGGGTAATGGGTGACTATAGCATAGACAACATCCATTTAGATAGTTCCTTCGAAGACTATGCTGAGCTGAAACAGAATGGAACGGGTACTTTCCTGTTGTACAGCCACCCAAATACATCTTCTTCTTCCACAATACATTATACTCAACCGAGTGGTACGCTGCAAGTATCAAGTGTGGGATTCAACAATCTAAAGAAGACACCTACCAATGCATCACAGGCTACGACATCTACAACTACATCTAAGTCTAATCCAATAACGCGATTGTTTAAGAACCAAACCTCTATTAACAGCGACACTACGGGTTTTCAAGATGAAGACGTAATTTCACAACCTGATCTGAAGTTAGGTGTAGACCTCAAGAAAACTGGACTGTCTAACGTGTTCAAGCTTTCGAAAAATGCTAAGAAGAACTTGAAGTTCTCAAAAAATGGGCAACCGAAGCCAGACTTGATGATTCAAACGGGGAACAATTTGAGAGTTCCAAAAAAAATATTCAGCCCAGGCGCAGATTCCCCAGAGACACCTACATTTACAAGGAAGAACTCATTCCATAACTTATTTCATAGGTCACGCAGTATGTCACAGTCTTCGGCTGATGCACATTCTCCAATGAGAATCCTGGAAGAGAATGTTCAACAAAAGATAGGACCAGCGTCTGCACGGTCAACATTAACTCTTTCGTCGAACAGCTCCAATTCATATATAACAGACTCCAACTTGGCGATGATTTACAATTTCACTAATCCAGGTTATTTAGCAGAGCGGCCGGAAACTTCAATAAATGAACACTCTTCATTGGGAGATATTCACAAAAAGCTTATGATACCTATGGACCAGTATTTGCAAACAAAGTTGCATAAAAATCAACCTGTTACTGGATTAGGTATTCTAAATGGTGGAATGAGTCCCGAAGAAAAATATTTTAGTCGGTACTTGGTAGACTTTGGGAAGGAGAATGCAAAATTTTATAACAACCTTCTTCATATTTTGCGACCACTTTTTACGGCAAGAACTCAAAAAAAAGCAAACCATATAAATCCACATCCATTCATCGGAATGACTATTGAAGAGGTTGCACTTCATATAAAGAAATACCACATTGATGAGAAAATGAAACGTTTGAACCTGTTACAGCTGCTGTCGCAACAGCTGTACCCAAGAAAATCCAAATCCAGAAATTTTGGAGAGGAGCTTTATATATTGGAGGACAACAGCTCTATATCGCTAGAGGATACAGCTGACGATGATTTACAACTCAGGGAAATTTCTCTGGATTTGTTGTCCTTTTTTACTCGCTGTATGATGATGATCCTGGACGACTTAAGGTCGCAAGATTTCCTGAAGTCTGACTCAAATACGATTGCACTTATAAACAAAGAATGGCTTAAGGTTTCAACTGCTTGGGAGTACTTCAATCAAAGAGTTAGGTTCAACTTAATAAGCATCTTCCAGCCATTCCAAGCATACCTCTGGAAGGCTAGCGCAAGTGAAGGCATTCGATCAGGAATCGAGATAGAAAATATCATCTTATTAGCTTTTAGAGACATCATTATTGTACCAGCTCTTGTGGAACGCAAAAGAATTTACGAAAGCGAATACAAAAAAGAGCAGAAAACATCCCCCAATTCAGCTCTGGACCTAATGAAAGTTTTACACCAAGATGAAGAGAAAATATTGAAGGCCTCGGACAATCGTTTGCTAAACACATTGATTAATTGCTGCGGGACAGTCTATTCATATTCACATTCAGAGTCAGGAAACAGTGACGGAGAGCAGCACATCAGGGATCAACTATTCTACGACACTTTTTCCTGGTTGACTAGCATTTAACATTATTGTTACAACATTTTTACCTGCAAGCAGGCACACTCAAAAATATATACCAACTAATGGCAATAGTATAGAAAAGAATATATACATATAATTGATATCTATTGCAATATAAAAAAACATGTAAGCTCTTTAAACCCTGAGATGTAACCCTCTACCATTAGAGGCGATCGTGCAGTTACAGCGAAATCTAAGTGAAGATAATAGCTCACTTGGCACTTAAAGTGCTCCAGAATTCATTCCTTTCCAACTCGTTTGTTTCTCTTGCCTCGACCAAAAGTTAACCCAGTATGAGCTTATGACCTTCTCAAATCATCTTACTAGTGTAGTTGGACTTTGCCTACGTGCCGTTACAAGCTGTTTCTGGCTAATTGACCACTCAGTTCACTCACTACTTAACATATCGCAACTGGAACACGATTAGTCACAGTTATGGGCTCTCTTCAAAAAGAAACACTAAGGGTGCTGTAATCTAATAGAAATTCCCTGAACAAACGTGCTGAAAATACACAAGTCGAGATCATGAAGTGAGTTTCAATTCAAGCTTAGGTTTCTCATTCTTGCTCACCTACAGATTTAGTTTTGCAACTAGCGTCTGTGCAATACGTTTCACCACGAAAACCTAGATGTCCTTCATAGAGATACAGCTTTTGATTGACTAGGTCGATGCACAGCTGGTGTCTGAAAGTCGACCACGTATTCCAATAAACATAATTATACTTCAGTAAACTGGCGTTTTCTGTCAGAAAATTGCACCCAACTTTCTAATACATTGCAAGACTAAGCATTGTAAACCAACTTAATCCATTTATCTGTGATACAGAAATATGTGTTGGTGTCCATGCACTCCTTGAACTTCACCCCTTCCTTTCATTCATTACACAGATACAAAATTGCATACGGTATACATACTAATACTACTGGTGGCACGGCAGCTTCTGCTTAAGATATTTTGAGCGACGACTCGCATTAACACAAAAGGTAGATTAACAGCCACTCGGTTGGAACAATTTGTGGCGACCTCAATGACGTACTGGTACACGTGGTTCACTATTACTATTCTTCCCCAAAACTATCTACAGAAAACATCTACCTGGTCTTACTGACGGCCTCCTTACGGTATCGTTTAGGAGCAACAAAGCTTAGCTGGGTTTAAGTACTAGTTGTATCTATGTTTAGGCACGTTCTTGGCTGCCAAAGCCCTTACAAAATTTTATAAGTCGGGGCTCTTAATATCAAAGCTTTCGAGGATCAAAGTCACCGGAGAATCATAAATGCCATGGACTTTTAAGGCTCCTTAGGTATAGCCTAAGACTGTGGTTTCCCCAGGGTTAGTCTCGGAGCTTGAGGTGCTACCCCCGCAGTATTTTTTTTTTTGGTGAATTGGCCACATTTAGGTGATCGTGGTAGGTGGAGCTTCGAGCCCAGATTCCTTCCCTGTCCCTTCCTCAGGTACCCTTGCAGTCACAATCACACATAAACTTTCCGCTGCGCAAATTTTACTTAAAAGTTGCCCTCTTCGTTTGCAATCAAGCGTATCCCGGGGCTTAGTGGTGGGTATTTTGAGATTATCCGAATCAGAGAGCTGGGATTTGCTCGTAGCAGCGGTGGAGCTACCTGTTCTGTCGCGTACCCCGTCCTTTTTAGTGTCCCTTCGTAGCCCTTCCTGCAGACTTCGCAGTAAAATATAATGATTCCACGTGGCGACACCCATCGTGGTTCTATTATAGAGAACGTGGTTAAATGATAAGTGACAGGTGGGGCACAATACAAAGATAGCAAGTACCCTGAAGAAGTCTATACAAGAGAATCTCACACAGCTATCAACTACAACAATTCAATTTGTTTTTCAACTTGTTTTTAATATATAGTGTATGTTTTAGTCAGTAAAGTAGGTATAGCAACCACAATAACAGACTTACGAAGAAGTAGTGCGAAGAAAGATCCGAACAATCAGAGAGCTAAAATACTTTGCACCATTATATAGACGGAAAAAGAACTTACTGTTTATCTCACATCCAGGGACCGATCTATGAATTCTCAATATGAGCTTAACACAGATGGTTCTGCCATTTGCTTCACCTCATGAGTTTCTGAAAGGAGGACACGAAAAGACGGGGATAAGGGACAATGCTTCCGATAGCGGCGTGAATGATGAATACCGGGGTTGTCTTAAAGAAAGAGCCAAAAACTCAGAAAAAACAATCGAAGAACACAGAGGCCAAATGGGCAGGAAAAAGGGCACAGGAAATACTCAAGGAAGTGAGCGCAAGAACCAGCACATTGCTCCTTCATGCACCGTCCATTCTGACCCATTCTTGGGGCAGTATATTAAACCAGGAGGAGATGATACGCCCAAAAAGAATAAGCATCAAATATATTTTGAGTCATTGAACAGACAACGCAAAATAAAGCTGGTAGAGGTATACCAGAAGTATCTTAATGTAAATAATGACTACAATAACACCTTCAGATACGAAGACCAACTTCCTCATGTCTTGAGAAAGTCCCCTTTGGTGACCAAGAAACTGCCCAAGAAGTCACCACTTTCTTTGCCTCCCTCGCATGCAATAGTTACAAAGACTGCCTCCACTATATCTCCTATTCCAGTTTCTCCTCCGACTAGCCAAATATCCAAGAAGCTTCCAAAAGAATTTATGGAAGTTGAAATTGATGATCTCATTAATATGATATTTAGAATGATTCAATCATTGATAACTTTGAATGACAAACTGGTACCTGAAGCCATTTCCAATCCAAATAAATCACACAACTCCGGATCATCTGGTAATTTGCTCACTAGGTACCATTCTCGTATACCTCCTAGCATATCAATCAAGACATACTTGACCAGATTGACAAAGTTCAATAATTTCACACCAGCAACATTATTGACAACAATATACTACATAGATCTTTTATCTCATCATTACCAACCCTATTTCACATTGAATTCGTGGACTGTCCATCGATTCTTATTAGTGGGGACAATGGTGTCTCAGAAATCTATGGAGGATTTCTTTTACACCAACGACCATTATGCAAAAGTGGGAGGTGTCGCTGTCAGCGAATTGAACTGTTTAGAATTAGATTTCTTGTTGAGAGTTGAATGGAGATGTTTACCAACTAAACAACTTGATAACGGTAAGAGAAGCATACGAAACATGAAAGAAGTGTTAGACTTGTACTATACTCAGTTAATTCAGTTGATGGGTAAGAATAACAGCAAAGACGACGAAATAGTGTATTTACAAACTAATGATTACTATTCCGATGTTTCAGATGAAGATATAAACGAGATAGAGGACATAGAATTAGACGATGATGCTGATATAAAAGTTGAAAATGTTGAAGACGTTCAAAATGTTCAAGATGATGGCGACGGTGATAACGATGATGACATGGTATATGCGACCCCTAAGCTTTATGTTCCAAAGGTAAATTATCTGATATATAATACTAAGGGCTTTAGTATAAATGGAACTTCTTCTCCTCATTTGAAGAGGCGACACTCTGATGATTAATATAGAAAGGTTGGCATGGGTATGAGATTAATATAATTCAGCTGTTTACTGGATCGGAAGCAAATGAGCAGCATAATTGAAGACAAATTTTATAATAGGGTGAGATGGTACGGCATAAAAACTTAAATAACTGTAAACTCATGTATTAATATTTAATCGACAATTTATTGATTATAAGGGCTTTTAATAAGCTGTTCTCATGTAACCCATTTTACTTAAAAATCAAATAGAATTGTCACTCGACGTAATGAAAACAAAAATAAAAAAGAAAGAAATCATAGGGACAGAAGTAAAATAGACTGTGTCATAAATCATCAACTAAATGACCACAATAAAAAAAAAACCTTCCATAAGGTAATCCGCTCCAACGGAAACAGAATTGTTAGCTTCTGAACTCACAGGCTTTGAGGCTTAATTAGTTCAAATGAACAACATAACCTCTTATCCACATTCATTACAGAACCGAAATTGTTGAACTCGCCGCAATAATTTGGTGCCAGAAAGACAGTAACCAATTTTCTTTTGTTAAAAAATTCATATCCATCTTCCACAACCATGTGTCCTCTCACAATCAAATCCATCTTAAATTTGGCACAAAAGTAATCAACTTGCTTCTTACCAAAACAGTAAGAGACACCACGGTCGTTTTTAGTCCAATTGGAACTTTTTATAAATGGATCAGGATCGGACCAAAGCAAATCTGCTAACAATCCTTTATCCGGAACATCAGTAGGTCTCTTTATAGATTCAATCTGACCTAAGTCATGTAGCTCAGGAGAAAGTCCACCATGGATACAAAATATCTTTTCGTTGATAGTTGCAGCAATTGGCAAAGTGTTGAAAACGTCAACAAAATCCTTCCAGATTTTACGTGCTGGTAATCTTCTTTTACACTCATCGTAAAAACCATAGATCTTTGTGATGTTAGCACTTTCATGATTACCTCTTAACATGAAAAAATTTTCTGGGTACTTGATCTTGTAACTTAATAACAACATAATTGTTTCTAAAGATTTATGTCCTCGGTCGACATAATCACCTAAAAATAAGTAATTTGTGAACGGTGGATACCCACATACATTGAAGATTCTAATAAGGTCATCATACTGGCCATGAATATCACCAACGATTTTCACTGGTGGAGACAACCTCAATAAAGCAGGTTGTCTAAGAAAAACTGAGCGAGCCTTATGTAAAACATATTTGATTTCTTCAGTGCTAAGTGGAAATTTATCTTTAGAACCTTTTTTCAGATTATAGGACTTTTGTTTCTTCAATCCAATACTCAATAGTCTATCAATTATTGAATCGATATCAATTTCTAACTTCTTAGGTGGCGAGACCATAGGAGGTGAACCACCAGATGAAACTGTGCTCACAGAAGAAAAACGTGAAATGTCTTCTCCAAAATCTTTACGTGAAGATCTCTTCATGTACAGAATGCTATTCTTCCTTGAAATTCTAGCTTTTGTCTTCGCAGGTTCTGGTGTTGACTCCAAAGACCGTTCCATTATAGGGTCCAAGCTCTCCTTGGAATCATCTTTTAACAATCCAAGAGGAGCATATTTTATTGGGGAACTGGCAGAGCCTACCGACAGCAGCAGATCCTCGTCTTTTACCTCACCGTTGGACGTGAAAACTGGTGATACGATAGAAATGTCTGAACTATCAACTGAAGAGTGTACGTCTTGAACACTTAACAATTTGGCGGCAGACATGCCAATTTCAATATCAAGCTCCACATCATGCTCGGTGGAAAACTTTCTCAGCTTCTTTGGAGACGCGGTTATAACTTTGTACAGCTTTGGAGATGTATCTCTGTTTCTACCTCCTTCGATTCTTATGGCAGGTGATGCTTTAAAGGATGATTTAGTTGACTGTTTAGTATCATTAGGGTCATAACGATCATTAATATTGTCTCTTTGTCGCGATAGCGCCCCTTGTTCCTCAGACTCCAGTTCTCCTGGAGCACTGCAAGGTTGAGTTAATGTTTGACCAGCGGTATTCGATGTTTCATTTTTGGACGGGCTATTTCCCATCTTACGGCTCAAAAGGCTTCAGAGGTATTTAAAAAAAATGAGGTTTCTGCTGTGATATAACAACAGTCTGAGGATCCTAATCAAAAAGTGGTATTCTTTTATAAAAGTGTCTTGTGAGTTTGACGATAATGTGAATTATTTGAATGTAACAGATGGCCTAAGAAATTTACTGTGGCCAAAAATCGGTACCGGATCTCGCAAATACTATTCTGACATTTACTTCCGACAGAGAATTTCCATCTATATGCAGTGGTGAACCTTAATGTTTTTCATGTTATGGATAGGAAGCTCACGTGGGTCCACCTGGAGTTCTCAGTTTGTGAACCAACACGCGTAAATATCGGACTGAGCTTAAGAACTAATCATAGATAAGCAGAGGATTATAAATCAATATCGAGGGTTGACTGTGATCGGTAACATGTGATGAACCTTGAACAGAACAGGTTTGACTTCCTAATATGGATATTAGTGGAGCTAGATTAAATGATTCGGAATCAGTATCAAGACAACAAATAGACTAAAGCGTTAAAAAGCGAAGAACTACTATATTTTGGTTGTGTATGCTAAGGTTAGTTAGGAAATTTTCCCACTCAGCGTTCATCATGAGACCAATTAGATCAGCCGGCTGTCTTATTATTGGAGATGAGGTGCTAAATGGCAAAATTCTAGATACCAACTCTTTTAATTTTGCAAAATTCTGTTTTGAGGAGTTGTCTATACCTTTAAGGAAGACAATTGTATGTAGCGATGATAAAAAAGACATTGCAAATAGCGTGAAGTTATTGCAAAAGGAATGCGATATTGTGGTCACTAGTGGTGGATTAGGGCCCACTCATGATGATGTTACATACGAAGCACTTGCAGAAGCGTTCGGTATACCTTGTGTTCGTGATAAAGAGGTAATTGAAAGGATGGTAAGGTTGAGGGGAAGTTATTTGGATTCCTTGAATAAAGATCAAAGAAACGCTTTTTTTCGAATGGCTACATTCCCCACCAGTATTGATGGGAAATTGTCAATAGAGAAAATTTTTATTGACGATTCCTTATGGATGCCTATCATTGGGATTGATCAAAAAGTTTACGTTTTGCCAGGAGTGCCAAGTTTATTTGTTCGTCTCTTGGAAACATTGGGTAACAACATCAAATCAAGAATAGATAGAACAGTTCTCACAAGATATTTTGTAAAAACTAGCACAAAAGAAAGTGAATTGGCCCCATTTTTGTCAGAACTACAAAAGAAAGTTGATGAGAAGTTCGGAAAAAGCGTTAAACTTGGGTCATATCCTCATATGGAATGGAAAGTTAACACCATAAGTATTATAGGTAACGAAAAAGTAAAGAATTCAGATCTTCGGGAGATTGTGGATCAAATAATTGAAAACATTGGTGGCGCTGCAATAGAAATCACGAAGGAAGAAGAAAATATACTCATAAACGAAAAGCCTTCTCTGAAGTGATGGATTTACTGTAAGTACAACATATTAATAGATAAATAATATTTCAATACATTAGGATATACAATGAATTTAAGAGATATATATATATTAGTTCAGTGTTTGTAAACGTTTGCAAATACTTTGGTGATTTCATTAATTGCCGATTGAATTCCATCTGGCTTATCACCCATTCCTTGGACAACATTACCCTTACCACCAGCTTTACCACCGAGATTTTCGGAAGCAATTTTACCTAATTCAGTTGCATTGATTCCTTTATTAATGGCTTCATCAGAAACGTAGCATCCATGTGCAACTTTATCAGAGCCGGTTACCAAGTAAAGCGATTTGTCCTTGTGGTTTTTCTTCAATATATTAATGGCCTCAGTAATGGCCTTAGCATTTGCACTAATTGGAATGTGGCTAACCAAGAATTCAGTAGATTCTTTTTCATTCAACCAGTGGTTTACAACTTCTAAAGTCTTCTTGGACTCTTCTTTCTGCTTGGCTTTTAATTCATCTTTGATAGACTTGTCAAGTTTATTAAACTTTGAAACAAGATCTTGTTTGTCTAAGACGGAGATTGTCAATCCTTTAAGAGCTACACCTAATTCCTTAGCCTTCGATTCTTTGACGGAACCAAATGGCAAACTATCAGCAGATTTTATTTCCTTTGCGAAATCAGCAGCAATCTGTTGAACACGGTGTGCTTCAGTACCAGTGACTGCAACAATTCTTCTGATACCCTTAGCAATACCAGACTCTTCGGTAATAACTAATTCTCTAATTTCACTTGTTTTCACAACGTGTGTTCCTCCACAAAGCTCAACGGAAAGACCATTCCAAGCTTCATTAGATGGGTCTGCAACCAAGTCTTCAACTGGCTTACCAATTGAAACGACTCTAACAGGGTCAGGGTAAGTCTCCCCAAAGACTGCTCTCAAACCATTGATCTTCTTTGCTGTGGAAAGCTCAACATCCTTAGCATAAACTTTATGATCCTTTTTAATTTGATCATTTGATATCTTCTCAACCTGAGAAAGTTCATTAGAAGTTAAAGCTTGCTTATGACTGAAGTCAAATCTCAATTTTTCTGGAGCTACCAATGAACCCTTTTGGTCAACGCCGTCACCTAACACTTCCTTCAATGCGAAGTTCAAAATATGTGTACCAGTGTGATTGTTTCTGAGAGGCCATCTTCTCAATTCGTCATAAGAAGCAATAATTTCATCACCTACCTTCAAAGAACCTTCAACCAAAGAGCCCGTGTGTAAAACATAACCTGCGTATGTTTGGACATTCTCAACATTAAACTCCATCTTGCCATCAATAACTAATCTACCAGTGTCATACTGTTGACCACCCGATTCAGCATAGAAGGGAGTTTTATCCAAAAGGACACCAGCCTGAGAGCTCTCACTTTCATCAAGGACATCAACAAAAGAGGTTCCATTGTAAATAGCGACTACCTTAGCCTTCACGTTTTCTAATCCGTACTTGTATGAATCATCAGTCTTTGGAACATTAGCGTTGTTATCCAACTCAGATATAGTGTGAACATCCAAGTTCACTGTAGTAGCGTTGTCCTTCTTACCACCTGCCTTTGATGCTTCTCTGGACTCTTCCTTAGCTTTCTTAAAGCCTTCTTCGTCAATCTTCAAGCCAGCTTCTTCGGCCATCAATCTTGTAAGGTCTACTGGGAAACCATATGTATCATACAATCTCCAAACGTCTTTACCGGACAAGGTTTGCTCTGGAATCTTAGATGCAATAATGGCATATTGTTCAAATAATTTCTCACCTCTATCCAAGGTCTTAGCAAAGGATAATTCTTCTTCATTCAAAATATCCTTCAAGTCTTGTTCATTCTTGGCAATTTCAGGGAAAATCTGAGAGTTTTGCTCAACGACAGTTGGAACTAATTGCAGGAAGAAAGATCCAATAGGGTAGTTCATATATTTACGAACATAACGTGCACCTCTTCTTAAGACTCTTCTTAAAACGTAACCTCTACCTTCATTATTTGGAACACCACCATCAGTAATAGCAAAAGTTAAAGTTCTAATGTGATCTGCAATAACTCTATAAGCAGTATCTATACCATCTTTGTCTTCGCTGCCAAATTTACCACAGTAAGGTCTGACACCTGTAATTTCATGAATCTTTTTGAAGAGAGGTTGAAACACATCAGTATCATAATTGGAGGACTTGTCCTGTAAAATCGACACTAATCTCTCGAATCCCAAACCAGTATCAATGTGCTTTGCAGGAAGAGACCTCAAACTTCCGTCAGATTCCCTATTATATTGAATGAAAACGATGTTCCAGACTTCAATTACATTTGGATCATCCATGTTAACCAAATCAGAAGCATTTCTACCTCCAATTCTATCATAGTGGATTTCAGAACATGGACCACATGGGCCTTGATCACCCATTTCCCAGAAATTATCTTCCGTCGATCCAGGCAAAATATGGTCCTCAGGAACACCCACTTCTAACCAAAACTTCTTTGCTTCTAAATCAGGTTCTAAACCGAGTTTCTCATCTCCACCAAAATATGTAGCGTAGAATCTGTCTTTATCGAGCTTGTAAACTTCAGTCAAAAGCTCCCACGAAAATGCAATGGCTTCCTTTTTAAAGTAATCTCCAAAAGACCAATTACCTAACATTTCAAAAAATGTGTGGTGATAAGAATCTCTACCCACGTCTTCTAGATCATTATGTTTACCACCAGCACGAATACATTTCTGTGAGTTAACAGCTCTCTTCAAAGTGGCAAATTCAGAACTCGGTTCTACTGTTCCCAAAAAAATGGGCTTATATTGGTTCATACCCGCGTTTGCGAACAACAAGGTTGGGTCATTATGAGGAACGACTGAAGATGAGGGAACAAATTTATGGTCCTTTTGCTTGAACAAATCCAAAAATGTGGACCTCACTTTGGATGCTGGCCATTCTATTGATGATGTAGACATTATTCTTCTCTGTATCGATGCCTTTAGCATAAAATAGCGTTTCTGGAGAAGTATGAGACAAATAATTTTTTTGGTGATAGTAGAAAATTAAAGTTCAGTCATATAGTCGTGCGACTAAGGCTAAGTACATGTATGAAACAGAATTAAGATATCTCAGTAAAATTGATAGTTTTCAGGTCTCCATTCACTACCATATGAACTTAAAGTCATATAGATATAGCAAGTTTGTTTGGAAGGAAGAATTTTTACATTTTAAAAGCCACGTATGGCTTTCTACTGAATTCTTCTATGGGTAAGCATAGACATAATTATCTAAATGTTCTTACGAACTAGACGTCATATATTGAAACATGTAAGTACAAATATTATAATAACAAACAACTTTATATATCGATTCTTGCGCCAAATGAATCATTCGAAAGCAAGAAAGGAATCAAGTAAAGAAAGATAACAAAAACAAGAATTTAACTGCGTTCATTGACAAAATGACGTAGATACATCATCTTAAGTTTCCGTGAGAATGGTCATGTTCTTGGACACTAGGATCCACATTTGGATCAATGTTTGGGTCAACATGAGGATTTTGGTTATGCAAAGCAACTGTTGCAGGAGTGGCCTCGATAGCTGCAATAACTGCTGCATCTTGAACTGAAGGAGTGTGATGGGATGGATCATCATGGTGCAAATGGGATGCTTGATGAGCTTGTTGAATTAGAGGATGTGGAACATGTGGAGGAATTGGATTGACCATCACATTTGCCAGGTTGAAGGCGTTTTCATTGACATTGTTTGAACGGTTCAAAGGCTTCTCAACTAAAGTTCTTGAAAACTTCAGTCTTTTTTTCTTTCCAATTTGTGGTTCTGGAGCATGGTTATGTGCTGGATTAATCATTCTTAAAACCCACCTTTCGCCGGTTTGTTGCTCAAGAGAACCAGGATGACTCTGAAATTCATTGAGTTTCTCATCCAAATTACCATCAGGAGAGACAGATCCCTTCACACGTTTCTTGTCCTTCTCAGAGGGATACAAGTTAGCTATTAACCTGTACCCACATTTATTGCGCTTGGTGTAAGCAACTCTTTGTCTTTTAGTAGAGTCCTTAACTGTTGTTCTAAACAGACCAGACCTCTCACACTGGAAATAAACAGCCTTAGGCTTAGAAGAATTGATCACAATTTTACATTGTTCCTCATCATTAAGGACAGACTTAACATACTTGACTAAATCTGGCTTGCTGGGGAATGTTTTGATTACTTCATTTTCCATATACTTAGAATGAAGAATTCCAGTAGGCTCGTAGTCAGTAGGAGGCTGCGCGTGAGCAAATTGAGGTGGTGCATGGTGTGGCGGTAACTGGTGATGGTGGTGTTGTTGTAGCTGGTGCTGAGGAAATTGCTGAAATTGTTGATGCAACTGATGTTGTTGTTGTAATTGTTGTTGTTGATGTTGAAGTTGTGCGGCAGCAGCGGCAGCAGCAGCAGCAGAAGCAGAAGCAGAGTTGTAGCCATGTTGAGGGTGGAAATGGCCAACATCATCAGGATGTCCGCCAGTACCATATCCTGATGCATTCACAGCTGCAGCTGCAGTAGCAGTAGCATTTTGGTAATCTGTCTGTCTTCCTACCAATTGCCCACTTCCGTCAGGGTGTGGTTGTAAATGTCCTTGAGCATTCACAGTAGATCTCTCACTTGATGTCGAAGGCCCCAGCATCTTTCAATCTTCTGAGCTTATCTGTTTACCTTATATATTAAGTTGTGAATATAAAACAACTGTCCTGCACAGGTTTGGAAGGTTTGAATAAAGGATTGTTGTGTATGTTGTATTTTTTAAAAATTTGTTGATAGTTTCTTGGACGATGTTTGAACTTTACACGCCTTATATTGTGCCGGGTAAGTGTGTGCATAATGTTTGATCTATATGAATTAGCAGATAGTAGATAGTAGATAGTAGATAGTATAGAGTATATAGCAGATAGTATAAAGTGATTACACGGTCTTCAGTAAGTTATTAATCAAGACTCCAAAAGATTAAGGCATTGTTGTCTTGGTAGAAGTGGTGATTATAGCTGATCATTTATGACCCAAAACAATAGGGGTATTAACACAATCATTTGCTGTTGCTTAGGAAACCACTCGGAATGTCTGGGTTGACTAGTACGCAATTTATACATACCGTGGAGGAAATACAATCCGAAAACGCAGATAAAGAATTACATTGGCTCGTGAGTAATGTTATCTCTCCGGAATTTCCTCAAATTGTGGAAGCACTCAAGATATGTTCAAATCTCTTGCTATATAATTCCCCTCAAGAACCAGATCCCAAGAATAGAACTGAAAAGGGACCTGCAGTCAAGCTTCCTGTATCATCAACAAAACTGGAGGCATTGAAAGGAATAGTTGTAAGGGATGGACCTTACATCACTCATTTATCTATTGCATTGAAAGAACGTCACTTTAATAAGGTCTTGAATAAACTTCACCTTAGACAACCCATTCTACTCGAGCAAATTATCACAACTAAAAATTCCATAGATCGTGCTATTGAATTGATTTCAATGTCTCAAAATGTACTCCAGTGTTCCCCAGGTGGGCATAATAAACTTGTGGAAACTTTTCAAGATCTAATGCTGGAAATAAGAATTGCTAAAAATTCGTTACAGTTACCAACTGATCCTGCATTGGTCTTTCCTATGCATGTTTCTCCTGCAGAATCATTTGAACCTGAACTTCCTTCCAGCTTCTCAGTTGATCTTTATATAAGCCAGGCTGAGGTCTGTTTAGATATGAAGAGTTTACATAGCATACATGAAAAGCCCTGGTCAAATATTGATGAAAAAGGTGAATCTTATATCGACAAACTCAGAGAAGAAATGAAACTACCTGCAACACACTCAAACGTAACGCCAGCATCAACACCACTGGGTCCATCTCAACCACTTAATATTGCTGATATTGAGGAAAGGCTAAATCACCTTCAAGACTCAAACAAAATAACACATGGTCAAAAGAGTCCTGATTCAACCAAACGATTTTCTGACATTCTTGGCCATCTAATGTTAAAACCAAAATACGATCCTATTGATTTCATTACAAAATGCATCACATACAACAAAATGGTAGTCATGATAAACAAAAAGATAGAAGTCAGCTCACCAGATCCAATCCTAGTCAGCACATTTACAAAACTTGATAGTATAGAGTATCTTATAAGCACTTTCTTAGAAAGTTTACAAAAAGTAATGAGTTTCTAACTGATATTCCTATCATTTCTTTTCAAAATATTGTTTCAGAAGCTATATCATTCACTACATGTATACTTAATTTGCATATTTAAACTTCATTCTAAGAATATTTTTGTCGATAACATATTATGCCATATTCACATTCACAATATATCATATGCCTGCACATAATCACATATAATAAGTAGCCATTTACCTTAGTAGCAGTACTTTTCTCTAACGTAACACTTGTTCTACCAAAATGACCAAGGCACCGTATGATTTACTAGTCGATAGCTCCGAAATCGAGAAGCCACTTTTGGATGACAGACAATATCGCTTTATAAAACTAAGCAATGGATTACATGCATTGGCTATTCATGACGCCACAACCGACTTAGCAGCAGCATCTTTAGATGTCAATGTTGGCTCGTATACTGATAAAGAGTATGGTATTCCAGGTCTAGCTCACTTTTGTGAGCATCTTTTATTCATGGGTACTAAGAAGTATCCAGAAGAGAATGAGTATGCCAGCTACTTGTCGAAAAACTCCGGATATTCCAACGCATACACTTCTAATGAACACACAAATTATTATTTCGAGGTTGGATCAGACTCCCTTGAAGGCGCATTGGACAGATTCTCTCAATTTTTCATAAGTCCGTTGTTTAGTAACAGCTGTAAGGATCGTGAAATCAAGGCTGTGGATTCAGAAAATAAGAAGAATTTGCAAAGTGACAATTGGAGACTTTACCAACTTGACAAAGTGACAAGTAATCCAGAGCACCCTTACAATGGTTTTTCAACTGGAAATATCAAGACCTTAGGCGAAGAACCTCTTGCTAAGAACTTGAATGTGAGAGATATTTTGATTAAGTTTCACAATGAACACTATTCTTCAAATTTAATGGGGTTGGTAGTTTTAGGTAAAGAGGATTTAGACACATTGACATCATGGATTGTTAGCAGATTCACTGACGTTCAAAACAAAAATTTAAGTAGACCGAGCTATGGCGATTCTGCTGTTTTAACAAAGGAAGAGTTAGGACTTGTGGTCAAGGCTAGGCCAATTAAAGAACAGCACTCCTTGCAATTTTCATTTCAGATCCCAGATGATCAGGAATCTAATTGGGAAACTCGTCCATCGACCTACTACAGCCATCTTTTGGGCCATGAAAGTTCTGGCTCAATCTTTTACTTATTGAGAACTAAAGGATGGGCTACTGGACTTTCAGCGGGAGGGTCTAGGAGAAGTGAAGGGAACTCTGTTTTTATAGTATCAGTTGATCTTACTCCGGAAGGGTTGGAAAAGTGGGAAGAGATCTCTGTCATAATTTTCGAGTATTTAAAGTTAATTAAAGATGCAGGGCCTCAGAAGTGGATTTGGGAAGAACTTCATAACATCTCACAAATTGATTTTAAATTCAGTCAAAAAAGAAGTGTGTCATCTACTGTTTCAGAATTGAGTAACTCTTTATACAAGTTTACTGACGATGCCTACATTCCTCCAAAATATCTATTGAGCCCAACTATTAACCGTGAGTTCAATGAATCCCAAATTCGTGACTACGGTAACTACTTGAATCCAAATAACTTCAAAGCCATTTTAGTCTCACAGAGTTTGAATGATTTGAACAGAAGGGAAAAATGGTATGGAACCGAATTTTCTGTAGAAGCTTTGCCTGAGAAATTAAAACAGGCCTTTAATAATATCCAATTGAACAAGGAACTTAGCTTGCCCCTAAGAAATGAATTTATTCCAGAAAATTTTTCTGTTTCTAAAGCAAAACTGGATACTCCTTTGACACATCCTTATCTTATCACTCATGATAATAAACATCATATTTGGTTCAAGCAGGACGACAGATTCGAAGTTCCTAAGGGGGTTGTCGATTTAAACTTGCACTTACCACAATCTTGTTTAGATAGCAAATCTGCTGTTTATTCAACGTTATTAAGCGAATTTCTTGAGGATGAGCTCAATGATATCTCTTATTATGCGGACATGGTTGGATTGAAGTTAAATATTTTTTTTAAGAAAGATAGTTTAGCTATAAAGGTGAGCGGTTATAATGACAAGCTTGGTGTCTTTTTGGAAAATATCTTGCAAAAGGTGATGAATTTCAAACCAAAGGAGGATCGCTTCAATTCAATTAAATTCAAGTTGACAAAGGATTTAAAAAATTTTGCTTTCAGCAACCCCTTCATGCAAATGCTGACCCATTTTTTAACTTTGGTTAACGATAAATTGTACTCTCATGAGGAGAAAATTGCTATGTTGAGTAAAGTCGAATATTCTGACTTTTCTGAATTCGCAACCAATACAATTTGGCAATCTGGTGTCTTCTCTGAAGCACTTATTCATGGAAACTTTGATATTGTTAAAGCTCAAGATATTCTGAAAAAGATTAAACAACAACTTTCTGGTATTAAGCCCATCAATGAAAACTTTAAAGTAGTCTTTGATACCATTAAGTTGCAATCGTTCATTTTGACACCAGGTGAACATTTGAGATATGATTTGCAACTTAAGGATCCTAACAATATTAATTCTTGTATTGAATATTATATTCAGATATCCCAGAATCTCGAACTGCTTGAATTAAGGGTCTTGACTGATCTCCTTTCAATAATTATCCACGAACCATGTTTCAATCAATTAAGAACAAAGGAGCAACTCGGTTACGTTGTTTTTTCAGGAACTAGGTTGACTAGGACGTCTTTAGGATTTAGAGTATTAGTCCAGTCCGAAAGATCGACAGCTTATTTGGAATACAGAATTACTGAGTTCTTGAAGAAGTTCGGTGCTTTTGTCAATGAGCAATTGACTGACGATCAATTCAAAGAATACAAGCAGGCTTTGAAGAATAAGAAACTTGAAAAGTTAAAGAACCTAAAGGAAGAATTTAATATCTTCTCAGATAAGATTTCTAGTGGCTACTACGACTTTGATTCTAGATTGAAACATGCTGAGTATTTAGATACAATTTCAAAGAGTGATTTTATCAAGTTCTTCAATGATTACATCAATAATGATGCAGGTAAAGCTGCCAAGTTAGTAGTCAATCTTTCTTCTCAAAGTGTTCCTGAACAATCAGAATTAAAGTTGATTCAAGCTGCTGTATACAACTATATATACCATCTTGAATTGGAAGTAGATACCGACAAGGTGGATAACGTACTTGAAAACGAAGGAACTAATGTCAAGGCATTGAGTAAGTCTTTGGAACGGGTACTTTCAGAATCAAAGCAAGATGCAAATTTATCTGATAAACTTGAACAAGTTATCACGGAAGGAATAAACTCGCCTGTTCCTTCAAATTTCCCTTCTGGACATCCGATTAAGTCTATAAACGATTTTGAAAGCTCTCATAAGACTAGCGGTATTCCTGAACCAGTCAAAGACTTGTCTAGTTTCTATTATGAAGCATATGATCAAGCTCACTTATAGTGAATGAATATGTACTTAGACTATATACTTATATATTATGTACAGTACATGTATTTGATATTTAGCTTTATATTTGGAGAATTGTAATTTTAGAATTCCAGTGGCTAAATCAGAAAATCTCCCATATTCTAAATGAGTTTAAGCCTATCGAAAGTTTCTGCCTCATATTTTGACAAGTTATTCAATTCTAAGGATGGGGTGGGGTTTACAGGTGATTCAAAGGGTAAAGTTCTTTTAATTGATAGATTTACCACCCTGATCATTTCAATGACCTATACGCAGACACAATTGCTTCAACAAGACATCATTTTAGTTGAGGCGATCGAAACCCAAAGTAGATTGAGCTCAATGAAGCACTTGAGTTGTATCGTTTATGTGAAGCCCACTAATGAATCCATTCTGCATTTGATCAAGGAATTGAAGAATCCTCATTTTAACAACTACAAACTTTTCTTTAACAATGTTGTAAGTAAAGGACATATAGAGTCACTTGCTGAAGCTGATGAATTTGAGCTTACAGAAAGTGTCATTGAAATGTTTCAGGACTATTTGATTGTTAATGAAAATCTTTTTACAATAAATTTGGACTTTGGACTCCATAATCTGGCAATCGAAGAATCAAATAGTCTTGCAAGCTTGCTATTATCATTAAAGAAATGTCCGATTATAAAATATGAACCAACATCCCTTGAGTTGAAGAAGTTAAGCTCAGAGTTGCTTTACAATATTAACTCCAATTCCAATAATAACCTATTTGATGATTTGAATAAGACCCTTGATACACCGCCAATTCTCTTATTGCTAGATAGGAAAAACGATCCTATAACACCCTTGGTTTCCCCATGGACATATCAGTCAATGATTCATGAACTTATTGGCATTCATAAGAATTTGGTTAAAATAGAGGAATCAAAGGAACAGGTAACTCTCTCTGAAGATCAAGACAAGTTCTTCAAGGAGTCTATGTATTTAAACTATGGTGACTTAACTGATAAGTTTCAAGCATATGTGGAAGAGTATAAGAAACAGACTAAACAATCATCGATTGATAACCTCAAAACTCAAAATCTTTCAGAGTTAAAACAAATGTTGACGAAGTTTCCCGAATACAGAAAATTCTCAAACAGTATATTGAAGCATTTGAATTTAATAAGTGAGATAGATAGACAAATATCTTTACAGAACCTTTGGGAAGTAGGTGAATTGCAGCAGACAATTCTATGCAATCTTGAGAATCAGCAGACTTTAAAATCAAGGACTCTTGAGGCTTTGAATAATCCACAGGTATCAACTCTCAATAAGGTCAAGTTGATAATATTTTACTCAGTAAGGTTCCCAAATGCAGAGGAACTCAACATTTTTAACTCCAAGTTGAATGACCAATCACTAACAAGCCCTCCTCCTACCGTTTCCCAAAATGCATTGATTAAAAATTTCAGAAGACTATTTGGTTCAAACATAATTTCTAACACTACGGCAGATAATGGAAATAACATTGGTAACATTTTTACACAAAGAATAAAAATTAACCAGTTGTTCAATCAGAACAATAACAACCGATCTAACAAAACTGATAATATCTACATGCAATATACACCAAAGCTTCACGAAATTTTGAATAATATTTTAGGATCGGATCTCCCTCAAAAGAATCAAGTTAATACAAACTTGACCACATTGGTACCTGACGCTGTTACTAAACAATATGGGAGACAATATGAAAACGGACCTCATCAAGATGTTATAATATACATTAAAGGGGGTGCTACTTATGAAGAAGCTAGACTAGTGCATGAACTAAATGAATCTGATGACAAAATCAATATAATAATTGGGGGCGATGACATTCTCAGCAGTGAGCAGTGGTTATCCAAACTATATGACGTTGTCAACGAATCTTAGATGTTATATATAGACTCTGGATTTAAGTACTCTTCATTGAGGCGCATATTTACCATACTTTTGTTCCCACTGTAAAATTTGTTCCGTCAATTTCTCCATATAATTTAAGTTTTCAGTAAAGGTGTGGATGACTTTTTTGTTTTCCTCATCAATAGTCTCTGTATCATTATCTGGGTGTTCTTTGTAACTAAATATTTCAATCTTATTAAGTTTATCCTCTTCTAATTCCAATTGAGTACGACTTAACCATTCAAGTATAGCACCTGTTCTCTTCCTCAATTCATAAATTGATGATTTGTCATTAACAAATCTAGGTTTTGATTTTTGACTTATGAGCTCATCCTTCGTAAATGGAGCAGAGTGTATCTTCTCCGACGGATTCTGCTTAGTGACTTGTTTCTTAGTCTTTGGTTTAGTTTTTGAGTTTTTGCTTTTCACCTTCTGTTTCTTTAAATCAGGTTCAGACTTTTCATCTTCTTCATCAGCGTTTTCGTCTTGAGTAGCCTCGGTCTTTTCATCTACGGAATTTTCTGTTTCTTCGTCATTGCCTGTCTTACTAGAATCATCGTTTTCTCCTCGGCGAATCTTCCTTTTCGTATTTGATCTTTCGTCTTCGGTTTCCACATCAATGCCAGATTCCTTTGCACTTTCTCTTAATGCCTTCTTCAATTGTTCATCATACACATCAATGTAATGCCTTCGTTCTTTCCTAGTCAGTTTAGATTCAATAGAAGGAGGGTTTGCACTTCTTCTTGATTTGGGTCTATTAAAGGTTCTCGCAGTGGAGTCGCCAGAACCATGCTCCGACATCAACTTCTTTCTTTTGTCATTTACAGGCTTGTATAACGTTCTAACGGGGTCTTCACCCTCATAAATGAACATATGCAACTCTGGTTTACACAACTCACACCAGTATTTCTCAGGAACGTCATCATTGATAAATAACCCAACGCAATAACCATGTTGCCATACAGAACACTTATCACATTGAATAAACAATCCTTGGTCAATCTTGATGTTATAGTCGCGTGATAGCATCTCAATGAGTTCCTGATTAATGGACTGGCTGTTGATTTCATCTTTTTTACAAATACATCTTGTCACCTCCTCCTCCTCTTCAAGGTCTTCTTCAATTTCTTCTTCATAAACATTTGCATTTTCGTCGTCTGCGCTGCCGGAGTTAATTCCCGACAGGCTAGTATGTGTCCTTGATCTTTCTGACCTTCGAGACATCCCTTGTCCAATAATATATGTAATAGTTATTATATTAATCCACAAGTATGATACTTGGTAGATTAGATTGTGAAATCCAGCACATTTCCTCCTATGGTGGTGTATATAATTTATTAGTTTATATACATTATCACTCTTTTGATAATTTTCTACATACAACTCAATTCAAATTACTGATAGATTAAATATATAAATGCAAGGAATAGTATAAATATATAAGCACAAAGATCAGAACAAACACACCAGCTGATTTACTGTTCTGGCAGAAGATTAGGTCCACAGTTTTCAAAATCATTGTTTAATACAAACACAAGAAAGAAAATTTAAAATATTTTTGAAATATCAAGTAATCCAGCTCTGTCATATATTCCTGGATTTCTGATGTAGGGGTCTAGCTTAGTATAATTTTGGGCCAACTTGATTCCTAAGTCTATTTTGTCCTGAAGGTAAGCATAACTAACCTCAGAATTTGTTGACTCTACCCACTTCTTAGTTGTTTCCAAAAAGGCTGCAAACAACTCATCACGTTCTCTTCTAATAAGTTCAAAGTTCTCATCTCTTTTTTTCGGAGGGTGAGAGTGTCTACCACCAGGAATAGGATACTCTGGACTATAAGTATTTTTACCTCCTAAATAATCAGGGATTTCGTCTATAGGAATGAATACTTTGAGATCATGTATATCTTTCGTGAATTCAATTTTTGCTGCCAAAGATGGGTTAATCCAATTTCTGATAATCTCCCACACCGCTGAGAACACCCAAGGAGCATTATGTACAATTATAGTTTGTAAATACCCTGCGTAGTGTTCATGGCAAAGCTCAATGAAGAACTTTAATGAAGCATAATCCACATTCTTAAGAGTGAACCCGGTCATGTCAAACAATAATATTGCCAGATCAGAGCCCAAGAAAGCATCCTCCGAAAACAAACGACACCATTCAATTTGCAAGGTGATGAACCTTCTTGTTTCCTCTAACGACGAATCTGAAGCAAAATGTAGTCTGGTCTTGAAAACTACAATTATATTGTTCTTTTTGTCTTTACCTCGAAGATACGACTTACAAACTGTGAAGTTCTTGATGAAACCCGATTGTGTACCACTTAAGTAAAGGGGTGCATCTCCTGTTAATAACCACTTATGTACTGGATATTCCTTTTGCCTCCACATCATAGATTTCAAGAACATAGTAGTAGCTGATTCCGCCTGAAACTTTTGATCTCTAATATAAGCTAAAAGGAAGTTATCGACTATATTGACATTGCAAGAATTTACGAATGCAGTATGTGTCAATGGAGGGCTGAACTTAGAGGATTCGGGAAGTATATTTTTGTTTGGTTTTACTGTTAGCGCGTTTAAATTTCCATTACCTTCTTTTGAATGATTTGGATTCAGAGGACTGCTGGCGTTCAGTTCTCTACTTTTAACTGCATTCTTCGAAGTAGAAATTTTACCTCCACTATTTCCGCCTTTGCTGTAAATTTCATTTTTAGTATCTTTTGTTTCTATTTTGGTTATGGCTTTCTCATCTATTTTGTGTGATGAATCCACTTTTAGTGTTTCACTTTCTTCATTTTTCTTTACTTCCTGATAGTTTTCTTCTTCCTTCTCTTCTTCCTTCTCTTCTTCCTTCTCCTTCGGAAATTCTATTCCTTTGCCTTGCTTATCATCAGATTCGTTTTCCTCTGTCTGCTTGATTACTCCGTTTGTACCAATTTCAGTTCTTTTGACATCTGCGATTCCTATTTCACTCCTTTCTTCTTGTGTCTCTACTTTATTGCTAATTTCCTTATCTTCATTAGACAATTCGCTTTTTTGGTTTATCCCATTAGAGTTGTTATTTACCTTGCTGCTTTCTTCTTTGCTTTCTTGTAAGCCATTTATTTCAGGTTTACTTTCTGGAGTGGATTTGCTCTCATTTAATCCGGTAATTACTTCTGGGTTACTCTTCTTATAAATGTCTTTGTTCTCTAGTATACTGTTTTGGTTCTTAGAATATCTTTCTCTATCCGTATAATCGTATGTCTCCTTATAATATTGACCAAAGATATATTTAAACCGCTGCGATGCTATCTTTGTAGGCACGTAAGACTCGTGTAGAGATTTTTTCTCTATTTCCTTCAATCGCCTAAAACTTTCTGGATGTTTTTCTTTATTCTTGAATTTTTTAAAAATGCTGGCTCTTTTGGAGAGTCTAGCTCCAAAAATCGAATTCATAGTGCTACTGTCACCACTTGCTTCTGTTCTGGTTGAATTTCTGGTAATACTTGCACAATCATTGGATCTGCTAGAAGAGACGTAGCTTCGAGAAAATCTGACTTCATTATTAGGGATGTTAACATCGTAGCCCCAAAATTTCAAAATGTATGCCCATACCTGTTTGAAGACAATTTCTTGTTCAGGATCAAGTGTTTGGATACGCCCTGGTTTTGTTTTATAACTTCCTTTCTTTAGTAGCTTCAGTCTCCTCTGTTTATGGTTCCTATCTTTTTCCAAAGATGTCTCCGTCATCAGATAATCAAACGTCTATTGTATTCTCTGGCAATTCCGGTAATAGTTTCTAAGAAATATATTGAGACCCTATTCCCTGTATCTTCTGGCTTTATGATAACCTAACAATCTCGGTGTATATTGTGGTCTATATATTTAGTTTCTGTATGGATACTTATTCGTCGGCTAATCGAACTTTCAGCTTTCTTCTGATAATTTAATGATGATTAGACCTGCCTTTAGCAGCAACTAATTTGGGAGTTTGGGAGTTCCGCAAAATGAAAGAGATGCTCTATAAAGAGAATCTAATCAAAGTTGTGTTCCATAAAACTTAACTTATCTGTCAAGCCTACTCGTGATTGATATCTCATCCTGGGAGTTCAAGCCGGGGTTCTCTGTTGGGTATGTCCATACTTGTAGTGCATAATGCGGTGGCTAGGGGTCCCAAAAAATTTTTAAAAATAAAATATGCTGCCCGTAAATCGTCTTGCCGAAAACAAGTCTTGTGCTCGTTTTGGACAAAGCCTAATCGATTGATAAAAGCCAATATTTCTATTTAATTTTAGTAACTACAATCATTGTACTATCATATTATGCCTCAATATCGACTATACACAATCATCTAGCTATGGGTCGACTATTTTATGTTTAGATCTAAAAGTATCCCCTTTTCAGCGCTTCACGCAAGATATTTTTCCTCGATCCGTATTATTACATGCATTACCTTCTGCGATGTCTCATTTGGGCAATTTTGCGTCCTGACATTAATGGAGGTGTAGGAGTGTTCAGTGTAGTAGCAGGAAATCCCAGCGGCGAGTTGATCCCCATGGCGGGATTATTTCCTATTCCTGGGAAAGTTGGATTGGCAGTACCAAAGAAAGGTTGATCAGGGGCACTACCGAACCCAATAGAAGTAGTCGGAGCTGATCCACTTGAAGCACCAAATATAGTGGCTGGATCAGGTGTACCTTCCTTAGAACCTGTGAAGTTGAAAGCTGGTTTACCAGTGGGATTGAACGAGAATGGACTTGTACCTTGAGTAGTGGTATTGGCATTAGGAGGATTAGATACCTGAGGTGGTGCAAAGTTGAACCCTGTTGTTGAAGGAGGTGTGTGTGTATGATTTTGTGTTTGGTTCTGGGGTTGTCCGAACCCACTTCCGTTGGTTGCGTTGCCAAACGATAAAACCGGTTTTGGTGCGGATATGGGAGTTGACGCGGGACGTGCCCCCGGTATAGCCTGAGATGCCTTTGGAAAGCCCGTACCAAAAGGAGCTTGGGTGCTAGTGGTGCCGTTAGCGGATCCGAAAAGAGGTTTGGAATTTGCAGTAGTCTCGTTTGGTTGGTCTTGCTTTGCTGTTGCTCCAAAGACAACTCCTGTTGAAGGTGTCGCTGGAGTTGGAGAATTATCTTTTTTCTGGTCTGATGAACCAAATGAGAATACCGGTTTTGAAGCAGCATCTCCAGGTATGCCTTGTCCAAAAGAAATTGCTGGTTTGGCTGAAGAGTCGTTATTTTGCGTGCCATTGAAGGAGAAGCCGGAACTTGTTCCCAAAGAAAAGGGCGCTTTCGCCGAATCAGCCAATTTATCACCGTCTGGCTGCGAAACTTCTTCTTTCTTCTCACTGGAACCGTTAAAGGTGAACGGTTGAGTTGAAGCTTCTGGTTTCTTGGAAGGTGCTCCAAAATTGAAACTTGGTTTGGAAGAACCCTCAGATGAGGCTCCTCCGAAGTTAAATGCTGGCTTGGAAGATGAAGAATCAGAAGAAGCACCGAAGTTTAAGGATGGTGTTGTTTCATTTTTCGTTACTGAAGGCTTTGTGGAACCAAAACTGAACTGTTTAGTAGAAGCTGAAGTAGTCGGTGTATCTGAAGTATCTGGTTTTCCCTCTGCGTTTCCAAAGTTAGGCGTAGGCTTTGAAGGTGCATTTCCAAAACTGAAAGCAGGTTTAGTTTCCTCTTTCTTTTCAGGAGCTTTGGTGCTATCGGAATTCAATGGAAACAAAGGTTTCGAAAAGGTTGGTTTGGAATCCCGTTTTTCCTTTTCTTCTGGTATATCGGTTGTTGTTTCTTTTGTCTTCTGAGAATCTGCTGTGGTATCAGAGGTACTGAAATTAAACAGAGGTTTAGGTAAACTTGGCTTTGAATCTTGCCCATCATTTAGTTTATTCGAAGAGGAATCACCTCCAAAGCTGAATAAAGGCTTTGGAAGTTCGTTACTCTTCACAGACTGTGTATTGGTCGAGCTTGGGATACCAAAGAGAGGTTTCGTTCTTGGTTGATCTTCATCATCTTCACTTCTTCCTCTCTTGGTTTTTCCCAGAGTGGCGACAGGTGCTTCTGTTGGAGTCTTTGTGGTCTTCTCCTTCAAAGATGTCTCATCGGCGACACGCTTATCAATTACCGATTTGACATCATCATTTTTAACCAGGAACTGGAACCCAGAACTTGGTTGAATTATGTCGACATCTTTTTTACTCCCTGTTTTGGTTTGTTCCGCAGTTTTCAACTTGATTATATTTGATATGTTAGCTGCTCTCTCGACATAATCCTTATCAAGTGCAACTGGCGCTTTTCTATTAGGGATCGTTATTCCAGACTTGATATTTGAAACTTTCCCGTTGCTTGAATCTCTATTAAATGTAGGCTTTGTTATTGAGCCTAGATATCCATCAAGTTTATTTGCGCCAGGCTTCTTTGGCTCTTCGTTAACATCATAATAAAACTCTCCAACGAAGAATCCTCTATTGTTTTTAGGTCTCTTCCTAGCCTCAGATCCCCGAGATATTTCACGCTTTCTCTTAAATGACGTAAAGTTAAGTGAATTCTCGAGATACTCTTGATCGTGAGTTTGTGTTGCAGTTTCGACTTGGTTTGATGCAACTTTCAAATGTGATTCTGTTTCATTTGGGTTAACCATATATCTGAGCCTTTGTTTCAAATCTTCTGATGCAGCTATGGATTTTTTCAATTGAAGTAAATGATATCTTTCTCTAGGATCTAAGTTGATAAATGGA
Organism: Priceomyces medius; assembly: GCA_030570455.1. Classification (NCBI taxonomy): domain Eukaryota; kingdom Fungi; phylum Ascomycota; class Pichiomycetes; order Serinales; family Debaryomycetaceae; genus Priceomyces; species Priceomyces medius. Next base: position 32,984 of record JAJLVV010000001.1, on the reverse strand, counting down.
GGCCTCACAAGGTTTCCATCTTCATCCTTGTACAAGGACGCAAATTCATGCTCTATAATGAGCGGTAAGTTCTCCTCCTCATCCTCCTCCTCTTCTTCTTCTTGCTCCTTCTCCTCGGCCACTCTTTCGTGTCTTGCAATAGGTAATCTATCCGCATACAGAGCCTCTCTCAGGTCGTAGCCTACCAGAAATTTATCTATATCATTTGGCCCGTTCACGCTATCTTTAGCAATAGAGTCGTCATAAACATGACTTACGCGTCTTTCTAAGTCGTTATTGATTTCTTCCTTCTGAATTTTGAAAGATTCTGAAAATGACAGGTACAATCCCAAACTGCTCCCCAATGTAGAAGATCGTGGAGTGTTCCCACTTCTTGGTTTCGCCGCAATTGACAAGCTTCTTTTCTTTTTTGACGAAAAGTTGTATTCGTTAGGTATATTTTCACCGAAATGAAAATCTTGTTTGGAATCCTGAGGTACTTCCTCTTGTTGCGATGTGCTTGAAAAAGGATTGAAAACCGACCAAATTCGCCCAAAATCAAACCCCCTTTTTCTCTTTCTTTGGTGCTCTTCAATGGTCTGAGGGCTCACTGACCTTTTAGAAGGGCCTGACATTCTTCTCCTTATAAATAGTACGAATGATCGTGATCCCAATTCAAGTCTATGTTCGTATTTACATATAATGAATATTAAAATGTTGTTTCGCTCGTTTCAAATCAGTTCACACACTACTGTATATATGCAGGCCAGAGGAAGATATCAAATAGTATAAAATAGTAGTATATAAAAGGACTATCAATCACTATGCAGAAATAATGAAGTTACATATATATTTAACGCTTGGTGTGTGTCACATTGTAAGTCAAGGCGTCATCTGATTGGCCATTCTCTGAAGGAAAAGAAAAATTACCGTCTGCTTCTTCAAAAAATCCGATTTGTTCATCATTTAAATTGAGACCCTCGTCATCACTGTCAAAGGGATTTCTATTAGCATAGGTCTGATCTGCATCATAGAACATGGCAGGATTTCTTATGCCAGTGATAGGATCATTTAGTGCAACCTCGTCTATTTCTTTCACCAACTTTATCATACTATTTTCTCCGTAATTGAGACCATACAGAGCAACTATGGGAATAACACCTTGAACCCATGCGTCAATGATTCTTGCTCTCTGTTTCGTACCTAAACGTGAAATAGGGAATTCTCCCTTCTTTATAAACGCCACTATGTCTAATATAATATGATGTTTGCTTAGAACGGTATTGGCTATCAAAGGAACTAAAGATGCAAAATACCTTGATCTCTTTGATTCACAAACTACAATGGTGTAGTCACCACACTTGAAGATACAAGAACCGTTCTTGTATATGTCTGAATGGCAGGATTCGATCGTATTCTCTATGTCGATTGGGAAATGATGCAATCCCATAACTTCGAAGGTATCTGAAATTTTTCCCAAAAGGAAAAGAGGTTGGAACGATGTGATATCATCTGGTGCTCCAATTTCGTTACCTCCTCTGTTTCTTGTGATAGAGATATTGTGAAGGAAACCAAGATCTCCAGTTCTTAAGTACTTCACGTTCGGATTTCCATCAGTAATTGTTCCCAGGAATTGCTCAATCGTAAATTTATCAACTGGACCATTAGGCCCATTAGTAAATGATGTCAAGTTTGCTTCAGAATTAACCCATATTTCTCCATATTCTCCCTCTTTACACAACCTTTTAGTCTCAGGGTTGACAACGGCAATCTCTGTACATAAGGGCACCATTCCTGAATCTTGCATATGAAGAGCATTTGGAACCTCAGACTGATTCACTATAGAAACAAAACCTTGTCTAAGTGCAACTGGATCCAAATATAAGTCTACAGGAGCAACTTTCATGTAGGATCTTGTAGTTATAATTGGATTGAAATAGTGATTGTAAACCGTCGATAGTGATGCAGCACTTAAGTTGGTTGGTTGAAATACCTTTGCAATCTTTCTTAAGAGATTTATTTCCACTCTGGACTCAGTACTGATCATCATATTCTTCAAATGTCCTAGATTGAACCCCTTTGGTGTAAACTTAATGGCCGCATACTTAAGCATCTGCTCCGTGACAAAAACGTCTTTCACCTTGTATTTGGCCAAAGCAAGGAAAAATGCTAATGGATTCTCCGCAAAGCTAACTGGAGAACTGAGGTACGTTGTAGTTCCTAAGTAAACGCCTAACAAAGCAGCTTGCACAAAACCAATCCCAGAGGAGTGACGAACACACCCAACTATGGATGACCGAGAATTTAAATTACATGTCTCCTTGAATACTTTACAAATACCCAAGATACTCTTATGATTCAAAGTTGCTCCTATTCTATAGTGATCAGATGTGAAATTAAGCCAAATGAGAGCTGTTGTATTCTCATCACGAAAGTTCACAGCTGCTTGGTATCTGGCAATTCTGGATAGTAATGATGCCACATTTGACACCTTGTTTATCTTAGTGGTGTTTTTTAACTTGAGACCGTTTCTCTTCTTGCTTGTGAGCTTCTTGAAAGAATCCGCTACCGGGCCATTCTTAAGGAACTTTTCAACCTCTTCATTGACTAAAATATCCTGGATGTTGAAGTCCTTTATAACCCCTATAAATGCAGAAAAATCTTCCCCGATCCTGTTCGAATCGAATGGTAACAAAGGAATTGGAATTATACCACATAAGAAACAAGCATAAATTGCAATTATGAACTCTTCAGATAGTGAGTACATCAATAAGATATATTGACCTGGCTTAATTGTTGCCTTTTCAATAAAATAGTGACAAACGGCATATATTCTTTGCTCGAATTTTTTCCATGTTAAGGGCTTTGAAAAACCCTTTCCACTATGATCAATATTTTGGAAGGCAACCGAATCGCCCGAACTTGCAACTCTGAACTTCAATAAATCTATAATGGTCTTAAAGTCCGTAAGAGGGGCCCCCGTTTTATCATCAATTGACTTATCACGATACTCAATTGTTGAGAATTGGTCTGGAAATTTAGATAAGGCAATTCTTCTAAGCTCAGACGCATACGGTGACCATATTCCACCGATTGCATCCTCACCATGTGGAATCATACTAATTGAGTTTCTTACGAAAAATCTTACAAATTCAGCACGAAGAGTTCCTTCAAGAAACCTCTTCTTACATAACATGTTTGCAATTTCACGACCACCACTCCTCATAATCTTAGGTAATGTGTCACAGTTAACAACCACAACGCAATAGAGCCTTAACAAATGATGCTTATAAAGAGTGTCAAAACATTTTTGAGCTATTACATTCAAAACAGGTTCATTCAATGGTACTGCACTTCTCACTTGGTGATTGGTCTCCACATCTGAAGATTTAGATTTATTAGACCCTGAAGAAGAGTTATTTGAGTCAGCATGATCATCCAATGCCTTAATTACTTCCGCTTCAACAATGGCGACGGGTAAATACTCATTCCCTATAAAGATGTCAAAAATTGTACAGTCATAAACTTGACGAACCTCTTTCGCAAGAGTTGCCAATAAATGTGACGAATAGTGATATCTTGAGCCATTTCCAATAACAAGCTCTTTATTTAACCTTTTAAATAGCTTCTGGTCCATCCAGCTAATCCTTTGACGAATACGATCTTCGTATAGTCCTAATACATAAACTTTTCCTTTAAATGTAAAACCCAATAACCCTGTCCTTAAAAAGTCCCTTTCTAGAACACCACTTGCATCTCGGGCTTTAGCATGGAATATTTGTTTCGAACCCTTACTTAATCCATGGAATCCTCCTGAAAGACATGGACTATCAACCCAAATTTCTCCCAATTCCCCCTTACATACCAAAATAGACAGTTCGGGGTTTACCACTGCGAGAGTAGCATCGGGAATAGGATAACCAAATGCATCAACTCTGAGAGTGTCTGTAGAATTCTCATCCGATGACGATGGATTCGTGTCCACCACCTTAACAACATTTCTAGATAAAGATTCTTTGTCAATTAATACGGCAGATACACTATCAGAAGCCATATCTTCTTCAGTCATATCATCTTGCCCAAGCTTTTCTGCGCCACCTAGCCAATCCCTTAGAGAAATAACCATTCCCCCATATTCACTTAAAGTAAGCATAGGTATTATTGCATTTGCAGGATGCTGACAACCTAATGGTCTTAAGAAACGTTGAGACAATACATTGACAAATTCACCGTCGACTGTTAATGCATTAACAAGAACCCATCTAACTGAGGAGAAGTCAACCTTTATAGTCTTTGAAAAATATCTCGTAGCATTGGGTGCTTGTTGGTAGTCATAAGTTACCCTTTTCAAACCTATGTAGTCTCCTATCAAGAGAGCAGCACGGTAACGGGACACGATGTTTGCGTATAATCCCTGTATTTCCATGACTCTCTGTGGAGCCCAAATCAAAACATTTCCAGTATAAATAGTGAAAAGGGTACCTAGAATCATACCAATAGAAAATCTTAAATCCAAGGTGGCTAAAACAACTTTCTTATTCCTGCTGTAAGTTTGATGATTTCTTTGAAGCTTACCTCCTGCTTGTGGCATACTCAGTAAAGTAGAGTTAATACAACTCATTTGATGTAAAATTGTTTGATGTGTCAAAGCAATTCCTCTAAGTTCACCAACGGGTGATCTTGAATACTCAACGTATGCAAGATTGGAAGAAGATGGTGTTCCTTTCAGTGCATTTTGCTTAGACTTCCAGTTGGCAATTTCATTCTTCTTTGCTGAGCCAAATTCTGTTGTACGCCAGCGTATAAGTTTTGCAGGCCATTGTATCCTTTTTGGTGAAGACGCGTTGGCGTTCAATTTGTCAATTTCCTTTGCAACTGTTTCAGTATAAAGAAGCAACTTAGAGGAAGTCCATTCTATTATATCAATAACCTCTAGTAATGATATATCTTGATGTATAGGGATAGCAGTAACTCCTGCAAAGAAACATCCAAGTAATGCCACTACAAATTCAGCAATCTCTCCATCTTTGAATAATAAAACAACAGTATCACTGTTCCTCAAGATTAATTTATGTTTGATTTCATATCCTATTTTCAAAGCTTTCAAGTACAACTTATCCCACGTTATAGAAGACACTTCTTTACCCTTGGAATCTACTACAACGAAGGCCTGTTCAGATTTGTATGTGTTCGCACGGCCCTCTAGGATGTGAAGAAGATATTCGGGGCTCTGTACCGCTTCCAGGATTGAAGGGGGTATACGTGGCTGTAAGGGTTTTTCAAATTGTGCTGAACTAAGTTCTATGACGTTCTGCTGTTGTTCTTGATGCAACTTATTGACAGATCGCATGATTTCTTCTCTTCTATTGATGTATGTCCATTGATCTATAGTTTTATTCACTGTGAAGTCCTCTTCTAAATTCTGAAGAAGTATTGCCAAGTCTGGTGGAATATCCTGGTTGAACGGTGTGATTGTCGCTCTAGGCGACCTCGCTCTAACTGACGGAGCCGCTGTAGCGGCTTCTCCAGGATTCATGTAATTACTGCCAGAAATATCCCTAGACTTTCCTGCTCCATTCCCATTAAAACTTGGTAACGACATAGGAGCTCTCGCTGACCTTAGTTTTATTTTCAACTATATACAAATAGTCACCGTTAAATAGATAGTATGGAAAGTAACTTATAAGTGTGTCGTTAATCTGTTGGTGATTGATCACTGCTGCTTTTTTTTATATAGATTAATGTCGTATAAATGTCTCTTTGACGTGGTGGGTGTCGTTTTTTCTAAAATATTTAGTGATGAGTCCCGATTTTTGCAATTACAACCTATTGATATCTGATTTATACATATATATAGTAGAGGACCTTCGCGGCTATTGGACATGATTCGTTGGCGCTCTATAGGTATACCTTATAGACTTGGAACTAAAGTATGTGCTGGTTGCCCCTCTGTGTATATTGCATCTTCGAGATCCATTTATGTCTCTACTGCTAATAGGAAGGTGAAGGCAAAGAAGCATAATCTCAAAAAACAGGGCGGTAATGATAACACAGACAGATTAACTACATTCTTGAAGGCAGATGAGGATAGGCATTTTCTTGAAGAAGAAAGAAGGTATAAACGAAAACTAGAAGAGTTGAAGGTATTAACGCAAAGTATATCAACAAGAATCAAGCAGAAAGAAACGCTAAAGACAAAAGCTAACAATTCAGATTCAAATTCAGATCCTAATCATAATTATGTTGATACTTTAAAGGACTCTGAAAAGGTCTTAAGAGGTATTGAATCTAGCGCTGGGTTGCCTTCTGGAAAATCTCATGATAATTCTCATGATAATTCAGTCAAACAGTTTAAACCAGATCTCTATTCTTTGGTTGTTCCAGCGGTTTCAATACCTGAGTCGGTTTCACAAAGACTTGGTCTTTCACTTAAGTATTTAATTTCCAAGACTAATCAGAACTGGCATCTTGTTTTCCATCAGCTTAAGGAAAGTGGAGGATTTGGAGGACTTCCACGCAAAGATATCAAGAAAATTATTGAAGTAATTCCCCGGAGGTACGTTGCTGAGTTAATTCCCACTTTAACGGCAATGTTATCTGAAGCTGGTGTGAAACTTACGCCAAGCATAATCAACAAATTCATTGAAGGTTTGATACTGGGTCCTACAGTAAACAATTCTGTCATTAAGCAAATAGAGATGTATGCAAAAGAATTGAAGTCAATCAGTAGAACTAATGAGCTATCCCGTGACTCTTACGAACTTCTCATTCAGGCTTATGGTAAAAATAGCGATCTTGAAAATGTGAATGAATGTTTGGTTGAAATGTCAAAACTTGGTCTTGAACCGTCTCCTCTAACCCTCACGAATGTTCTAGCCACTTGTGTTTACAGGTTAAATAATCATAAGCAGGCAGTTGAAATTTTTGATTCTATGAAATTTTTATCTCAAAAGACGAGGCCAGGTACTCTAGCATATCTTCATGTCATTGTTTCTTACGTGAATAATGACGACATCGAAAGAGCTCTCGATTTGTATCAAGAAATGATTAGTGAAGGTATCCCACTAGATCAGAGAATATTTATTTCGTTGGCGAGGGGCTGTACATCAAGACCAACTTTAAAACATAAAGCTTGGGACTTCATTTTTGAGATTTATGATCATGGTTGGGAACCGACATTGGAGTCATATGAGTATATTCTCTATTTGGCTGCAAAGTCTGGAGATGTTGCATTGTCTAGGGCACTTTATTCAAAACTTAATGAGTCAGGATCAATATCTAAAAAGGCCTTCTCTTTTCTCTTGTTAGCCTATTCTAAGAGCCCACTAAAACTGCCAGAACAAGATCCGCCTATTACCATATTCCATGAAAAAGGAAGACTTTTTAGACGTAATATTTTGTCCGACGTTAATTTCAGGCCCAAGGAAGGCGTTTCTGATAAGTTCGCTGTTCCTTTCCTCCCCGTGCTTGATTTGACTAGCAAAAGGGAAATAATAGCAGAATCAGCTGCTCTTTGGACACATGCTTCAATTCATTATCCACATTTTATCAACATTAACAGCGCTAACACTTACCTAAATATCACCGCGGAGCTTGGCACATTAAGGGAATTCATAGAGAGATTTGAAGGTGCAACGTTTTTTGACAAAAGTGGGTTGGAGGTAGAATCCGGCATTATTATCGAAGATCCTTCGGATGCTATTGATATTGGTGAAGAAATTGAGAGTGAATTAGAAGAAAATTGTACTAGATCTTCGGCTATAACTCAAGAATTCAGAAAGCCCAAGGTAGCTAGGTCCTCATTAACATATGTGATAGCGCTCAAAATAGCTGGAAGGGTTAAAAACTATAACTTCGCAAAGAAGATTTGGTCAGAAAGGGGATCCTTCAGGAAAGCAACTACTTTCAAACAATTAACGCGTAAAGAGAAAGATCATCTTGATTTTCAATTTGCAAGCGAAATGGTATTGTGTTTAACTCGTATGAATTTACTCGATGACGCTGCTGCCATTTTGTTAAGCACGGAATACCAATTCAGATGGACTTGGAGACAACTTAACGAACTTTACAGAGCTTCTGTCGAAGTGGGAAATGACAAACTTTGTCGAACAATTAGAGGAATTGCCAACAGAGCCCAAATTAACTTTGAGGGTAAGATAAGACGTAAAGATTATAAAAGATATGTCTTAGAAAGAGGTTATTAATAATTTACATGTGAATAGTGTACCATATCTTGTATATATACAAAATTATATCTATCTATAATTTTCAAAAAAAAAAATTATCTATTTACAATCATTGAACCGTAACAATGCTAATCATTTTTGGTTTAACGATGACTCTTTTAATATCACCTTTAATGAACTGGCTAATTTGGCCATGTTTGAGTACTTCGTTTAGAATCTGCTTTTCTTCTAAGTCAATTAAAGATTTATTTCCTTGGAACAGAAGACGAGCTTTTCCGTTAATGAAGACGTTGTAATTAGTGAATGGTGTTTCAATCTTCTGAGATGTTGGATATCTTTGTTCCTTGATCGACTTCCATTGAATGTTTTCAATATTGCTTAGTATTTCCCAGCATTCTTCTGAAACACAAGGAGTAACGGGATACATTGCAATAATCATCTTTTTGTATGAGTCCAAAACTATCTGAGGATTGATATAATCATCGGCTTTCAATAAGGAAGATAAAAAGTTTGTATGCTTCATATAATCAGAAATTATGGTGTTGAATGATAAGTCAACTTCTATTGACTTGGATATACGATCAATGAAAACCTGAGTTTGATTGAAAAGCTCAAACTCGCTTGAATTCATTTCTATTTCATCGTAAAGTATTCCGTTGATTTCAATATTCTTGAATTTTGTAGAAGATTCATTCTCTTTTACAGCTGAGTGTTGTTGTTTCTCGACCAAGAGTTCAATTTGATCTGTAAGAGACAAAACTTTATTCAACCACCTTTGAATACCATGAATTTGAGTTTCATTCCAATTCAATACATCATTAAGTGGAGCTTGGAAAAGCATGAGGGCTCTTGTTGCATCAGGACCATTTTTCAGTATACATTCGGATGGATCTGCACCATTAAATTTAGATTTAGACATTTTTTCAAAGGAAATGCTTGGTTTTAAGCTTGATTTCATAATGATTGGATCCGAGGGGTTGGTCCAATCTAGCTCTTCTTTTTTCACGAATCTCCCTGTTTCAGGATGTTTATATGTTTTTCCATGTACCATTCCCTGAGTGACCAACTTCTTAATTGGTTCATGCTTCAGGTCTGGAGCTGACCATAATCCTATGTCTCCAAGGAACTTTGAAATAAATCTTGTATACAACAAATGTAATATAGCATGTTCAACTCCTCCGATATACATGTCAACTGGCATGTTTTGATTCACCTTTTGGGTATCAAATGGAGCGCTGTTGTTTTTATTATCTAAGTATCTGAAAAAATACCATGATGAGTCCATAAATGTGTCCATGGTATCAGTTTCACGTCTTGCAGCACTTCCACACTTTGGGCATTTAGTATTAACAAAAGACTCCAACTTGTTCAAGGGACTTCCCTTACCAAAACTATTTCCTTTTATTTCTGGTAACAAAACAGGTAATTCCAGATCAGGGACTGCAGTAGGTCCACAATTATCACAATGAATAATAGGGATAGGGGCTCCCCAGTATCTTTGACGACTAATTAACCAGTCTCTTAATCTGTATTGTATAGAGGATTTACCTACGTTATGCGATTCTAGTGCCTTTACAATCTCTTGTGCAGCATCCCTGGTTGATAACCCATTATATTTTGCCAAACTTGGTAAACCATTAGGTAATACGGAGTTGTCGTATAAGACGCCTTTCTTATCTGTGAAAGGGATATCATTCTCATTTTTTCCAGAAGAATAGTTCTCTGGTCCAACAACTTGGATAGGTGGAGTTTTTGGATTGTGAGACTTCCAGAATTCAAAGTCACGAACATCATGGCCAGGACATCCCATCACGGCACCTTTTCCATATTCGCTCAATACATAGGGAGCCACATAAATGGGTAAGTTAAAATTCTGTGTAACATTGTTATTGATATCAATAGGAATCGAAGCCTTAGCATTCTGAATCAAATAGCCAACTGTAGTTTCAGCCTCTTTATTCTTATAGGTATCAATGAATTCTTGTAATTTTGGATCTTGTGAAGCCATTTTAAGCGCATAAGGGTGATCCAATGCTATAGAAAGGTATTGGACACTAAATAAGGTATCTGGTCTTGAAGTGAATACGGTTATCTGAGTATTATCCTCATCTTGGATTTTGAATTTGATTTCAGCTCCATGTGATTCGCCAATCCAGTTTCTTTGCATAGACTTGACTTTCAGGGGCCATTCATTAAGCTCTGTTAGATCTTCATTCAAACTTTTGCTGTATTTTGTTATTCCAATAAACCATTGCTCAAGATTTTTCCTTTCTACTTTAGCTCCAGATCTCCAAGATTTACCTTCTGAGTCAACTTGTTCATTTGCCAATACTGTTTGGTCAACAGGATCCCAATTAATCTCTGCTTCCTTCCTATATGCTAACCCATGTTCAAAAAGCAATAAGAATATTTTCTGTGTCCACTTGTAGTAGTCAGGAGAACATGTCGTTATTTCTCTATCCCAGTCAAAGTCTGCCAACATCATATTCGTTTGAGCTTTCATCTTCTGTATATTGATTTCAGTCCAAACTGCAGGGTTTATACCTCTTTCCACTGCTGCGTTCTCGGCTGGTAAGCCAAATGCATCCCATCCCATTGGCTGTATAACATTATAACCTTTAAGTTTCTTAAACCTGCCAATAACATCAGTAACGGTAAATACTCTTAAGTGACCCATATGAAGAATTCCCGAGGGATATGGAAACATTGTCAAACAGTAGAATGACTTGTTGTTTTCTCCATCATTTGTATTTGTTTTAGATGTTTCTTCCCACTTCTTTGTCCATTTTTCAGATAATTGGCTTAATTTTAATCTGGTTTTTGAAGAGTTGGAAGAGTGCCTTTTCACTATCCTACTCAAAATACATAGATCATTATACCACCTGTTGGTTCTCTTAGATGAAAAGACCTTCCCAGAAGATATCATGGAACTATTCTTTTTATTTTGATAATTAAAGGTTGAATATATTAATATATATAAATATATATATAAATATATTTATCTACATCTCGTAAATTTTTCAATCAGTAATTACTCACACGTACTTTTTCATCTATTTAATTTTTCAGTCTCTCATTGACCAAAGTTGTCAATGAGGTAAATAAAAGATCACCTAAACCATCAAAACCTTTCTTGTCTAACTGTTTTAAAATTTCAATTTTCAATTCTTTGTAGTTTAGATTGAGCCAATTAACATCTTCATTATGTATTAGCTCGTTAATACTTTTTTCGCTTATGGGACCAGCGTGTCTAGTAGTGATAAGATCCAGCTTATCCTCTAGCTCCCAAACGATTTGAGCCGTAATATAGGACCAGCAAGGATTGTGAAATATGTTACCAATTTGGTTGAAAGAAACCACATTAGAGTAGTTAAAGAGGTGTAGCTTTCCTAGCTTATCGATGAAATGTGGACTTAAGCCCATTGCCTTTGAGTTTTCATGGGTTCCGGAGTCATATTGAAGGGCATTGTCTCGCCATATGAAATTCAAGATATCCATAATGTATGTATTCAAAACAGCCTTGTACGTTTCTTCGGATTCCTTTATGGTGTAATCTTTGCAAAAATTAATGTAACCACATACTTCAGAAAAGACATATGAATCTCCAGCGAAGAGAAGGCTATATATCAATTGTTGCTTTGGTATTACTGACTGTGCATCGAGTTCTTGTAAATCTTCCTGTGATACTGACTTTATAAATTGAAAAAGATGAATCAATGAAAGCTTTAGTTTCAATGATGACGAGATAAAGTAATTAATGATGAATTCGTAGAGTAACGGTATCGATTGTCTTATTAAGCTTAATGTCTGGGTTTTCGCTTGAAGATCTCGCAGTGAGTTTGCCTTACAATACCACAAATTGAACGCTGATGCCACACTGTTCAAAAACGTGGTTACAATATCTTCAACTGTTCTTTGAACCAATAATGTTTGCCTTGCTGACAATAAAACCTCAAAGGCATTCTTCAAAAATTCACTCTTGAAGGTTTCAAAAGTCAACAACGGAAGAAATTTCAATAATTTCAATCTACTTTTCAAGTTTTCAAGAGGGATAATTTGTTGTTGGTGATTATAATTGGATATTGGGTTGACATTAAATCTAAACAAAACAAAATCTTCAATCAGCCTTAATCCTTTCAAATCATGGCCATAGTTTAAAAAGTCCTCTATTTTGTTTGTTAGTTCATCCAAATCTACCAAAGACAAATTGTCATCTAATAAGCTGAACCTTATATAATAATCCAATTTCTTCAATGAGTTATTATCTCCAGATAAGCTGTGTAATGTCAAATATATCTTTTTTAGTCTGTCGGCAGAAAAAACTTCCTTGGTGCTAGGATTGAATAACCTGTTAACATTTATAAATTTGATATCATCAAAACTCTCTGAAAGGTTTTTCACAGAATGTATGTCATTTATTGATATGTCATTTTCATTAGCACTAAACTCAATCAAGTCAAGGTCATAAACACTTGGATGGTTGACCTTAGTCTTCTTTCTATTTTTCAATGTTGCTTGAAAGCTTTGGTATCGCCTCATATTTTCGTTAATCACATTATTGGCATTAGTGCTTGCTTCCGAATTCATTAATTTAATATCATTCAACTTGTCTAGATAATCAAAGGAAGGATAGCTGAATATCTTGGGGTTAAGGGGTCCTAAGTTGTTTAAATCTTCTGGTCTATCTGAGAATTGACTGTAATCCAAAGAGGGATTCAAAGTCTTGAAAAGAACCAAAAGACTCTTTAGATGTTCATCGAAAGGAAATTTGAAGTATAAGTCTACCACTATTTCGACATGCCACGGTTTAAATGAATTGACTGTGTGTGTTTTCTCTTGGTTTAAATACGTCTTAATAACTTTGGTGTCATTCAGGGTACTCAAGAAGATTAGGTTAGCTATGTAAGGCCTCAGATACTCATATGACAAACAATTGAATAGAATCGGAAGTAATCGATACAACACAGAATAAACATCAGATCCAAAGAGATGAAGAGAGCAAACAAGCCACTCAAGTAAAGCTAATTGAAGACTTTTAGACAATCTTTTGGATTTTTGAGGCTTTCCTCCTTTATAGTATACTTGTGGTGTTCCAATATTACTTATTATTTGGTAAATCCAATCATGGCTGAGATTATATGTTTGGTTGGGCACAAGTAAATTCTTAATAATATACCTTTTATGAGAAACAGTAAGTTTGTAAGAGTTAACTTTGTTGGATTCAAAGACACTGCTGAGCAATACATTAAATGACTCTTCATTTATCCCCTTTCGCCTTACAATATCATTTATATCTTCCAATATAGAATGAACATCAACATCATCGTGATAATGTCCAGATCCATTAGATTCAAATAACAACTTGATTTTCAGGGAAACTTCATCAAAATCATCTGTAGTATTCATGTCAGTATCATATTCTCCCCTTATAAACCACTTTATGACTGTGTCCCTTTCTGACCTTTTATCTGGTTTGTTTGTGATGAAGTAAAAAGTGTAAACAAAAGATTTCAAAAAATTCGAGATTCGTTATCAATTGATGATTTGCAATAAACGAAGACCAATTATATGATTTTTCTAGTCTTTTGTTATCAAAAGTGAATAATATCATCATCAGACTACTGGGAATAAAATACAAAGATGAAGAGAAAAGAATACATAATCTTTTTAAGTCAATTATGTTATATGTTCTGCTATACATTTTAATGATATAAGCTAAACCGCTCAATCAAATACCACCAGCTTCTCTATACCATCTGATTCCTCTATCAAAGCTGATTATGCAAATACCTTCGTTTTTATCGCTACCTACTCCGCTTCGTATATTCTTTTTAATGAATTTGGCACCACTGACAACACTGTTCTCCATATCATTGTCATTTGTTGCATTGTCCAAATCAGATAATGAGATTTGAATGGTAGCTTCTCTTTCTCTGGACTCGATATCCCAGACTCTCACGCATTTGTCAAAACCGCCACTTAACAAGTATTTACCGTCATCATTAAAGCTCAATCCCATGATCCAACCTTCGTGTGCAAAACCGCCAATTGCTGTTTTTGCTGAATGTGAAGCTGTAGTTAAAGATCCTACGTTTTCTCCATATGCAACATCATACAAGGTAATAGAGCCAGAGGACTGGTTATCTCTAGCTACTGCCAAGAGTGTCCCACCTGGAGAAAATTCTATGGCTCTGGCTATAGAACTGGATGACTTGGCAGATGATTGTAAATCCGTGGAAGGGAATGTATATATGGGCTTCAATGACATTAAGTCAAATAACTGAACATCTCCGTTAGTATAGCCGATAGCAACTTTCTTATCTGTAGTTTGCGAAATAGCTACTGTGTTGGGAAATGAAGATTCCTGACTACCAAAGTCTCCGTGCTTTTCCAAAGTAACAGACAACTTGTCATCTTCTGCAGACGCATTCAATCTATATATCTGCGTATTACCATTGGGTTGTGTGACAACGAAGAAATCCTGTCTTGATTCAGGGTCTTTGTAAAAAGCAGGAGCCCAGTAAGATGGAGCCTCTAAATCTTGGATATTCAAGTCAGTTAAAAGATCAAGATCGTCATTTGTATAGTATTTTATTTTGATACTTCCATCAAAACCAGCAAAGGCTAGCAAAACTAATTTAGTACTGGAATTAGGTAATATGTTTTCATACGCAGCAATGTGGTGAAGGCCCATCTTTTCTATTAAATACTTTTTAACGACCTTATTGGGATCCTGGAGCACATCGTAGGTATTGTCCCAAAAGTTGGCGTATCCATCTGAAGATACAGTAATTGTATATTTAGAGGTAATAGCTACTCCCAATATGTCCAGTTCGTGTGCGTTAGAAGCACTAACTGTAGAAATATATTGCTTACCCATTGACCCAGCTATTTCCAAAAGATATTTTAGGTTCGTTGTCAGTAGAAATGAGAAAGTGAGTTATAGGATGTTGCCATATCTTGGTGTGCATATACTTTACAATTACACAAACCTTAAATATATTACAGATACCGATCTGGATAATATATATCACGTGTACTTATTTAAGAATTGAAGTAAAGTAAGCTAGCTGTGTTTAAGATCATATCTACGTCGAGTACACCAGGTTATAAATGTTTTGAAGAAATGAATTAAATGCATTAGATTTGTTTAAATAGTCTTTCTTCTCCAATAAATTTTACGTTGTTGTCTATCAGTTTTTAAGTGATTCTAAATTTTTGCACAAATTTTGCAATAATTTCTGATAAAAGCTAAAGTGAATATAAATATATGGAATGTTACAGTTTCCACTTTCATATCAAGTTGAATTCACGAAACATTATTTACGTATCTATTTAAATTAAATCCTTATACTTTTCACAAACGGTTTCTAGGATATCTCTTAAATCTTTCTTTCTATATTCGTCACACCACGATCCATTGATACCATTCAATGTGATTCTTTTCCACTGGGCAAGAGAAAACCCAAATCTAGTATGAACAGTAACATAATTATCAAGAATGTAGCCTCCAAAATAAGCAGGGTCGTCAGAATTCAATGAAAATGGAACATCCTTCTCCAAAAAGAGATCAATTGGCAATTCTGAAACATCTTTTACAACTTGCAACTTCACATTTGACAATGGACATAAGGATAACATGATTTTTTCTTTTGCCAAACGCTCCATTAGATCGTCACTATATTGCGAGTTAACACCATGGTCAATTCTAATAACCTTCAATAAATCTAAAGCTTTTGATACGTAAGTATGATCCCCTTCTTCGCCTGCATGTGCGGTAAGTCCAATGTTTGAAAACTGGCTTTTCAAAACATTATAGCATTCTTCAAAAATCTCTGGAGGGAATGGCTTCTCTGAAGAATCCAATCCCAAACCATGAATAATACCCTGTTCGTAAAACTTAGAGGCTCCTTTAATGGTATCAAGTCCCGATTGAGCTGGTAAGTGCCTTAAGAGACACATAATTAACTTATTGGTCGTCTTGAATTGTTTTTCAGCATCTTTGCAAGCTCTATCAAGACCAGAAACTACAGTTTCTATAGCGATACCTCTTTCAACGTGTCCCTGTGGATCAAAGAATACTTCTGAATGCAAGCATCCATCGGTTGAAGCCTTCTTAAAATAATCCATAGCCAAGTCATAAAAATCATCTTCGTGAATCAAAACAGACATACCAACATAGTAGTGGTCTAAGAAATCATCTAAGTTCTTGAAAGCATTGTATCTTGCAATACATGCCTCTTCGTTCTTTGGGAAAGTCTCTGGCAACGTAATCTTGTTTCTTTTCGCTAATTTGAACAAAAGAGAAGGCTCTAACGTGCCTTCAATGTGAACGTGGTGCTCACATTTGGGCAATTCATTTAAGAACGCCTTCATATGGTGATTACACTCGTATTTAGCCATTATTTGTAGTAACTCGCTTTTATTGAGGAGTTTTATCAAATATGAATTTCCTCAAACGGCTAATTTAGTGCGATGGGATCAAGATAAAGCGAAAAAAAAGAAAGAAATCGCAGCAGGTAAGCTTTCTACACCTAACGAGAGGACTTTTGCAATATTTTCTGAAGTTATCAAGCCAATATATATCTGTGCTTCCATCAAGAACGTACATGCAAAAAAAAAAAAGACAACATATTGTACAAGCATGGAAGTCTACTGATATATTTTGCTCTTCCAATTTTTTGCAACTTAAAAATGCTGTAGAAGAATCACCCTATCACAATCTTAAGGTCTTGTATGATATCTACTTGAAAACTAAACTTTCCACTGAGAAGTCCTTTCACAGATAAATCAAGGAGATATACAGATTCAGCTGAGCCACTAGGAGGTGTCCCATTTATTATAGTACAAAGATATACATGCGGATACTAAAAGATCACAATGTTTGCTTATTCTCTAAAAACCATTAACATGTTGCTTATATGCATGCAATTCAGCCGTCAAGATATAATGATAAATGTCTCGAAATAATTCTGTGCTGCACTCTCTCTCTCTTCCTCCTCCTCCTCCTTTCAAAAATGTTTCGTATCGCACTTGAAGTAGTACGATTATGGAGAAAGAGCCGAATTGCACATAAGATCGCGTTCTTGTCGTCTATCAGATGGCTGGTTTGTCTCGTGACGTGCCAGCCATCTAGCACCCCTACACCAAGTCACACCCCTACACCCCATGTGCATCAACTTTAATATATGGGGGTGCATGTGCCACTGCAGGGCCAAGTTGATGTGGTTAAGACAGAGAACATCACTGCCGTGCTAACAGAGTATCATTAGGGCCGTAGAAACAACCTCTAGGTCACAGATTTGTGCCAAATTTTATGGTTTGTAAACGGAAAGATCATTTAAAACTCGGGAGGCTGAGATCATATTTTTTTTTTAGAAACGGTTATATTTACATTTGAAATCGAGACTGTGTAAAAAATTATATCAACACGTTTCAAAGATAGGTTCAAACGAAAGAGCAGTAAAGCGCTCTACTAACTAAAAGAGCCAAAAGGTGAGACCAAGATGAGCAATTACTATAGCCCTTTCCACAACGATGGCGATGGACGTAATGAGAATTCAGAACATGATCTTCTTAATCCAGGACAAGGTAGTGCTGGAGAAAATACTGGGACCTATCACTATCCGTATCATGACGAAGCAAGCAATGCTTCTATAGAGTTTCAACAGCCAGAGAGAGTGTACAACAGCAGTAGAATAGCAGCAGAAGATAGCGGATATGAAGACTTCACGAGATATTATGATGATAGCTATCAACTTGAACCCCCTAGTAATATCTTTAATACGTCAGAATTGCATAACTCCAGTCAAATAAATACAGCAGACCCCTTTCAGGGAGAACCTCATGAGCCTCAAATTCCTCATGACTATGAGTTAAACCAGTTTCACGATTACAATTACGGCACAGATAGGTACAACCAGGCGTTTGTTCCTCATGTATACGACGATGAAGAAGAAAAGGAATTCGACAGAGCAATTCAATATAACAATTTCGAAGGTGACCATTATGATTTGAACACAGTAAGGGTTCCAGAATCAGTAGCTGAAGTTCCAGAGTCTCCTTTTGATGATGGAGCGATGGAAATGGTGAAACCTCCTGAGGAGGGTGAAGAAGAAGTCAGATCATCAAAACCTCAAATAGGTATTGCTTCAGGTCTCAATGGTCATTTGGTGTTAGATTGTCCTGTTGCTACAGAATTGCTTACCAAATTCCCTGATTACAGAGCAAACGAGAAAGATGGTGGTCTTTCAAGAGAATTTGCTTATATGAGATACACTGCTGTGACTTGCGGTCCTTCAAACTTTTACAGAGATGGATATATTTTGAGACCAGTACATTATCCAATGCCTAGAGAGACTGAAATGATGGTTGTGATCACAATGTATAACGAAGATGACGTTTTACTTGCCAGAACGTTAAAAGGTGTGTTTAAGAACATCAAACACTTGGAATCTAGAACCAGATCTCCAGTTTGGGGAAGAGATTCATGGAAAAAAGTTGTTGTTTGTGTTGTAAGTGATGGTAGATCTAAAATTAACGAAAGAGCACAGGCTTTGTTGGCGGGCCTTGGTGTTTACCAAGATGGATTAGCAAAGAGTAGAGTTGACGATAAAAAAGTGCAAGCTCATATCTATGAATACACCACCAGAGTCGGTATATCAAACGTCGATGATAGTGTTAAATTGACTACTGAAAAAATCGTCCCCATTCAGATGTTATTCTGTTTGAAAGAAAAGAATGCCAAAAAGATCAACTCTCACAGATGGTGTTTCCAGGCATTGAGTCAAGTTTTGGATCCCAAAATTGTGGTTTTACTTGATGCTGGTACGCAGCCATCAGGAAAAGCTCTATATCACCTTTGGAAGGAATTTGACAAGGATCCTCGGGTTGCTGGAGCTTGTGGAGAAATCAAGGCTTCGGTTAAGCCCATGCAAATAGCTACGAATCCAATCGTTTATGGTCAAAACTTTGAGTATAAGATTTCAAACATTCTTGACAAGCCCACAGAGTCAGTATTTGGGTTTATTTCCGTTTTACCAGGTGCCTTTTCTGCTTATAGGTACGTTGCATTGCAAAACGATGTTAATGGAAGAGGTCCATTAGAAAAATACTTTAAAGGTGAATTCTTGCACGGTTCAGGGGAGCTAGATCCAGAAGATGATGAATATGACCTTAAAAACACCCAAATAAAGGATGAAGCCGGAATTTTCACGTCTAATATGTACCTAGCAGAAGATAGAATTTTATGTTACGAGTTGGTGGCTAAGAGAGGATGTGCTTGGCTCTTAAGATACTGTAAGAGTGCTAGTGCTGAGACAGATGTTCCCGAAGGTTTAGCAGAGTTTATTTTGCAGCGAAGAAGATGGTTAAACGGTTCATTTTTCGCAGCCATTTATTCATTGGCACACTTCCCTAAAATTTGGGGGTCTGCTCATTCCATTGGTAGGAAGGTCTTTCTTCATGTTGAGTTTTTCTATCAGTTCCTCAACTTAATCGTTTCTTGGTTCTCTATTGGGTCGTATTTCTTGGTTTTCCGTATTTTAACCACTTCATTGAACGATAAATCATTGGGATTTGCGCCTGGAAACATTCTTTCTGTGGTTTTCTTGTGGTTATATTTGGCATCTATTGTTACAACGTTTGTTTTGAGTTTTGGTAATAAACCAAAGGGTACTGAAAAATTTTACATCGTCATCGTTATTTTCTTTGCTATATTAATGGCATATATGATTTTCGCAGCCATATTTTTAGCGGTGCATTCTATTCAGTCTATTTATAAGGATCACACGGAGATTACAGTTGGCTTATTCTTGCGAAATGCAGAGTTTAGAGATTTAGTGGTTGCAACATCTTCAACGTATGCTTTATACTTCCTAGCATCATTTTTGTACTTTGAGCCGTGGCACATGTTTACGTCCTTTGTCCAGTACATTTTGCTTTCCCCCTCGTATATCAATGTCTTGAACATCTATGCTTTCTGTAACATTGATGATATATCATGGGGTACTAAAGGAGACGTTGGAGCTACTGATTTGGGTGCAGCTAAGGTCAGAGAAGACGGTACTTTTGATGTTAATATTCCTATATTAAAGGAAGAAATCAATCAATCTTACTTAAACCAATTAGAAAAGATCAAAGCTCCACCTCCAAAGCAACAATCAAAGCCAGAGACAAGCAACGAAGATTATTACGCCTTTATTAGATCCATGACTGTGTTAGTTTGGATGTTTTCTAACTTTGTAATTATTGCATTGGTTTTAGAAACTGGTGGATTCAACCAGTTTGAAAAGTCTTCTAATTTAGATGCCAACAAGGACCAAAGAGCTAAAGTCTTTTTAACTGTGATCTTGTGGATGGTTGCATTTATGGCTCTTTTTAGGTTTATTGGCTGTGTTTTTTATTTGATACAGAGATTTGCTAATAAGTTCAGGTCTTCTACCAGCAGAAGAAGTAAAAGACTTAAGGCATAATAAGTAAAAGACTTAAGGCATAATAAGGTGTGTTATTAGTTTATAACCTCAAGAGGTGAAATAAGAAGAGAAAGAGAAAGAGAAAGAGAAAGAGAAAGAGAAAGAGAAAGAGAAAGAGAAAGAGAAAGACATGGGTGTCGAATACGTTTAGCATCTTTACATCAAACCTGTCTACCAATATCATTACATTTCCATTCGGTTGGACATGGGTTTTTTTACGGGGAAGTTACATATATATAAACAAGGTCTCTCAAATATTCGTTCAATTGACGTATATATAAGTTTTTGGCTATGTAGACTCACTTCTTATTTTAAGTACTCTGGTTTTTTATCTGATATTTCAAGAAAAACGTCTGCAAAGCGATCATTCCGGTGATATTGTTTCACAATAGTTTCAAATCCGGTTTTCTTGAAACATCCCGAAAACTCACACCGGTCTGCATATAGTATGGGGCTGTTAACGATAAGAGCGAAACATCTGATGATAAACTGAGAGTTATTATATGATGACATTCTTAGAGGAGGAAAATTAAATAGCAGAACTGGAGGATTTGAACGCGTAATATACTATGTCAAACTCTTCGAGGAAGAAACTCTTGTTAATGGGCCGTTCAGGGTCCGGAAAATCATCCATGCGTTCTATTATTTTCTCTAATTATTCAGCATTTGACACTAGAAGGCTCGGTGCAACTATCGACGTGGAACATTCACACCTTAGGTTCTTAGGAAACATGACATTGAATCTTTGGGATTGCGGTGGGCAGGATGTATTTATGGATAATTATTTTAACCATCAGAAGGACCATATTTTCAAAATGGTACAAGTATTAATTCACGTATTTGATGTGGAATCCAAATCTATCAATAAGGATATTGAAATCTTTGTGAAAAGTTTGACCAATCTCCAGAAGTACAGTCCCGGAGCAAGTATTTTTGTCCTCTTGCATAAAATGGATCTCGTTCAAATCGACAAGAGGGAGGAGTTGTTCAATACGATGATGGACAAACTTCAAAAGATATCCAATCCTTTCCAATTCAAACTAATAGGATTTCCTACTTCAATTTGGGATGAAAGTTTATACAAGGCATGGTCACAGATAGTGTGCTCTTTAATCCCCAACATCAATCTATTCAACGACACTTTGGTCAAGTTTAATAACCTTTTGGGTGCCGAGGAAATTATTTTATTTGAAAAGGCCACTTTTCTTGTGATTTCGTCTACGTCTTCGATACAGAAGCCGGAACAGGATTTGGATCCAAAGAGGTTCGAAAAAATCTCCAACATTATCAAAACCTATAAGCAGTCTATTTTGAAGTTCCGGTCTAATTTTTCCAATTTGACCATAAAGGGAAGCAATGGCAATCATTTCTACATAGATATACTCACAGATAACATGTATATCATGATCATACTGAAGGATAAAGAGAGTGACCACTATCAGCACGAGGAGTTGATAGTGTTAGAGAACATCAAAGCGGCCAGAAAGTGGTTTGAAACTATCGAAAATATTAAGTAGATGGGGAGATGTGAGTTCTGGTCCTCCAAAGTGTAGTGTATATTTTGAAGCAATTACGCGATACAGGCCCAATTGGCTAGCCGGTTCCCATATATATAATGTAATACTACTAATAATACTAATAATAATACTACTTCTACAGGCAATACCAATACCAATACCACTAAATCAATAAAATTACTAAAATTCTGGATTCATTTATTTGTAGCATCTGAGCTTCGCCTTCTTTAACTTAACCTCTCTGGAAGAGCCACCGAGTTAGGAGATCAGCAGCAAACCAAAATGGGCAAGGAAAGGCAAGGCAAGGCAAAGCATAGCAATCACATAAAGCAATCACATAAAACCTTCAAGTATACATCATTTGCACGTGCGCAATCACGTTTTATAATAAGATGAATTTATAAACGATCGTTTACAACGCTAAACTATGTACAGGTCTGATGAGACTAGTTCTCGTGAAAGGAGATATCGACAAGTTATTCAAAGATTATTGTCAAGATATCCAGCATAGTCTGTATTTCAAAGAGACTTCAAAAGGCTTTTCAAGGCTCACCAACGTTCTATAAACTGTGAATAGCGTAGAAAGAACTTACAATGTCTAAAATTTTAGCGTTATTCAGACACCCAACAGAATTGTTGGCAGTGTACCAATTGATGTTTATGAGAAAGTCTTTGCATAAGAAAGATCATTCCAAACAGCCAGAGAATTTAAAGAGATGCTATGAGTTGCTAGGACATACATCGAGGTCCTTTGCAGCAGTTATAAAGGAATTGCACCCGGAATTAAAAGATGTAGTGATGTTGTTCTACTTAGTATTGAGAGCGTTGGATACGGTAGAAGATGATATGACAATTGATCCAGCAATCAAGGTGCCATTGTTGAGAACTTTCCACGAGAAATTAGAACTCAAAGACTGGACATTTGATGGCAATGGACCAGACGAAAAAGATCGTTGTGTTTTGGTAGAATTTGACAAAATATTGAGAGAATACCATAACTTGAAGGAACAATATAGAGAAATCATTGCTAAGATTACCAAGGAAATGGGAAATGGTATGGCAGACTACATTTTAGATGAAAAATTTAATACTAGCGG
Organism: Priceomyces medius; assembly: GCA_030570455.1. Lineage (NCBI taxonomy): Eukaryota > Fungi > Ascomycota > Pichiomycetes > Serinales > Debaryomycetaceae > Priceomyces > Priceomyces medius. Next base: position 9,732 of record JAJLVV010000001.1, on the reverse strand, counting down.
AGTACAGTCAGTCAAAGACTATAACTTGTATTGCCATTATGTTGCTGGGCTTGTTGGAGAGGGTTTAACCAGATTAATGGTTCTCGCTCAATTTACCGAAAAATCAGCAGTGGATGATGACTTCAGATTATCGGAGTCAATGGGATTATTCTTGCAAAAGACAAACATTATCAGAGATTATCACGAAGATTTGGAGGACGGAAGATCGTTTTGGCCCAGAGAAATTTGGTCTCAATACACTCACGAATTACCTTCTTTCTACAAGGACGCATCAGAGGAATCCAAAAAACAGGGTCTTGCATGTATTAACAACTTGGTTTTGAATGCATTGGGACATGTGGTAGACGTTTTGACATACTTATCTTTGGTAAAGGATCCTTCTTGTTTCAGTTTCTGCGCAATTCCCCAAGTCATGGCCATTGCAACGTTGGCAGAAGTGTACAATAACCACAAAGTTTTAAGTGGAGTCGTTAAAATAAGAAAAGGGACCACAGCAAAGCTCATTTTGAACAGTAGAACCTTACCTGACGTGGTAGATATCTTTAGACACTACATTCAAGTCATAAACCAAAAATCTTCAGTTGAAGACCCAAGCTATTTGAAAATAGGTCTCAAGTGTGGTGAGATAGAAAGATTCTGCGAGTTAATGTACCCAACTCCAGGCTCAATTCCTCCTGGTGTCAAGAAGACTCCAACAGACATAAACAAGAATATTATGGCTAGACAGGCCATAGACGATCTGATCAAATACGACATTCAGCTCGAGACTTTTTACTCTAATTTATCAGTTTTCAGTGTTATTGCTGCTATTGTCGGACTTGTATGGATGACCTTGTAGGCATCCATTCGAATGTATGTATGTTGAAATACATGTTGTAATAAAAAAAAAGACATTAAGTTAAGCTAAAATAAACTAGTCTAAGATAACGAGAGACTAAAGATGTACTTCTATATAGTATATAGTTGCGTACATAATTGTCAATTTGTTCTCAATTTGGATGTTCACTGAATGAATCCTAAATATATAGCTGACTCTCTGTCTACCTTCCCTCTGTCTTGGTTTCTGGCTTATTTCAGGCTCTTTTTCTCAAGTTACTTTTCTTGCCTACTTAACTGGTTGTCTTTGTCACACTCAGACTTGGGTGATCAGTCACGAGAGGCTGAGTGGATATAACGGTCGCAAAAAAAAAATATAGAGGAGTCTAACGGGAGGGTTCTTTTTGAATAATATCGCTATCAACCACCAGATAAGAAAGGTGTCATGGCTGTTAACGACGACGAAGACGATGAAAATAACCTTACCATAAGGTTTGGGATTAGAAATATTTCCTGGTCTGATTACAATTTTGTAACACCTATTCTTTTACAAGATCAGAACGGTCCCTGCCCCCTAATATCACTAGTGAATACTGTACTTCTCAGCAATGAAATTAAGAGAAAGAACATAGTCTTTGATAGTGTAGAGCTAAGTGAGAACCAAAAGCTGGTGTTGGAGAATGTGAGTGAATTGAAGGAGTTTTTGCTCAAAAAGAAACTGAATCAAGGGAACATAGAGCTCCAAGAGCTTTTGGCAAGAGTGGGTGATTTGCTTCTTTTATTTGCAAGAGATAAGAAATCAACTTATGATATGGACAAGTTGCTAGAAAGTCTTCCAGAGCTTCATACAGGCCTCTCTGTAGATCCAAATCTCATTGATGGAACATTTCCCCCAGAAGATGTTTGTAATCAGTTATTTGAAGTGTTTGACTTGAAACTCAAGCACGGATGGTGTATAGACAACAGCACTCTTAATGACAGTACAACTGGATCAAAAGGTCTCAATCCGTTTGAATTTGAAGATGATGGAAAGAATTGCGGCAATGATGATGATAATAATGATAATAATGATAATAATGATAATAATAATAATAATAAAAATAATCAAGATAAACTTGACAACACTAGTATTACTGATATAAATAATAAGAATAACAATAGCCATGAGAAGCTATTGTGCATATTCAAAAAGTTGAAGACTTTTGATAATCTTCAGGACTATTTATTGGTTGACCCTAAATCAGATACTTTGGGAGTTGCAGATATTCAAACAAACCAGTTTCTTGTTAGCGAATGGCTTCAGCTGAACCGGAGCCAGCTTACAAATTCTGGCCTTGAAAGGTTGAATCTGGAAATACAGCTGGAGGAATTCGTTGTGTTTTTCAGAAACAATCATTTTAATTCCCTCTACAAAAAATCAGATCACGATTTTTATCTCTTAATCACTGATAATTCGTTCAGTAGTACGCCAATTGTGTGGCAATCTCTTAAATCAATCAAGGGAAATGAGGATTTGTTTTTCGATGGTGAGTTTCTCCCTGTTCTAGAGCTCAACTCTGGTGATGCCGATGAAAACGAAGAACATTTAGAGTTAGTGAAACGGCTACAAGAAGAAGAGGACACAAATCTTGCTAAAAGACTCCAGAAGCAATGACAGGTCTTTACAAAGTTCACAAAGTTCACAAAACTCACAGTCTCCAAGTGGAAGCTCTCCAAGTGGGAGCTCTCCTGGCCGTAAAGCACCTGACAGTAAAACAATCGAAAGTAAGGCGCCCGACAGCAGCAATAGTAGCGAGAAACCAAAGAGAAAAGAATCAAGACTTAGAAAGTTATTTAGATAGTGACACCAGTACTCAGTAAGTTGATTGAATGAAGAGGGTACACGTTTGCAACGTTATATGTCACCTTGATACACATCTTTATTTATTTATAATTCTATATCTAATCTACCTATGTGGTAGTTGTGAAATGTGTTCCCTATAATATATTCAGTTATATCATTAAATTTCTTTATATATATGTCGACTGGATATATATTTGACTCCATCTCTATTTTCCTCCTGGAATTTGTGAGTCAGGGTTTGTGTTGTTATTAGAATTGATGTATTTACATTATGTTTTATTGTATTCATATACATGCCTTTATTCATATATATGTCTCTATTTATTACGTTACATAACCTAATTTTCGGCTTTTATATCTTCCACATCATCGTCTTGTTTATTCTTGTGATCCACCGTTTGCCTGAATTTCAGTGCTGTCACCACCATCGTTAATTTTGTCATCGTCATTCTCCTTCTGTTCTTGTTTGGGGACTTCCGAATCATCGTTGTTACTATTCGTCGTCTCTTCCTTTATCTCTTCCTGTGGGAGCTCTTCATCTTCACCTTCATACTGAATTGGATCAAATTCCGATCTAATCTTATCCATCTTCTTGAGCTCGTTAGTGTTAGGCTCTCTTAACTTGAATGCAATTTCGTCATATGTGTTGTCTCTTATGAGCTTATTAACTTCTGCATTTCCAGACTGCCTATGCTTTTTCAACTCAATTCTGCCACTGATAGGAGAGTAGTATGCCAAAACACGCTTTTTGCTGTTACTGTTGTTCTTATCCGGAACAAATTTGATAGATAATTCTTCATTAGCCCTGCTACTTGTGTGAAAAGTCAGATCATAGTTCTTATAAAACTTGAGAGGAAACTCTTCACTAGCTTCTTCCTCATCAAGAACACTTACAGGACGCTCTTTCTCTGTGGAGTTCAATTTTTTCTTCAATTCAGTTGCCTGTTCGGCATTTTCTAATTTGTATAAAGAAATCCATTCACCATCATCACTGGTGATAGGCCTGAATACAGCAGACTCTAATGAATCACGTTGAAACTTCTCATCAAAAGCATCTCCCTGCTTGCGTTTGAGTGCTTGAATATCTCTGCTGATCGATGCAGAGCCGGTAAATTTAACAGCATGGAACTTAAGATCCATCATAGAAGTGTCTGGCAAAAGAGGCCAAGCTGATACTGCCTTCAAATGCTTTTTTCTAGGATGTTTAAGCGTTTTGACATCATTAAGTGTGCTCTGTGCGTGTTCAAATGTCAGTTCCACCGCTTTTAATTGTGATTCTGGATCTAGATTGTCTTCTTGTTTTGACCGTTGTTGCTGTAATGACTCCAATTGTGCATTTTTGGAAAGCAGTTTTTCTGAAATATACTCGGTTCTTCTCAAGAACGAAACACTAGGCTCTGAATTGAATATGTTACCGATTCCAGCATCCCTAAGTAAGGCTCTATCCTTAGGATGGAGTTGAAGGGGGGAGCCGTTCTCTCCCATTTCATAAAGAGATTTTTCGTTTCCATCATCAAGCACTCCTCTGTTGGCTATCAAATTGAGATTCATTCCAAACTCTTCATCCACATTTTGAACTAAATCCTTGAAATTTTCTTTACGAAACAACGATGTCATGAGCTGTTCTGCTTCTTTCTTTGGTGAAATTTTTTCTGTAGTATTATATTGAATAAACTTTGGGTTTAAAGGTATTGGTGGTAAACTATTTGAGTAACGCACCTTTGCGATATACTCTTGCCTGATAGGCTTACGAGGTTTCTGTGACATCACTGCTATTCTTCTTTCCCACAAGCTTTTCTGTGCTTTGTCGATACGATATAAGATGTTTGACAAACTACATTCTCCATGTTGAGCGCTCGGGCTTCAACTATATGCACACCACCCTTGATATTGTTCAACTCTTAAGGCAAAGAAGTTATAAATATACATGCTTAAGATATGGTTGCTTAAAGGGCCCGGATTAACGTCATTCTCTACCAGATTCGTTGTTATACTAGGTCATAGTTAAGGAAGCTTAAAAATTACCAAAAAAAGAACAGGCACAATTACCTGTTATCTAACGTGTATTCAATATGCATTTGGAGATACATAGACATATCCATATATACATACGTACAGGCTTGTAGTAAGGTAGTTAGATACATCTATACAAATGGTTATTTATAACTCACCAAGTAATTAAGAGTGTCTAGTTATGGTCTTATAAAAACTGTGGCCCTGAACCCTTGCAATATCTAATTCCAAGTCAGAAACTGGTCTTTTTCCATCTGGTCCAGCAAAGGTTCCGGCACCCCAGGGAGAACCACCATGTACTTCGTCAAACAGAGCTAATCCTTTGTGAGAATAACCGAGTGGAACGTAAACCATTCCGTGATGGGCCAAAACAGCAAGAGAACTCATAACTGTAGTTTCCTGACCACCTCCTGGAGAACCAGTTGATACAAAGAGTCCTGCTGGTTTCCCAATTAAGTCACCATTGGCCCATAATGATCCTGTGCTATCCCAAAATGATTTCCATTGAGATGGAAAGTTTCCAAATCTAGTAGGAACACCAAACAAGAAGGAGTCGAATTCTTTTAATGTATCCAAAGTAGCTAAAGGGACATCTAGCTTTGGAGGAGCACCCAATTTTTGAAGAAGGGAATCAGGTAATGTTTCAGGAACTTGGAACAACTTGGCAGATCCCCCAGCCAACTCAACCCCTAGCTTTGCAGAAGTAGCAAGCTTTGCAACATGCTGGTACAAAGAGTAATATATAATTGCAGTTCTTGGCTTGGCCATATTTGTTGTCTCCTTATAAAAATTGATATATATATATATATATATATATTTATATATGGCTCAGTAGATAAGGGACCTTTTATGTAAACCTCGCTAATTTCGCTCTTCAGATAGCTAGCTGCACTTACTAATATTGTAGTAAAAATTCCTCATTAGTCATCTAAACCCTAATATTGAGTCGGGCTAGAAGGCACCAGCTCTACCAATGTGATTGGGCTAACATAGTATTGAAGCTACGCTTACTGAGCTCCTTTGTCATTATTCATCTATAAAATGAATTATGCAACTGCTGTGCGAATGTGCCCTACTATTGCAAACTGACCTTAACTTCGTATGTTAAGAGAGGAGGAGAAGGGTTAGTGTAGTGCAATATTCACAATATCTAACAAAATAACCACTTAAAAAGGGTACAAAAGCACTCCACCCCACCAACCTACAACAACTTTCATACTTTCAAAAATTAAGTGAATCTATAAAACTCATTAAATCACTCTCTAAATAAAACAATTGTGGAAAAGATCGGTACAATAAAGAATCAACATAAGGATAATACAGGTGCTGTATTCAATTTTGGGATTTTAACCCTTGTACAAAGTAGGGTCTGATCCACCCCATGTACAGACTACGGTAGAATCTGGCTTGTTCAACTCCTCAACAAGACTTTCATCTAAATCAATTTTACCATAAGATAACTCACCTAATTGATCTGATTTGACATCCGGCAAAACATCGATATTCTCCTTGATTCTTTCAATTTTTGCAGTCTTAACCAAAACAATAAAACCTTGTAAGAAAGACCATTTGAGCAAAATTTCAGCCTTGTTAATGCCATACTTCTTCTCCCAACCTAATAACTCAGGATCATTAAGTTTGACACCTTGGGTCAAAGGAGAGTAAGCTTCAGCCAAGATATCGTTCTTGACAAGGAAACTTCTCAACTCTATACGTGGTAACCAAGGATGTAATTCCAATTGGTTAAGGACAGGCTTGATCAAGTAGCCATCCCATTCAAAGAGCTCTTTTAAGTGGGTTACCCCGTAGTTTGAAACACCAAGAGAGCGAACTGGCAACACTGGGTGAGAGGGGTTAACAGCTTCTTGCAAAGCTTTGTAAGAACCCAATCTCTTTTCCTTGTTTGTCAATGGAGAGTGAATAAGAATCAAGTCAACATAGCCAATGTATTGTTTAACCTTATCTGCTGTTTCTTTGAGAAACTTTTTCGTTTCTTCATATCCTTGAGATTGGTTCCCAAGCTTGGTGGTAAACCAGATATCTTGCCTACTGACCTTACCTTTATTATCTTCCAAGAACCTGGCAACACCTTGAGCTGCTTCCCCCTGATTTCTGTAATTTTCAGCCGTGTCGATGTGTCTATAACCGACCTTTAATGCTTCATATACAAGATCCAGTGTCTTATCACTTGGAATTAGATATACACCGAAGCCAATAACCGGGATGGAATATCCATTATTCAATTTATATTTACTTGATTTTGTCAATTGAATTGAAGTAGTTGACATATTTGAATATCTTTCTAGAGTTGGTTGCTTATTGATCTGAAGTGAGGGAGTCTCACATCCTGCGATTCCTTGCCTCCCTTATATAGTCCCAGCTCTGAACTTAAGTGTACATGCCCCGGATTTACCGGAAATTTATTATCTATATTCGAGACTAGCTAATCGAAATAAGTCACTCAGAACCGACTCTTCCACCCTCAAGGGCATCTAATCTGTGATGTAGTTGCAATTATAGAAGAGAGACTTCAGAAGGAGATGTTTAACAAAAAGTCATTCTGGGAGAGAATAAGCTTTTTGCTCACTTCAAATCACTATTATCAAGATTAAATTTGCCATCTCTCCATTACCGGAAGTCAGTATAAGGATTGATTAGTTGCAATAGACTATATTGCCGCAGTTGCTTCGGAGACACATACAGCAAAACGAGATAACGCAAGAAGCAACTCAACACACAGGTACCGCTTAATGCCAATAAAAGGTCACCCCAACGCTGATAGCTGACTTTTTCCTAAGCTCGAAAATATGAGCCACACTCAAATCATTTAGAAGTAGTTTTTTCTTAGAAATTCTGATGAAACAAGACAAAATTTAATTGGCTCTACTAAGTTAATTGTTTCATTTGCAGATTGAAATTGAAATGTTGGGATTATACCTTCCCATTAAGCTCATTATAGATTGAATCCCATGACAGCCGAAGTAGAGCAATATATGAGCTAGCGATCTGCACTAGCAACGAGACTTTGAGTATTCCAAATACAACCTGCATATGGAATATCGTCACACAAACTAACGACTAACTCCTTTTCAGAGTATTATCAGATAATGTTTACGAATCTTTGAGGTGAGTTTAAACAATACCAAAACAATAGAGTAGAAGATGTCAGTGAGAAGGAAAACTTTGCTAAAGGTTATTATTTTGGGTGATTCCGGCGTAGGTAAGACCTCGTTGATGCAGCAATTTGTCAACAAGAAGTTTTCTCACCAGTACAAAGCAACCATTGGGGCAGACTTTTTGACTAAGGAGATCACTATCGACAACAAACAGGTCACTTTACAAATATGGGACACTGCAGGACAAGAGAGGTTCCAGAGTTTGGGTGTAGCTTTCTATAGAGGTGCGGATTGTTGCGTGTTATGTTATGATGTCACTAACGAAAAGTCGTTGAACAACTTGACATCATGGAAAGATGAGTTTCTCGTACAATCGAACGTATCAAACCCTCAAGATTTCCCATTTATCATAATAGGTAACAAGATTGATGTCGATGAGTCCAAGAAGATACCATCTTTGCAAAAGAAGCTAGCAAACATAACTAATAATCAGTTGGGAGGCTTGAACTACCCCGTATTTGAAACAAGTGCCAAGGACTCTATCAATGTGGAACCAGCATTCGAAGTAATTGCAAAGATGGCTTTACAGCAGGAAGAGTTAAATGACGCCAACGGTAACGATGTTAGCGATGATTACAACGATGCTATAAATATTCATTTGGAGGGCGAACAAGGTGGATGTGCTTGCTAAATTTATCTTCAGGGAGACTACCACCTCTTTTATAGATTCATTGTTAAAATTTAAAGGTATATCTTATTTTCGCTTTTTATCTTCTCACAATTAATCCTAATATATAATCTAATTTTACACAAGTTTTCATTTCCAGAGAGAAGTACACTCCTCACAAGTTCTTTTTCAAACAGAAACAAAGACCCTTCAAAAGCAAATTGAAAAGATCGTTATTATTAGAGTTGTTCTGCTGTTGGTAGTATTGGGGTCCTTGTTGATGACCGTGTTGCTGTTGTTGTTGGTAATGTGGTTGAGCAGTACCATGATAAGCCTGCAGTGGTTGAGAAATAGTACCCCAGCTGGATGGGATTTGGTTTGAATGTGTATTACTCAAGTCAATAACCAAAACCCCAGTATTCTTATGATCAATATAATGTTTCAAATGGCTCTCTTGGCACATTTCATCGATAGCTGGCTTTAACTTGGCAATTCCATGAGCTGAATGCAAACCTTTACCAACAATAACTCGCAAGTGTGACTGGTTGGTTCTGATTGCATTTGCGATTCTCTGCTGCAATATCCATTCAGCTTCCTTCACGTACAAACCGTGTAAGTCGATTTCATCAGATGCGCTATCTGCGTTGTTTTCACGGAAAACGTATTCTGCTGCTTGTCTATTATACCCTTCAGCCTGATCAGCAATCTTTTTTGCTTGCTCACTTAGATCGTGAGCTTCTTTCTTGTCACCTTTCCTGAAAGCGTTCTGTGACTCTTGGCTTAAATGGTTTCGTTTTTTGTACAACTCGTCTGCTTTCGCTCTTAAATTTTTATAGTTAGAGTCAGTTGCATGATTATAATCTCTAGTATCGCCAAACAGCAAGTGAGCTCCTCTGTCAATGGTACTACTCATGGTTGCAAGAGCTCAATAGTCTTTTATTGGGCGCCTTGGGCCTGGAATTATGGAAATGTCTTTATATAAAAGCGACTAGTAGATTAATTTCAACATAATTACCATTTCCGGGAAGATGATATTATGTGCAGGTATCACTAGATTCGAAATTCTTTAAGCCAGCAGACCAAACCACCAATCAGTGATAAGGCGCACAATGAATAGAAACTACAAACGTGGGCTTTATATGAAGAAATTGTTAGATTTCAACTATATTCATCAATATACACCTAAACAAGGTAGCTAGCTTATTTCTTTTGAGCCTTTTGAGCAGCCTTGGTGACCTTACCGGCCTTGTCAGACTTGTCAACAGCCTTGATGACAC